>JAQPPZ010001349.1:0-707683 GCA_028583015.1 Wollemia nobilis
TAGGTGGAAATATCCTTTGTTGTTCCAACAATTCTATTCTCTTTGATTCAACCTTCTCTACATCACTCTTATAGTCACTCTTCATTTCTAGATTTTGTCAACCTCCAAAAACTCTTGGTGTATGATTTGTTAAAGTACTATAGCACAATCTCTTATTGTATGACCTTTTGTTGCACACTTTTGTTGTATGGTCTCTTGTTGTACTGTATTATTCCATATGGTCTTCCAATATACGATGTTTTGTTGTACTATCCTCCCATTGTATAGCATTTTCCCATATAGTCTTCTTGTTGTAGAGCTTCCCCACTGTATAATATTCTGTCATACGGTCCTTCATTGTACGATGTTCTATTGTATAGTCTTGTGTTGTGCAATATCCTACCATATGACATTGTGCTATACAACCTCCTTTATGATCCATATCTTCTATGCAATCCCCTTGCTTTTGTGTGACAATACCTACAACTCCCTGGATGACTCACATACTCACTCTCGGATCCTAAACTCTTCCTCCTATGATAGTCCATATGATCTATCTCTAGATGATCGAGTCTTCAAATAGTACGACTTACCTTTTTATATATTACCAATATCAATTAGATGGCCTCTACGATCCATACAATTTTAAAATTTCAAGTCTTTAATTTTATGCAAAACCCCTTCTTCAACAACTTCAAATTCTTGTCTACAATGTTCACTTTTGCTATGCAACCTCCTCAAGGTATCTTCTTGAACAACTTCGGTCCTTGCACAAACTCTACTAGTAGATGTTCCCTTTCATATAGTTCTACAATTCCTTCCTTGCTTTGGTTTGTTTCTCCTTTATTGTCTTCCTCTGTTGCTAAGCATTTGAATGCTCTTGGCCACCCTTCAACATTTATTTATAAGGTGGTGGTAGTGGGGGGTACAATTGCCTTTCATGTAGTAAATGTCTCCCAACTACCACTTTGCTACCTTGCATGTAACTCTATGTTGTACTTTCTTGTATTTTTCCTTATTTAACTTTACCATCATAGTTTTTGAATAAATTATCCATACCATGTTATGTGTATGATGACCCAGATGTCTATATGTATTTTATACCCTATTGACACCTCATTTTTTTACTCTTGACTTCCTTGTTCGACTAGCCTTGGTGTTGTAAAGCATCTTGACATAGGACATTGTGCTATACTACATTTTGTTAAATGTCTTTCCAATGTACAATGTCCAATAGTACAACTTTTTGTCATACAATGTTTTGATGTACCTTCTATTGTATGACATCTTGTCTTATTGCCTTTTTTTGTATGATGTTATGTCATATTGACTTACCTCTACATCTACTATCATGGTTTGGTACTATGCTTCATATAGCCTTGCTAACTTGACTAATCACCTTCCATTCCTAATCGCCTTCTTCATCATCATTTCCTTCATGATGATATTTCGAAATAAACTCCACTTATTCTTCCAATTTTTCCTCTTGGATGACCTTCATCAACTTGTAATAGTCTAGCCCTTAGTTTAGACTATCCTAGTGTCACCGGGGTCTCCCTATTTTTGGATCTCCTTTCTTCTTCATGGCCAGGGGGTGGTCTTGACGGGTCACCCTGTTAACCGTACTCATGTTCGGTTGCCTCCCAGATGGTTAGAGGTCGTTGGTCTTGGGGTACAGCCTACAAGTTGTACGACCTAGGAGTATTTTTCATATAGTTAATGGGTGATTTAGATGTCCCACCTTGTTAGTTGCATGGCCTAGGTGTAATTGAGGAAAACCCCTACTATAGTCGAGAGAGAGGCTAAATGACCTTCTCCCTTGGTTTGGGAAATCTTAATTATCTAAGGTACTTGACGAACCTCCTAGATCCGCCTGGATGACCTAATTTCTACATGCCTTAAGTTATTTGTTAGTCCTTGCAGACTACTTTGACTTAAGGAATCGTTCAAATTTATTGGTGGATCATGACTCCTCCAACTTGCCCGTCTACTTGCTTCGAAGGCATTTTGATTTTGAGTTGCTTGATATTGCTCATCCTCATTGCCTTCCAGTTAGGTAACTTGCTGTCTCCTTGCTGTTTCTTTCCTCACTCTTTTGAGTTTCGAGCCTAAGCTAGCATTGCTCCAGTCTTCCTCATTATTGCTTGAACTCGTCAAGGATACATTGTTGGACTCTTGTCTCAAGTTCCCAACTTCCATTCTGCTCGACAATTATACTTCATGGATGTCTCTCCATCCTACTTCGCTTGTTGTAGATCTATTGTAGATCTACCCCTTGCTTGGATATCCTACTGCATCCTTAGTAGCTCTTGTGCACGTGTTTTTTCCTTAACTCTTCCATTCTTCTGTTCAGTTGCTCACTTTGCTGATGCAACTGCTGCGTTTCTTCACGCATTTTGTGCTGTGCACACCCAATGGCTCTGCAAACAAACTCACACCTTCGTATTCATCACCGTCACTTTGAGGTTCTTGTTTTGGTTGTTCTTCTTCCCCAACATTCATTGCCACCATATGTTGTATGTTTTTTGTATTTAGTGATCTTAGTCTTCTTCCATGTCTAGGAATCTAATATCCACCCAAATTCTTCTACGCTCCATAGATAAAAATTGCAATTCCTCTTGTTCAATCATGGGTTGCATATTGTCTTCACTACTTGTATTCTCTCCTCTGAACACCCAAGCTAGTTATTTTGCAAGTTTTGAGTCATTGTCACCTCCTGTACCATATTCCTCCTTGGTCTGACTTGACTCTCCAATTTCTTGTTTTGAAGGTTGATTTGTTGCCACAGTCAGCCTTCCTATGTTCACTTCTCTAGTTGGTTCAAAATTTATCATATTAACTTGTGCTTTCATCTTATCTAACTTTAACATTTAACCATTTAATTGTCTTAGGACACAATGTTTCATCTAGCTTCTTCAATTTAACTGCGTTATTAGTCATCATCTCTTCTACTAGGAAGGGTCCAAGCCATAACTTCTTCTATTTTCTCGGTTTGATCTCTCTTTTTTCTTTCTACTTCAGGACCAAGTCACCTAGCTTCAAATTCATCCTCCTTAGATGCTTGTCATGCCACAACTTCCTCCAATGTTGGGCAATCTACATTGCCCACTGAGCCATCACTCTCTTCTCATCTAGTTGGATGTGTTGTTTGCCTCTCCTCTAGGCTCTCCTAGTCACCTAGATAGTTTTGTACCGACACTCTCAAACTTGGTACCAAAAACTCCATCGGCACAACTCCTTCTTCATCATACATCAACTTGAATGGCGTATGGTTCATCGTTGGATTATATCTTTTGTATGTCCACAAAACTACTTGTAATGTATCCTCCCAATTAACATCTTCTATTATGCATCTTATACAATTTTAAAACTAAGACCTTGTTTGTTGGCTTCACTTGCCCATTTGCTTTAGGGTAATATGGACTAAAGAGCGAGTGCAAGATCTTAAATTCTATGGTGAGCTTTAGAATAATTTCATTAACAAAGTACCCTTTATGATCACTTGTCAACTTAAGAGGTACATCAAATCTTGTAATCACCTACTCATAGAAGAAGCGTGTAGTGCACTTTTCTGAATTGTTAGGAAATGCCCTTGCCTTTATCCACTTTGTCAAATATTTGGTAGCCACCACAATGTATATGCATCTTTTGTTGGTTTTCAACAGTTCCACAAAATCTAAATCCCATCTCTCGAACAAGTCCTATGGTTTTGATGGGTGTAACGACATGAAGTCCCTCTTCAATAGCCTCCTAGCTCTCTGGCATATATCGCATGCTATCATGAACTCCTTTACACTATGATAGAGGATGGGCCATCATAGTCCTACTAGAAGCATCTTCCTCGTTGTGGCATGTGGCCTCATATGTCCTCTTGCTAGCTCCTCGTGAGCTTCCTTCAATGTTGAATTCACTTCCTCGTCCATTACACATCTCCTCAATACTCCATTAGGTCCAATTTTGTACAATAAACCAACTATCAATGGAAATGGTGTTGATTTTATGATGATTTTCTTCCTCTCGTTTGTTGTCATCTCCTATGGTAGCTACCCCATCGATAAGTATTCTCCTAAGTACTTGTACCACGACGGTAGCACAGTGATTGCAAACAATTGAGCGTTGGAAATTCATTCAACACTCCTTCTGTAGGTTCTCTAGAGCGAATCCTTGACAATGATACGATATTATGTGTTTCTTCCCCGATCTGACTACTACGCAAAACACAAACTCTTACAACATAACGAGCCACTTGCTAACTCATTCATGAATGATTAGTTTGTTGATGAAATACAACAATGCATGATGATCTACATAGAAGGTGAAGGGATTGGCAAGCAGGACATGTTTGAACTTTTATACTGTGTAAACCATATTCAAGGCTTCTCGCTCTATTGTGCCATAATTCTTCTTTGCATGGGACAACAACAAACTTGAAAAATATATTGGTTGATCCAGCCCAAACTGCCCCTCTTGGGCCAACCTGCATCAACATGGATGTGAAATTCCTTTTCCTAATTTGGAAACATTAGAATGGGTACACAAACCCACTTTACCTTCAACTCCTCAAATATCTTCTGATGCTCCTTCGTCCAATAAAATGGAGCATTCTTGCATGTCAGCAGGTCTACAGGGTGTTATGCTTGTGCAAATTTTTTAATAAAGCGTTTATAATATCCAATGTATCCCAAAAAGTACTTCAACAAACTTATGTTGTATGGTTTCTCCATGCTCATTAGACTCTTATTTTGTCAGGATCAGTCTTTAGACCCTCTTTGCACACTACATGTCCAAAAAACTTATCGTACTGTACCAACAACTTACACTTCTTTGGATTGAAGGACAACCAAGCATTTATACACAACTTCATGCATTCTTCCAATTCCTTCAAATGCTTGTCCTCCTTCTCATACAATGACCAATCATCTAGGAACACATTGAACTTGTTTGTGGACCTCTGCTAAAAAATATATAGAACTATTCTCTATAATATGACTGGGCATTGCACAAACCGAAGTGCATTCGATTATATGCATAAATCTCATTTTCCACTACAAAAATGGTTTTCATTCTATCTTCCTTAGCAATACTAGTTCCCTTTACTAGTTCGGTTGTAGTCTGAGAATCCATCTAAAAATGAATCGATCTATGTCTTGCTACCTCCTTCAAAATTGAATCAATAAAAGGTATTGGAAAGGGATATTTGATATTGCATTCAAATTCCAAAAATCAACGTAGATGCAGATCTGATTGCTCTCCTTCAAATTGATCACTATCGATGACACTCATTCACTCACATTCACCTTGAAAATTATTCTAGCATCCAACATCTTCTTGATTTATGCATTGATTATGACCACATACTTCATATTCATTCCATATGGTCATCTTCATAGTGTTTGTGCACCTGAAACCAATGGAATTTGATGAACACATATTTCAGGCAGGATCCCCTTCAAATCCTTGAATGTCCATGCGAAGACCTTATATGGCTTGAAAATTTTGAAAGCTATTGCTTTCAAGATTGGATCCCAATTGTGTTCCCAATGAATCTTCTTTTCTTCATGACCTTCATCGAGGTTTACATATACCATATTCAGTCCTTCATATTGTATGGTATCAGGTTCTCTTACCACTCTTGCCACATCAAATGGGTGTGTTGGTTTTTCATCAATCGTTGCATCACTAACACTATATTTTGCAAAGCTTCATGGAAAAGTCCACTTTTCCTTGTCATCTTTGGTTGCAGGCTTAGTATTTTGATTACACCCATCGATCTCATACATGCTTCTTACTGATTCATCTTGATCTTCTTTTGCATGGATGCACATGCAGTTTGGTTGAAATATTTCACAATCTTCCATTTGCCAATGGAGAAGTTTGCTATCCAAGTGTACTTCATCTTTTGTGCACTCTTCCAACTCTAGCATGCCTTCTTCATTTGGTTCACATTTGTTCTCATCCTCTAATGATGATGTCCTAGACTAATCGAATGTTGCTAATTCCTCACTGACGGACTGATTCTTCAATTTAATCATATACTTGTGTTGACTCTTCTTGAATATCAAATGATCCTTCTCCTAATTGTGGTTTATTTTTATCATACAGAGCCATTCGTGTCCCAACAACGCATCATAGGCTGGTTTCTATATAGCAATTACCACAAAATCCATGATGAACTCTTGATAAATAATCTTTATCTTTTGTGCAATCAACACTCCTTTCGTCGCTATCTTGTACTGTTTTGCACCATATAATATGAAAGTGGGATATCATAAAAATGGTTCCACCAAATCTCTCCATATCTTCTTAGGCAAGACATTTACAATTTATCCCCCATCGTTGATCACCTAAGTCAACTTATGATTCAACAACTCAATATGGATCAATATTGGTTTCTTTCCAACATCTATCATCAAGACTGTCGGATCAATATACAAATCCTCTTTATTCTTGTTGCTTCTAGTTGGCATTCTGGCTCTTCCACTCTTCTCGTTTGCACCATTTCTCCTACTGTTGCATATAGCTCTGGTATTGCACACGACAAATTGGATACCTTCACTTAAGCACTTGTATTCAACACCTGCATAGCCAGGAAGTGTGTCGACGTCTCCTCTTCACTTGTGATGGGTTTCTTCAACTTCTTTTCCTACAACAATCTCTCTTGGTTGGTCTTTCTTGTTTGTTCCTCACTCTAAACACGTGTTTCCTACCATCTTCCCTTATCCTTTGTAGAATCTGGGCATTGTTATGCTTTCCTCACTTGTGCCCATGTGACTACTAGCACATGCTTCTCCTTATAGTGTTGGTCTTTTGGAGGTTCCTCATTGTCAATAAAATAAACATTTTATGAGTTGCTTGAACTCATCGTCTTTGGGAAATTTGCCTCCTTGTGATTGCCCTGTCCACACCATCAAAATGTCATTCCATTATTGTCGCCTAAATTTCCTCTTACTAGGTCATTTTGATAGTTGCGTGTGAATTTTACCCATTCTTAACATCTTCAACATTGGATGATTGGTTTTTCGTTTGGATCGTACTACAATTGACCTTGTATACAACGAATCAATTTTCTTGTTTTGGTTGTCTTCTACCTTAATGGTTATTCCTGTATCTACCACTCATTGCTCCTTGTACACTCTTTGAAGTTCTTGGCTTCTCTTCCTTAGTCTTATTTTGTACCATCGACATCTGATGACTAGTGCTTTTGAGATTGAATATATAGTTAGTAACACTATGCCCCACAACTTCACATATATTACAAAATGCATTCTTCAAACAATTGACATTGTTGTGTTATTTTTATTTTATTATCAGAACACCATATGTCATTTTCCTTTTTCTTATCCGCCTTCACATCATTGATCATACATTCTAAGTCCCTTCTCATGGCCTAGATTGTGGCACTCAAGTCATCTCTAGCTCTATCTGAGTCATCATCTCGGTAATGGATTACACTTCCCCCTACAATATTTGTCTTCATTTTACCCTTCAATTTGAACACTCTATCAAAAACCTCTTGATAGGTATTTGGTGGAAGTACCTTCATTTTCTTCTTATATCGTGACCACATTCCATCCAGGAACCATTGTTTCTACATCTCATCTTCTGGCCTCGCATCCATTTTGTCGATGAGTTCCAAACGTTGATTATACGACTTGATATTTTCATCCTTCCTTTGCTTGGTTTAATATATCTCACCTATGATCTTTGTATCATCACGAAGCAATCTAAATTCCTTGTTGAATTCAGCCTTCAATTCATCCCATGTTGTGAAGGGATGTGCTCTTTTTAAATTCCAATCCATTGCAACTACACATAATATGATAAAAAATAATCTTAACCACAATCCTTCATCATCTACTACATTCACTCGCCATATCATTTCACAAGTTCCTACATGGCATTCTAGGTTTTCCTTCCTATCACCCAAAATTTTTGGATATTTTTTGCTTCCCCGTAGCTATTGCAATATTTGTCATAGGTGGTTGTTCTTTGTCACTTGATGATTCTACACTTGCAAACAATCGCCAACCACTGCCTTGTGCACCTACACTCTGTGACCTCCATGAAAACACGAGCGTTGATTCTGGTCTCTTAAGCACACTCTCATGTAGTTGTTCTTGTGCTTGACTCTCATCCTTCACACCTCTAGGCACTCTCTCCTGCACTTGTGTTGGTGTCACCAATTGTTCCGCTTTGTCTCCTCAAGCACGATCTATGTTTGCACATTCTTCACAACCTGTACGAACATTCTCCTCAGTTCAAACTACATTTGCTTGTAGCACCTCTAATTGTGCTTCTTCCTTTTGTTAAAACCAATGTTTACCACCTCTCACTTTCTTCGTCCACATTGTTCAAATTTGTTCAACTTTTGGTTTCAAGTTTTGTTAGCAGTATTTCATTAGCAACTTGCAAGTCTTCGGTTTGTTCAACATTCTAACATTGTTGTTGTGCAATTATTCAACTTCTTATTGGCTGATCTTCAAATCTTTCGCATCTATCATTCACCTCTCCAAGCTTCATGCAATGCTGGTTTGAACTTCAAAATGACAACGGTGCCAAATGTTGCACATTGGTGGTATTCCACCCTTGGAGGAACAAATTTAATTGGTAGATTTAATGATCAGTTATGAATGCATTAGTTTCAATTTTAGACAACTCAATCTGCGAATATGATAGCCTACCCTTTTCTAGACTGCTAACACTCACTACACGACACAAACTCTCCATTGTACAATGTTTAGTGACTATGTACGATGTTTGGCATTCACTATACGACATCCACAATATGACATTCACTATACGAAAAACTTGTTGTATGACAATTTTGTTATATAGTAACATTATTATATAGCTTTGGCCCGTATGATCTTGTGCAACAGAACTTGAAAAAATACAACTAACACATTGATCTAACTATTGCAACAATCGATAATGACATCACATGCAATGAACATACAAAGGCACTAAACGAAGAATAAGTATGAGTACATATTGCATTAGCAACTGTTTATACGATGGAATGCATACAACACTATCTTACATATATAGTTTACGATCTTGTACAAAGTTTCTTCCTTAATGCAATGTTTGTGTAGATGTATCTATGCTCTCACGTATGGAATTGTCCAATGTGCAAAATATCCTATTATGCAATGGTATAATGTACAAGGTACCTACTCAATTGAATGAGGGGGCCTATTTATCTTTGGGGGTTCGTAGTTAACAACTACCACCTCGGACACCTCACGTCTAATTGGGTGATAACTATCCTGTGTTTGCATTTAACTCATGATTACATGCATTACATCATATGACTTTATTCAAATTTACAAGACTTTGGAATATCAAAATTATTACATCAAAACTTATGATGTCAAAACCTGACACAAAAATTATATTGTGTGCATCTTTGAATTCCATTGCACTTATTTCTTTTGCTAACTTGTCTACTTTTTTGACTGAGGTGGCACATCAAAACTAACACCTACAACAAGGACAAAGGTATCGAGGTATGGTGATAACAAAGTGGTAGACCATTCATTAGATACAAAATTTGAGTGCATACCTTGGCTTAGAAGCATCTCAAATGAAGAGTTGGAAGAAGCACCAAAAAGACAAAATAAATTATAGACGGTATAGGAAGGCAAGGAATAAGGTTGTGTCAGAGTCCTAGTTGACGAAGGAGGCAAGTGAGCCAGTGAACACAATAAAATCTAAGTACCACAATGATGATGCTATCATGGGTTGATGAGTGTTAGATTTTTGTAATGAATATCCTCTTTTTTGGGTTGTCTAGGTAGGTCATCAGGGATCCCATGCCATCTAGAACATTTTTTTGGTCTCTTAAGTCGTTTGGGTGGGCCGTTAGGTCCCCTAGATCATCTACGATGGTCAAACAACCTCCTAGGCCATCTAGGTGGGTTGTTTGGCTCCCTATGTCATTTGAGACGATTATTAGGATTTCCTAGCTATTTGGGTGGGTCATCTATGTTGGGCAGGGCAATGGATAGGGCAATGTGGAGAGTCGTCTAGGATCCTCCTTGGTCATTTGGGAAGGTCATATAGCCCCTAGACAAACACCAGGTCATTAGGCCATTTGGCCACTAGGCTAAGTCGTTTGGCTGTCAAGGTAGGCCTTCTAGACAACCAAGGAGGCCATTTAGCTCCCTCGTTCATCTTAACCATCGACTCAAGCCGTTTGGTTGTCTACCCAATGAACCCACCCTCTTTCACTAACAAGACACTAACAATGAAGACACCCCTTGACAACAATTGCCCTTTGGCATGGTAGACATGGCATACACATCAAGCAATTGAATAGGTAATTACAAGAGGAATTCAGTTTTTTGGTAAAGAAAACCCTAGTTTTGGTGAATGGTGAGGTTTTAAAGGGCAAAAGAACCATTGTTTTGGGTCCTTTGAGGAAAGTACCTTATCGATAATTTTTTGCGTTCAGTCGTCAGTCCAAAGAGTGTCATCCGACCACTTGCTAGGGCTATTTGGTAAGTGGGCTAGAACATCTAACCAAGCAACATCATCAAGCCAAAGAACTAGGCCATTAGGTTGGGAAAAGGGATTATCAGAGGTCAAGGAAGTGTCATATAAGACCAAGCATTGATTTTCAAAGGCCAAGACAAGGTTGTTTAAGGCCAAAAGAGGGCTATTAAAGGCCAAGACAAGACCATATAAGACCAAGAGAGGGTTGTTTAGAGCCAGGGAGAGGCCATCTAGAGCCAAGGAGACGTCATCCGAAGCCAAGATTTCTCGAGTTGATTGAGCAAAAGCCACCAAAATGTCATTGAGGTTTTGGGGTGTTTCCACAAACCCTATAGGGACTCTACCACTTGACCTTACCCTTTATAGCGATAGGGTATTCATGAAGGGCGCTACCCCTCAACCCTACAAGGAGATTGTGCCTTGACCTAGCAAGGGAGATCCCACTCACTTGACTTTTGACACAGGCAATGATGGGCATTGTCAATCATGTTGTAGATGCCACCAACTTTAGGGACTAGAGTGAGAAATTAGAGAACAATGTGTTGCTAGCAACAAGTTGAATTAAGGATAGATATAGAAAATATTTGAAACAAGAGAAAGTAGAAGGAGCACGATAAGAATTTCAATGCAGTGTTCATTGATTCTATCCATAATTTTTAATTCATGTGTCAATAAGGACATCAACAAGCCCAAAGGAGAGGATAAATGTTGGTAGAGGATTTGACACATCTACGTGAATGCATGTTTAAGTGTGGGAATGCATGTGTGAATATGTGCACTCAAATTGTTTGTAGTAATTTGCTATATAGTGTTGTGTATGTGACAAAGTGTTTGGAATGTTTGTAATAATGTAATGTAATAGGTATTTTTAATGTTTTATGTAAATGGGTAGTTTGGAGGTAGTTGGGTAGTTGCCAACTACCTATCGGTTGCATTGTAAGAACACATTCATGGGAGAGATGTAGGAGGGAGAATGCTTGTGGTTGTTGGTATAAATGTATTGTTGGTCAGATTTACTTTTTCGTAGATTGTTCATTGAAGTATGATGTATTGTAGATAGTTGTATCCATATATATCTGTAAGTTATTCCCATTGTGTACTTTTGTTTATAAAAGTGGTAGTGAAATTAAATATTAATGTATTGTATTCTATTTCTACATGCTTGCCTAGTCCACTGGCATCAAGGAGACCCCTTGCCATGGATAGAAGAAGCCCAAAGCGGTTTTATGTTGGGTTGAGTAGAAGGGGGAGAGACGGATTACCATCTGTACCACTGCCACCTATGAACAAAAAGGGTGATGATGAAGACGAAAGGATAAATCCGGAGGAGGTGACTTACCATTACTGTTAAATTTCATGGAGACTGGTGGGAATCACACGATGCCAACCATAGATTGAAAGAAAAATTCAAGAAGGCGAAGCCATAGTGAGATTTCGTGGGTACCTTTTACATATTTTGAAGTCCTACAATCCCTTGGTCAAATATAGCAAATTCATGATATGACCCAACTTGTTGTGCCTTACATTTGATCCTCAAAATATTATTTGGGTGTTTTGATTGCTTGGTCCCGACCATAGACACAAATAGGAAAAGAAGAATGGTGTTGATAAAAAGTTGCAGCACAAATTGGGTTAGTACTCTGAGACAAGGTATTGTTGATCTTTCATCTAAGCTTTAATGTAGCTAAGCACCATAAAGGAGAAGTTGACTACTGTGTTTCATGAGTTGGAGGAGTTGCAGCTTTAGTTAGATGAGGGTGATTGATAGTGGGTTTAATACAATTATTGTGGTAAGAAGATGCAAAATAAATACTAAGAGTCACATCAGAAAGTTCAGTGGTTACAAGCCTAGCTTGCCCAACAATAATGTTAGCTACAATCATTTGCTTCAGTTGCACAACCTATCTGCACAAAGGTCCCTGTGACATAGTGAGGATGCCCACCAATCTAGAGTTGGAGGTAGATATAGGCAGTCAAACACATTATACCAAGTAGTGGTCCCATCTCAAGTGCCCATCCAAGTGAACAAAGTTTCATTTGTTGTATGCAGGTGTTGATTAAGTTATTTTTCATTTTATATTTGTCATGAATCATTGCATGTGCATGACATCTCAACATAATAAAGATAAAATATTGTGTAATATCTTGAGTAATAATTTTAAATTATGTACATACTTAGGTACGATGGTGTAACGATTGGGAGTTGTAACTGTTCTCCCGCTCCCTCTATATAATCCATTGATACTAATGGAATGGTATCATTATGTCATCGTTATAGCATTGTGCTATTGGTATTGTTAGTGAAGACAAGATTGTCTTGTTGTGTTGTGATATGTGAACTAGTGTGAGTAATGTACATCATTTACACATAATGAAATAGTTCTGCTGTTATGAACGCAATTGTTGTTCATTTCCTTGTTACATGTTATTTTGATACTTCATTCTATTGTTTGGGAATAAATAGTCTATACTACAGGAGGTGACTTTTAAATATAGGAAATACACATGAGAAAGCAATAAGATACAAGTTATTTAAAACTAGGGCAAGAACCCTATCACAATTTCCTCCCTTAAACATCCCAATGAAATATCAAGAAGGCTTCCAAAAATTGTAAACCACGAAAAAAATAATCATATAAGCAACACCGAACTTGTGCTAGAGGGCATGTTGTTAATCCTATGCTTCAAATCAATCTGCAACTTTCACAAAACATTTATCATACCCTTGTGTTATTTTTTCCCCACTAATTTTCACTGCCTTGTTAGCATTGTGTTGCTACAAGTGATATCATGATTTATTCTGTTATCAAAGAAATTGGAAGAAAAACTATAAATCTTATCCATCTTCATGTTTTATTTTGTTATGAAGTCTGACCAAAGTGCAACATTTGTGGGAAAACTGTAAACTTTTCTTTTTTCAATGCAGATGATTATTTTCTTGGTATTTTGCCTTTGGCCTCTTTGTTTTTACTTTTACTACTAATGACCATTTTACGGATGTGTTATCAGTCTTCATGTAACCCATAATATTGAATGAGACATTTACTGAAAATACTTTTGTGGAATATTGTAAATTTGTCTTCGAACTGTACTTGGCTCTTTCCTTTGTTCAAAGTTTCTAAAACATTGATGTCGTATGAATGATTAATACTGAATAAATAAATAAAAAAGCAAATCATATCATAACTGCATTGCTAATATTTTTCACAAAAGTATCTCAACCAAGAAATATCTCTGCATTTAGCATTTCTAAATTATGTATTTAACATTATTAACCTATTAGCAATATTGTTAAATGAACCGTGTCAAAACATTGTAGAGAATGGAATGGTTTCTCAAACTGCTTATCTTTGTATATATGTTCTTTTCTATTTTTGTTCATATGATTTATTTTATGATTAGCATGTTTCTTTTATCAACATAACGCTCATATTTGCATCCAGAGCTTGAGCAGAGGGTAAATATATTCAAGTAGCTCAGAATCAACAAGGCTAATTTCTCCCCAAGTCCATTGATAATTCATGATATTATTTTCTTTTTGCAAGATTGCTAGTGGAATTTTCTAAATTACTATCAAGGTTCTTATATAAGACCAAAGGAAATTTACAGGGAGAAAGAAACAACTGGGCACAGAAAATTGTCATTCACTGTACTTTATGAGCAATACCACTCCCTCCAAGGGCATAAGTGTCATTTTATGGATTGTATACATGGTTCTTACCTCTAATAATCCATGTTTATGTAAGTTTTATGGACTAGTGAGAGAGTTGCATGATATGGAATTGACATGGACGGTAGGAGTGGGATCAATATAATTAGTTTGAGGATCCATTGTATTTGGAAAAGGTTATTTATTCTTGCTGAATTTTCAAGTGACTTCATGTCAAGCACTTAGCTTGTATAAAGAGTCATTATAATTTATATGGTGAAAAACCGCCATCATCAATATGATAGCATATTAGCAAGGTAGCTTACATTGTATGATTAATGTAATAGTTCACTTCCCTTTGATGGAAATTAAAGTACATTTAAATTCATGTAAAATGGAATTCCATTAACAATGTTTACCTTCATTGTAGACAGTTCACTGTTGGATAAAATTCCTACACCGTAACTCTTAAATGGATGTTGATGTGATGTTTCAGATGTTCTTGTAGAGACATGTCAAGAATGAGAAAACATTAGGAGTTGATATGTGGATTTGATATTAATGACAATGAATTAAAGCACATTTCCATACAAAGTATCTTGGCTGCTCTGATCGAATATATTAAATCAAGAGCAAAATTCAGTTTTGTGTTTGGGTTATAACTTATAGTGGTAATAGGGTATAATTATCTTTTGGTAAGCAGAGTTGTGTAATGATCTCAAGTAATTTGACAAAAGTTGTTGTACCTTTTCTATTATTGGTTTTTGAGAAGATACCCGTGAAGGCAGTATTGGGTTCTTCAAGATCAAGTTGGACAAGAGCATAAAGCTATTAAGGAGGGGTGAACCTAAAGGTCATTTTAGTATCTAGGCTACTACCTTCTAATTCTAAGGATTTATGAATTTCACAAACCGACGAACAACATTGCAAATTTGATAAAATTTGATCGTCTCCAATGTGGGTGAATTTGGTCAAGTGTCGATTTGCTAGCAAAGTGGACCAATTGGCTTCAAGGAGTGAACCACTCAAGAATAGTGAGCAATTGATATCACAAGTAAAATTAAAGACAATTTTTGAAGTAAATATTTTGAGAGTATCATTTTGGCATGTAGTGCCTCATTAAGTCATTTTGGAAGCTTTGTAAGCCTATCAGAGGTATAATTAGGGAAATGTAACATGTGGTGGTGGATCATTTTGCTAAAGATGCCCCTAAATATTTACTTTTATTAGGAGTAATTATTTTTCACACCAAATAACTCAAGGGTAAACTCTTACTATAGGAGTCATGGGCTTCATTGTAAACATCTTTTGACCATGAGAATTCAGGGTTTATGCTTTGAACTCATGAAAAAACATGACAATCAAGATTTTCTAAGAACTTGTACTAGCTCAAGGGTATGCTTATGGCACTTTAATAGATAAAGGAATCAAACAATGAGATTGAAGAAGGGAATTGGAGAACGCAACAAGAAAACATGCAAGATATTCAATGGTCCATTACTCAACAAAGACCTATTGGACCCTACATGTGAGGATGTTTTGGCCTATAATGAGTCCATTCAAGATGATCCTTCAACATATTTAGTATTAGAGTCTATAGGAGAGTGTGAAGTGCTTACTTTTTCCCTAGAAGGAGAAGTATATGCAATGAAAGTTGAAATTGAGTCAAAATACAAGGATTTTAGGTTCCCTCTTGAGTACATCCTACCCATGCCAATAACAAGGGCAAATATATGATTAGATCATAAAGCATCAGAGCCTCCCTCAAAAGATGAATTGGAGCATATAGGAGCAATAGAAAGAGGAATGGGCTAAAATATAAAAGAGAAGAAAACACTTAAAAGTCTGAACCCAGGTCACATCCTTGATAATGCAAGTGGCGTCCTTGTCGGTAGACCACACTCACAGGGATTTCATGAAGGCATTTTACTTCTTGGACAAGGAAATTTTCAAAGAAGATTATCAAGTTCTTAAGATTCCATGGGAGACTCAATTCGTTGTGACACTTAAGGTACCTAAGGTTGTTGAATGCCATCTTCCTATATAAGATGCTCTCATGTGCCACCCTCATAAATCATTGAAGGATGGTGAATTATTTGCTCTCCCAATGTATGAGGCATATAATTTCTTTTTAGATGAAGAAGATCCTATAGAAGAAGTGGAGGACCTGTAATCAAAACATGAGGTATTTTTTCCAAATTTGGAATTGATACTGGAAGTTGAGGATAAAATATAAGAAGAAACTAGGCTAGATATGAAACATACAAATTTTATCTTGCAGAAAGCTAATCTCACAGAATTTGGAGAAATCTCATGGGGTTCCTTTCATGAGAAAATATTCCCCTTTGGGAATGATATCCATGAAGCAGATACTACTCAACAAATAGATAAGAATTCATGTGTGACGCCTGAAATTATTCAAGTGATTCTAGATAAATAGAGTACACTGAGTGATAGAGAGAAGATATGATTCTAAAAATGGGATATATCCCTACAATCTTGGGAAGTATAACCAAGCTAAAGTTTGTATCCCAACAATCTGATGCTTTGAGGGACAACATTAGTACTGTCAAGGAAAAGCAACAATAAGGATCATTACATGATGATGCTATGTTGTTTGGTTGCATATAGACGATGACCCATATTTGAAGAGGAAATTTCAAAAGAAAAAGATCAAATTCCTGGGATTCCATGTGATATTCAAATCATTAAGACACCTAAAGCACCTAAGGTTACCAAATATCATCTTCCTTTCAAAGATGTCATCATGTACAACCTTTATAAATCATCCAAGGAAGGTGAAATTATTAGCTCAACTAGAACATGAGGCACTTTTATCAAACGATCATTGATGTTAGAGGTTGAAGACAAAAGCCTAGAGGGGGATCCTATGTAACGAATGTAGAAGGATTCACATGCGAGTTGAGTTGGTCAAGTGATTCTAGATAATGGATTACATTGAGTAACAAATAAGCTATGATTCTCAAGATGGGATTTTTCCTACAATCTTGGGAAGTACTTGGATACAATTTGTATTCAAATAGTTTAATGCTTTGAAGGATGACATTGAGTTGGCCAGGGGACAACAATAAAAGGAACCATTATTGTTGAGTGATGTTGTGTTTCCTGGTTTTATAAAGACAGTCATCCAAATTGATAGTCACCATTAAATTCTATCATGGATTAAGATAAAATGTGGAGAGGCTATCCCAGTTATAGGAATTCCAATTCCAATCCATACTTCCCATCACTTCAAAGTTTACAGGAGATATCAGTTTCAAGATAATTGACATCAAAAGGCAGATCATGAGGGAATTATAAAATAAAAGTTGTTCCAACTTCCTAGCTTGTGACACTCACTCAAGGTTCTGATTATTTTAGCAAGAAAATATATTATCTCCTAGAATGCCTCCGTTGAGCTCTAAATTGGGGAAGTCTCATTGGCAAAGGGCCTCCATATTTACCATTAATCAACTTATCATGTTTACATAGGTATTGGAAAATGTTGAGCTCAAACATTGACATCAAAATGGTGGGAAACTATTTTCTTGAGCTTGTGATGATATTATCTTCCACTAAAAAATATAGCTATTTGTTTCTACAAATTCCTTCTCCTCCTTTCCCCTTTAGTTTTATTTTTTTTTAAATGAGAAAAAAAGAATCCTTGTCTTACTACATGAAAAATATTGCAAAAGGTACTTAGGTTCCCACTTCTTTCCATCCCTTTCTTCCAATATTGGATGAATTGTTAGCAGTTCAACACTTCTCATAGAACATATCAAGATAAAATATTCACATAATTTAATCCATAACAATGAACAATAACTCATTGAAAACATTATCGATAATTATATCTTCTTAAGCAATGCAATGTAGTGCAAAGCTTATTCTTTAATCCATGAGTTACAATGCTTTGTCTTCATTATAGACACACATGGATAAAAGACTCTTCACATTCACAAGACTCTTGACCTTTCTACTTACACAAACTTTTCATCTCCTCAAACACACAAGAGATCTAACACTTCATATTTCTCATAGGAGAAATATCACATAATAATAAATTTTTTATTGACTCCACATATCCACATAAAGACAAAAACTCTAATGATTGCACATGCTAAATGAAAAACTCTTGCATAAATCCTAATACTACAGTTACTAACATGACACCTTACTTACATAACTCCACACTTATATGCCACATACTATATACTCAAATATTAAACACACTACTAAACTATTTACATGGTAATTGTATAATTGTATTATTATTGCAAGGTACGATATATTTAATGCTTCCAACACCCCCTCGTATTACATTATTTGGTATGAAGGTCCTTTGCTTTCATGTATATTAATCCTTCATTTTGGTTTTGGTCTTTTTGCTTTGACTCTAGTACTCCTTCAAGTTTGAGAATTGAACCTATTCTTCAAGGCTAATACCTATACCTATCACACTTTCGACCAAGTCATCACAAATAATATAACTCATCATTGATATCAATGGTTTTCTTCTTTTTAATTTTTAGGATAGTATCATCAACACTATGTAAATCATTATTAGTCCCTTGATGAAGATTGTAGATGTCTTTCATACTTTTCAACTTATCTATCATCCTTTCAAATTTATTTTTTGATGTCTTATCTTATTGTTTTGCCTTGAGAATTTTATGTTCAATTAAATACCTTCTTTGGTATTGTTATTTTGGTAGAAGTTGTTCCAATTGTTTTTGTGTAATTGTTATCACATCTAAAGCAAATATACCACTTTTGTACGATCCAAGAGATTCAACTTTGTTTAGTTTTTTGATAAGACATCTTTTGCTTCCATTGATAATTTTGAATTCTACTGTTCTTCCTCTATCCAACAATTGTGAATTGGCTTATTTGTTATGCTTGGAACATAAAGCACATTCTCTAGTGTACATTATGAGTAAGGTAGACTAAGTGTAACATTACTTGTTCCTTGTACTTGGTAGATTTTGTCATCAACTATCTTAATTGGTATACTTTGTTTCACTTGAATGGAATCAAACCAAATCTCTTTTGGAGAAAAAATGATTCAATCTCAAACTTATTTGAATGTAGCGGACAATAGTGGAGCAAGAAAACTAATGTGTATTCGATTTCTAGTCGCAAGTAATCCTAAATACGCTCATATCAGTGATGTTATAATTGCTATAATTAAAAAAGTAGCACCTAATATGCCCATGGAAAAATAAGAAGCAGTTTGAGTCGTAGTTATACGCACGTGTAAAGAACTAATACGAGACAATGGAATGATAATACGATCTGATGATAATGTTACAATTGTCATTGATCAACAAGGAAATCCAAAAGGAACTCAAGTTTTTGGTTCAGTTGCTCAAGAATTGATTGAATTTTGCCAAAATTGTATCATTTGCTCCCGAAGCCTTATAAATACGACTACATATATTTTGTAGAAGTAATGGTACAAAAATGAATATGCAGTTTCTAGATTGCATTTCTATAGGTTGCTAGTCATATCAAGGTTGGCTCCTAAATCAATTTTTGGTTTAGTTTGAATTTTTGATGTTCCATTGTATCTTAGAACATGTTTGTGACAATATTTTTTTGCTTTCAAAAATATCTCTTTATAAAGTTTACTTCTTTAAATATATGTGATTTTGTAAAATACCTTTTTGATGCACTCATTATTATTTTCCATTTTTGTTCTTTCAACAATAATTCTTTGAATAATTCTGCAATTCTTTTGGTCAACAAATTTCTTCTTCAATTTTAATTTCCTTCAAATAATAATTAATTTCCTTTGTTTTTGAAATCCTTATTACTCCAAAATTAATAAATTCTTTCTTCAAACAATTATCTTCTCTAAAAAAAATTACAATCTTCAATTTAATTCAAATTTCTTATTCTTTCTTCAACTTCAATATTTTTCTTCAATTCAATTTTTTCTCTCTTCGGACAAATTTCTCTTCTTCAATCTTCAACTTAATATCATTAATTTCTTTCTTCAATTTAATATTCTTCCTTCAAATATTTTTCACTTCTCTTTAATCTTCTTCTTCAATTTTTTTATCTTTAACAATACTCTTTAATAATGTTTTAAAATTCCAATGAAATAGTACATCTTTCCTTCAAATATGTTTATAATCTTCAATCAATAATATTCTTCTTTATTTGTTCTAGGGAGGAAAGAGATAGAATCCTAAAATGGGGTCCTTGGTTTATGGAAAGAACAAGATTCTTCTTTACCTACTAGTATGAAGGTTTTGCATCTAAAAATGTAAACTTGGATATTGATCATGATTGATATAAGCAAACCCTTACCAAAATCAATCATTCTTAAATATGGGGGTAAGTTGTGGATGCAAACCATAAATTATGAAAAGATATATTTTAGATGTAGAAGATGCCATAAAGTGTGCAATATTGAAAGATCGTACTCTAAGAAGAGTCTAGCAAAATCATATGTAGAAAACCGCAAGAGAAATCTACAAATGAATGTGGATGAGGATGGTTTTCAACTTCCAAAAAATAGGTCTAGACAAATGAAAGTAAATAAACAGTGGAGACCAATAAGGAAGGATATTGGAAGAAATACCAATTATTTTGAGGCTTTAGCCTATGAAGAAAAAATAAATCAAAGCTTAGAGGACACAATACAAGTTCAAAATACTAACAAGGAATTGTCTATTCAGTATGATTTGGATTTAAATAAAAATGTTCTTGATGAACCTAAGGAATGTGTCTCATCATATTTTGAAGACTCTCTTGAAGTACCATGCACCATTCGAGAGAAGAAAATTGGTAGGTAAAATGCAATGTTAGATGTCAATACCTCTACCATTAACAAGAATATACCAGAAAATGAGCAAGATAAGTCAAAAGCTTTAGTAGTAGAGCTAGGAGAGGATAAGTCTAATGAAAAAGAAATTTGTGAAAGAATATTGAGGAATTGAATAATAAGACCTACTCCTAATATACATGCAAGGCAAAAAGAGAAAAACTATCAAAATATCAAGTGAGATCCAAGGAAGCAAGAGTAAATATAGGGAAAGTAACACAAACTAAGTTAGTTGAGTTGTAGGTCATAGACATGGATAAGGATAAAAAAAATATCATAAAGGCTTCAATCCCACCATTTGATTTCATAAATTTTCAACTCTATTATTGCTCCTATGCCTTAAGGTGGACGTGTGAAAGAATTTTGTGTTCCTATCACCTTCACGTAGCTAGAGGGATCTTGATTTTTGATACCACAAAATTTCTTCATCTTCCAGCACGTTATGGAAATTTGTTAATAGTTTTTCTTCCTTGCATTTGTCTCCTTCAGTCACCTCTCTTGATTCCAAATTTAATTCAACTTTCTTTGACTGTTCAACTAACTATTTTTTTCTCTAGAACACATTTCCAAAAATGTACTTGTTCCAAACCTTAAGATTAGTTGTGAAAAATCTAAGCTTAGAAGCCACTTGAGAAATAAGAAGGCCTAAAAAACCCCAATACCACCATTCTAGAATTCTAGATTCTAAGGCCTGATGTTGCGGCCACATTGCCTCAAACCTGAAGGGTTTGGAAAAAACTAGAATTTAGAACTTTTTTCAAACACTAGAGGATTATGATCAGACCCCACTTTGGGGAGAGAGCAAAGGGATACATCTCCGAACATTGGAAGACCTTCCTTAGAGACTAACACCCTATCCAACCTAATATGAATATTTTTATTGCCGAGATGCCTGTTACTCCAAGTGTATTTAGACCCCTTCAAATCCACATCCATCAACTCCTGATTATTAATAAATGTATCAAAATCATCCATACTTCTAGAACCAAAATTACTACCACCCTTTTTATCCGAAGGGTATAAGGGGTATTGAAGTATCCAATGAGAATCCAAGCTTACCCCTTGAAAATTTCTCTCATAGAGCTTAGAGATTCCCATAGTAGATTCCTATTAGAGTCCATATTAGGGGCATAAATATAAGACATAATCCATATCTCTAGAGTCCTTACTATAAAAAATAATATTAATTGCTCTATTAGAAAAAAATAGAATGGATCCATCTAGTTTCTTAGGGTCCCATAGACAAAGAAAACCCCTAAAAGCTTCATTGGCAAAATTTTCTACAAAACCCACCTCCTTCCAAACTAATTACCTCTGCATTAGAACTATCCATATTATTTTCTTGAATAAATATAGCATCAAGTCTTACCTCCCTCCTAGGTGTCACGAAAAATTATTGCTTAGAGGGCCCATTCAAGCCTTTGATATTCCACAATAACAACTTCATATTCGATATTTAGAGCCATTATTCCCACTCAAAGAACCGGGGGAGCTACAAAATGTGTCAAGTTTTAGTTGTTTACCTTTGATATCCTTCTCTTTCTCAAAATTCAATTGGGATTGGCGTTCATCAACAATTTTTGACTATGCCTCACAAATCCTCAATGCTTTGTTAAAGTGTTTCCCTGCCTTCCTATTACCTTCAACATTTATCTAACCATTCTCGGCACTTCTAATTTTGGGTTTGGAATTGATTATGCCCGAAGAGCCTGCCCTTGGGCACGGTAACCGTTTTAACTTAAGCAAGGTTGAAAACTCCTGACTAGGAGCCTCACTAGGCTTCTCAGGGAGCATAGTTCTTCTATGACTGGCTCCTTAGTGAGTAAGCTTTGATAGGAGATATGAAGGAACTCTGATGGGATTAAAGTCTTCATCACCAAGTCTTCTGGAATAACCTGGTCAAAATTTCTACCACTGGATGGGTTCATATTTTGGACCATCACTTTTCCAGAATTATTAACATCCACCATAGGTACTTGGTCCATTATTCTTTCCTTTGGTTCAAGCTCTTTCGAAATCAATTCATGCTAGGCTGACTTAAAATAGGCCTCCTGAGGAGGATCATTAGGTGAAGGGTCTGACATGACTTCTTTACCTTTTGAAACAACAACATGAGGATTCTCGATAGAAACCGTCAAGCTAGCATGAATTTTTCTTGGGCCACACAATTCTCTTCTAGGGGCTCTAGGGGCCACTTACTTATAATGCAAATATGGGCATTGGGGTTTGATATGACCCTGCGTTTTGTATTCTAAAAAAAATACGAGTTTGTTTTTATACATGAGTCTGAGACTAATTCCATTGAAGTTGACAACTTAGAATCAATATTGACCATAATGCACATACAGACGTATATCATTCTCGATCTAGATTGAGAAGCTAGATCAAAAGTGACCAGGTCTCCAATGCCTCGCAAAACTTACCCATACCAGAAATGACTAGGAAGACCTGGCAATCTCACCCAGATTGCTACATAGTTGATACTTTAGGTTTTTGGGTCAAAGTTAGTGCCCCACCTTCTTAGTAAAAGGCTTCTCCTACTTTAGAACCATGCCCCCTAATAATATGGCTCATTTCAAAAGGGTTGTTTAGTTTGATTTGAAAGAAAACCTCTAAAGAGGGCTATGAGTTGCATATTTTTTTTTATGGAGCCATTTGGAAAAAGCCCACTTCTGAATTGACTCCATGTTAGGACTGACAAACTTGCCAATGAGAGAAAATGATTCCAAGGAGACAAAGGTGTTCATGAGAGACTCTAGAATTTTCAACACTCCTTGGTTCGTGATAAGAGAAGAAGAGGCAACCAAGGGGATATACGAAACAACTAGAGAAGAACAATTTATGTTTTTGTGAACCTTCTCTGCAAAATAAGGTTTTAGTTATCTAAGAAGTGGGTTAGGGTTAGGATCTAGGGGAGGCCTAGCTCCACCATCCGTGACTCCTAACAGTCCTATCACATCATCACCAAAATCATGCTTGCATTGATCGTAATCACCTTTGTTGAAAAGTAGATTCTCGCCCAATTCAAATTTAAAATTTTGTTGAGCATCAAAAATATCATGGAAAGCATCCATCATATCCATCACATGTTGCTATTGCTCAACACTATCCCAACACTTCTCTAGTGTTGCTCACCTTCGCTAACCTAGCACTACTCAACATTGCCCTAGAACTTCTCCACTATTGCTCATCTTCATTGCCCTAGAACTACTGCACTCACCTTCATTGTCCTAACACTGCTCAACATTGCACTCATCTTTGCTACCCTAGCACTGTTGCACTCGTCTTCATTTCTCTATTACTACTGCACTCACTTTCACTACCCTAGCATTTCTACACTCATCTTCCCTACCCTAGCATTGTTGCACTCACCTTCACTATGCTAGCACTGCTACACTCACCTTCGTTGCCCTAACACTACTGCACTCAGTTTTGCTGCCCTCAATTCTTCTTAGTATGTTAAGCCCAATGACCGAAGCTTAATATTTATTGCATTCTCACTTCCAAATTATTCTACTCTATGGAATGGTTTAAAAAAATCTGTTGATCTAATGATTAAAGATCTCAAATGGATGGTAGGAATAAGAGAAAAATATTTCTATTTGGATGGATAGTTGGTGTGAGAAAAACCACTTGATCTAGATCCAATTTTGAAACCATGGATGAGATTACTTCAAGATAAATATGGTGATAGGGTTTCAAACGTTATGTACAAGGATTGGGAGGGAAGATACAAATAGACAGAAGATTTATTTACAAGTATACAAGACATTTATGATAGGAGGTAGTTGAGCAAAAAGATAACAACACTGACTTTTCAAGGGGAGTCAAGAATGAGCTATTTTGGGAGTTGAATAGCTCAGGAGAATACACAAGAAGAAGTGGATATAATGTAAATCACCAACAAAATAACAATATCACAGGAATGTGGAAAGATATTTGGGATAGCCTGAGCATTCCTAAAGTGAAAATGTTTGTTTGGCTAGTAGGTCATATAAGAGTTTAATCCTGGGATAACCTTATGAAAAGGTGTTTTTATGACCCCTCATAATGTGTTTTTTGTAAAAGGGGGGACAAGATAATATAACATCTCTTAGAACACTGCTCAATAGTATAAAACCTATGGCAATGGATTCTTGATATATTTGGTAAATACGTGGTGATGAATAGAAGAATTGAAGAATGGTTAAAGCAATGGTAGAGCACTTTTAAAAGTGAGGCTTTACAGATAATTTGGGATATATCAAAAGATACAATACTTTGGACTATATGGCTAGAAATATATAGAAGAATATTTAAAGGAAATAAAAGTAGTTTAGAGGTAATGAAAATGAAAATGAATAAAATGAAGTCTCTTTCCAATGTTTGTTTTAAAATTGATGTCTCTTCCTATGCACTTGCAATTTGGGCTACTAGTTTATTATTTGATGTTTAAGATCAAAATACTATGAAGTTCTTAATGATAAACTTCTATAAGAAGTACCTTCAGTTATAACAAATGAATACAATAGGAAAGTAATGAAGTCTATTACTTTGGAAGAAGTTCATTTAGTTTTTTTTTTTCTTTTTATGAGGATAAATCCCCAGGTCTGGATGGGATCTCTATAACATTTTATCAACATAATTGGGATATAGTGAAGGATTATTTATTGGTGATAGTGGAACAATATAGAAAAGTAGTTTAGAGGTAATGAAAATGAAAATGAATAAAATGAAGTCTCTTTCCAATGTTTGTTGCAAATTTGATGTCTCTTCCTATGCACTTACAATTTGGGCTACTAGTTTATTCTTTGATGTTTAAGATCATAAGAGTTTGAAGTTATTAATGATAAACTTCTATAAGAAGTACCTTCAATTATAACAAATGAAGAAAATAGGAAACTAATGAAGTCTATTACTTTGAAATAAGTTCATCTAGCTTTTTAATCTTTTGATGAGGATAAATTCCCAAGTCTGGATGGGATCTCTACAACATTTTATCAACATAATTGGGATATAGTTAAGGATTATTTATTGGTGGTAGTGGAAAAATCTAGAGTAAAAAAATATATTCCTTATAAATTAAATGCAATATATATCTTACCCTAATTTCAAAAAATAAGGATGCAAAATTGTTTGATTCATTTAGGCCCATAAGCCTATGTAGTAGTATGGCATATAATATTATCTCCAAAGTTATGGCAAATCGATTAAGAAAGACCTTTGTTAGAAAAAAATATTTTAGAAGAGTAAGAAGGCTTTGTGAAAGGGAGAAAATTTTTAGATGGGATCATAGTAGCCCATGAAAAGAGAGAGCAATGATCTTAAAACATGATATGAGTAAATCCTATGATAGGGTTAAATGGAATTTTTTTGTAGTCTTAGAAAACTTTTGATTTGGGAAGAAATGAATTAGACAAATTAAAGCTTGTGTCTCTATAGTTTCATATTCAGTGTTGGTAAATGGGTTACTAATAGAATAATTTAAATCCAAGAGAGGTCTTAGATAGGGAGATCCTCTATCACTACATTTGTTCATTATTATGGTAGAGGTTTTGGGTAGGAACATGAAGAAGGCTAAAAAATATGAGATGATAAGTGATCTTAAGGTTAGTAATAACATCGACAACATCATCAATCAACAGTTTGTAGATGATACAACCCTTTTTTGGAGGGCACAAATAAACAAGGCAATAGCTTTGAGTAACTTATTAAAGGAATATGAAAGAGTGTCAAGGTAGAGAGTTAATAGGGAAAAATCTAAATTTTACTTCCTAAACATCCTAGCTAGAATCAAAGCAAGAATATGTAGATTACTTCAAATGGAGGTAAATTTACCAACTTTTTTAGGGATGCCTTTATTTTAGGGGAGAATGAGAATAAAGTTAAAAATAAACTATTATCATGGAAAGGTAGATGGTTATTATTAGTAAGAAGAGTGCAACTAATTAAATCAGTCTTACAGACAATTCCAACTAATTATGTCCTTGTATACTATGTCAAACTTGATAGAAAAAAATTTAATCTATATTATGTGGTTCTTATTGTGGTTAGGTTTATGTAATAAAATGAAATTTCCTTTGGTGAAATGAAGCAAGGTGTGTGATGATAAGACTAAAGGAGGTCTTTATTTAAGAGTTCCTATGGATGCAAAGAGAGTCAAAGACAATGGGAAAGAATTATTCTCACTATGTTTTTTTTATAATATGGATGAATGGGGTTTTGAAAGGTGCCCCAAACCTTTTATAAAGGTGGATCAACCAACCAACTGGATACAAGAAATATAGAGATCAACATAGCAAATCAAAAGGATCCATGAAATAGACAAACAACAAAGCTACATAATAACCGAGCAAGACAAACCCAAACTAAAACCATCAACACACTAGAGATTTTACTATCAATAGCTAGAACCCCAAAAAAGACATCATGTATCACATAGGAGACTATACCTATCGAAAAAACATAGTCAAGTAGAAACCCCCAGAAAGGATGTCCAACAATAAGAGTTATTTGTGGTGCAAACTCTTCTATAATTCAAATTTGAAATCTGGCCACTATTTAGGTACAAACTCTTGTGTTCAGAAAATTTACCCAAGGGATCCTTACTATCACAAATCAAAGCCATTTGAAAATACAAATTATCTCCTCGATATTTCATTGTCTATTTGATTTAATCCATCTAGGAAATCCTCTTGCCAAATTGTGCATCTTTCCTACAGAAGTCCCAAGTTTACTAAAAAATCCGCTGATCTATTTCCCTCCTTGTAAACATGCTTAATCTTAATCGCTTTGAGGGTTAGAATCTGTCTTTAGGTTTTAACAAGTTTGTTTGCGATCGTCCAAGAAGGGACCTCTTGTGCTCCATAATATCAACCTACTCTACACCTCAATTTTTCAAAAAAATTGGTCAAGGTTTGATGTCTAGGTGATATTAGGGTGCAATGGTCATTTTAATAATTACAATGTCATGGGAAAGTTACATTAGTCCAAGGGGTCTTCATGGTCATGAGGAGGTTTAGGTCAGTATGATGTTGGTTACTAAAGGAAAATCAATTTTGAAAGGATCTCTTTCACTAAGTTATTCATTATTCCATAAAGTCTCACATCACCATTCATGCCATAATCCATAACCAAAGTTTCACTTTCCATCATATCATACCCCACCCATTCTATTCATTCACAATCACATCCATTTGTCATACTACAACCTTATTAAATGAAGTCCAGTTTTACAAGGTTTCCATCAAAAGTGTTCCTTCCATTTTTACCTCCACCTAACCATAGCCCTTGTGATTTTAATCAAAAGAAAATCATCCCTTCCACCTAAGTCTAAAAATTGCCATTCACATGTCAACATAAGATCTAGGTTGCTTCATATTTCCTTTCATCCTTTATTCTTCAAACCTTTGAAATAATCAATTATTCCACGCGTTAAGGTTTCAAAATAAATTAAGACCACCCCCATAAATATTTCACTCCAAAAGTCATAAAGCCTAAGGTTATTCCCCCATCTACCTAAGACCATTAATTCATGCACTTTCCCACTCGGCTTAATGATCTCTATTCAGTACTTTTCTAAGTCTAAGTCTAACGGCTTAAAATCATCATGACTATTTCTCTTAAGCTTGGCACTCAAAGGTATTTGGTCGAAAAGAGAGATCTGTCAACCCATGCAAAAAAGAAGATCAAACCATTCAATTAAAAGCACTTAAAAAGCTCGAGGCCAATCGATCGAAATCAGTAGAGGTGCAACTAGTTTTTGTCAAACACCCATGCAAAGTTTGAAAAGTCAATCCACTAAAGCCCTAGTCTACTGCCCGATCAAAGCTCCACTCAAGGTATGATATATTTTGCTCTTTCTAAGGTCTCAAGGGTGGCTTCGTCATTGGAACTATTTTTCCCTAATTTCAACCTAATCCATGGTCCACAAAAATGCTAAACCTAACCTTATGAACCTAAGGGTCACTTTTAGTCATAAACATGCGGTTGAAAGGTCATAGAGGGTATATCTATGTCACCCCCTTTTTTGCCATATTAAGCTCTCCAAGCATAATATTGATTCAAAAGGCCCATGCGTTGAATTGCCTAAGGTTAAGGTTCATCATAACTAGGAATTTGTGAGGGTCATTATCATATTCACCCTTTTTCTATGCAAGCCATGTTTCCAAATATGGGGCTAAGACGTATTCAATTGAATGGTGATAAAGGAATGAATCACTTCAGTAGATCTGACCAAACTAAAGAAATTGATAGCCATTAGGTCGAACAAATGAAGTGACGAATATGTAGAAACTAAAGCAAAGTCAACGAAGATCAAAACGGAGGAACTAAGGTACGCAAAATTCTGATTTTGTGGTACCTATGTCAACATTATATGTCTCTCCCTTTGCATTAATAATATCAAATCCCTAAGTCTAAAAGGGCCCAAGGGTTTATGTACGTCACAACTTTTTTTATATACCCGCTTAATTTGTCTAAGGCTAAGGTCAACAAAATTTTATTTTAAGCCTTGCTATATCCTTGCATATTTACCCCCGCCTAAGTCTAACATTGAGGTGGTCATGATAATATCCTAAGGTTTATCTTGAGTCTAACCTCATGATCCACAAGTCCCAAAGAATTCATCTATACCACCACACCCTTTTTACCATATTCACGACATTTTCAGTCTAGATAATGTTAAAAGCCCATTAATCAAAGGGAATTTTTTCACAAGGGCCCAACCACGATTATTGCTTCGTGTCCTAAAGTCCCTCTTGTCATGATTTCTTAAAGGTCTGAAACATGAAACCTAAGGTCTAAACTTGGTGAGTTTTTCTCCTAAGATAAAATGCAAAATTTCTAAGTTAAAGCATGTTAATAAACATCCCTATTGCAATGAATTAAACAACTAAGGCCATTCGGATGAAAGTTGAAGTGTAGCCATAGCTATTCAATAGAAAGATATTGGGCAACTAGGATCATTCAATCGAAACTTAATGAACAGCTAGAGTTAATAAACTGAGTCAAGCACAATAATGTGGAGAATTCGATAAATGGATTTTGAAGAGGAAGAAAAATTAAGAGCCATTCAACTGAAACTTGATCAAGAATTGAAAACGATCGATCGAAGAGAGATGGATGACAAATATCGATCGACTGATGGCATGCACTAGGTGAAGTTGCATTAAAATCCAAATATTTGGTGGGTCCTCCATCTAATAAAAGTAAGCAAAATAAAAGCACATAATTTAAATATCTTACTGACTTAGCCAGACACCAATCAGGATCTGATGCGATGAGGAGTGGATCTGCCAGGCCAAACATGATATTGATTTCCTGTAACAAAACCATCAAGTAGCAACTTAGCATGCAAGGAAGTGTTTCAAGAGCTCAAAAAAGATAATCAAATTTTAAAGGATTTGAACATCCCAACTTCTACATACTTCATAGTATACAAGTAGATCAAATCATGGTGTCATCTAGTTGACCTCAACCGCCAGGCCTCCTAAGCATGGGTAAAGTACTACAAATAAAAGGCCATTTTAAGCACGATGAAGACAAAATCAGGTTCAAAGAGCTTATAAGACTTCAAAGGCACAAGAGAGAAGGTCTCAAATCACATGGGAAAAGTTGATGAGCAAGATGAAATCTAATAGAACGTACAAGATGAGGCTAGCAACGTGCGAATGCCAATCCCAAGCAAGCTAAACATCTTTAGAATCCAAAGGTATAATTATACAATCGTTAGTTGATGAAATCTCATCCCTCAACTCAGCTCTATATAAAGGAAGAACATCCATCTAAGAACAAAGAGAAGATTTTAACATCATAAATGAAGTCAAGTGTGAAATTAGGAGGCTATAGAGAGGAACATGTATGGTGCAAGAAAATTTTATTTAGCAACATTAGAAAATATAGAAAGTGTTATAAAGATAGATTATTGCCTAAGATCTGGCAATCTATCTACCTTGGAAATGTCCCTACACCATGATAGAATATAGTGATGGAGGTACACTTTTGTTGGTGGTTTCCTTAATTTATGTACCTTCAATTCTTTTTTTAGTTTCCTCTTCTCCTCTGCTTTTAGTATCTTTGCAATTCTTCTAACCCATTTGTAAAATACATCGTATTTTGTTTCTTTTTGGGCATATTCTCTTATTTTCTTGTGGATTTTAATACTATGCATGCCCTCCTACCACCATCTGATGTGCAATATGAGGTTTGGGTAAGAAGTCTAAATACTTAACTATATAAAAGGTGAGGTCAACACTAGGCCCACCATAGAAAAATATAAAGGAGCTAGACAAGTCGTTGGACTCGATGAACAATGAGTTTATTTTGAGGAAGTTAGAACTAAGGAAGCTAAAGCATCGACCTTTATTAATGGATGGCGTTGTTTTGGATAGATGGCAAAAAATCCCTATTTTTGATAGTCTAGGACAATTGGCCTTTTGCTGGAATGCACTCTGAAGAATGAAGGGCAAATGAAGGCACACGTGAGTGAACCTGTACCAAGTACCTATAACTAAATTTTGGCAATCCAGGCTACAAAAGGAGTTGTCATGACCAACATTGATCATTAAGTATTGCATAGCAAAATTTTGCAAGAGAGATATATTAGCATACCCTGTATTTAGGTTGATTGTATTTCCTTAGTGTATATTTTCTTTGTCCCAATCTTATTCTTCCCCTCCATTTGTGTAGGAATTCTAGAGGATGTATCCAGTCGATTGAGATCATTTCCAATAGCTAGGTCAAAAATTGGAGGCTCTTTGTCACTTCATTAGGATGAAGAGTTATAGTTCTTCTTTTACATTATTTGAACAATTGTATTGAATTTCATGGAGATCTTGGCACTTTTCCATACTCATATTGTAAAAAAAATCAAATTTTAATACAAAATTCCAATTTCTTCCTTCTTGCAATTCACTATCCAATATGTGTATGTTGCCCATTTGTATGTTACATTATTTGAATATATAAATGGTATGTTATTTTGTTGATTAATAATTTATATTCATTACATAATTTGAATGGTTATAAATGACACAATTTGTCATGTTTTCAGTCTATTTCATGACAATTTTAATCTCTGATATAACCACCCAATAGATAAGGCACCGGTCCACTCTTTTTCAATGATTTTATACATGTTTTTATGAGGGTTTATGGTCCCCTCATACTGAGTGGGGTTTGAACCTTGGACCTCTCAAAGAGAAGCCAAAGCCCTTACCACTAAAATAAAATTACAATTTCTAGCACCGATCCACTCTTGAAGCTAAGGCTAGGAATTATTTAACATCTTGGTCATAATGAAACTCCTATGATTCACTAAATGTGGTGGAGTGTAAAGTTAAATGACACATCATTAATTAAGCTCATTGTGGGGTATCCTGACCCAACCTGGTTTCCTTAGAGTTTATAATTTTTAGGTTAAAGAGGTATATCTACCAGAGATTGCAAATTTTCTTGAGATATAGGAAATTAGACAACATGATAATAACATTTTAAGGATATCTAAATTTCCTACAACAGGACCTGGACACCTTTGATCATATTAATGATATTGAGGGAATCCCATTCAATAATTACCTTCCTACGTTTTAAAATTATTAGTTGATAAACCCCTTTAAAGAGAGCTCGTGTCTCTACAAAATGATTGATCTGATGATCTAAATTTCCAACGAAAGGCAACAAAATCCTCCCGTCAAAGTCTCTATTAAATACCCTCGTACTAGTTGGTCCTAGATATCCCTTTAGAAGCTCCATCAAAATTTAGCTTCAACCAACCAGGTGGAGGACGTTCCAAAATAGTAGTCTATCTGGTAGGAGGTTCAAGGCGATGATCAGGAGAATAATATTTAAATCCAAGAACCGACTCCACCACCAAATTTCCAATGGAAATGACCTTATCTAAAGGAATTGAATCCACATTTTCAATAATGGTAGCAATAGCCCCAATTTCCATGAGCTCAGTTGAATGGGAGATATTTTTAAAGGCTCTAGAATTCCTCTTGTTCCAAATATGCCACCAATATGAGGTAAACCAAAGGACCAAAAACCTTGAAAATGTAAATACATAAAGGGAGACCTCAATTGAATGATCAAGTTAGACAATAACTTTAGAAAAACCCAAGCCACACCAATAGTCCTTAGGAACTGGAAGAAGACAGACTAAGAAAAGGGACAATTAGACAACAGGTGCATAGGTGATTCTTCAACATTACCACATAGGTAGCATCTATTCAAGATAACCAATCCCATTTTCTACAAATTATCCAATGTAAGGCACTTTCCTTGAGTTGCCAACCAAAAAAAAATTAAATTTGGGGGTAAGACACTTTAACCAAATATTACCAATGGGAAACCAGGGATCAAAGGCAACATCTAACAATAGGTAGATTGAATTAACAGAAAATCAACCATCCTTATCAACCCCCCACACCAATTTGTATGGCCTATCCTGGTTAGGAATAACCATCCACTTTAGGATGTCCATTAGAGCTTTTAACACAATTTCTTCTTCCTGCAAAATCCCTAGAAGAACAAAAGGTTTCCAACATTTTCTATCATTAACAGAGATAATGAAGTCACATGCCTTTGGCCCAAAATCTTATCTTGTGATTAATTCCACCAGACTCAGGTGAGGATATGATTCTAATGGTCTATCAGCTACCTAAGTGTCTTTCCAAAAGTCAATCCTCTTCCCATTACCCAATACCTATCTTTCCCCCTTTACAATATCAAAGCGATTGTAACAATTTTATGCTAAAATATTGAGCTAAATATAGGAACTGGGTCTATGAAAAAATTACTAGTGTTATCTAAATATTTTGCTGACAACATTTTAACCGAATTAATATTATATTTTTGAACAAATCTCTAGCCCTGTTTAGCTATTAGTGCTATGTTTAATTCTTCTTAAACCCATACCTCCCAACCCTCTCCTACAACACACATGATCCTAAGCCACAAGAGAGAATTTTTTCTCCTTCTCAAAACTAGAACAAATATAAAATTACTGAATTTGTTCAATTTTCCAAAGAATATTTCTAGGAATTCAAAAGAGAGAAAGGAAGTACACTGGAATGCTTTGTAGAGTAGAATTAACTAGCATAATTTTACCTGCTTGGCTCAAAAGCACCCCTTTCCATCCCACCATTTTTATTTGAACTCTTTCTACGACCAATTCCTAAAGAGAAGTCTTAATTCTCCATTTGAACATTGGTAATCCTAGACAAACTGAAGGAATGGAGTCAATCTCACATCCCAAGATCTTAGTAATTTATCTTTTCCTACTAGGAGGAGTATTCATGTTGAACACCTTACTTTTCCTCAAACTCACTTTATACCCAACTGCTCATTCATAGTCTCGAAGGATCTCTTTGAAAGCTCTAGCCTAGGGGATTTAAGCTAAAAAGGATAATAATGTGTCATAAAAAAATTGATGAGATCAGGTCAATGACAGATGTAGTTTTTTTTCCCACCACTATGGGATTCGTCTTCAGAGCTCTTCCCAAACATTCAGCTAATAAAATAAATAGATATAGAGACAAAGGATCCCCCTAACAAATGCCTCTACAAATGCTAAAGTAACCAACCGATGATCCATTATCTTAGATTGAGAATTTTGATGATGATATACAAGCTCTCTAACCAATATAATATAGCAAGGTTTGAAACCAAATTTCCCTAGAACTCTAAGCAGAAAGCTCCATGAAACCCGATCCTATGCTATATTCATATCAAGTTTGAGGAAAGTTCCTGGACTTCTACTTTTGTCTACATAATGAATCAACTCATGCACTGCAATAACACCATCCAAAATTTTTTTACCTACTATAAATCCACTTTGAGGATGGTCAATAATTACCAAAAGGTATACTTTGAGCTGGTTCACCATAGTTTTAGTGAGAATTTTAAAAAGTGTATTATAGAGGCTAATGGTCTTGAAATTAGAGTAATATTTAGCACCCATCAAATTCGGGATAAGAACTACAAATGTTGATTTTACATCAATAAAAATTAAATTGGACTCCTAAATTTCCCTCATAGCTGAATAGTTGTCACCACCAACGATGTGCCAAGAACCTTAGAAAGAAAATAGAAGGAAAGTCATCCAGCCCTTAAGATTTCAGACCACCCATTGAGAAGACAACGGACCTAATTTCCTCATCCCAAAAGGGATCACAAAGGTATTCATTCATATCATCTAAAACTAGGATGGGGTTGTGGTGCAGCAGTCTCTCTTCAATTTGAAGATCCCTAAAATCCCTAGAGGAGAGGAGGATTTTGAAAAACTCATCACTTCTTTGCTAATTTCTATAATATCCTTCGAGATAACACCATCTAATTTCATAATTTATCTAACTCTATTATTACTTCTATAACTTAAGGCAGACGTGTGAGAATTTTGTATTCCTATCACCTTCACATAGCTAGAGGGATCTTGATTTCTGATGCTAAAAAATTTCTTCATCCACCAGCACGTTATGGAAATCTACTAATAGTTTTCTTTCCCTACATTTTTCCCCTTCATTCACCTCTCCTAGATCCAAATTTAATTCAACTTCCTTTTATTGTTCAACCAACTATTTTTTCCTTTGAAACACATTCCCAAAAATATACTTGTTCCAAACCTTAAGATTAGCTTTAACAAATTTGAGCTTTGAAGCCACTTAAGAAATAAGAGGGCCTAAAAAACCCCAAGACCACCATTCTGGAATTCTGGATTCTAAGCCTTGATGTTGTAGCCACGTTGCCTCAAACTAGAAGAGTTTGGCAGATGCCTGTTACTTCAAGGGTATTTAGACCCATTCAAATCCACATCCATCAACTCTTGATTATTAATAAATGTAGTAAAATCCTCCATACTTTTAGAACCAAAATCACTACCACCCTTTATGTTCAAAGGGTAAATGGGAGTATTGAAGTCTCCAATGAGAATCCAATCTTCCCCTTGAAACTTTCCCTCATAGAGCTCAAATATTACCATAGTATATTCCTATTAGGGACCGTATTAGGGGCATAGATATTAGACACAATCCATATCTATCTAGAGTCCTTACTACAAAATAGAATATTAATCACTTTATTAGAAATAAATAGAATAGATCCATCCAGTTTCTCAGGGTCCCATAGACAAAGAAGACCCCCAGAAGCTCCATTGATAGAATTTGCTGTAAAACCCACCTCTTTCCAATTTAATTACCTTTACATTAGAACTATCTATCTTAGTTTCTTGAATAAATATAACATCAAGACTTACCTCTCTCTTGGGTGTTGCCAAAATTCATTGCTTGGAGGACCCATTCAGGGTCTAATATTCCAAAATAACAACTTCATATTCAAGATTTGGAGGCATTATTCCCACTTGAAGAATCGAGGGAGCTACAAAATGTGTCAAGTTTTAGTTGTTTACCTTTGCTATCCTTCTCTTTATCAAACTTCAATTGGTATTGGCATTCATCAACAATTTTTGACTTTGCCTCACATATTATCAATGCTTTGTTAGAGGGTTTCTGTACCTTATGATTGTTAGAAATATGAACAATATGAGAAGGTTTTGTTGTCATTGATGTCAAGAAGTCAACACCAGCAAGCATCAGTTTCAGTGTGCAGCATCAATTTCAGTTTCAATAATCAAGTGAAAAAGGAAGTGATCTCCCAGGTGGTCAGATGAGATTTAAAGGGCAGATGGGAGGCCCAAGCAAAATAATATTATAATAATTTATTATAATATTAAAGGTGCAAGACCCAAATATTTAATTAATTATAAATTAATTATAATAGTTTTATTATAATTTAATTTAATTAACTTTTCAAGTTATTAAACTAATTATAAATTAATTATAAGTTAGTTTATAAATTAATTAAAACCCTAAATATAGGGTTATAAAGTTTATAATTTGATTTTTTGAATTATCACCGACATCATCTAAGACAACCTAATGCATATAAAATGGGGTAATGCTTTGGTAAATATACTCATCCATGATCAAAAGAAATTGGTGTGCGCATTGAGAAAGCAAGCGATCGTGTGTTTTGAAAATCAAGTGTGGCATCATATAGGACAAGGAGGAGAGCCTTTCATTTTACATCCCAAAGCACTTATAGTGCAATTGGTAGCAAGGGAGGCACCAAGTCATTGGTGAAAGTGAGGTGCAGGGATCAAATCCCATCGATTTGCATTTGCAAAGTGAAGAAGGTTTTGTTGGTTTACACATTCGGAGGAAACAAAGAATAAGGTGAACATTGTGCGCCTTTGGTTCCATGAGGTCTTGTAGCCATGCGGTGGGTGCATGTATTACTAAGGTGCTCGGAGTGGTGAGGTTAGGTGTTCAAAACCCATCGAAAGTGTTTTGCTGGGTTAAATAAGGTATGCACCAATTTTTATCTTGCTAAGGTTGTAATTTCAGAGGTTGCTTTACTATGGAAAATAAAAAGTTGATTAAAGTTTTTGAGGGAGATATAAGGGGATTAAAAATTAAATATTTAATTTTAATTTTTTAATGATTAGAGTTTATAAATTTGGATATTATAAGGTGTATAAGTACTTTGCTATACTTGTTGTTAAGTGTAGTTTTATGGTGAAGTTATTAAATTGAATATTGTGAGTTTGGAGATTATAAGGTGTACAAAAGGGATTTATTATTTTGTATGAAAAATAATCTTTGTGGAAATTATTTTGTGGAGATATTGAGAGAGGTTGTGGTAACCTAACCCTAATGTTGGTAAAGAAATTTTTTATTGTGGTCAAGACAGGTTTTGAAGACATATCTCCATCAAAATAAAAGGTATGGGTAAATCTTCCTTGTGAGAAAAATATTGTTGGATTGAATGTTGTGAATGCTAATTTGGAGTGAAAAGGATTCTTTGGTAAGCATTGTTGAGTTTGCATGGTAAATGTTTTTTCTGAGTGAGAGTTGATCATAAAACCTTGTTTGATAAGCATTGTTGGAAATATTGAGTAAGCTTTCATATGCTTGAACTAGGGTTTGTGAAAGAACATGAGTATCATTGTTATGTGAAGTTGAGAACTATATTGAACTAGAGTTTGTGAAAGAACATGAGTATCATTTTTATGTGAATTTGAGAACTATCTTGAACTAGAGTTTGTGCAAGAACATGAGTATCATTGTTATGTGAAGTTGAGAACTATTTTGAACTAGGATTTGTGCAAGCTCATGAGTATCATTGTTATGTGAGATTTTTTGATAAGCATTGTTGGAAATGATTGAGTGAGTGTTCATATGCTTGGACTAGGGTTTGTAAGCAAGAAGTATTTCATTGAGTGAAGTTGGTTGAGCCTAGTCAAGTGGAAGTGTTGAAGTGATAGTTCTAATTTTGTAAAATAAATTGTTCTATATTATGAATTTATTTGAGAAAGATATTGAAAGTGATTGAGCATTATTGTGAGTGTGAAGCATATTGAGTATCTAACAATTATTTATATGTTTCTATGGCAAAAAGAGAGAGAGTGAAAGTGATTGAGAGGTGTTGTGAGTGTTAAGCATATTGAGTCTCTAACAATTCTCTATATGTTTCTATGAGATTAGGCAAGTTATAGTTAGAACTTGTTGAGCAAATTTGAGGTAAGTCTTTGAGAAGACTTGTGGATATATTGATGTGAGATTTGTGGAAGCTTACAATATAGATTTGAAGATAGATATTGAGAGCATATTGGACAAGTTCTAGTGAGAACTTGTTAAGTATATTTAAGGCAAGTCTTTGATAAGACTTGTGGACAATTTTGTGTGAGCTTTTATGGAAGATTACAATACAAATTTGAGGATAGATATTGAGAGTAGATTGGACAAGTTCTAGAGAAGACTCATGGATAGTTTTTTATGAGCTTTTGTGTAAGATTACAATACAGATTTGAGGACAAATATTGAGAGCAGATTGAACAAGTTCTAGAGAATACTTGTAGATAGATTAGTGTGAGATTTTATGGAAGCTTACAAGGTAGATTTGACAAAAGTCTTTAAGAAGACTTGAGAGTAGAGTTTATTGATTTATTTGTTCAAACCTTGAGTTAAGGTTTGGATTAGATCTAGTAGATTTTATTGAGTTAATATTTGTGTTAAGGCTTGAGGAAAAATATTGAGGACAGATTTGTGCTAGACCGAAGGACTATGTTTAGTACAAATTTGAGAATAGAGATTGAGGATAGAGATTGAGCATTTTTGTGCTAAACTGAAGGACTATGTTTAGTGCATATTTGAGGATAGATTTTGATGCATATTTAAGGACATATTTTTGCCAAACTAAAGATAAATATTGAGTATATTTATGCCAGACCAAAGTACTATGTTTAGTTTAGATTTGAGATAGAGTTGAGAGCAAGCTTTGGAGGTGATAGAGTATAGAGGATGACAGTCTCTAGTGAATAGAGGTCCATTAGCTAGGGTAGTGAGGATAGGTCTTCTGAGTGAGGACAAGAGTCTTAAATGGATAGATATCCATTAGCCAGTGTAGTGGAGGTAATAGTTCTTCTAGAATATCACTAACCAGAGTAGAGAATAAGGAGTTCTCTTGTGGATAGAGATCCACGAACCGGCTGAGGATATTAGTGTCTCCTGTGTATAGAAATCCATGAACTTGATTAGGGGATTGGTGTCTCCTTTGCATAGATACCCATAAACATTGTAATAGGGAAAGGTTTCCTAAGATATTTGTTGAGAAAATTTTAGTAAAATATTTTCTTTATGGAGTAGCCCACATTGGGTGAACCACATTAAATTGGTGTCTCTATTGTGTGTGGTGATTTGTGCATTGCTTTGATTATTGTTGTTTATATTGCTATCGATACATTGCATAATATTGATTGGGAAAGAAAAAGTAAAAAGTGGTCTTATACTGTTCACCTCCCCCTCTCAGTATAAGCTTGTGTTCTTCAATTGGTATCAGAGCGGGTTCCTTTGAAGTAGTTTAACATATTGAAGGAAAAGCATACAAGAACACAAATGGATTCTAAGAGTATATCCTTATATAATTCAACACCAGTGTTTTATGGAAGCAATTATGTATTTTGGAGTATGAGAATGAAGATTCATCTGATGACACTTGGCAATGAAATATGGAAAGCCATTGAAAATGGATATACACCACCAAATACTCCACCTACAAATAAATATGGTAAGCTTCTATATCATTACAATTCAAGAGCAATGAATACAATTTTGAGAGGTTTGCAGAGAACAAAGTTTATTAAGGTTATGCATTGAAAATCAACAAAAACAATCTGGGATAAGTTGCAAAGCATATATGAAGGGACATAAGTTGCAAAATATCAAGGGACAATTTGAAGATATAAAAATGAAGGATGAGGAAAACGTTAGTGCTTATATCCTTCATTTATTTGAGGTTGTCAAAAACATGCAAGGACTTAGACTTGAGATTCAAGAATCTGATATTTGTGATAAGATCTTAAGATCACTACCAAAAAGGTTTAGTGAAAATATTTTAGCTATAGAGGAATCAAAATATGGTGATATTTTAACTAGGGATGAGTTACTTGGAATTCTTACAGCTTTTGAGATGAGAACAAAAGAGGAACCTAATATTTAGAAAGAAGCAGCCTTCAAATCTACTAAGAAGACAAAGGGTAAGAAGTCAAATTCAAGAAATGAGTCATCCAATGATTAAGAAGCAAATTATGGTAGAAGGAACAAGGATCTAAGAAGATTTAAAGATGTGATTTGTATTAGATATTTCAATTATGGAAAGTATGGTAACTATGCAACTGATTGTCAAGAAGCTAGAAATAGCAATGATGAAGAAAAACAAGATCATAAGAAAAAGGAATAAAAAAAATACAGGTACCAAAATAAAAGTAGGAATGGTAAAGGCAAGCAAGGAAAAAAGTTCTTCCAAAGATAGAAGAATAGTTACTATGTAGAAAAGTCAAGTAAGTACTCAAGTGATAGTGATTCCTCAGATAATGATAAAGATGAAGTTCTATTTCTAATAAAAGAAAAGGAAAGGGTTAGGAAAAGGTCACCAATAGTTCTTAAGTATTTTAGGTGTGGTAACTTTGGTCATCTTGAAGATAGTTGTACAAAGAGTGGTTTTAGTTTCAGTGATTATGAATTTGAAGATACACTTGAAGGACCAGAAGAGAATCCTCTAATAACATTAGAAAAAGGAGGTAATCCTATAGAAGAAAAGTCAGAAAAGAATGAATATGTTTTCAAAGGTAAAAAAATAGAGGAAGAATAAAAAATAGGAGTTGATCTTGAAGGTGAAATTATTCATGCCATTGATGCATTAAAGAAGGTAAGAAAGCAAAAATTCCAACTTAAGATTGAGTTTCAAGAATGTGATGAAGAGAAGGGAAAGCTTATAGAGGATCTAAATAAGTCAATGGCTAAGATAAGGAAGTTCAAAAATAAGTTAGAAGCAAAGGTCTTAGAATGTGAAAAGTTAGAACATGAAGTGGCTCTACTAAGGGAAGAAATAAAAGAGTCTAAGGATAGGTTACACAAGTTTAGAAAGATCTCAAAGATTTTAGATAAGATGATCAAGGTACAAAGACAATCAACAAACAAAATAGGTCTTGGTTTTGAATAGGTATAAAAAAACAAGGAAAGGTGTCAACCTCAAGTTCTAAAGAAGAAGAAACTTCAAAAGAAGAGAGTGTAAGTGTACAACCTCGGGAAGCATGCACCCCGGCTGACCTACTTGCAATTTGATTTGTTCATTATTATTTGCACAAAAACAAAAGGAATGAAAACACACATGCAACCCGAAAGTAAAGAAAACAAACAATTTTTTTTTTAATTAATCTTTCCAAGATTCGGTTACAAGTTTGTCCCTCTAAGGGATACCCATCATTTTGATACAAATATTACAAAATAGAGTAGTAGTTGGAATTATTCCCCACAAGGGAATGTTGTGCCTACGTAGGCCTCCCAATATCACACATGAAACTATCTGAGGACTTATAGATGCCTCCTTCTCTAGATCTAGTTTTGGAGGGATCCTTGTACTCCTGATGCTCTGATCCGATCCTGTAGACTTGTGTCTGCGTTCATGGAAATAAAAAAGCATGATTAATAGAAAGGGTGGCCTCTTCATATGAGGCCTTCTTGTTAGTAGATCTAGTAAATCAAGTAGATAAGCATGATGTAAATGGATATATGCCAGATCTAAGTTCTATATGATAGCCTCGTGAATGTTAATTTTTTTTTTTTTTTACACAAAAGAATCGGTAACTACCTTTCAAGTGGAGTCAAGTCGCATTGCCTCCATCTTAATGTCAAACGTGGTGTTATTACTATAACTCATATCTCACCTCAGTAAACATGACCTTATCTCACCTCAGTAAACATGACCTTGAATGAGGGAGACTCCCCATGGCTCAACGTTGATATCGTTGTCATCAAGCTTACGCACACTCAACGAACTTAAATCAAACTAGTACCTTTGCCCAGATTAAAGATGTCCATTTGAACTTAGATCTCCTCTTAGTAAGTGCCCAACGTCTTACTAATCCACCTAACCTTCGGGGACTACTTTTTCTTTACCATTAAATTTTTATTTTTATAATAAAAAAGATTGTTAACAATTATTTTCTATTGATATTTGTTTACTTATTAATTTTTTTAAGCTAAATAATTAATGGATTATATGGCATTGAAACAGGGCCACCCTCCTTCAAACACAAAGAATTTAATTGATTGAGTTAGTATCATTTGATTTATGAAATTTTAAAAATTTAATTTATGATGTAGACATAGAAAGGTATTAATGTGGAACGAAATCACTTAGTCTGATATTAAATTTTTTTGATATTAATTATTTTAAACCCTTTAGTCTAGGGCAAAGCGACAGTTTGGAGTTTGGCTCTTCAAAAGGTCCAATTTTCAAACTGCGGTATGTGGGGTTGTGTAAATCTTCTATTGATAAGTTTAACTCTCACCTTAACAAGGGGTCATAGCTGGGATGGGAATGCTCAACCTTAAGCATCAATTATAGGGGGTTTTTCACGCTAACTTAACATAACCAAACAAACAAATAAATATATATATATATATATATATATATATTTCCTTTTAAGCAAGTTAATAAATTATATGTTTTCTTTGAGAGGTTTAAGGTTCAAACCACATCGAGTATGAGGGGATTCGGACCCCTCATAAAAACCTGTGTAAACTCTGGGTCCTCTCATATTGGGTAGGGTTTGAACCTTGGACCTTTCAAAGAGAGGCCAAAACCATTATCACTACAATAAGCCTGCAGTTCAATTAATAAATTATATTTAACATTTATTATATTAATTTTATATTTAACATTATTATATTAATGTTTTTACAAATTTTCTAAGTTTTTAAATAATTTATAACCTTGTTTCCATATGAAATATTTTAAAACTTCAATTTTTTTTTACATAGGCGAGTTGTTTACATCCACACTATTTTTTTTTAAATGGTAAAAATTTATTGAATCAATAAGCTTTATAGGAAACGAAGAATCCTGTAACAATAACCCTTACAAGGGCCAAAAGAAAAAAACCCCAATACCACCGGGCACCCAACCAAAATATATCCAACAAATAACAGCCTCAATGAGGTATATCCACAACAAGCAAATTAGCAAGATGCTGGGAACAATCCAATGGAAGCTGATCCCATTCCCTAACATTTCAATCTTCTTGAAAGTCAAAAGCCCATTTTTCCAAGAAATCAACCACATCATTCCATTCCCTGGGAATATGAACAAAGTAAATAAACTCTAGATACCAACAGATTTGAAAAATCTACCAAGCTACTAATGCCAGCTACCAATGAACATTAGAAAGATTATAAGTCTTCAATAAATTAATAATAATCTAAGAGTCTGACTCACATATTATCTTCTGCCATCCTAGAGCATATCCTTTTTTCAAAGTAAAATAATAGCAAGGGCCTCCATATAATTATTAGTCTGCTTCCCCTTATAATAGGAAAAAATGAAAAGAGTTGCACCACTGTTATCTCTCCCAAAACCACAAATACCTGCATGCCCATGATTCCCTTTGGAAGAGCCATTAGTATTAATCTTAAACACCCCCCGATATGAAGGATGTCATCTGTCGTCTCTATGCACTTTTTGATTAAGGCCTCTCCTTCGACTAATACAGAAGGACGAGGATCATTCTCCACTAAATCTAGATCCTACATCATTAGAATCTTAGACTGCTCCAAAGGAAGATTGATCTGACATTTAGAAGAAACAGTTTCTTGGATCATACAAATAATTCTCTACAAAGTCTGATAAATAGTTAACTTCCTACCTTGAAAAATTCTTCGATTTCTTTCAAGCCACATGTGCCATATAATACATGAGGGTCCAATACTCCACGCAACTTGAAGAAAGAAAGCCTTAGTAGGAGGTCTTTCTAAACTCCTCCAAAACTCAAAAAGATAAGAGGTATGAGAACAAGACTATTTCCACATCCTCCACCAAAGATGCCAAATTTCCCTCACAAATGAACACTCTAAGAGCAAATGCCCTACAGATTCGTCACTATTCTCACAAAGGAAACAAAATGAAGGGCCCTGAAAACCTCTCTTTTGGAGATTATCCCAGGTAGAACATCTATTCCAAGTAGCCAACCACAAATATAAATTGCATTTGGGTCAGGAAAACTTATTCCAAACCTGTTTCCACCAAGGAACCTCCTCATCCCTAAAATGTTGCCTATCTAAAACATGGTAACCAGAAGCCACTAAGAAAACCCCTCTAGTATCCGGACCCCAAGCCAAGACATCATCATCATGTAAAGAAGAGCACTCCCTAGTAGCTAAAATATGAGCCAACTCTTCTCTATCCTGAATAGAACCACCTGTTGGCCAATCTCTAGGATATTTCCACTAAACTACCTCCACATGCCCAACTCTTTTGGTAACTTTATAATCCATCACCCTGTACCAACCAACAACCAAGAAATAATTACATAGCTCTTGAAGATGAGGAAACATAGATAAAATTGTAGGGAAACCATCCCAAGAATCATGATAGAAAAGAGCCTTCGAGCCTTTGAGATAAATCTAGAACAAACCTTGCTTAACAAGAGACGCCCCCTTCTTAAAATCAAAGAACCTTTACCAAAAAAATTGTATCTAGGTATCTCAGAGTCTACAATCCCATTAAGATACTTAAAGGAAATAATTTTAGCTCAAGCATGGTCTTGAGAAATGCACCATCTCCAATAAAATTTGCCCGTCAATGCTTGACCAGAAAGAGAAGTCAAACGAAGATCTAATCCACCATCATGTTTTGGTCTACAAACAGTCTTCCACTTAACCAGACTCTATTTTAAAGACTCCAAATTTCCAGCCCATAAAATCTTCTTGACATAGATTCAAACTCATTAATAAAACTAGCAAGAGCGACCTGAATCATGCACCGATAAATATATGAAGCTTGAACCACCGACTTAAGAAGCAACACTCTACCAGCAAAAGAAAGCCACTTAACAGTCCAATGAGAGACTTTAGCCCTAAATTTATCCAAAATATTATTCCAGATACCTCGAGGTAGATGACCCACAGAAAGAGGAATTCTCAAATAAGTTAAAGGAAGAGCTTCAATCTGAAACCGAAGAATCTGAGCAATTTTAGCCTATATAAGAGGATCAGTATTGAAAAAGAAGATGGAGGATTTCCCCTCATTTATCTTTTTCCCCGATGTAGCCAAATAAATATCTAGATATATTCTAAAATTAGTTGCTTCCCTAATAGAGGCAAGACCCATCAAAGAAGTATCATCCATAAATTGAATATGAGAAGACACAGGTAAACTATTACCCCACCTCCAACAATGAATCAACCCTTGACGGACATGCGATTTGATAAGTCTACCCAAACCCTCAACCATAATAATAAATAAATAAGGAGACAAAGGATACCCCTAATGAAGACCTCTCAAATCCTGAAACAAAGTAAAAGGCTTACCATTGATAAGGATAGAATAGGATGGAGACATAATACAACTCATCACCCATCTAACCCAGTTGGATTCGAAACCAAAAGCAAGGAGAATTTTACTTAAGAAAGACCATTTAACCTTGTCACAAGCCTTAGCCATATCCAATTTTATAAACATAACTTTCTTTTTGGAAATTCCCATAGAATGAATAGACTCGACAACAATAGCCACACCATCAAAGATTTGTCTACCCACCACAAAACCTCTTTTTTCATTAGAAATAACCTTACTGAACCAAGGCTTAAGTCTTTCAACAATCAACTTGGAGATAATTTTGTACACCACATTACATAGTGCAATAGATCTGAAAAGATCTAAATAATTGACACCTTCCCGCTTAGGAATAAGCACCAAGAAAGTAGAATTCATAACTCTCAACATTTGTTTATTTCTGAAAGACTCATGCATAGTAGACAAAAGGTCCTGTTTGACAAAACATCCACACTATTTTTAGTAACTACTAAGTGTAGGGTTCAAAGCATAGGGGTTGCTCCCAACAAGCCTATACCACTTCGTTGTTGATGACTTGGCATGAGGGGGACCATTGAATGTTCAACATTCGTGTTATCACTGTCATCTGATGTGCACTGACCCTTTATTTAGATAAGTTAATAAATTGCATTTAACATCTATTATATTTATGTTTTTACAATTTTAAGTTTTAAAATTATTTATAACAAGTTTTGATTTTAGAACAATATTTGATCTATACGCATACAAAAATCTAAACTTAAAATATATATATATAAAGTAAGTTGGAATTTTAATTTTTGTTGCCATTAATTAGTTGTAATAATGTAAAAAATATGATGTTTTGAATTGAAAAGTTAATTTGTATTATGTCATTTAATGATTTAAGAAAATTTTAAATAGTATAAATAAATAATAATAATATATATGTCTTTAGGCTTTCATCTAGGAGATCCAAGTTCTAATTAGGGGAAGGTCCCTTTCCCTTCTATGCTCCTAGTTGAGAAAAGGTACATACCTTTTCAAAAAAACCTTATATTTACCCTAAAAAAATAATAATTTGATTTATTTATCAAATGTCATTAGCTCACTAAATGACATTAGTTTAACCAGTTAAATTTTTTGACTTTCAAGAATGAGATTCCAGTTCCAAATTTTGCTCTCAATCGCTACCAACTGACATATTTCTTTATGGGCAAAATGTTGGGGTAAAACATAGGTTTTTATGAGGGGTTCTGGTCCCCTCATATCGAGGTTTGAACTTGGGTTTTCTCAATAAAGATCCAATAACTTACCACTATAGTATCCCTCCCAAAACTAAAAATGGATAAAGCTTGGGTTTTTATGAGGGGTCCCAGTCCCCTTGTATCAATATTTGAACTTGGGTCTCCTAAATAAAAACCCAAATGCTTGCCACTATGGTATTCCTCCCAACAAAATGTTAGGGTAAAGCATGGGCTTTTATGAGGGTCTCACTCCTTTCGTACCAAGGTTTGAACTTGGATATCCTAAATAAAAACCCAAGAACTTATCACTATGGTATCCCTTTTAAGACAAAAAAAAAATGTTAGGGTAAAGTGTGGGTTTTTATAAGGGGTTTCGATCCCTTTGTATCAGGGTTGAACTTGGGTCCCCTGGATGAAAATCCAAGGACTTACCACTATGGTATCCCTTTCAAGATAAAATTTAAGTTAAATCATGAGTTTTTTTTGCAAGGGATCCTAGTTCCATCGTAGTAGGGTTTGAACTTGGATCTCTTAGATGAAAACCCAAAGACATACCACTATGGTATTCTTGAGTGGACTAAAAATGTTAGGATAAAATGTGAGTTTTCATGAGGTGTCCCAAGTCCCCTCATATCGAGGTTTGAACTTAGGTCTTCTAGATAAAAACCTAAGAACTTACCACTATGGGATCCCTCTTGAAACTCAAAAAATAAGGTAAATCATAGGTTTTTGAAAGCGGTTTTGGTTTCCTTTAATTGGGGTTTGAAATTTGGGTCTCTTGGATGAAAACTCAAAGATATACCACTATGATATCCCTCACGAGACAAATTTAGTGTGAAGCATGGGTTTTTTAAAGGTGTCTCAGTATCCTTTATCGAGGTTTGAACTTGGGTCTTCGGGATGAAAACCCAAAGACATACCACTGGGGTATTCCTCATGAAACTCACTTGGCTTCCAATATTAAAAAATAATATAATAATATATGCATAATAGCAAAGTTGTTGTAATACCGCTAGGTGGTAGTGGTGTAATACATGTGGGACTCATTTTAATTCCATATAAAAAGTTTATATGTATATTATATGTATAATAGCTTAACAACTTATATTCTTCAACTTTCAAGGATGGAACCTAAATTTGAATCTTTTCAAACGATACATGCAAAATAGTCAAGTTGTTATAACACTACTACATGATTATAATGTAATAATGGTGAAATTGTTTCATGATATAATAGGGATGAATTTATTTCAATTCCATGTAACCTACTAAAAAATAATTTGAGTCGTTGTATGGGCAAAACGTAAGTGTTAATTCAAGTGATCGTTAAACATAGTTTTTAGAGCTTTTGTTCCATAACTTTAAATAAATTCAAAGAATACCAAATACATAGATCTACAATTTTATAAGCTTACCTCTCTAATATTCTTTCATCCATCATCCTTATTCCACTTAGATAATTCTTTCGTCCATGATCCATATCCCACTTGGAAAGAGGAAGCCTAAACTTCTAGTATTTATTTTTATTTTTATTTTTTTACTTCGTTGAATATGAATTTCATACCTTTTGCTAAATTTTCTTTTGTTGGATAATAAGGGGTTGTGCTCGGGTCCTCTAACCTTGAAAAATTATAACTCTCTTCTTTAGAGCTTGAGATTTTACAAATAGATACACTTATTATCTCAATTGAGATGCTATAGCTATAAACCTACATTATTTTACATAAAATGTTTGAATTCTAGATTTTCATTTTCTAGATATTTTCAATTTTCTGTATGAATACAAACATTCCAGAATTTAACATCCTTCTTTATATTTTCTTACAAAAGTCTTCACAATACCAAAATTTCACCTCTACTATCTATGCCTTGCATCTTAGTAGAGTAATATTTTCAAAACATCGCATTATCATAGTTCACGCTACCAAATCTAGATTGCTAGTTTCCTTCCAAAAACACAAGTGCAACCAAAATATTTATAATAAATAGTCTATATGAAAACACATTACTATTACAAAATAAAGCAGATATTACCAATGGAAAACATTAAAGTAAAACCTAATCATTTATTGATTCAGACAATAAACATTTTCTTGTCAGCTTCAATTAAACTTACTACTTACTCTAACCATGGAAAGGAGAAATTAACTTCATGATCCTCAATCAAAACCCCTCTATTGGCTAGCCTATCTGCACATTTGTTACCTTCCCTTAATGTATGTGTAAACCTGATTTCATCAAACTCTTTATCAAGATCTTGAATTTCCTCAATTATCTCTTGTATGTTCCATGGAGCCTTTTCTTTCCTCAAAATTACATTTATTACTATGAGAGAATCACCTTCCATCCATACTCTCTTTCATTTAATTTATTTGCATATTTTTAACCCTTCTAAAGCCGCCCAAGTTTCAACTTCATTATTATTTTTTTATATCCACTATTGAAAGCATAATGAGACAAAATATCTCCTCTATTATTTCTAATAATTTCTCCTCCTCTTGGTCCTGGATTTCCTTTAGAAGCTCCATCAAAATTTAATTTAACCCACTCCATATCTTGTGGTTTTTACTTCATATTCTTTGCCTTCTTTTTGCTTCTCTTGTACCTAACATCATAATTCCATTTAATGACTTGACTCAATCTATAAAGGCTCTATGCTTCTAGATCAGGGACTAGATGAGTTGATAGGGTTGATTTAGACTCCTCTATGGCTAAACATATCTTTCTTTTCATTACCTCTAAACTGATTTCCTTTCCTTTAAATATTCTTCTATTCCCTTCTAGCCATACAATCCAAAGTATTGTATCTTTTGATATGTCCTATATTATCTGTAAAGCCTCACTTTTATAAGTGCTCTGCCATTGCTTTAACCAATCTTCAATTCTGCTATTCAGCACCATTCATTTACCAAACATATTAAGAATCTGTTGCCATAGATTCCAGACTATTGAGCAATATCCCAAGAGATGATCTATAATATCCTCATACTTTTTACAAAAAATACATTGAGAGGAGCCATGAAAACCCCTTTTCATAAGGTTATCCCAGGATAAAATTCTTCTATGACCTACTAGCCAAACAAACATTTTAACTTTAGAAATGCTTGGCCTATCCCAAATATCTCTCCATATTCTAGCGATATTATTATTTTGTTGGTTTTGTACATTATATCCACTTATTGTTGTGTATTTCTCCTGAGCTATTCAACTCCAAAATCAATTTATCCTTGGCTCCTCTTGGGATAATCACAATTGTTATATTTCTACTCAAATGTCTCCTAGCATCAATGTCTTGTATACTTGTAAAAAATATTTTTTCCATTTGTATCTTCCTTCCTGATATTTGTACAAAATGTTTAAAATCCTATCACCATATTTGTCTTGAAACGATCTCATCCAAGGTTTCAAAATTGGATCTAAATTGAGTGGTTTTTTATCACACCAAGTATCCATACAAACATAATTTTTTCTCTAGTTCCCACAACCCATCTTAAACCTTTAATCATAAGATCAATAGATTTTTTTAAACCATTCCAAAGAGCAAAACCATGATAGTAGTATATATTAAACTTGGATCATTGAGATCAACATACTTAAAATAATTCTTGCCCAATGTCTTTGACTCTCTTTGTACAATCTCTAGATGAATTTTCCCCTAAGAGCTAAGTTTGCATATGTATGAACTCTTAAACCAAGACCTCCCCTAGTTTTATCATCACACACCTTGCTCCACAAAAAGGATCACATAATATAGACTAAATTTTTTTCAACTAATTTTGGCATAGAATACAATAACATATAATATGTTGGGATGGCCTGAAATACTGACTTAATTAACTACACTCTTCCTACTAATGATAAACATCCACCTTTCCAAGCTAGATGTTTATTCTGAACTTTACTAATAACTGTATTCCATAATTCTCTCATCATTCTCCCCTCAAATAAAGGCATCCCTAGACAAGTTGCCAAAAAATTTGCCTCCTCCATTTGAAGCAACCTATAAATTCTTGCTTTGATATTAGTAGGAGTGCTAAGGTAGTTGTAGACACCTAAAAATGTCTCATTTAACTTCTTACAAAACCAATCAGATTCAAATAAACAAAATAATACAAAAATTGGTTCAATTACACTAAAAACAATTCAAAATCAATTCAAACCTTTTTTAATTAATGCAAAATCAATTAAAAATAACAAAAACCAATTCTAAAAAGACAAAATCAAATCCAGAAAGGCAAAGTCAATTTCAAAAAGGAAAAATCAACTCCAAAAAGGGTAGGAACATTCCAAAACCCTAAAATCAAGGCAAAAACAATTCAAAAACATTAGAGAAAAAGAAATAAGAAAAGTCTTCTTCCCCTTCAATGTAGACACCCTTTTCATTCCTCTCACATGCTTTCTTATGCATCCACCTTTGCACTTTTTAAAAAATCCACCTACTTTCCTTAAATAGCAATAAATGAAAGGTGTTGAAAAATGGGCTTTCACATCTTCCAATGCATGACATAGGCATGGAGCGCCCATACTCAATAAAATCAATGGTTATAAAATTCTTCCCATCGCACATGCTCATTTATTAAACCCCTCCTCTCTCCTCCACCTCACCACCCCTCCTTGCTTGCCATGAAGTCTATAAAAGGAGGCCATTGTCTATGAGTTAAAGGAGGAGAAAATATGCAATGTTATGCTGCTAAGATTATGTCTAAGGTGTCTTGAATCCATTTTCATTAGTGAGCTCTCTCCCCCACCTCTTCATTATAGGTTTTTAGTATTTTGTAGGGTAGAACAAGTGACTACGGAGGTCTACATCAAACTAACACCATAGAAGGCATCCATAGGGCACCTGTGACACTTTGAAGTTTTCAGAAACAAAAATGGACCTCGAGGTTCGTTTTGACATATAAAGCACCCCGAGGTGCGTTTTCAAGGTTCAGGTTGGCAAATAGGCTAAAAAGATAACATAATAGTTTTATTTCATTTTTTATTCCATTTTGCACTTCTATCATGCATTTTCTTTTAGATTTTGTGTCGACATGTCTTGTATTATATGAGGTCTAATCGAGACAAGCCTCCAAATGATATAACTCATTTTTGTAGGGTTACACAGGTATTGTAGACAGGTGTAGCTCGAGGTGGCAAGCATCATAAGCCCACTTCAAATTTGAGGAATCAAAGAAGAACCCTTTGGTGTGCTGCTAAGAAGACCAATGACAAGGATCACCCTTCAAGAAATCCTTATTTCATAGCCCATGGGGCATATTGTAAAAGAATTGCATAACACACTTTGTAACACCTTTTCAAATATATCAATGAAAGCAACAAGTTTTTCTTTATTTCATTTTTGTGATCACGGTTCATATTGCTTGAGTTAGTAGTCTAACAATTTTTATTGTCTTGTTATCATTACAGGTCTCTAAAATTGGGTATGGACTCTCCCAACATCCTGAAACACACCTTAGGATCTATATCACCATTCCTGTGTTTTAACTTGTATTAAGTTTTCATGATTTACATTGAAAAAATATCTTTCTTTCACTACGAAGATTTTTGACATTTTTTGGAAAATTACAGGTACAAAGCAGAAGCTTACCTATTTGTTATCTTCCACACCTGTTATAAGTAAAAACTCGATCAAATCACTGCTCTTGTGGAAAAATTGACCCTAAGGTCTGTTAGGGCTTCAAAACATACCTTGAGATACGTTTTGACTTTTGAAACCTATGGCAGACTCTGATAGACCACAAAAGCCAACCAGAAGCTAGAGAACACAGATAGACTATTCCAAATCATAAAAAACACCTATTTTACCTCAATTTTGCTTACTTTTATGTTCCAAATCATCTTTTACATTTTCTTTTTCAAAATGCATCTAACATCTTAGGTCATTGTGCACTTAGATTATATTTCCCTTAAAAAAGGCAACATAATCATGTGGTCAATTTTCAATTTAGCTTAGATTAATTCATTTTCTTTCTAAAAATAAAAAATTGTAAAAGCAAAAGTGCATTTCTTTTCCTTAGATTTAGTTCACTTCCTTTCCAAAAAAAAAAAATTGTAAAAGCAAAAGTGCATTTCTTTTCTTTCGATTTAGTTAATTTTATTTCCAAAAATAAAAAAATTATCAATGTTTCTTTTTCCTTAGATTAGTTCATTTTTGCCTTTCCTGCTTTTCTACAATATAGCTTTCACACATACATGTACGACACACCTTAGGTTTGTGTTGGATTTCATCACCAACCACCAAGGTTTAACATTGGTTTTGTGTTGGATTTAATCACCAACCACCAATAGAGTTCAACGACATTGGCTCTCATTAGCAAAAGCCATGACTCGCTCCACTAAACACCCTTGTAGCCCCCCACAAGTGGTTTCTTGGACTTCATCATCAAAAAGCCCCCTAATTTTGGGTTCACCCCTAAAGTAGGTAGGTTTAGAAAGGCCCTTTACCATAGGGCTTTTCAAATTATTAGTGGACGTAGCTTATCGTTAATGTGCATGCCTTAAACATGAGGGTTAAGCGACCACCCGACTGGGCGAGTAGCAGCACATTGACAACATGACCTCTTTTCGAAAGAGGATTTTGACTTATTAGAGCATTTTGGGTCTCCCCCTTTAGCTATATTTTTTTCTATACTTTCCATTTAATCACCATTCATCTATTCGACACATAGTTCTATTTTTTGCACCTTTGGGTGTTGTAGAAGGTTCTATGCTACGATACACCTTTTCTAGAAATCACCCACACCTATTGAGTTTGTAGTAGTTTTATTACATCAAAACACACACAAACCTCCAAATCAAGGTAATCTCATTGTTATTTCACATCACCACACATACACACTTCCAAATAAAAGTCATCTCATATTAATTTTACCATAAAAAATACACACCTTGCTCGTTGTTTGCGCCTTACAAAGTTTAGTTACAAAACTCCCCATAATGATCACAAAAGTTTTCAAAACTGTATCAAAACTATTCAAAACTATGCAAATACGGTTTCAAAGACCTTTACATTCAGTTTAACACCCCTTTGGATATCTTAAACCTATTTCTTGAAAATGTAGGTCAAGGTTTGTTAGGGCATCAAAAAGCACCTCGAGGTCCATTTTCCATAACATTGCTTCTATGTTCCAAAACTAGCCCTGTCATAGACCAGACTGTTCTCTATCATTTTTACACTTTAGAACTTGATATACATTCCACTTTTCAATAACTATAGTCAAAACACAAAGCAAAATTTTTTCTAAAGAGCGCACACCTCTAAGAAACACCAACCTCAATTTTTTGTTTGAATATCAAGGAGAATCCTCACAAAAAGAACACCTGACCGAGCTACCCACTTCATTATCCTTGATTAGTGTCACTTAAACCCCCTCCTCTACCATAAATACATTCTCCAAACTGAACCGCCAGTTGTCTCACAACTTAACATGCTGAGCATTGGCCTCCTTCTTCCATCCACCAACCTCCCACCTTCCACCGCCATTGCATTCTCATTTCCACCCACACATTCAAGCACCCCCCTATTTCTCACCAAGCCACCAACCATTTCTTCACTGCTCTTGTAGGCACCAAAAACTAGTCATCCACAAAGTCACCATTTGCCACCCCACATAAAATCTTGCATAATAATTTATATGCCTAAGTTTAGATTTAGGTATATAAAATATTGCACATTATCCAATTTTCCAGATTTATTAAATCTGAAAATCAGCCTAGGATACCTTGCCTACCCACTAGACATGTGTCCTAGCCATCTAACTACCCCACCTTGCCATAGCTCATACACCCTTGTCCCCTTTGTCCCTTCACATGGGGTAACCCTCCACATAACACTCCACTTGAATCCACCTCACCCTAGTTAAGTGAGATGCCCTAGGTGACTCACTCTAATTGCCCCATCCATTTGGTAGCCCAGAATTGCCACTTGGCAATCTTGGCTTTCCACCTCTCATTTCCCTCTAAAATCCTAAGGAGCCTATAAAGGCATCTTCACCCCACCAAATCAAGGAGGTTGAACAATAGCACCACTGGTCTATCGAAATAGGATCACAGCTCTACACGCATCCCAAGGAGAACTAAGACTCAGAGCTCAAAGATCCATTTTTTGAGGTAATTTGTCCTTCAACCCAAATCACACATTTGTGGTTTCACAATCGAAACCACACCTGCACGGTTTACCCACCACCCATGTGAGATTTGAAAGTTGCCACTACATGCATGTGATTTCCTAGATCCGAGAATACGACACATATTTCAATCAATTATTTTGCAAGGCATTGGGTTTATTTGATTTTGTTTCCTATATTACATGGTTTTTTGGCTAGGTTTTTATAGCATCATTTTATGCTTAGATTTGTAGGTGCTACTAGCTCCTATTGGTTTCCATGTGTGTAGATGACAAGTATTCTAAAAAATTTGTTGTAGTTGGAGTGGTCCAAGCATAGGATATCTAAAGCCCACTCACTCTTTGGAGCTTTAGTTGAAGAACAAGGAGCACACGACCCTGTGAATATTTAGAAGACCTCGTTTCATCATCAAAAGCATTGTATCATACCGAGAGAAAGAGCATTGTAAAATTACCTCCAACACACTTGGGGCAATTCAAAATATATTTGTAACGCTGTATCAAGAAAAATCAATACACAAAGCAATTTTGATAATTTATCTTTCTCTGTGTTTTATCTTTATTTTGTGCTCAATTCTTTTCGTTACAGAAAATGGCGATCATAGTGGGACCCCCTAAATGTCCTATTTGTTTTTACCTTACTTGATGTAATTTACTGATTTGTGTTTTCGATGATTTGCAAGTTTCAGGAGTTGGAAGCGCATAGAGATTTGATCTCGGATCAACAGATCTAAACCTGTTGCTATTCGACCTTGTCACTACAAAATAGTGCATCTATAGTTTCAAACCTGAGGAACCGCGCACCTACAGTGGAGTACTTGGCAAACTACACATAGGCGGTGTAGATCTACAAAACCGTGCATCGACAATGGAGTGCCTATCAGAACGTGCACGAGTGGTTTCAACGTTGTGGAATCGTGGGCCTATGGTGGAAGCATATTGGAGGAGTAGTGAAAGGAACACAGGTTTGTACCTTTGTGGTCCTTTTGTTTCTTTTTTTTTGTTTTCTGCTTTTTCCTACATTGCATCTAGGTTAGGTTAAAGGTATGTCTTGTGTGTCACTTTTTTGCATTTAGGTATTAGGATAGATATTTTACCTTCCAAAAAAAAGAAAAGAGCATTCATCCAAATATTAAAAGAAAGAAAATAAGAGGATCTACATTGTCATAATAGGCAATAGAGCATATGCATGAGCCCATTTAGTAATAACTTGGGTACCTTTTTTCAGGTTTCAGGCTTGATCTTGCCTACTTTTTTGTACAGTTGGACTTGCACACCCGCAATTGGGACCTCCCAAATGCCCACGTGTGGTTGGCAAACCACACAAGCACGGTTTACCAGGAACCAACCGTTGACCTATGGTTGGCCTTGATAGTAGAATTTGGCAAAAATCTTGCTTGAAAGCAGCTTTCAACCCCTATTTTGATTTTGTCTGCTATTCTCTACTTCCTGTTTTATGCATTTAGGCATAAAAACATAATTACATGGTAGTTTGCATCTCACAATAAATTAAACAAACCTCACACACTCACATAAACATTGGAAACAACTAGATTTCATCACCTCTAGGTTGGATTTCATCATCAACCACTAACATTATTATTACCTAACCGTCGCCAAAGCCGACTCCAATGGGTTCCTCTTCGAAGGATGTATCACTGCCCATGGGGTGTTGGGTGAGGATCGGTAGGACCTATGCTCCTTGATCGGATATGGGTTTCATCTCCATATTTGGTGGGTATGGTTGTATGAACTTCATCACCAAGCTTAGTTGTTGTGAGTATACAGGTGAAATCCTAGAATAATTTTAGGGTAGAATTTATGCACATCAATTTTTCTTTTTCAAAAACTTCAAAACTCAAAAAAAAATCAAGAACTTCAAAACTTCAAAAAAAAATCAAAATCAAAAGATAAAAAAAAATCAAACTTTTGCACGAACTTAGGAACAAAACCCTTGTTTATTTGTTTGCTTTGAGTCTTGTTTTGCATTGTCCTTATTCCACACCTTCACACATCTACACTTGCACTTTACACATCATCTCACCTTAGCGTATGGTAACAACCCATGGTCAAGCCAAAAAGTTAGCATTAATTCAGAGTCAGTTGTCTTCCCCTATGGTATCTTAGTCCAATCAAGTCCCTAACATCTCGGTGGTAGGGAAAGTTAGTGTAGTCTTTAATGCATCCCAAGACTTAAATGCAGGGCCCTCTAGTAGTGCCCCTATTTTAGACAGAGACATCATGCATAGGGCTATCCATACCGCTATTCCTGAGATCCCTAAGAGTGAGCCACCCACACCAATGGATGGTAGTGTCACACTTGTAGACATGGACATTGTTAGGATGTACCTAAATGCAGCTAGTATGATTTTTCTATCATTGCCATTGCTCACCATCCCATATCACACCATGCCATCATCACATCAGGAGTTTACCTTCACACACCCAGACCAGTCTAGCCAAATATTTACAAATCCTCGTTTTGAGTCGAACGTTGCTACCCTAGCTAGACACCCATCATCTTGCATCATCAGAACATCACCTGCACCAATCCTCTTTACGAAGCATTGACTTAGGTCACTTCACAAATTCCCATATCCATTCCATATATCGCCCCTATGGGCCCCACACATCATATTACCCCTCATTTGGTGGTAATACTTTTTTCACCTACCGTCCACCAATATTTACTGACCTAGTTGTCTCGCAACCAACCCAGCCATCCACTTCATATATGATTATGCCCACATCATCTGTAATTGCTATGCAGTAGGAGTTCTTGCAACTACAACAAATGATTTTGTATGATGATAATCATAGCATTAATCTTGATCCTCAATAGCAATTGTAGAGGATTGATCAAAACCCACCATCAACCTCTCACTAAACCCACACCTTTATCCAAGATCTATCTTGGGTATTACGTCCCCCAACCACTACCATAGCAACTAACCCACTTCATCACACGTATACTAACTCATCAGGTCAACATGCCACCATACCCCCATCACCTCATCAATACCAAAATTCTCATCAACCACCATACCATCATGCACTTCAGCCTAACATCCCTTGTCATCCATATTCCACTTACAATGCATAATATTACCAACAATAGCTAGTAAACCAAGGTTTTAACTCTATGGAATATCCTAAGCTCCAGTTCCTATAGAATCGGATTGATAGCCTTGCCATGTAGACACTAGGTTTGCAATATCAAAAGCCCACATTAAGGCAGCTACTCAATCACCCGATCCACGCTTCGGTACTTGCATCGCCTTATCCATTATATTTTCAAATACTAAAGTTTGATATATTTAAGGGGGATGAGGACCCCCGAGAGCATGTGACTAGATTTGTAAATGCGTGTTTCAAGATCAAAAATAATGATGCACTCATGCTACACACCTTTTCTCAAACACTTGGGGGAGAAGCCCAGGATTGGTACAACCACCTATAGCATTAGAGTGTTTATATTTTTGAACTGCTTGTGGACCAATTCCTAGAGCAATTCACCTTGAATGTCAGGAAGAAAACCTCATCGATCGATTTGCTTAGTTTTAATGATGTAGGAGCATCCAGGGCAGCACAACAATCTTGCATCACCGAAAAGAAAAAAAGTTTGAAGTTTGCAAAAATTTTCTAAGTATAAAAATGGTCGCGATATCACGACACAAAAGTCGTCGTGATATCGCGACGTATTTAGAACCATGGCAAGTGCAAAATAATTGGTCGCGATATCGCGACATCAAAGTTGTCGCGATATCACGACACTTTGGCAGCCAAAGCCAAAAGCCAACGAAGTGTCGCGATATCACGACACTTTGGCAGCCAAAGCCAAAAGCCAACGAAGTGTCGCGATATCGTGACACTTTGGCAGCCAAAGCCAAAAGCCAACGAAGTGTCGCGATATCGCGACACTTCGGTAGCCAAAGTCAAAAGCCAACGAAGTGTCGCGATATCGCGACACTTTGGCAGCCAAATCCAAAAGCCAAAGAAGTGTCGCGAAATCGTGACACTTTGGAAGCCAAAGTCGAAAGCCAAAGAAGTGTCACTAAATCGTGACACTTTGGCAAGCAAAGCCAAAAGCCGAAGAAGTGTCACGAAATTGCGACACTTTGGCAGACAAAGCCAAAAGTCGAAGAAGTGTCGCAATATCGCGACACTTTGGTGAAAGAGGGGGCAGAAAGCGAAAAGGGTCGCGAATCGCGACACATTGGCGAGAGAGAGCAAAGAGAGAAATCAAAGTTGTCGCGATATCGCGACACTTTTGCAGCCAAAGCCAAAAGCCAACGAAGTGTCACGATATCGTGACACTTTGTAGCCGAAGTCAAAAGCCAACGAAGTGTCGCAATATCGTGACACTTTGGCAGCCGAAGTCAAAAGCCAACGAAGTGTCGTGATATCACGACACTTTGGCAGCCAAAGCCAAAAGCCAAAGAAGTGTCACAAAATCGTGACACTTTGGCAGCCAAAGTCGAAAGCCAAAGAAGTGTCGCGAAATCGTGACACTTTGGAAAGCAAAGCCAAAAGCCAAAGAAGTGTCACGAAATCGTGACACTTTGGCAGAAAAAGCCAAAATTTGAAGAAGTGTCACGATATCGTGACACTTTGGTGAAAGAGAGTCAAAAGCAGAAAAGTGTCGTGATATCACGACACATTGGCGAGAGAGAGCCAAATGCAGAAAAGTGTCGCGATATCGCGACACATTGGAGAAAGAGGACCAAAAGCAAAAAAATGTCATGATATCACGACACATTGGAGAAAGAGGACCAAAAGCAAAAAAATGTCACGATATCACGACACATTGGAGGAGAACCAAGGGCAAAAAAGTGTCGTGAAATCGTGACATGTTGCGTTTTCACGACTTGGCTAAAAAGGAGAAGATGGGTTTTTTGCGAACTATTGCAGAATGACAGGTGGCGATTCCAAAAGTCGTTAAGGCAGTTCCAAGTGGCAGTTCTAGAAGCCATTAAGGCCGTTCCATGTGGCAGTTCCAGAAGCCGTTAAGACGATTACAAACGGCGATTGCAGCAAGAAGCTTGGATTATAAAAGGGAATTTTTTTGAAGGATTCGACAGGTTGGAAAGACGTAGATTGAGACTGCATTGTATTTTTCTTCTGTACTTTGTAATATTTCCATGTTCTTTGAATAAAATTGAGTTTTCTCTTGTTGTTAATATTGGCTCCCCATCATTTAAGCAATACAATGATGAACCGGTCCATGATTTTGGTAACCATTGGAGGGTGATTATGATTAAATTTCTATTCTCCCTCCCCATGATAGATTTAACAAGAATGTTCACAAAGAGTTGTGCCAAACCCATATATTTTTTGCTACAGTTGTAATAGTATAGGACATTCAATGATGCACTCACCCAAGCTAGAGTGATAGAGGAAATAAATATTCAATAGGGCAAGATCAAGCCTAAGAAAAAAAGAGTGGCAAAATAAGAACCAAAATGGGAATAACCATGACCAATCCAAGGCCGCTCAGGTTAATCATATAGTCTTGGGCCAACCTTCACAGTTAAATCAACAAGCCCAAGTCTAGATCCAACAACCCCAACAACAAAAACAACAACCGCAACAATTGAATTATCAAGCGATTCCACCTCCATAGCCAGTACAAAATCAAACTCAACCTGTAGAAAGGCAATAATGTCACTTTAAGCCTAGACGCAATTACACACCATTGCAAGAGACCTAATCATATATCTTTTAGAAGTTGTATGTGACACAAATTTTCACATTTTCAGAGATTAAACCCAAATATCCTAGCAAGTCAAGATCAAAGGCCTACAGAGAGCACTTATACTACATCTATCATCGAAAAAAAAGACATGACGTTGAAACTTGCCATGGGTTTAAAGGTATTGTGCAAGATTTATTGGAAGCAAGAAATATCAAGGTCAACAATCCACTAGCCCAACCTAATCAAAACATTGATATATACCAGACACATTTGTCGCATCATGAGGTAAATCAAAAAGCAATGGGAGCATCAACTTCTAGAGTTCCTCCCAACCAAGTCAACTATGTGTCTCAACTACACCAAGGTTTTGTAGGGACTATAAGTGTGGTCACCCATGGGCAAAGACAAGTGAATCATACAATCCCATCTCCCACAACACAACCAAGTGTCCCCATACAATTAGGGCCATACATTCCACCTTCACCCTTTCATAATGCAAGTAATCAATCTCCACCAACTATCATCCTAGGCAGCCGATTAACACAGTTTGAAAATGGCATCGGTAAAACTGTCAATCTATGAGCTTATACAACATTTACCCCCACATTGAGAGGTATTGATGGAAATTCTAAAATCCATCCAAGTACAATCAAAAGACCCTAATGTCTTCAACTCCTTTGTGGGGAGCGTACAAAAATGCATGGAGCCCTTGATAGCATTTTATGACTTCGAGGAGAATAGTGTGTCATCAGATCTACTAGATCCTCCATTGCACATAGTCACTCATATTTATAGGAAGCCATTCAAGAGAGTCCTTACTAACATCGACTCCTCCATTAACCTCATTATCACTCTTGCCATAAAGCACCTTAACCTACCTTCATCCCACATTACATCATCCACCTTTACATTAAGGGTCTATAATGATGCTTTATGCTCAACTGTGGGGAACGTAATTCTTCCTATCACCATGGGGGTGAAGACTATTCATGTCCTCTTCCACATATTGGAAGGGGTAATGCAATACAATATACTTCTTGGATGCCCCTCAATCAAGGAGATGAAGTGTGTGTCGTTGACATTGCACCAATGTCTAAAGTATGTACATGAGAGTAAGGTACATTGCATCCAAGCAGACATAGAGCATTTTAAATACTACAACTTGATCTCAAATTCTTATGAGCTGTAGCTTCCATAAACCCACCTATCCATTCAACCACTCATCATATGAACTGCTCCCACTAATATAAATTCATCAAAAGTTCCCACCCCAAAGGAATTGCCAATAGTTGACCTTGCTTTTGCATCTAAAAGTGTTAGCTCTAGTCAAACCTCATCCACCATATTTCATTTTTTCTTTGCACCTGATCATCTTGCTAACCTACCACCAAATTCATCAACCATACCACCTACTTCACAAACACCATTCAAATTTTTAGCTCAACCCACTTCATCAACTAACAACCCAATCAAACCTAATCCACCTCAAACATCACCACCCATTGTCTCACAGGGAGGGTCACCTATCCAAGAGGAGCCATCGCCTCCACCTGAACTGAAAGCCACCCCTAAAATGCCATCCTCATCCATAGAGCCATCATCATCCCAACCATCCCAAGTTGCAGTGCATCTTTCCAATCCAAGAATTGGTGAATACATCATTGAAAGTGTCATAGTTACACCACTTATTGAGTCAGTCAGAGGCTATGGTCGCCCACATGACCCACCATTAGTCATAGGTGCAATGTATAAAATGGGTTCCTGACCAGATAGGATCATCTTCATATATGGGGAGTGGATTCCTCGTTCGATCCACCTTTCCCTAAAGAGGAACCTTTACAAGAATTTAATGCAAATTTAGAATATCTATTTGACCCGAATTTCATTTTGTGATATTTTTGCAAGGTCAATTGGTAGGGATATGGACTTGGGTGATATGACCCAAATTTATTATATAGAGTGGATCTCAAACATGGTACCCATTCATAAGCCGAATGGAGGGGTACGCGTATTCACTAATTTTTGAGATCTAAACAAAGCATTTCCTAAGGATGATTTTCCTCTACCCAATATTGATCAACTTGTAGACTCCTACGTAGACCATGAAATGCTTTCATTAATGGATGGTTTCTCAGGATACAATCAAATTCGAATTAATATTGAAGACCAATACAAGATGACATTTACCACACCTTGGGGGACATTTTGTTACAGGATGATGCCTTTTAGCCTCAAGAATGTAGGAGCTACTTATCAACGTGCCATGACGTAATCTTCCATGACTATATGCATAAAATCAATGAGGATTATGTGGATGATTTGATTGCTAAATCTAAAACATGTCTTGAGCATATTGAGGTTATAGAAAATGTCTTTGATCGACTTCTTGAACATAAGGTAAGGTTGAATCCTAAGAAGTGTGTATTTGGCATCACATCAAGAAAAATTCTAGGATTCATTGTCTCCAAACGAGGCATTGAAGTGGACCTTGATAAGGTCCAGGCCATTATCAATATGCCACCTCCAACAAACTTGAGAGAGTTGCATAGTTTACAAGGAAAGATTCAATCTATCCGATGATTCATTGCATACATTTCAGACAAATGTAGGTCTTTCAATCGCTTGCTATAGAATGGGGTGACATTCTCCTAGACGACTGAATGTCAAGAGGTATTTTATGACATAAATAAGTATCTGGCTTCACCACCAATTCTTACGCCACCTCATTTAGGAGTTCAATTTCACCTTTATATCTCTACAACAGATTTTGCACTAGGGATAATGCTTGCTCAAAAAAACAAAAATTACAAGGAGCAAGCGATTTATTACATTAGTCAGACATTGGTGAGTTATGAGACAAGATATGCTTATGTAGAAAAGTTGTTCTTAGTAGTGGTTTTTGCCACTAAGAAAATCAAATATTACATGCTAAATAACACTATCTATGTCATAGCTAGAGAGAACCCTTTGCGTTACATGATGACTCACACATACAACAACATCCGTACCTCAAAATGGATAATGCTTTTAACTAAATTTGATCTCAAATTCATTTAGCCAAAAATCCATCAAAGGTTAGGTGATAACTAATCAAATTGCATAATCTTCCTTACCAAAGGATCGATCAATATAAATTGAGCTTCCAAATGATTCGATCATTTCTATCATGGAACAAGAAGAACTAGTCCCTCCCGAGGATGATATTGACATAACAATATTCTTTGATGGATCAAAGTGTGAAAGAGGACAAGGTGTTGGAGTCATGTTTTAAACACACAAAGGAATTCCAATTCCTTTATCATTCAAACTCGACTTTCCATGCATAAATAAAAATGCAAAGTACGAAGCCCTAATCTTGGGGCTTCAATCAACCATATCTATGGGCATCAAATGAATAAGCATCTTCGGTGATTCTCAACTTATCATTTATCAAGTGAAAGGAGAATACCAATGCAAAGAAATATTTTTAAAACAATATCACAAAGTAGCAATGAAATTGCTAGAAAAAATTGACTGGTACGAGATTAGTAACTTGCCTCGTTCGACTAACATATTTGCTAATGCAATGGCTTCTTTGGGATCCTTGATCCCTAAGAATAAACATGGAGAAGTCCAAACACTTATCATAACAACAGTGTCCAAGTCAGTAATCAAACGAGTAGATTCTGAAGGTGACAAGAGTATATATTTAGTCCAAGAAGAGCCCTACAATTCTTACCTTGATGAGATAAAAGACTTTCTCAAGTTTGGGACCCTCCCAATAGAAATGACATGAACTGCAAAAATAATGTTAAAAAAAAAGGTAGCTCATTTTAGTCTCTTGGGGGACGTGTTGTATAGACGTGGCTATGATGGAGTCCTACTTCGATGCCTAGATCCCGTTGAGGCACAACGAGCTAGAACTGAAGCCCATGATGGTACTTGTGGTGGTCACTTTAGTGGGATAACCATTGCAAAGAACATTTTATGCATAAATTATTATTGGCCCACCATGGATAGTGATTGTTGTCAATACGTTAAGAAATGTCAAAAATACCAAGATCATGCCAATTTGACACATATACCATCACAATATTTACAACCCATTCAAAGACTCTGGCCCTTTTCACAATGGGACCTAGATTTGACTGGCAAAATTTCACCTGCCTCTTTAGGACAACATAAATTCATCATAATTACCACGAAATACTTCACCAAATGGTTCGAATCAATTCTAATGACCACCACGACTAGACATCGAATATTAGAGTTTATACTTTAGAATATTATCTATCATTTTGGGATTCCTTCCAAGATCATTTTAGACAATGGTAAGTCATTTAAGAACAAGGATGTTCGACCCTTATGCAACAAATACAATATCCAATACAGTTTCTCGACTCCTTACTACCCATAGGCAAATGGACAAGCCAAAGCGACCAACAAGATGGTGATAGTCATTCTCAAGAAGCTTGTCAAAGAAAATCATAGAGATTGGCACACACAACTCCCATTGGCACTATGGGCTTATCGAACAAGCATCATAATGCCAACTGGGGCAACACCTTTTTTATTGGTCTATGGCACTAAAGCAATCATGCCTCTTGAGCTTGAGATCCCTTCTTTGTGAGTTACATTGCAGGAATTCATGGATGATGATAGAGATAGACAAGCACATCTTGACCAATTAACACTCTTTTATGAAAGGTACAACAATGCCTTGGAACATCTGTGAGTATATCAAGACTGCATCAAACGTGCCTACAATGCAAAAGTCCATCCTCATGAATTTCAAGTGGGAGATCTCGTCCTTAAAAAGAATCAACAAAACACTAATGTATTATCACACCTGAGAGATAAATTCGTGACTAATTGGTTAGGTCCAAACATTTTAAAGTAGAAGTTGGGTCCATGAACGTATAGAATTGCCAACTTGAAAGGAATATTGGAACCCGAGTCGTTGAACATAATACACCTAAAGGTATCTTATGCATAGTACAATTTATATATGTGTACATATACATGGCTAAAAAAATAACAAAGCAAAAATATCAAAAATATTTCATTCTGCATCTCACAAATCCATCCATGCATTCTACACATGCATTTTAGGCATTTTGTTTATACCATTCGTTGCATTGGATCATTTGGTTAATTTGGACGATCGCTAATCCACCATGTCTTATTGCCTTAATCAGGGATATCCTACATCACTTAACAATCCATCACTCATAATAATATGCAACTTTCCCTATAATATTTTACCAATTAAGGGACTCACATAAAGTAAAATAGATACTGTATAATTGTTAGCAATAACAAATATGCGACCACTTGCTATTTTGTGTGTATCTTTTAATTTTTAAAATACTGCATTGAAAGTATCGCAAACATTGCAAACCACATCAACCATAAAGCAATTTTTAATGTTTTCAATCACTCAACCACTCCTAGTATTTTGGATAGACTTGATTCAAAGTCAAACAATATTTACATGCAATAGGTTATTCCTGGTCAATCAAGTTTCCTCTTGGACTACACACAACAAAACACATTAAAAACATTGTGTCTTGGGAATAACAAAGTCAAATTTGCTATTGCCATAAGTGAAAGGTTTCCCCTATTCATCCAATCATGTGCATAGTCTAGCATTCTAAAGAGTTGAAAAAAGGACAAGCTCCACCCTCATTCCAAAAAAAAAAGAGAGAGAGAAAATAAAAAAGAAAAACCCCTTGCTCTTCTTAAAAGCAAGCAAGTATCCCAAAAAAAATGCAAAATCCCTTGCTCTTCCTCAAAATGAGCAAGTATCCCAAAAAGTGTCTCAAAGCAATAAGTCCCCCCTTTTGCTCTTCCTCAAAATGAGCAAAAATATCAAAAAATGTCTCAAACCAATAAAAATCCCTTTGCTCTTCCTCAAAACAAGCAAGTGTAAGCAATAAAATCCTATTGCTCCATCATAAAATGAGCAACCCACAAAACCCAATGCAATAACATAAGGGAAAGGAGCTTGAATCCCTTGAATCTTAATGTCTCAAAAACTGTGGGATGATCCTCATTACAACAATGGGCTGAATGAATCCTACCTAGAAATGAGGTATCCTTATGCGTGGTACCACATCTGTTACATTAGCAAACTTCTTTTGTACAGATCCAAGACTACTCTCGGATGAGCTAGCTTATTGGCACAAGCTACAAATGATTAGTTTGACCTAGCTCATAATGGAAAATGGACATTCATTGCACACAAAGTTGGTACTTGAGAAAATTTGAAACCATTAGGACAACCCTTGCATAATGAAGATATGTGAAATACATTAATGGGTTTGTTTGAAGTCACTAGGATGTTTGAGTCTTTGAAAAACACCCTAGATCATCCACCCCATAAAATCATAATATTTTTATTACCACACATCATAAATCCCTGTCAAACACCTTCTATCTATGCCCCTGATTAAACAATAAGATAATGTTGATCAAGCAAGAGTCTATAAATACCAAATGAGCATTAGAACATAGCATTAATCATACATTACATCATATATCACATAACCTCATATGCATCCATATATACAATAAAAAAACACAACAAAATAATCATAATAAAAGCCATTATATATATATATATATGAATCACATGAGTAAAAAATACTCGTAGGTTGTATACATCAGAGCATTGAGGCTCATAGACAAAAATAGAAAACTACAAAAAGAGGTAATAAAATGCTACTAGCTAGCGCCCCCATGACCGCTGCAAGGTCCCTGAGCTGATGCCTAGGAAGCATGAGATCCCGATCGCCTATGAGACCTTGAACTACCTGTACTAGACTTAGTCTACCTGTTGGAACCTGATGTAGAAGAAGAAGGCTGAAGTAGCAACAAAATTTGATGCTGGTGTAAAGTATCCTTAAGGGTTGCCATGTACCACACTTACCTCCAAGTAGCATCCATATCCTCATCCTAGTGAACTGCTCGTTGGGCTATCTCAACTCTAAGAGTCATGATGGTATTCGCATCGCCACCCCTGCTTGATCTAGCCTGTAACCCATCCACCTTGCTCTAAAGTTGGGTCACCTCACCCTAAAGCTGAGTCACCTTGCCCTTTATCCTCATGACCTCCTCACTCAGGCTATCCCCACTGCACCTGAAGTACACCCCACTCCTCGATGTGGTGAGGAGGAGCATCCTAGTACTAAGTACCTTCATCATCCCCATCATCACCCACATCAACATCATCACCCTCACCCACATCCTAAGCTACATCGTGGGCTCCATCACTCCCATCATCGCCATCTCTTCCAATCATGGTATCAACATCTATCTACTGTATGCCAACGATAGACTATCTCTTGCCACCACTTTCCTGATTGTGCTTCACCCGCCTAGGAGCTTGCTCACCAGCATTAGGCTTTTCCCTGCTAACCATGTCATTAATAGCCTAGATTCCCCTCCAAGGAGACTACACTACAAAACAAGTGCCATAATCTATAGTAGTTCCCACATCATATGCATTAGGGAGGTCCACCACTACATCATACCCTACGTCATCCATAGTTTAGAAGTCTAGAGTCAAGGAAGACTAAGCTCATCTCCCCACTGTCTATACATAATATAGAACTCCCTGTACAAGCCCAAACTATCTCATCACTCGTAAGAACTAGATATACTCCATCTCTTACCCATGACTAACCACCATCCACCTACCTCATCTCACCCTACGAAGCTATATCACATCATCCTCCCAAGTAAGACCTCTCCAAGGTCACAAGTGGATGTCATTGCGAGTCAAGGCACTCAGGATATCCCGATACGTATCTACAATACAAATAGAGTGAGTAGTAGAAGACTCCTCACTAACTCACTAGCGAAAAGCACAAGGAAGTGAAGCATCACAGGCACAGGGTAGCCCCACTGGACAACCAACTTTGATATGTTCCCATGCCCAAATATGAACCACAAAACTGCAACTAAGCCCCTTTCACTCCTACCACTTCACCTCACACAGCTTAGAGTACACTTGACATAAGAAAACGAGAGACCAAGCATAGATCTATAGCTTTACAATCAACTACAAGACGATGAGAACTTGGTTCCAAGGGAATCTTGAGTCCATACTATTAGGCAACAACATGTTGCCTAGTATATACATCAAAAAAGTTGGAAGGGCACCCAACTTCTTACTCTTATATAGTTCAAGGTAAGAGATACCGCCCTTCCTGTAGTCAACATCCCAAGAATCATCGTATATGGGACTAAGGGTGGTCTTCTTGTCATGGCCCACCCTCATAGGCACACCCTCAACAGGCACATGGAAGATGTGATAAACATCCTCCAAAGTAATAATTAGCTCCCCTATCGAAAGCTGGAAAGAACCCTTGTCAGGGTCCCATCTCTCCGTCAAAGTAGATAAAAACTCCTTGGCAGCTCAAATGGTCTCCATATGTCTGCAACCCTCCAAGCCCACAACCTCTACAAACTTCCAATCATCAGCAGTGAGGGTTTTTCACACCTTTGAAATGGTGCGGGACCATCGATGGTGAGTGGTAATAAACCTAACCTACAATACAAACAGAGTAAAATCAGTGCATATAAATAAAATACCAAAAACAGTGCACATCATCTTAGTGTAAATTGTATTTAAAAAAAAAAAAAATTACTAACCCCTCTTAGTGGTTGCAAAAACAATTTTTTTTTTTTGTTTACCAATTCCTCTTAGTGGTTGACAAAAAAAAAATTACCAACCACTCTTAGTGGTTGCAAAAACAAACAAAAAAATAAAATTTTTTACCAACCCCTCTTATTGGTTGCAAAAAAAAAAAAAAACATAATTTTTTTTACCAGCCCCTCTTAGTGGTTGACAAAAAAAATAAAATAAAAAAACAACAAACAACAAACAACAAACAAAAAAACAAAAACAAAAACAACAAAAATAACAAAAACAAATAAAACCAAAATCTAAGGAATAAAACACCTACCTTAGTGAAGCGGACATCGGCTTCCACTCCAACCGAGCCACCACCACTCGCACTTGCACCAACTCCACTCCCCTCACCAACCTCCATCTCACTCTCTCTTCTCAAACCGCACAGAGAAATCACACCATAAAAATGAAATGCAAATAACCCCCCTCCCCTTTATATTGCCACTTTTCATGGTGGAAATTGCACGCCCGCAATTTGTGGAGTGCGCAAAAACGTAGACCTGTGGTTTGCAATGGAAAATGGGGATGCGTGATTAACAGGATGTAAAACTGCCTATGCATGGTTTAAAAAAACCATCAAAACCAATACATCATCATAATCATCCATCAAATCATCCATCACATCAACCATCACATAATGCATCAACATCATCACAACAACATCGAGTAAACCTCATACCTAGTGAATTATCCTATGCACCTGGCGGTTGCAATGACTAGAAATCCATGCAATCCGGTAGGATGAATAGCTCACCATAAGGACACTCACCATCAAATCAAAATGGCATTAATTAGCTATGTACCTCAATATTTTGAGCTTGGCTATGTTCATAGTAAATTTGCACAAGGTTATCCTTCAACCCCTTCCATTGGGTCAAAAGTATATAACAATTAAATCAATTTTGGTATAATCAAAGATCACACGAGAATCAAATTCCTAGAATTACCGGTTCATTGAACCCATCATTTGGAATGAATATCTAAGGTCATAAGGGAATGAGAACCTTAAACATGGTTGATGATTTTACCACAACACTTGCCATAAATGAACCAAAGGTAAACTTGCAAAACACAAATATCCCTTAACTTGGGGCATCAAGTTGAATCATTGTCATTCATTTCTATTACATTCACATCAATCACCAATCACCTCATATCATCATCCAAATATGATAAATTGGATCATGGGTTTCATCCTTCACCCATTCGCCAATTGAGGGGGTAAGTAAACAAATCAAAATGTCATCAATTTTTTTCAAAATCATTGGTTCTTGTGCATCGAGAAGAGTTGAGTCCATCCATCCAATAAAGATAGGTGTCATTAGTTTTTGCATCGCATCGTGTTTCACACAATGCGGTACAAAAATGGGCATATATATACACCAAAAATTGGTCATCCACAAAGTCACCATTTTCCACCCCATATAAAATCCTGCATAATAATTTATATGCCTAAGTTTATATTTAGGTGTATAAAGTACTACACATTATCCTATTTTCCAAATTTATTAAATCTAGAAAATTAGCCTCGGATACCTTGCCTACCACTAGACATGTGTCCTAGCCACCTCACTACCCCACCTTGCCATATATCATACACCCTTGTCCCCTTTGTCCCTTCACATGGGGTAACCCTCCACATAACATTCCACTTGCATCCACCTCACCCCAGTTAAGTGAGACACCCTGGGTGACTCACTCTAACTGCCCCATCCATTTGGCAGCCCATAATTCCCACTTGGTAATCTTGGCTTGCCACATCTTATTTCCCTCCAAAATCCTAAGGAGCTTATAAAGGAACCTTCACCCCTCCAAATCAAGGAGGCTAAACATTAGCATTGCCAGGTTTCCAGAATAGTATCAAAGCTCTGCACACATCCCAAGGATAACCAAGACTCGAAGCCTAGAGGTCCATTTTCTAAGGTAATCTATCCTTCAATCCAAATTGCACATCCATGATTTCATAGTTGAAACTGCACCTGCACAGTTTTCCCACCGCTCGTGCGTGGTATGACAGTCACCACCGCATACACGCGGTTTCCTAGATATGAGAATACGACACACATTTTGATTAGTAAGTTTTTATTTTGCAAGGCATTGGGTTTATTTAATTTAATTTTTTATATTACATGGTTATTTGGCTAGGGTTTTATAGCATTATTTTATGCTTGGATTTGCAGGTGCTACTAACTCCTATCAGGTTCCATGTATGTAGATGATAGGTATTTTGAAGAAGCTGTTGTAGCTGGAGTGGTCCAAGCATCGAATATCTAAAGCCCACTCACCCTTTGGAGCTATAGTTGAAGAACGAAGAGCACACATCCCTGTGAAGATTTGGAATACCCATCGTTCCATCATCAAAAGCATTGTATCATACAGAGAGAAAGAGCATTGTAACATTACCTCCAACACACTTGGGACAATTCAAAATATATTTGTAACGCTGTATCAAGAAAAATAAATATACAAAGCAATTTTGGCAATTTGTCTTTCTTTATGTTTTATCTCTATTTTGTGCTCAGTTATTTTCAATACAGCTCCATCTTCTTGGACATCCACCCTGCATTTCATAACATCTCTTGGATAAACCCTCCAGTCATCAATTGCACATGGGTTCTCTCACTTGTCATTGCAAAATCAAATGCCCATCCAGGGCCAAATTCCACAAGGGGGTACACAATTAACTCTTCAAAATAAAATGCCCATCCAGGGCTAAATTCCACAAGGGGGTACACAATTCCCTCTTCGAAATAAAATGCCCATCTAGGGCTAAATTTTAAAAGGGTGTACACAATTCCCTCTTCAAAATCAAATGCCCATCCAGGGCCAAATTCCACAAGGGGATACATAATTAAATGCCCATTCAAGGTCAAAATTCACAAGGGGGTACACAATTCCCTCTCCATCATCAAACACCCATTCAAGATCAAAATCCACAAGGGGGTACACAATTCCCTCTTCAGAATCAAATGCCCATTCAGGGCCTCAATTCACAAGGAGGTACACAACTCCATCTCCATAATCAAATACCCATTCAAGGTTTTAATCCACAAGGGGGTATACAATTCCCTCTCCATAATAAAATACCCATTTAGGGCCTCAATTCATAAGGGGGTACACAATTCCCTCTCCATCATCAAATGCCCATTCAAGGTCAAAATCCACAAGGGGGTACACAATTTCCTCTCCAAAATCAAATGCCCATTAAGGGTCTAAATTCACAAGGGGGTACACAATTCCTTCTCCATAATCAAACACCCATTCAAGGTTTCAATTCACAAGGGGGTACACAATCCCCTCTCCATCATCAAACACCCATTCAAGATAAAAATCCACAAGGGGGTACACAATTCCCTCTCCAAAATAAAATGCCCATTTTAGGGCCAAAATACACAAGGGAATACACAATTCCCTCTCCACACTCAACTACCCAACCAAGGATTTACTCAATTTGGGTATGTGTAAATGCCCTTGCACCAACAAATGACGGTTCAAGAACCGCCTCAACAAGGGTATGTTCAATAGAATTTTACTTTCACATCATTACCTCCCATTGCAAATCCATAAATGCCTAATCCTGCATGGTCTACACAAATATAATGCCATAAAATACACACAATTACCCACACAAACTGAATATTATGAAGGAATTCAACATAGTTTTCAAAACGTGACCATTTCTATGGTCAATCAAACACCACCTCAGAATGCACATCCACAATCCAATCCAAACCCCTTCATCCCTCATTCACAAGCACATCCCACCTCTCATCCACCCCACCACAACCCCCAAGAGCACTCAGTGGCTTTCGCTCCTGTGGATTCTAACCTGGGCATGCCCATTTTACTAGATGCTATTCAAGTAATGCAAGCAGATATCAAGCAATTGCGAATGCATTCCCATACATATGGGCCCATAAAACCCACTTATAACAAATTGTGCTCTGAACCCATCTATCCATCCATTCACATACCACCCTACCCCTCCAAGTTTGACCCCAAATCTGATAAAATTTGAGGCAAGGAGGATCCTTGAGAGCATTGAGTAATTACCGATTTGCATACTATCACATCAACGATCATGATGCTCTCATGCTCAAGATTTTTCCACAATCACTTGGGGGATCTGCTCTAAACTGGTATGATAATTTGCCTCGCCATATCTTATACACATTTGAGCAATTACCTAACATATTTCTCAAACAAGTTGCCCTCAACATAAAGAATCAGATAGGACTACCCGATATCTACAACTTATGATAGTCTAAGGATGAATCCATCAGTGATTATGTTGCATGACGGAGAGTTGCTATTAATAATATCCCTTTCCCTCTTTCCCAAATGAAATTGGTTAAGACATTTGTATGGAGTTGCATCAAGCCCATCTCTGGAAATATGCAAATGCAACCCAGAGCACATTTGAGGAAGCCTCCAATCATGCCAAGTTCATTTAGGAGGTTAAAATTTAAAAGAGGAAAATCAAACCCTACAAGAAACCTGACTACAATCCTAACAAATTCCAAAAGGGTAATTTGAGTCAAACCCCACCCAAGCCACCTCAAACTGCCAATTTTATACTCAACACCATCATCGCATAACCCATTCAAAACACCCCATTACCACAAGCACACACTCCTATACACCCAGGAAACACATTTCCCCCACCATCGTAGCCCAATCTATGAGCCTCCTAATGCCAAGGTGATCATCCACCCCACACATGGACCCTACTGACCGAGCCTATGGGTAGCATCTTTCAGTGCTTAATAAATGTAGGTCATCTAGCCTTATCGTCCATTCAACCTGAAGATCCCACCCTACCAAAACCACATGGATATAATGAATATATCCACTATGACTATCATCGTTGCAAGGGGTATGAAATTAGTGGTTGCTACAAATTTTGCCATATCATCCAAGACCTTATTGATAAGGGTGCCATCAAGGTTGACAGTCCCTTGGCTCCATCCAACCTAAACTTGGATGCTTTTTATAATTTCCTACCGCAACATAATACCACCCCATCAATCGCTTCCACATACAATGTGCAACCACAAAACCCCCAAGTCAATCACATCAATCACATACCTGAACAACAAGGCTTTGTGAAGATGATCAACATTGTTACATGGGAAAATTGATATTCCACTTAGATCCACAACATGCACCAACACCTCGTCCACCATATTTCACACCTCCAAAAGCACCAACACCTCCTCCACCATCTTCCACTCCTCCAAAACTCCAATACACCAACTCCAATCAATCAAATTCTATTCCAAAGGTTCCAAATTGCTTTGGTCATCTTCGAATGCATGATTGTGAGGGGTACCAATACCTCTTCTCATCTAATAAATATCCTTATTGGGAGTGCCCATACCCCTCCTCATCACATTAGATCAAAGGTTACCACATCTTGTACATTCCACATCAAAACAAAAAAAAAGAACAAAAACATCAAAAATATAAAAATAACAAAAAATACCAACAAAAATTCAAAAAGAATTATTTGACACAACATCCTATGTCTTCACCTCATCTCTCTTCTTCTTTCTTCTCTCCCCTCTCCTTGTTGTATGGTCACACTTTGAGTGGTTAGATACTTGGGGCAGGTTTCTTATTCTTCTCTTCTTCCTCCTATTTTCCTTCTTTCTCCTATCTCTATTGTATGGTCACACTTCGAGCGACTACATACTTGGGATAGGTTCCTTCTCCTTCTTCTCCATTCTTCTCTCCCCTCTCTTTCTTCTTCTTTCTTTCTTCTTCTTCTAATTATTTCTCTATATTTGCACCACTCAATCATGTTGATACTGCCAAACATTCATAATTACATCACTCATTACATTCATTAATGTATCATCTCATGAGACTTCTATCATGTTATAGTCTCCCTTTATGGATATATGAATTGATGTTGAACACTTACGCATGGTCGACTTACTCAATGTCAAATTTCATCTTGCATATCATTATAAATAAGCATCACCTTGTTATGTATTACATTCATATATGCATTATCACATCATGTCCCATGTGCTCCCATCTAGGCATTTTCATCGCATCCAACATCATCCACTAGTCAAAATAACTAAGCACAATGTCATGTTTTATCTTATGCATAGGTTGCTTAGTCATAGAAGTCTTTTTTGTTAGTCAAGCACTTTAGTTGACCTCATCAAACTTTATCCAACATCATTGGATTCTAATGCAACTTTCAACTTCCCCTGCATGACTAGAGTTCCTTCATGGATCAAAATACATGTGCACATTTAACAAATTTTGAGTCTAGGAAAGACGACACCTCATGTATACTAGCCATTGAGCAAAAACATTTCTTGTTCATCCTATTATGCGTATGGTTTATAAGGCTGAGAATTGATAAAAGGACACACTATTAAAAAGAAAAGAAAAAAAGTAGAAAACAAAAGCAAACACCTAAAAAGAGCACTATCAAAGAAAATCAAAAGAGCACCATCAAAAAGCTTGAATCCTTAAAATTCTCAATTTTTAACAACCATGGGGTGATCTCCATTACAACAATGGGCTATAAATGTTGAGCTGAAAATGGAGTGGCTTTAAGCGTGGTGACACATTTGTCATATTAGCAACCTTAGTTTGTATAGACCACTGCGTGCTTGTGGATGAACTAGCTTATGTGGCATAATTTACAAATTGGCAATTCCAACCTCACTCAAAATCAGTAAATGAATTAAATCACTCTATACACACATAGATCCATGATAGGCTCAACCTTAGATAGGATGATCTCAATATCAGCCAAATATCAATTGATTAATAGAAAGGTTTGATGACAAAACTCAACTGTTTGACTTTCTAGAAATCATTTCTAAAAACTGAAACACCTTACCAGAAGAAACAAACATACATATTGCTTAGTTGTAGAACTAGCAAGTTTGTCAATACATTGGACATTATCTATAAGTTCGTTAGTCTAACATTATCATTATCATTTTCATACACTCCATCATTAGATTTGCATTACCATACATATTACATATTCCATTTTATCGTTATATGGTCATCAATCAAATACAATCATTACTATGTCATTGACTACTTTTACCATACGTGGTGATTTTCATCAAACACACATATCCAAAATCTTAATTATAAAACCACATTGAAAGTCTCAAAATCCACAACACATTTCATATCATCCATCCACATGCATAAATCACATATCATCAAATCAACATGTCCATAATTACCATAATCAAAGGTACACAACACAACTAATCATCAAGTGTACATCATCTTCATCTCATAAAAACAATCCTATAAAAATGGTGGCACACTTGCCACACCAAAAATAATTGCTACAATACCTACATTATGCATTGCTGCTAATCCATGGGACTATATCCATTCCCATTCTATCCACCATATTTGTAGATACTTCAAGGTTGAACAACTTTGCATCAACCATCATTAATTCACCATCAAACATTGGCTCTTTAAGCAACCAGACAACAATTTCCACTTCAAAAACTAAACAAAATGAGCATTCATCACTTCAAAAAGTAGTATTATATTTGACCTACATTTTGGCCTATCAATTCTTCTTCAAATTTTCCACAACCACCACCATTGGATCAGGCTCAAAAAGAGCTTTCCAAAGGTATAAGTTTTGTCCAATTCTAACATCATTTTGTCTCTCAAACTGCTAAAAAACCATAAGGGGGTAAAAAATGGACCTCGAGGTCCGTTTCCATTAAAAACGAACCTTGAGGTCCGTTTTCACAATAAATCACACTTTTGGGTACCCATTTTCCCAAAAACTACAAACATGCAAATGGATTTTTAAAAATAATCACAAAATTAAGCACACTACCTTTTTCTATCATTCTAGAAATCATTGCGACACATTGAGTCATAATCAATCATAAACCTTTTTTTATCAATGCGTCTCTATCACTTTCTCACATTCACAACATAGTTCACACTTAATTAGGCACAAAATATGATATATTTGATTAATATATTATCATGATTACAAAAACCCTAGGTTCTACCACCTTAGAACACATTGTTTCCCATATACATTTTTGCATACATATGACAATGCCCCTATGGCACACATTGCATATTCATATTCTTCATCAAGCATCGACGATTTTCCATCGCCCCTCCTTTCAAAAATTGCACCAAACTTGTCAACTTCTCCTCGTCACGCCACTACTCAATAGGTTGCCCCTCCACGATAGCATCAAACATCGCATGCACCAACACATCGAAAAAACCCACAAAACATGACAATTGCCCCAATTGAATCTCCATTACATGCACTTCATAACCCTATGCCAATTAGAATCGCCATCACTATCACCACTACCACTTTACTCAACTTCACTTCTCAAGTCATAATCATCAACTATGACACCTTTTTGGAAAATTCTTTCCTTGTTATAACTATCACCACCCGATGTACAATCTATCAGTACGATCTACCCCATTCCATCCATCGACGCCCACTACCACCCACTCCCATATTTTTGGCTAGCCCATAATCTTTGTTTTTCTATCAAGCGATTCTTTGCCACCTCTAAATTTCTCACCCATCAACTCATCGCTTGAGGGGGTAGTTATCAAATAACAAATTTTTCCAAGAACTTTTACCAAAAATCATTATACACCCTCCTTTATTGGGGCAAAAGCAAAAATATATTCTCAAACAACATTCTAAATAAATAGAATTTGGCATGTTGTAAGTCACACGATTGTAGGATTGCTCATACAAACACGCTTTATCAAAGGTGTACAATCAAGTCCACCAAAGCAAAATCATAAGTAAACCTACATATGACCGACCAGTTTACCAATCAAAAAATGGTCTCATCAATTGATCAATGGCAAAAGTTCAAAGGACATGCATCCCATATATAATTGGGATATCTTACATCTACTCCCCTAAAGATAAATCATTTTTCATCATTCGTCACTCCATGTTATTTCATCATCAATCATCAAATGAATTTCATAAGTTTTTGCACAAGCATAACGTCTTCAAATGATGCAGTACAAAAAGGGGTAAAATGTAGACACCTAAAAATATTTCTTTTAACTTCTTACAAAATCAATCAGATTCACAGAAATAAAATAATGCAGAAATTGGTTCAAAAACCCTAAAAATAATCAAAATCAATTCAAACCTTTTTGAATTAATGCAAAATCAATTAAAAGAACAAAAATAACACAAATCAATTCCAAAACGACAAAATCAAATCCATAAAGGCAAAGTCAATTGCAAAAAGGTAAAATCAACTCCAAAAAGGGTAGAAACATTTCAAAAACCTAAAATTAAGGCAAAAAAATTCAAAACAATTAGGGAAGAAAAATATAAGAAAAGTCTTCTCCTACTTCAATGTAGACACCCCTTTCATTCCTCACACGCTTTCTTATGCATCCACATTTGTACTTTTTTCAAAATGCACATACTTTCCTTAAATAACAATAGATGAAAGGTGTTGAAAAATGGGCTTTCACCTCTTCCAATGCATGACATGGGCATGGAGTGCCCATACTCAATAAAGGAAATTGTCATAAAAGTCTTCCCACCCCTACATGCTCATTTATTAAACCTCTCCTCTCTCCTCCACCTTACCACCCCTCCTTGCTTGCCATGAAGTCTATAAAATAAGGTCGTTGTTTACAAATTAAATGAGGATAAAATATGCAATGTTATGCTGCTAATATTATGTCCAAGGCATCTTGAATCCATTTTCATACATGAGCTCTCTCCCCCACCACTTTATTATAGATTTTTAGCATTTTGCAAGGCAGAACATGTGACTACGGTGATCTACATCGAACAAAACACCACATAAGGCATCCATGGGGCACCTACAACACTCTAAAGTTTTCATAAACCAAAATAGACCTTGAGGTACTTTTTAACAAATAAAGCACCCCAAGGTGCGTTTTCATGGTTCAATTTGAGAGAGGCCAAAAAGATAACATAATTGTTTTATTTTAGTTTTTATTCTATTTTGCACTTATGTGATGTATTTTCTTTTAGATTTTGTGTTGACATGTCTTGTATTATAGGAGATCTGATCGAGATAGACCTCCAAATGATCTAACTCATTTTTGTAGAATTATGCAGGTGTCGTAGATAGGTGTAGCTCAAGGTGGCAAGCATCGTAAGCCCATTTTAATTCTGAGGAATCAAAGAAGAACCCTTTGGTGTGTTGCTAAGAAGACCAATGAAAAGGATCATCCCTCAAGAAATCCTTATTTCATAGCCCATGGGGCATATTTTAAAAGAATTGCATAACACACATTGTAACACCTTTTCAAATATATCAATGAAAGCAACAAGTTTTTCTTTATTTAATTTTGGTGATCATGGTTTATATTGCTTGAGTTAGTAGTCTAACAAATTTTATGGTCTTGTTATCATTACAGGTCTTCAAAATTGGGCATGGACTCTCCCAACACCCTGAAACACACCTTAGGATCTATATCACCATTCCTATGTTTAACCTTGATTAGTCCTTAGGATTTAATCGAGGACAAAAACGGGAATGTTCCCACCTTGAAACACTCCTACCTTCACACTCCTAATGTTCCACCGTGATTGCCAAAATGAAATAAAGAAAAACTTGTTGTTTTCATTGATATATTTGAAAAGGTGTTACAAAGTGTATTATGCAACTCTTTTACAATATGCCTCATGGGCTACAAAATAAGGACTCCATGAGGAGGGACCTTGGTAATTGATCTCTTTGCAGCATGTCAAAATATTCTTCTTTGATTCCTTCGGTTTGATGTGGGTTTATGATGCTTACCACTTCAAGCTACACCTATCTACGACACTTGCGTAACCCTAAAAAAATTAGTTAGATCATTTAGAGGCCTGTCTCAATCAGACCTCATATAATACAAGATATGTCGACACAAAATCTGAAAGAAAATACATGACAAAAGTGTAAAATAGAATAAAAATTGAAATAAAACTATTATGTTAAATTTCTAGCCTGTCTGCCAACCTGAACCATGGTGCTTTATCTATCAATCCCTTTTGGTTTCTAAAAACTTGAGAGTGTCATAGGTGCCCCATGGATGCCTTATGTGGTGTTCTATTCGATGTAGACCTCCGTAGTCACCTGTTCTACCTTGCAAAATGCTAAAAATCTACAATGAAAGGGTGGGGGAGAGAGCTCACGTATGAAAATGGATTCAAGATACCTTGGACATAATCTTAGCAACATAACATTGCATATTTTCTCCTCCTTTTATTCATAGACAATAGCCTCCTTTTATAGACTTCATGGCAAGCAACGAGGGGTGGTCAGGTGGAGGAGAGAGGAAGGGTTTAATAAATGAGCATGTGGGGGTGGGAAGACTTTTATGATAATTTCCTTTATTGAGTATAGGAGCTCCATGCCCATGTCATGCGTTGGAAGAGGTGAAAGACCATTTTTCAACACCTTTCATTTATTGCTATTTAAGGAAAGTAGGTGGATTTTGAAAAAGTGCAAAGGTGGATGCATAAGAAAGCATGTGAGAGGAATGGAAGGGGTGTCCACATTGAAGGGGGAGGAGAATTTTCTTATTTCTTTGTTCCCTAATATTTTTGAATTATTTTTACCTTGATTTTAGGGTTTTGAAATGTTCCTACCCTTTTTGGAGTTGATTTTGCCTTTTTGAAATTACATTTTTTTTTAGCGAAAACCCCTTACAGGGTCACCTTGGTTTGAGAGACCAAGACCATCAAAGTCACCCGGGAGTCGTGCTCGGCCTTGCCCGCACCAACATTATCAATTGGATTTTTGGGTACCCAATTCAAATTTTTTGGTAGGATGGAGATTCGAACCTGGGACCTCCCTTGGAGGATTGCCCTCTTCTCTCCAACTCACCTACAACACCAGGGTTTTTTGAAATTGACTTTGCCTTTTTGGAATTGATTTTATTTTTTTATTTTTTTAATTAATTTTGTATTTATTTAAAAAGGTTTGAATTGATTTTGTACCCTTTAAATTGGTTTTGGATTGCTCTTAGGGCTTTTGAACCAAATTTGCATTATTTTATCTTTTTGAATCTAATTGATTTTGTAAGAGGTTTAAAACATATATTTTTAGGTGTCTACATTTTACCTCTTTTTGCATTGTATCGTGTGAAGACATGATGTTTGTGCAAAAAACTTATGAAGTTGATTTGGTGGTGAAATACTATGGAGTGACAGATGATGACAAATGAGTTATCTTGAGGGGAGTAGATGTAAGATATCCCAATTATGGATGGGATGCATGTCCTTTGAACTTTTTCCATTGATCGATTGATGAGATCATTTTTGGATTGGTAAAATGGTCAGTCATATGTAGGTTTGCTCATGATTTGCTTTAGTGGACTTGATTGTGCACCTTTGATGAAGCGTATTTGTATGAGCAATCCTGCAATCATGTGACACATAATATTCCAAATTTGATTGATTTAGAATGTTGTTGAGAAGAGAATTTTACTTTTTGCCCCAACAAAGGAGGGTGTATGATGATTTTTGGCAAAATTTCTTGGAAAAATTTATGTTATTTGATAACTACCCCTCAAGCATTGAGTTGACGGGTGAGAAGTGCAAAGATGGTAACAAATCACTTGATTGGATGAGACAGTGGTGAGTTGGCAGAGAAAAGAACACAGGTGAGTAAAGAATATATTATAAAGGGTAAAAAGTAGGGTGAAGTTGATGAGTGTGAAAATTAAAAATTGAAAGGGTGATTCATGATGAAAGCGATAAGGGTGATTTTAATGGTTATGTTGGTGGGCATAAGGATTTGGAGCGCATATTATGGAAATGCCATCACGGTGGTCGCTTGTGTGGTCGGGGTGTTGGATATAATAGTGCAGGAAGTGTTGTATGCCATCGCGAAGGGGCGATCAATATGATTGTGGCATGGTAGAGAGAAGTCGTATCATTTTGTGAAAAAGGGGGTGGCGAACAAGGATCGACACTTGATGAAGAATATGGATGTGTAATGTATACCCAAGGGGTGATGATATATGTATATAGAATATACATGGAATAATAAAACTATATGCCCTAAGGTGGTAAAGCCTAGGGTTTTTGTAGCCATGATAATACATTAATAAAATATATCACGTTTTGTGCCTAGTTGAGTGTGAATGATTTGAATGATGTTGTGAATGTGAGAGAGCGAGAGATGCATTGATAAAAAATATATATTTATGATTTATTACAACTTGTTGGTGTGTCACGATGATTGCTAGAATGATAGAAAATGGTAACGTGCTTATTTTTATGATGATTTTTGAAAATCCATTTGCATGTTTGCAGTTTTTGGGAAAACGGTTACCCAAAATATGGTTTATTATGAAAAAGGACCTCGAGGTTCGTTTTGAATGGAAACGGACCTTGAGGTCTATTTTTGACCCCTTGTGCTTTTATAGCAGTTTGAAAGACCAAACGATCTTAGAATTAAACAAAACTTATACCATTGAAAAGCTCTTTTTGAGCCCGATCCAATGGTGGTGGTTTTGGAAGATTTGAAGAAGAATTGATAGGCCAAAATTTAGGTTAAATATGACCCTAATTTTGAAGTGATGAATGCTCATTTGTTTAAGTTTTTGAAGTGGAAATTGTTGCCTGGTTGCTTAGAGAGCTAATGTTTGATGGTGAATTGATAATGGTTGATGCAAAGTAGTTCTATTTGAAATGTCCACAAATATAGTGGATAAAAGGGGAATGGAGAGCTTCCCATGGAGTAGTAGTGATGCACAATGTATGCATTGTAGCAATTGATTCTGGTGTGGTAGGTGTGCCATGATTTTTTGTAGTATTGTTTTGATGAGATGAGGATGATGTACACATGATGATTTGTTAAGGTGTGTACTTTTAATGATGGTAATGATGAGGTGTATATTATTTGATGATGATATATTATTTATGCATGTGGATGAATGATATGAAATGTGTTGTGAATTTTGAGACATTCAATATTTTTCATAATCAAGTTTTTGTGGATATGCATGTTTGATTAAGACCATCACTTTATGGTAATAGTACTCAATGACAGAGCAACGATCATGTGTTATGTATGACCTAATAATGACACAATTGATTGATGTTGTGATAATGCCTAGCTAAGTGTGAAATTTATGCAAATGTTAAAGATAATGGAGGACTAATGGATTGATATACAATACCTAATGTATTGATACTGTGTTAATTGTGACAACAAAACCATGTGCATGTTTGTTTCTTTGGTAAGGTGTTTTTGAGTTTAAAATTGATTTCTAGAGAAAGTCAAACATGTGATTTTTTGTAATCTTACCTTTCTATTAATCATTGATATTCTATTGTACCCTAAACCATCCTAACTGAGGTTGATATTAGCATAGATCTATTTGTGTATAGAGTGATTTAGTTCATTTACCAATTTTGAGTGAGGTTGGACTTACCAGTTGGTAAAATGAGCATTGAGCTAATCCATCCACAAGCGTGCATTGGTCTGTAAAAAAGAAGATCGCTAATATGATAGACATATTGCCACATGTAAGGATACTCCACTACTAGGCTAGTGTTTATAGCCGATTGTTATAATGGAGATCACCCCATGGTTTTCAAAAACTTAGAATTTAAAGGATTCAAGATTTTGAATTGTGCTCTTTTGTTTCTCATTTTTTATTTTCTTGAGTAGTGCTCTTTTTAGCATTTGCTTTTGTTTTCTGCTTTTTTTTTTTTAAATAGCTTGTCTTTTATCAATTCTTAGCCTTGGAAACCATGCACATAATAGGATTAACAGGAAACCTTTCGCTCAATGGCTAGTATACGTGAGGTGTCATCTTCCTTAGACTCAAATTTTGTTTAAGTGTGCTCATGTGTTTTAATTTGTGAAGGGACTCTAGTCATGGAGGGGAAGTCTAAAGTCATATTAGAATCCAATGATGTTTGATAAATATTTGATGAGACCAACTAAAGTGCTTGATTATCAAAAAATATTTCTATGACGAAACAACCTATACATAAGATAGAACATGATATTGTGCTAGTTTTTGTGACTAATGTATGATTTTTTTGCAATGAAAAATATATAGATGGGAGTGGATGTACAAAGTTATGTGAGAATGCATGTACGTATGAAATTTATAACAAGGTGATGCTTATTTATAGTGATATGCAGATGACCACCTTAATTGAGTAAGGGAACCATGTGTGGATGTGTAACCAATATTTCCATAGCCATAAAAGGATACCACAACCTAGTAGAAGTCTCATAGGATGATACATGAATGAATGTGATGGATGATGTGAATGTTTGGTGATATTGATGTGAGTGAGTGGTGCAAAAATAGAGAAAGAATTAGAAGAAGAAAGAAAGAAATAATAAGAAGAAGGAAGAAGGAGAAGGAACCTATCCCAAGTATGTAGTCGCTCAAAGTGTGACCATACAACAAATATAGGGGGACAAGAAGAAAGAGAAGAATAAGAAACCTACCCCAAGTATGTAGCCACTTGAAGGGTGACCATACAACAGGGATAAGGGAAAGAAGGAAGAAGAAGAATATGAGGCAAATACGTGCGATGTTGTGTCAAAATGGTTATTTTTGTATTTTTGTTGTTTTTGATGTTTTTAATGTTTTTGATTTTTTTTGTTGTTTTTGATGGAGAATGTACAAGATTGTGCGATCCAAAGTTTGATAGAAGTGTTGGAGCACCCCCAGGCGATAAAGTGCTTGATGTCAAGAGCAACCCTGCACTTCTTGTAAGGAACAACCTCTATGCTAAGGACATGAAAGGTAAAGTGCTTGATTTTAGGAGTGGCCCCACACTTCTTGTAGGGAGTGACATCTATGCTAAGAATATGGAAAGTAAAGTGCTTGATTTTGAGAGCAACCTCACGCTTCTTGTAGGGAGCGACCTCTATGCTAAGGACATGGAAAGTAAAGTGCTTTATGTCGGGAGCAAACATGCACTTCTTGTACTGAGTGACCTCTGTGCTAAGGACATGGAAAGTAAAGTGTTTGATATCAAGAGAAACCCTGTGCTTCTTGTAGGGAGCAACCTTTATGCTAAGGACATGAATGTTTTTGATGTTTTTGATGTAGAATGTACAATAATGTGTTAACCTTTGATCTGGTAGCAGTGCTAGATTTTATGTGATTATGAGGGGTATGGGAACTCCCAATCATGAGATTGATTAGATAAGAAGGGGTATTGGCACCCCTCACAATCATACATTAAAATATAATCAAAGTAATTTGGGACCTTTGGAATAGAATTTGACCAATTGGAGTTGGTGTATTGGAGTTGTGGAGGAGTGGAATATGGTGGAGGAGGAACTAGTGCCTATTGTGGATTAGACCGAGGGGGATATCAATTATTTCATGTAATAATGATTATCATTCCCACCAAGCATTGTTGTTTAGGTATGCGATAGATGTTATTGACTTGGGGGTTTTGTGGTTGCATATTGGATGTGGAAGTGATTGATGGGGTGGTATTATGCTACGATAGGGGATTACAAAAACCATCTAAGTTTTGGTTGGACAGAGCCAAGGGACTATCAACCTTGATGACACCTTATCAATAAGGTCTTGGATGAGATGGGAAAATTTGTAGCAACCACTAATGTCATGCCCCTTGCGATGATGATAGTCATAGTGGGCATATTCATTGTATTCGTGTGGTTTTGGTAGGGTGGGATATTCAATTTGAATGGGTGGTAAGGCTAGATGACCTGCAGTCATTAAGCGCTAAAAGTTGTTACCCATAGGATCGATCAGTGGGGTCCATGTGCAGGGTGGATGATCACCTTGATGTTGATGGCTCATGGATTGGACTGTGATGGTGGGGGAAATGTATTTCTTGGGAGTGGAGGAGTGTGTGGTTGTGGTAATGGTATGTTTTGAATGGGTGGTGGTGTTGAGTATGAAATTAGCAGTTTTAGGTGGCTTGGGTGGGTTTTGACTAGAATTGCCCTTTTGGAATTTGTTAGGATTGTAGTAAGGTTTCTTGTAGGGCTTGCTTTTCCTCTTTTGAATTTTAACCTCCTCAATGAGCTTGGTGTGATTGGAGGCTTCCTCAAATGTTTTGTGGCGTTGCATTTATAGATTTCTAGATATGGGCTTGATGCAACTCCATACAAATACCTTAACCAATTCTATTTGGGAAGGAGGGAAATAGATATCATTAATAGAAACTCTCCATCATGTAACATAATCACTAATGTATTCATCCTTAAACTATTATAGGTTATAGATATCGGGTAGTCCTATCTGATTCTTGATGTTGAGGGTAACTTGTTCAATAAATATGTTAGCCAATTGCTCAAATGTGTATAAGCTATGATGAGGCAAATTGTCATACTAGTTTAGAGCAGATCCCCCGAGTGATTGTGGAAAAGTATTGAGCATGAGGGCATCATGATCACTGATGTGATAGCATGCAAATCGATAATCACTCAAATGCTCTCGAGGATCCTCCTTGCCTCAAAATTTATCAAATTTGGGGTCAAACTTGGAGGGTAGGGTGCTATGTGGATGTATGGATGGATGGGTTCAAAGCACAATTTGCTATAAGTGGTTTTGATGGACCCATAGGTATGGAAATGTGTTTGCAATTGCTTGATATCTGCTTGCATTGCTTGAATAGCATTTGATAAAATGGGCACGCCCAAGTTAGAATCCATGAGAGCGGAAGCCACTAAGTGCTCTTGAGGGTTGTGATGGCATGGATGAGAGGTGGGATGCATTTGTAAATGAGGGATGAAGGGTTTTGGATTGGATTGTGGATGTGCATTCTGAGGTAGTGTTATATGACCATAGGAATGGTCACATTTTGAGAACTATGTTGAGTTCCCTCATAATATTCAGTTTGTATGGGTAATTGTGTGTGAGTGTTATGGCATTGTGTTTGTGTAGACCATGTAGGATTAGGAATTTATGTATTTATGATGGGGGGAAATGATGCGGAAGTAAAATTCTGTTGGATATACCCTTGTTGAGGTGGTCCTTGAACCATCATTTGTTGGTGCAAGGGTATTTGCACATACCCAAATTGAGTAAATTTTTGGTTGGACAGTTGAGTGTGGAGAGGGAATTGTGTATCCCCTTGTGGATTTTTGCCCTAGATGGGCATTTTATTTTGGAGAGGGAATTATGTACCCCTTGTGGATTGAAACCTTGAATGGGTATTTGATTTTGGAGAAATATTTGTGTATCCCCTTGTGCAATTTGGCCCTGGATGGACATTTGATGATGGAGAGGGAATTCTGTACCCCCTTGTGAATTGATGTCTTGAATCGGCATTTGATTATGGAGAGGTAGTTGTGTACTCCCTTGTGGATTGAAACCTTGAAGGGTGTTTGATTGTGGAGAGGGAATTGTGTACCCACTTGTGAATTGAGGCTCTAAATGGGAATTTTATTGTGGAGAGGGAATTGTGTACCCCCTTGTGAATTGAGGCCCTGAATGGGCATTTGATTATGGAGAGGGAATTGTATACCCCCTTGTGGATTTTGACCTTGAATGTATGTTTGATTATGGAGAGGTAATTGTGTACCCATTATGAATTGAGGCCCTGAATGGGCATTTTAATGTGGAGAGAGAAATTTGTACCCCCTTATGAATTGAGGCCTTAAATAGGTATTTGATCATGGACAAGGAATTGTGTACTCGCTTGTGAATTGAGGCACTGAATGAGCATTTTATTTTGGAGAGGGAATTATGTACCCCCATGTGGAATTTGGCCCTGGATGGGCATTTGATTTTGAAGAGGGAGTTGTGTACCCTCTTTTGAATTTTGACCTTTAATGGACGTTTGATTATGGAGAGGGAATTATGTAACCCCTTGTGAATTGAGGCCCTAAATGGGAATTTGATTATGGAGAGGGAATTGTGTACCCCCTTGTGAATTGAGGCCCTAGATGGGCATTTGATTGTGGAGAGGGAATTGTGTATCCCCTTGTGAATTTAGACCCCGAGTGGGTATTTGAGTTTGGATAGGGAATTGTGTACCCCTTTTGGAATTTGGCCCTAGATGGGCATTTGATTTTGTAATGACAAGTGAGAGAACCTGTGTGCAACTGATGACTAGAGGGTTTGTCCAAGAGATGTGAAAAAAGGTGAGGCGGATTTCCAAGAATATGGAGTGGTGAAGAAATGGTTGGTGGCTTGGTGAGAAAGAGGGGGGGTGCTAGAATGTGTGGGTGGAAATAAGAATGCCATGGTGGTGGAAGGTGGGAGGCTAGTAGATGGAAGGTGGAGGCTAAAGCTTGATATGTTAAGCTGTGAGACAACTGGAGGTTTGGTTTGGAGAATGTGTTAATGGTAGAGGAGGGGGTTTTAAGTGACACTAATCGAGGACAAGCACATGAATTTTCCTACATTTTACTTTGATATTAGTAGGAGTGTTAAGGTAGTAAATTTTGGATTTTGTCCTATTAACTATTTACCCTGATGCTCTTTCATATTCCTTTAAAAAGTTATTCAAAGCTCTGGCCTCATTAATCCTTGCCCTTCCAAAAAGGGTTCTATTATCTACAAATTGTTGATGGGTGATGTTGTTGATGTTATTACTAACCTTAAGTCCACTTATAAGCCCAATTTTGTAAGCCTTATTTAAGTTCTTACTCAAAACATCTGCCATAATAATGAACAAATAAGGATATAGAGGATCTCCTTGTCTAAGGCCTCTCTTGGCTTTAAAATATTATGTTATTAACCAATTGACCAACACTAAATAAGAAACTGTAGATACACAAGCTTTAATCCATCTAACCCATTTCTTCTTGAATCTAAACTTTTCTAAAACTACAAATCCCATTTAACCCTATCATAGGATTTACTCATCAAATTTTAACATCATTGCTTTCTCTTTTCTTGAAGTTGTTGAATGTATGAATTCATGAGCTAATATGATCTCGTTCATAATTTATCTCCATTTAACAAATCCTCCTTATTCTTTTGAAATTATTTTGTCTAACAATGGCCTTAATCGATTTGCCATCACTTTGCAAATAATATTTTATGTCATATTACATAGGCTTATGGGTCTAAAAGAATCAAAAAATTCAACATCCTTTTTTGGAATTAGGGTAAGATATGTTGCATTTATTTTATAAGCTATGCATTGTTTTACCCTAGACTGTTCCACTACCACCAATAAAGAATACTTTACTATATCCCAATTATGTTGGTAAAAATCTATAGAGAGCCCATCTAGACCTGGGGATTTATCCTTATTAAAAGAGAAAAGAGCTAAATGAACTTATTTTAGAGTAATAGGCTCCATTAGTTTCCTATTAGCTTCATTCGTTATAACTGAATGAACATATTGAAGAAGATTATCATTAAGAACTTCAATCTCCTCTATCCTAGAATAATCTGTTAAAAAGACAACCTATTTTTTAATTTCACTCTGGTATTCACTCCAAAGCCCTTCTATTGATTTAATTCTACTAATTCTGGATGTTGATCTCTGTACTATAGCCATTCTACAAAGTTTTTTTATCTCTTTTTAACCAAGTCTATATTGATTTTAATATCCAAAATTTCTCTTCTGTACACAAAATATTACAATATTCACTAAGCAACTCCCTTTCCTTTGAGATTGGATTATTATGTTCACCTTTTTAGAATTTTATCTTTTAGTTCTTTCTTCTCAAAAATATTTGTAAAATTGTTCTTGTTCCATTCTTTTAATCTAGATGCCATAGAATTTTTTAATTTAGAAAAGCATACAACCCACCATTGCCTGAAGAATTCTACGTTTGAGCTATCATATTAGAAAATTGATTATGACCTTCCCACATCTGCTCATATTTAAAATATGATATTTTTTTGAATTCACTAACCACCATTTTAACTCATATTGGCCAGTGATCTAAACCAATCATTGTTAAGGTATTAATATTAGCACAAGTTCCTTCATCTAGCCAATGATATGAGAGAATGCATATGTCTAATTTTTTTTTCTATTAGGTTTTGGCCTCTCATGTTTTTTTTTCATGTATAGTTGTCTTCTTCAAACTCAACCTTCCATAGATTATTGTTTTGATAAAAGCTAAGAAATATTTCATACTTTGGGTTAATTTCCTAATTCACCCATTTTTTTTATCCAACTTGGTTATGGCATTAAAATATACTATAATTATGAATCGGGTTTCTTGGTATTTACTTCTCATAAAGGATTCAATCCCACTCCAGACTTATAATCTACCTAACTAAGTTGTAGATCCATAGACATTGATAAGGATAAAACGAATATCTACAAAGTAGAAAGTGACTAAAGAGGCTAACCAATGCCTAGTTTTATGAATGGTTACAAAGGAGCTTTTAGAAGGATTCCATCAAGTTAGAATTTCTCCTACTGCTCCTTTAGAATCCATAGCATCCCATTCACATATTTTCCATATTGCTTTCATAGTTTTTGAAACTTCTTCTTTTGTCATTTTAGTTTCTTGGATACAAATAATATCAGGCTTATTACTTAAACATAGGTCCCTAATACACCTTTGATTTGATGGGGCATTAACACCCCTTATATTCCATGAGATAATAATCATGTCTCATTAGGGGATTTTGGCCCTACCTGCGTAATACTAATATCATTTTGTTGTTTGGTAAAGATAAGTTCAACCAACTTAGTTTGTGTTCCTTTATCAATGTTTGTTCTTGCTTCCCCAGATCTTACTTGATAATTTGAGGGTTTTCATATTTTTGCCTTGCCTATATCAGGAGTAGGTCTTATTATTCTATTCCTTAATATTATTTCACAATTTTATTTTTCATCATATTTATCCTCTCCTAGCTCTATTATAGAAGCTTTTTACTTATCTTGCTCATTTTCTAGTATTTCTTTATTAATGGTAGAAGCATTAACTTCTAAAATTGCGTTTCCTTTACCAATTTTTTTATTGAATGGTGCATGGTACTTCAAGAGAGTCTTCAAAATATGATGATACATATTCCTTAGATTCATTGAGAATGTTCTTCCTTAAATCAGAATCACATTGAATAGACGATTCCTTGTTAATATGTTGAAACTATTGTACTGTGTCCTCTAAGATTTGATCTACTTTTTCTTCATAGTCTAAAGCCTCAAAAGAGTTGGTATTTATTCCAATATCCTTCCTTACTGGTCTCCATTATTTATTTTATTTTATTTTTATAGATCTATTTTTTGGAAGTTGAAAACCATCTTCATCCATAACCATTTGTAAGTTTCCCTTGTGGTTTTTCACTTATGATTCTACTGGGTTTTTCTTAGGGCATGATATCTCAATATACCCCACCTCATGACATCTTCTACATCTAAAAGATATGTTTTCATAATCTATTGTTTGGGTCCACATATTATCCCCATACTTAAGAATGATTGATTTTAGTAAAACTTTACTTATATCAATCATGACCAATATCCAAGCATAAATAGCCAAGAATTCATCTTTTGTTGTATCTAAAATTTCAAGGAATTCTCTTAGAGTGTTTCCTATTGAATTGAAGATATATTTTTCTCAAAATTCAATGGGCAACCCAAAAATTCTAACCTAGACTGGTACTAGGGATAGATTTACATTTTCAGGTGAAAAGCCTTCATACTAGTGGGTAAAAAAGAGTCTTGCTCTTCCCATAAACCAAGGACCCCCTTTTAGGATTTTTTCTCTTTCTTCCTTAGAAAAAAAATTATCTAGAAATAAAACTTTGGGAAGAAAGGATATAATAACTCCTGGATACTTCCAACTCCTATTAATCCATTTTCTCAAGGCTGGAGGTCCTAGCCAATACCCATTAAATTTACCAAAAATTGCCCTATCTTGGAGCAACGAGGATCTCTCTGAGGTGCACTCATAACCTCTACCACTATATATGATTCTAAGGATTTAACTATAAATCGATCCATGGAAAGGAAACTAAAACTCAAAATCTATTGAAATTTATCAAAATATCCTATAAAAAATATAATATTTGATAAATAAATTATAATAATTTGCATGCACAATTTCTAAGATAAAGAAAGAGGAAAAAAAATTAGCTGAAAATTTCTTTGTCCATATAGAATGTATTGCCTCATCGAAGTCCTACCCCTTCATTGCTCTTCCCATCATCTGAACCCTAGCTGAAAAATAATTGCAATTTCATTTTTTGTAACTTGAAAAATCATCACTGCCCTTATTTTGGATGGTTGACTTCATATTTCTTGAATTATTTCATATGACCACTCATTTGAAATCTATTCAAATTATGCACAAGTTGGTCCAAGAATCAACAGAACTGGATAACCATTTGTGAAGATACGACTCCTAAAAGATGAGATATTTTTCAACAAAAATCCTAATGCTTTGCAGAGATCTCTCTTACATTTTCTTTGTATTCTTCAATATATACATATTGCTAATTTTATAAGGAACATTATAGGAACAAATTGTAATGTAGAAGAGTTTTAGCCTTTCAACCATAAGTAAGAACTTAGCTTTTTAACCAGCTTGGTGAAAGATTTATTTTTTGGCACGAGTTTGATGGAAGATTTTATTCTACCTAAAATAGAATAAAAAATACTTATTCTTATTTTTTTATCAAAAAAGTGACTCCTTATATATGTTAATTGTATTTTTCTAGCTTTAAATTCTAAATTTTTTACAATAATGATTGTAAATGAAAGGTAGTTTCAATAGAAAAAATAACTAATTTTGTCATATTAATCATTTTTCCAACAATCTTCTCATAACATGGTACCAGGTTATGGAATTTTGGAGTGGGGCAGTTTTCGGGACCATGAGTTTAGGAATTCCCAAAGCTAATTCATGCCTATGTTGCTTGTTATGATAAAGGTCAACAGGGCATGGTTTCAAAAATCAAGATGCATTCACTATAATAATAACTTCAAAAACAATCAAGAAGATGATGCACATCCTTGATGACATCGTTTGATGGATCTCCTATGCCCCTAAAGCTCAAGCATCATTTTTGACAAGAAAATTATTTTAAAAATGGGAGGACTTCCTCAACACCCTATTGACACTAGATAGTGGTCAAATTATGGAGTTTTGGAGTGGGATGATTTTTGGTATCATGAGTTTGAGAATATCCAAACCTAATTCATGCCTATGTTGCTTTCTATGATAAAGTTCAATATGGCATAGTGTCAAAAAGAAAGATGCCTTCCTTGTAATCATAAATCCAAATTAAATTAGGAAGATGATGCACATACTTGATTACGATATCTAATTGATATCTTACACCTCTAAAGATCAAGCATCATTTTTTATGAGAAAAATAAAAAGTGGGAGGACTTCCTCGACACACAAAATGAATTACCCACAAATACTAGGGAGTTTAAACTACCTTTGAAAATCAACATGCTAAAAAAGAAAGTAAAAAGGGTGCTATTGAAAATTACTTTTATGATAGATAATGGGTCAGATATTGTTATAAAAAGGGGAACTTGGGCATGATCGAGGTGGTAAGGGGTATGTTTAAGTACCCCCAACTACTAGAATATACCATATACATATCCAGGGAAATGAATAGATAACTAAAGCACTTCAATAATATCCAAGTTTTCACTTTCTCTTCCTACCTAGCATGGCTTATTTTACATTGAAATAGAAACTATTTCCCTAAAGCAATGCTATACAAGAAGGAAAAGGATGGAAAAATACTACATTTATCCATTTTTGAGCCAAAAATATCCCCTCCATGGCCCTAAAGAAATATTTTTATGATTTCAATATGGATATCTATGCACTAGTTGTGCAAAGATTGTTAGATGTGTTCCCTATGCTATAACAAAATTGTAGAGACTTAGTGTATATGGAGGGGGATAAGAAAGGAGATATTTACTTGGGTTTCTACTTGGTGTTTGTTAGCTTGTATGGCCATTCAAAATAAATTTTTAGGATACTTGAATTTGTGCCTAATATCTTCTTTCTTTAGAAGTAATTTGATAATTAGATTTGATCAATTGACATTTTTGTGAAGGTCATACAAAGGCCAGTTTAATTTATCATGAGTGAAGTTACTTGATAGTGAAACCTCTCTCTAAAGGTTGCATAGAATATATTTAGTAGAAAATTATAAGTTGTGGTCTATTGACGGTCAAATATCAATGGGCCTATGATCCTAATACTCAGTTCATATAGACACTGCTAGAAAAGGAGTTGACCACAATCTATATACATGAGAACTAACTCAATATTCAAAATGAAAGGGATATTAGAAAGGAGGAAGTTATAAAGAGATTGAAAGTACAAGACACTTGAGATAGTAAAATAGGAGTATTACAGGAGAAACCTTTCCCTTGGTTCAAACTCTATAGGAGAAATTTAGAAAATGAAGGAAAAAATCTACAAAAAATTGATCCAAATGATTATATCAACCATCAACCCATGTCCTCACTCATTGGGGATAATCACAAATGGATTCTTAAGAAGATAGTCAAATATGTTTGGATGAGGTACAACACAAAGGTTCCAAATTTGAAGAATAAAAACAATCCAATAAATAGGTGATTTTTATGATTTGTCTAAACATATCTAGGATGAGTAGCACCTATTAGAGGTAGAAATGATAAGAACAACTAAGAGCTCAAGTTCCATATTCCATGCAAGAAAGAACAAAGAAAACATATGAAAGGGGGACTATTGAGGATCAATGTGCATTATGCTATATAACAGAGATAAAGAGGTAGGAGATAAAACATAGAATATGCATGTATCATTGGTATCCCAACCATTTTAGTAGAGGCTAGAAGTCGCCAAAAATTGATGCAAAGAGAACAAATGGTCATTGATGAAGGTGCTCTAGATATTAATACCATCCCTACCCATGAAGAAGTAACATATATAGAAGCTATCACTTTGGATGTTGTTAAAGCTACTACAACCACTTTTTCCCACCATTTAATCCACTATATATCTTCTATCACTATCTCTCCCCTTAACACTAATATTTATTCTCAAATCACCTCTTCTACTATTTTGTCTTCTTCTCCTTTACCTCCACACCCATTATACATAGGTGTATCCATCCCAATCACATCTTATTACCATACCCCAGACCATTGCCACATCACCAACCCCAATCGCATCCTTTGTTCCTAGTTCATTCACATCCACACCTCCCATCACCATGCAAGTAACCTCCACCTTAGACACATGGTTAACCCATATGAATCGTACCACCACCATCAAATTATGCCATTTTTAATATGCTAAAGGAAGTTGAAATTGTCAAATCATACTTCTAACATACCCAAATATTGGAGTATACTTTAGGTTTTGAGCGATAATTAGAGGTGATAGTGACAGAAGAAATTGCTTTACGGATAGAAACTCAACCTCCCAAGGTGGAATTACCATCAAATAGTTAACTCTAGTGTCCTCTAGTCTAACACATAAAGTAGAAAGCAATGACACCGTAGCACCCTAAAATTGGCGCAGTAAAATTATAAAATTTACATTCACCTTAGTAAATAATTTTAAAATCAAATTTAACCTCCCAAACCGCCCGTTAACCGTCGGGTATTCCGTTTCCCCCTTTTCCGTGCCAATTTTAGAGGTTGTTTTGACCGTTTGACGATATCGTCGCCGATCAGACGATATCGCCCCAGATTTGACGATTTCGTCTGGACTAGGACGTCCAGACGATCTTGTCGCAAAACTGAATTTGCATAGTTGGAATCTGTTCCAACGGGTCTCCAATATGGGCAGAAGCGTGTCTGCGCCGTTGGGACCCTCCCCCGTTGGAGATCTCCCAAATTGGGATGATCTCCAACCTCCTACCTACTCCCTCTAAGCCTATTTAATCTCTAAGATTTTCCCTCCCCAACCCCTGGCTGAAATTTTTTGCAAAGTGATTCCCTCTACATTAGAACATCCTAATCTTGCATTTGCACTAGTTCCACATCGATTTTATTGCAGGTACATCATTGTTTTTCAGTCGGAGCCAGCATCCATCGTCGTCGACGAACCTGTTCAGATCGGAGGCGATCCTGTCGAATGCGAGACGATTTCGTACTGATGCGAGACGATCTCGACTGCAGTCCACATCGAGGCAATCAGTGCCTGGAGTTTGCTTTTCTCAACTCTATTTCTATCATTTTATTCTGTAAATTAGATTATTTATTCAGTTTTTATGTTATTTTGCATTTGGAGTTCACCCATTTAGCTTAGATTGCATGCTAAGTTCATGATCTGCTATTAAAGTACAGTAATTGGCTTTAAATTCTGTTCTTAAATATTGTTCAGTATTCATATTGCTATTTGGTGTAATTTGCCTCTGTTAGCACAATAGAATTTCTTGTATTTTGCATCTATTTTCTGTCTTGCAGGTCTCTGGCGAATTCGTCTGACGAATTCGTCAGATCTCGGACGAATCTGTCAGTCTCAGACGATTCTGTCAGATTACAGACGATTCTGTCAGATTACAGGCGATCCAGACTGCTTCAAACGTCAGAATCTTCTGCAGACATCCGGATCAGGTATTTTTCATTGTCATTCTGTAAAATTCTCTATTTTCTGCTTTCAAATCTGTTTCGTTGTATTCATGAAAGTTGCATTTTCATGTAGTTTTAATTTAGATTCATTCGGCCAAACCTAGGATATGAATGCTTAAGGTTAAAACGAACTCATCAAACACATTCCAAAACCTAGGCGTGGAAGCTGCCGCTAAATGTTTCCTGGTGAACCCACCATCCGTCGAAAAATCACCAAAATACACCTCCCTTGAGAGGCGGGACCTTCGCAAAGTCCTCTCGGTCCGAGGTATCGCGACATCCTTTTCCCATCCTCCTTCGGGCGCGGATCCTATAGCCTGAAGGTAGGGATGCGAAAAATTTGGAGCGATACATTTTGGTGAACCCGACGTGAATGCATCATAACCTTTTGAAAACAAAAACAAAAACAAAAACAAAAAAAAAAATTAGAACAACTAAAACTTAGATGCATTTTAAAACATTTAAGGTTTAAAGTCATGTTTAGATGGTAGCTCCTAAAAAGAGGTTAGCAGTTACTATAAACGTAGAAAATCAATTGGCAGCTATAGAAGTTAATTTTGTCCTTAGTATCCCTGAAACAAGTAGAAATCAATCCTTGTGGGACGAACTTGATAGGAGACTTAGTATCATCTCATCTAGGTCCACACAACTTAAGCAAATTAAGAGGCTAGTCTTGGATAGAATCCTGGATCCTCATCAATTAGTTTTTTATCATGAACTTCAGAGAGCCTGCCATAGATGGTTAGCCTATAGGAGAGCTTTAGTATCTTCAGAATTATTCACCTTCGAGGAATACCTCGAGAACGCAGCCATTGTGCACCAATTCCTAGGCCTTGTAGAAGACCAAGAGGTTGTTCTTACAGATAGGGAAAGATGGAATAGAGTTCCTCGTGCTGTGTTATATCGAGAGTATTGCCATGAGCTTTACTTCTATCAACCAGCATCTGAGACAGATAATATTACCATAGCCCTTTTCATCAAATTCTTAAAAGAAAACTTTCAATTTGAAGAAGAACATTTCATGACCCACTGAACAACTCGAACCTATTAATGATATTCATAAGTTATTCATAGAAAACTAGCTCATTTACTTTCAGTCTTATTATTGCGTGCATCTATTGTTTTATTTGCTGTCTTTATTGTATTATTTCAAAAAATTAAAGAAAAACTAAAAAAATAAAAAAACTTAGCAAAAACTTAAACACTTCAATTTCAAATATTATAGTAGGTATATAGTAAATATATACCTCTTAATTTGTTGCATATATATATATATATATATATATATATATATATATATATATTTGCTGAAATCAAAACTTAGCACCATGCCTAAACTTAGGAATGGCAAAGAAACTTTAGGGGAAGGAGAAGATTGGTTACAAGATACAACTGAAAACCCAAATGTCCTTCTTGGAGATTCAAATCCGGAAGGAGAAACTCTAGGTCAATCAGATGAAGACTTAGGGGAAGATAAGGAACAAGAAACAAATGTTAAAGAGGATGGATCCTCATCCCCTAGAGTAGCTCCAAATGGAACTATTGCCTTTGACAATGCGGAGCATTTCAAGAGATTTCTCATGGAAAACATTGATGACCTTAATGTGGCAATTCGCCTTGATAAAGGGCAAATTAGTAAAACTCAAGCGGCCATGGAATATATGTGCAATATGCGGACTAATCCCTTGTCTTTCATTGATCAAGAAAGTGACAAGGGTGGACCATCCAATACGGATATGGTCACTATAGCCCAAAGCATGTCAAAACAACAGGTTACCCAACCTCCTAAGGAACCTGTTACTCAACCTAAAATCACTCCCGCACAAAAGAAAATTCCCTTCACTACTTTATTCCGCCAAACTATTGAGCAAAATGCTTTAAGTAAACAGAAACCTAAAACTAAGCCAAATACAAACTTTCAACAATCTGGAATACAACATCATCCGACTTCAAAATTCCTCCATAATACTTTTCCTACCAATAATTTACACAACAGTAACATGGCATCTAACCTGCATGTTCCTCCATCATATGCCCATAACACTTATGTCAATGCCCTACCAAACCAATATGGGGGGCAAACTAGTAATCTGGAAGCCATGGTGAAACAATTAGCTTCACGTATGGACCAGATAGATCCCTACAGTCCCTCGTATAATTATCGAGAGATCTGTAGTCAACCTTTGGATCCCATAGTTGTAGCTCAACCATACCCTAAACATTTTCCCATGCCTATTCTGCCTATATATAAAGGAACCGAAGATCCCATAGAGCATCTTCGCATGTTTAGGATAGCATGTCACGACATATCGCATGACGACTTGCTATTACTAAAAATGTTCCCCAAAAGTTTAGGTGGAATGGCATTAGAGTGGTACTATCAATTGCCCACTCATTCTTTAAGAAACTTTGAAGAAACAGCTGAATCATTTGTCCATCAATTTAGTGCCTACATCGAGAGGCATGTAACTATTAAAGACCTATACAATTTAAAACAAGATAAGGATGAATGCTTTGCCGATTTCTTAGCTAGATGGAGGCAATTGACGGGAAAACTGCACTTTGTGCTACCCTATAGGGAAATGTTAGACATTTTCATCAACAATTTACAAGAACAACTATCTTATGAACTATCAACTGCTACCCTAACTACCTTCGATCAAGCTATAGATTTAGCTCGAAGAGTAGAAGATGCCCTCATTAGGAGAGGCCAACTTAGGAAGAAGGATGATGAGAAAACATCCAGAAATCAATATAAAAACAAACAGGTTGTCGGTGACGGAGTCACTGACAGCAAAAATGTTGCTAATATCAATGCAACGAAGACAACGAAAAAATTCATATTGAAACCTCCTGACAAGCCTCCTCGAGAATTCACTAGATTAAACCAACCTTTGTCAACTATTTTACCTCAATTACTCGAAAGAGGTTTGATCCAATTACCCGCTATCCAGGAACCGACCCAAGTATACCCGGATATAGAGCTGATTTGCATTGTGATTTCCATAGAGGACCTGGACATTCTACCAACGCTTGTAAGAGATTGAAACATAAAATACAAGATTTGATTGACAATAATGAAATGGAAGTGCAAGCCTTCCAACCTAAACAAAACCCTCCTAATAATACTCAAAAGACCATTCCCCAAAATCAAAATCAAAACGCCAATCAAACTTTAGACATATTTCAACACCCTTTACCAAGACATGGTAAAGAGGTGGCCAATCAAATCGAACATCATAATGTTCCCCCTCCTACCCGATATGTAGGAACCATTAGCGGACAATTACCTATTCAGGATTCTCAAATATTTGACACGACCTTATCCCTAGTTACAACCAGGCCCTTACATAATTTTCAAACTTCAGATTCTAGTGATATAGAATCGGATAGTGAAAGTGAACTAGACATTACTTCAAACCAATCGAATAGTTCTGAAAATGAATCAGATCCTATTCAACCTGTCACAGATGCTATGGTTCCAGAAGAACCATTTCCTAGAAGAGTCACTACTCGACCTTCTTCTAATATAGTCCTTCCTTATGAACAAGCCATAAATTCTCAACCGAGACCGTTTCAACGTCATCACTATAACATCGTAGGTACCATTGGAGTCGTTACTCGACAACAAGCTCAAAATTCCCAACAAGAACCAAACCAGAACGATGGATCAGCTCCATTCATTCTGAAAAATCCTAATAAAGGGAATCTTGCTTCTAATATCCAATCTAAACCCCCTTACAACATTAATGAGCAATTGTCCAACACTACGGCCAAAATTTCCCTCTTAGATTTATTAAGATCCTCTCCCACCCATAGGGATGAGTTGATGCTTACATTGAGCCAAATGATGGTACCTCAAAACATTCAACTTTGAAGCTATGGCCAATACGATCATCACTCGAGAGATTGATTGTATTGACTTCAGGGATAAAGATATCCCGCAACACAGTTTACATAAGGACAATCCCTTATACATTACTGCTTTAATTGGAGATGTAGCTATCAAAAGAGTTTTGATTGATAATGGCTCATCTCTAAACATTTGCACCTTTGACTTCTACCAACGATTTGGCTTTAGAAGTGATGAAATGAAGAAAACTGATATGATCATCAAAGCTTTTAATGATGAAACACAAGAAACGTGTGGAGTTATCACCCTCCCATTGCAAGTTGGTCCTAGAACCCTAGAAACAACCGTGTTTATTGTACATTGCCCAGCATCGTACAATATACTTTTGGGTCACCCTTGGATCAACGCCATGCGAGCGAGTCCCATCAACTTTACACCAATGTGTTAAATTTGAGTTTAAAAATCAGTTGGTCACTATTCATGGTGACCCTAGACCTTTTGATATGTGTGCTTTGGCAGAACCAGTTGGAGTGCAATTTTGCCCAGCTCTGTCATCCACACATCCTAGTTCTTCTTTTTCATCTAAAACTGTGAAACATAAACCCATAACTTCACCTAGTTCCCCTCCATTAACTTCATCCTCCTATATAGATCAACAACCCTCTAAACAAATTATTCTAGAACCTCAAAAAGATTTCAAATCTACAACCAATTCTTCAACTACTACCCCTACAAATTCAAAACCTCTAGACACATCTATCATACCTTCCACATCTCAAGACATAGGTAATAAACCTTCTACATCTTATGCCCTTTATGATGAACTATTACCAGATTTATCTACAACCTTAATATCAGAAAAAATGAATGCTTTCATGCAAGATTCAAACCTTTTAAATAAATTGCCGCCATCTCCTCGTACTTTGGGCCTCCCACAACCTATGGGAAGTACTTACCAAGTCGGGAGTTGTGCCTTCATTTATAAAGGATATGGTCAGGGAAGAATCCCTCGGAATATCAAAACTCATCATGAGGGATACGCTCGGTGTTATTTTACCAATGATTATATTAAAGCTAAACCCATGATGCTTAAAATGGGATATAAAGGGAAAGGCTTGGGACCTTTCCAAAATGGCATGAAAGAACCTTTCGAGGTAGAACCGTGGCACTGCCCGCTTGTGGTGTGGGCCTATTTCCTAGTAAGGGTCAACCCTTTCCTTTTGAGGAGGATGATCACCTCATATGCTATCAAGATTATTTGGATAGGCATGTTGATTTGCCTCTTAATAATCGGTCGTTTTCATGCAACATGCTATCCATAGCATACCCTGAAATGATTGCTGACCCCGATGAAGAGTTGGAAGGAGATATCTTCCATGATGTCTCTGTTGAAGAGATGTTACACAATGGGTTTTATTTTGATGGTTCTATACCAACTATAGCCCAACTTGAGGCCACTGATCCTCAGAATGAATTATCTAAATTAACCTTACAAGAATTACAAGAATTGGGCGTTTCACCCGCCCCACCTAATTTTGAAAGAGATCTACACATGGAGGTAGAAAATGTCATTAAAATTAACATTGGAACTGAGGACAATCCTCACATAATCAATATTGGAGCAGAACTAAGTCCAGGAAAACAAGAACAATACATTGCATTCCTTAAAGAGTATGAAGATGTCTTCGCTTGGACATACGAAGATATGCCTGGTCTAGACCCTTCCGTAGTCATGCATCATCTAGTGGTCCATCCGGATGCTAAACCGGTTAAACAAAAACTTAGAAAAATGCATCCCAAAGTGGCTTTGCTAGTCAAAGGGGAGTTAGAAAAACTCCTGAATGTTATCTTTATACAAGCTATTGATTATCCTGAATGGATCTCAAATGTAGTTCCAGTCACCAAGAAAGAAGCTACCAAAGTTAGGGTTTGCACCGATTTTAGAGATATCAACGCTGCATGCCCTAAAGACGACTTTCCTCTTCCAAACATGGATCAAATTATTGACTTTACTGCCGAAAGTGGGATGATGTCCTTAATGGATGGATTCTCCGGTTATAATCAAATTCGGATAGCTCCTGAAGACCAGGCTAAAACAACCTTTATTACCCCCTGGGGTACCTTTTGTTGGAAAGTGATGCCATTTGGCTTAAAGAACGTAGGTGCAACTTACCAATGAGCTATGACCTACATTTTTCATGATATGATGCATGATATCCTACATGATTATGTAGATGATATTATAGCTCGCTCTCTTATTGAAGATCATCATTTGGATGATTTGCGAAAAGTCTTTAATCGATTACGAGAATATCTCATTCGATTAAATCCAGCAAAATGTATATTCGGAGTTAAGTCCGGCAAACTATTGGGGGTTTTAGTTTCTTTACGTGGTATCGAAATTGACCCTCTCAAAATTGTGGCTATCACCGATATGCCCGCACCTACTAATATATCTGAATTACGAAGTTTACAGGGTAAACTTCAAGCTATCCGTCGCTTCATTGATAAGCTGGCGGACAAAACTGGTCCTTTTCTCAAACTTCTTAAGAAGGATGTCCCTTTCAATTGGGACACAGAATGTAGAGAAGCTTTTGAACTTCTCAAACAATATCTCCTTAACCCATCGGTGCTTTCACCGCCTAAATCTGATCGCCCATTTCTCCTCTATATTTTTGCTTCAGATTCTGCCTTAGGAGCTATGTTAGCTCAACTCGATGATGAAAAATGAGAACGTGCTAATTATTATATTAGCCGAACCTTCATCAGTTATGAAACCCGCTATACAGCGTTAGAGAAGCTATGTCTAGCAGTCATTTTTGCTACGCAAAAATTACGACATTATATGCTTAGTCAAAAAACGTATGTCATTGCTAAATACGATCCCTTAAGGTATCTCATGAGTCGACCTTATTTATCGGGTCGCACAGCCAAGTGGGTTCTTGCTCTAAGCGAGTTTGATCTCACATTCATAGGACAGAAGTCTGTTAAGGGTCAAATCATAGCAGATCAATTAGCTGTTGCACCCTTAGAGTCTACTCATCCCCTCATTATCGAGTTTCTTGATGAATGCCTTCAATTAGAGGCGGACCTTGTTGAACAATGGTCCTTATACTTTGATGGAGCCCGATGCATGAGTGGGGCTGAGTGCGGGTATTATTTTAATATCTCTCGCAAAAACATCTTATTCCTCTGTCCTTCAAATTGACCTTTGCTTGCACCAACAATACTGCTGAGTATGAAGCTCTAATCCTTGGATTACGAGCTGCTCTAGCACTAAAAATTAAACACCTTTTAGTTTTTGGGGATTCCCAATTAGTTATAAACCAAATTAATGAAGTTTATCAAACCAGAGATGATAAACTTCGCCCATATAAGGCCTATGTTTTACAACTAATGTCCTTGTTTGATCAAGTCACCTTGGAAGCCATTCCTCGAACTAGCAACCGTGCAGTTGATGCCATGGCCGCCGCTGCATCTCTCCTGCCCTTGGAGTTAGACGACGAATATGCCACTATCATTATTCGTCGGCTCCAGGAACCCGCTTCAACTAAGTCATGCTTAGAGCCTTTGGATGTGTTTCTAATCAATGAAACTACTCCTGAACCTTGGTATACAGACATATTTGATTTTCTCCAAAATGGGACTTTCCCTGACAATTCTAATAGAAACCAGCGTCGGTTATTACGTCGACGAGCAAGTCGCTTTGTAATAATTGGCAATACTTTATATAGGAGATCTTTTGAAGGTATCCTATTAAGATGTTTAAACTTAGAAGAGTCTAAATCAGCCTTGAGTGAAGCCCACGATGGATCTTGTGGAGGACACTTTAGTGGTAGTGCCATTGCTAAAAAGCTCCTTCGGATAGGATACTTTTGGCCTACCATGGAAACAGATGCACATGAGTATGTGCGCCATTGCGACAAGTGTCAAAAACATGCTGACCTTGTCCATGCGCCTGCACAAGAGCTGCAGGCTATTTCATCTCCTTGGCCCTTTTCTAAATGGGGCTTGGATATTATTGGCAAAATCAATCCTGTGTCATCTGATGGACACAAGTTCATCATAATTGCCACTGAGTATTTCACGAAGTGGGTTGAAGCTATGCCTTTAGCTTCTTGCACTAGCTCACAGGTCTCTAAATTCATTTTTAATCAAATCATTTGCAGGTTCGGAATTCCTGCGAATCTCATCTCTGACAATGGAACTCCTTTCAAAAATAAAGATGTTAAAAAATTATGTCAAAAATATAAGATTCAACATCGCTGGTCCACCCCTATTATCCTCAGGGTAATGGTCAAGCAGAAGCTTATAACAAAACTTTAATAAAAATTCTCAAAATATTAGTCAATAAAATTGGCCGTGACTGGCATATTCAATTATATCCAGCCTTGTGGGCTTATCGAACTAGTTTTCGAACCCCGACAAGCACTTCACCATTTGTTTTGGTATATGGTCTGAAGCAGGTTTTCCATTTGAATTGGAAGTTCCTTCTTTGGCTCTGCTACTTCAAGATACCGAAGTAGGAGATGAATATCATCTTTGGGAGACTCAGTCAGTTGGAACTCCTCGATGAAAAATGCATCAATGCTTTGGAGCATCTCCGTGCTTACCAAAACAAGCTTAAAAGATCATATGCTAAGAAAGTTCGTCATCGATCCTTTGAGATTGGCGACCTTGTTTTAAAAGAAAATCAAAAAAATACAAATGCAACCAAAGAACTTAAAGGTAAATTTGAGCCCAACTGGCTCGGACCATACATCATTACTGCTAAATTTGAATCAGGAGCATATAAATTATCTACCTTAGATGGTAAAGAACTTAAAGAACCCATGAATATTTTGCATCTTAAACGTTACTATGCATAAATTTGGTCATTTCATCCATGTATATATTTGTTTAAAATAATTATCTTGTATTTCTTTCAATTTATAAAAATCCAAAAACACCAAAAACATTCATAAATCTCCAAAAATCTTCAAAAACTATCTATTGCATTTATTTAAAGCACTAGTTAAGTTCCTTTTGCTCAAAAACTAAAATCAAAATAAAAATCTAAAAACAGCTATATGCTTGACTCTTTCGAAACCAAAACAATATACAGAAGAAAGAGAGAGTCAACATTCTCAAAACTTCTCAAAAGTGTTTATATATATTTTCTTACAATTATTGCAGTTATATGTTTCAACTTATTTTGGATAAATTAGCATTTATTTTGAATCCCTCACTTGCACACTCACAAAAAAATAAATATCTTGATTTTATATGGCATGATTACTAATCTCTCTTATATCAAAGTTCACAAATTTCAATTAAATAAAGTTTGAGCATAGAGAATTGATCTTGTTATTTACCTAAACCAAGCACATCTTTTCACAATAAAATGATTATATTTGTAATTTCCATGTTTTGCTACATAGTAGAACTGATTTCTTGAGTGAAAAGTTTCCCCTGCTATCCTATCATGCACATGGTCTAGAATCTTTGAGAATTGGCAAAAGGACAAGCTCACCCCTACCCAGAATAAAAATCCCTTGCTCTACAACTAATCCGAGCAAGTATCCCTAGCAAAGAAAAAGAGAAGAAAAATTCAAGAAAGAAGAGAAAAGAAAAATGTTATTTCAGCAATGTTCCAAGTATTATCAAGCAAAAGAAATACAAAAAGAAAAATAAGCAAAGTTCAAAAGAAAGCAAGAAAGCAATAAAATCCCTTTCCCTACCCTTTGAAAAGAAAAGAAGGGTTGATGAGCTTGAATCCCTGGAATTCTCAATTATTCGAAAAGCTGTGAGGTAAGCCCCATAACAGGTGGTTTGTGCCCAACACTGCTTGGCCTTGGGTAACTCCTAGCGTGGCGATATGTCTATCACATTAGCGACCTTCTTTTGTACAGACCTATGTCTGCTTATGGATTAGCTAGCTCTTGATAATCCGACCTACATAGTAGTCTAATATGGTTATATGCATCTACATCATGGTTAATGAACATTTATTTGGTTTCCTCAAATCACTTGTATCATAGTATCTTGCTCAAAACTGGTAAATGAACAATGCAATTGCACACACATTTGTATTTGAGAGATTTTGTTTATCATTAGGATAAATCAAGATCGGAAATGAATGCACATATGCACATGGGATTCCTTATAAATCTAACTTTTGTCTTCAAAATACTTTGAAATATTATTTTTGCAACTTGTTTGGAATAATCAAGTACAATTATTTTTCACAAAGACAACTATAGAATTAGAAAAATCAAAAATTTCTTCCAAATTACACAAATCAAATCATATATATCTGGTTGACTTTCGCGACGATGGTATAGTTTCAAAACCAAAATTGGAATTTTATGCCTAGCGCAAGTCCTCATTTTCATCTTTTCTGTTCATCAAAAAATCAACCATGCAATAAAACTATTTTTTTGGATTTTCGCGATGATGGTATAAGTCTATACCTACATATTCTATGCCTAGCGCAAACCATTGTAACAATTTTTATTCCCCATTTTATCAAAAATCATAAAAACCATATGACTTCATTTTACACAAATTATGCTTTTCAAAAGCAAACCCATTTTTCACTATTTTTATGTCATTATGTCAAACCTTTAACTTTGCAATGATGGTATAATTCCTAAGGAATTATTCACAAATTTTATCACACTTAGGAATTTATGCCTAGCAAAAATCATTTTAAAAATATTTCATGCATAATATTTTTCATGAAAGTCTGAAAACAAACCAACCATCATCATCATCATTTGCACTATCACAACAAAGTCTTAAGGCAGTCTCTTAAGCACTCTTTTACTTTTTGCAATATTTCTATACGGGGATTAGCTTGACGACCGAGTGAGCGGCGACTCCATGAAATGGTCTATAATAGCGACAATGTCCTTTGAAATTATTGTTAAAAGTCCCCTTTTATTTTTATCAAATTATTGCATCACATACAACCACTTTGTTACATCAGATTATTTCATTTAAAATTTTATAGCATGACATTCAAATTATAATATTTCCAATGACATAATTACATGAATTTTCAAATCAATCAATCAAAACATAAAATCATCATAAACATACTCAAGACACAAGTCATATGATCAAAAATATATCATCATATATATCTCAAAAATATATGTACATCATCTCAGCTAGATTGGTATGCCACAATCCATATCTTGGCATACTCAATCAAATGTCCTCCGAGCAGTGTCTCGAGAGCCCCTAGAGCTCTCAGCCTCATCTCCTCCCCCGCCCTACGGAGGACGAGGTGGCCCCATCATAGTATGTGTGGTACTGCGAGTCCTCGTCGTCGATCGGGATGAGCTCCTCGATGACCCTGTCCTGATCGGATCTGCAATAGCAGCCGATAGCTGTACCCTTTGGCCCTCGGGCACCATCTAAAAATAGATCCCCTGGTAGAATGCGGTCTGAGCAACCGACCGCATCAGCTCTTGAGTGCTCGCCCCTCTGCCCCGTGCCCTGAGGCGTGCAATCTCATCTCTGAGCTGTGTCACCTCAGCTCGATGTCGTGCAGCCTCGTCCTGTAGAGTCTGCACCTATGTCTGGAGATGGATATTCTTCGTTCGGAGAGTCATCGTCTCGTTGCTCTCTCCTGTGTCAATGCCCTTGCCCTTATCGGGCGATGGTGGCCTCTCTCTCTGTGGAGATGGGGGTCTCTCCTCCCTCCTCTCCCGCTGTCGTGGCCTCTCCTGTGCCTGTGGCCTCCTCTGCTCTCTCCCGTCGTGACCCTGGGCCGCCTCTATCGCTGCCTGGCGTCGCCTCCCTATCTGACGCACAACTGCGTGGATCGGACCCTATGCCCTCGTCATCCGTGGAGGGTGGATGCCTACGTACCAGGCATCGTAGCCATCTATGACCCCCGCGTCGTCCCCATCCACTGGCTGGATGGGGGCATCGTCTGTGTCCTGGCTCCAGAAGCGCTGCATGTCAGGAGCCCCGCTAACCGTGGTGTTATCCCGGACAGTCCGGGAAAACTCGTAGTCCCTCAGAGATGGGATCCCCTGCTACAGACCGAACTATCTCAAAACTTGGTCATAGCGGTGGAGCTCCACCTCTCCTCTCTCCATCCGTAGCCAGCAGACTCGTCTGATGCGAGCCAGCTCTTGTCCATCCTCGGCCCACCCTAGGTGCCCTCTCCATGGTCTCCAGGTGATCTGATCCGGGACCAAGTCATCCAGTAGCCTCCGGGACATCGGTAGGTCGATCCGCCATTGTGACCCTCTTCGGAGCCACCAGTAGAAGACTCGGGGCCTCTCCCCGTCCACCCCTGTCAGTGGAAGCCCTATCGGCCTTCGCACTGCAATGTGCTCCCAGCACCAAACCTGTAGGAGCGATGTCATCACCAGACATCGCCCGCCCTTGTACACGACCCCATACAGGATCCTGTACAACCGGCATAGAACAAAACTGCCCCAACAAAACCTGTACCCATGGTCTCTCATATCGTAGATCACATCTACGAGCATCCATGGTACCCTGCACCCGCTCTGGTGGCACAGCAGAAGTCCACCAACCACTCCAGCTAGAACTCGTGTGAGTCTGGATGCCCCAGGCATCTGGCGTAGTGCCTCGATATTCACTCCGCCCTTCTCCAGGGTGAAGCTCGGGTCACCACACAGCCGTCCCATAGCGTGGCCCTGATTGGCCGTAGGAGTGATCATCCGTCCTTGTATGGGGATTCTCAGAATCCTCCATACATCCTCTAGTGTGGGAGCCATCTCCCCTGTCGGTAACCAAAAATAGGAAGAACCCGGATACCATCTCTCTGCTAGGGTCGTTAGAAGCCCCATGTCCGTGGATACTTGTGGCATCTCCGCCACATGCTGTAAGCCGGCTTGTGCCGGTGAGATCTCGCTCTGCTGTGTCGGAGCGGCCAAGTCATCTCTCAAACCTCCATATTTCCACTCCCTGCTCTTTAGTAATCCTCTCTGCAACATAAACAACAAAACAACAAACAATCATTAATAACAATTCCAGGTAATTAATAATGCAACTTAAAGATCAATTTCATGTAATTGATGATATCGCCCACTATTGGACGATATCGTCCCAAATTTGAGCATAATCGTCTCCGATCTCGCTTGTCGAAATCGTCTCTAGATTGACGAAATCGTCCCCCTTTCGTCGATTTCGCCCTTGGGCGAAATTGACGAAATTGAGACGATTTCGTCGAAATCGGGACGATTTCGTCCCGATGACGTCGACGGCCAAAAACGGCCGCGATGCTCCAAATTCACCTAAAAATCACTTAAAAAGCATGTAAAAATTAAATTAAATCAGTTCTAGCTAAGTCTAGGCTCTTACCCGTAGACCGCGTCGGACCTCTGCAGATACGTGCGTCGTCTCCACCATTTTTGCTTTGAGCTCTAAAAACCGAGAAAATGAACAGTAAAAATGAATTAGGGTTTTACCCTATTTTTCTTAATTTTATTCAACAATATTTTTTTGCTTTTTCGCGTTTTTACCTCAAACGTTCGATTTGGGTAAAAACACGGAGGGGGCACCATAGTAAGCTGTCGTACGATTCGACCAAGAATCGTCGCCTAAAAATGGGTATAATTTTTTGCTTTCTCGTAGATCGAGAAGAACTCATCTTTAACGCATTTTCTTCGAAAAATTCGCTAAAGAGGGGGCAAAATGTAGCACCCTAAAATTGGCGTAGTAAAATTATAAAATTTACATTCACCTTAGTAAATAATTTTAAAATCAAATTTAACCTCCCAAACCGCCCGTTAACCGTCGGGTATTCCGTTTCCCCCTTTTCCGTGCCAATTTTAGAGGTTGTTTTGACCGTTTGACGATATCGTCGCCGATCAGACGATATCGCCCCGATTTGACGATTTCGTCCGGACTAGGACGTCCGGACGATCTTGTCGCAAAACTGAATTTGCATAGTTGGAATCTGTTCCAACGGGTCTCCAATACGGGCGGAAGCGTGTATGCATGCCGTTGGGACCCTCCCCGTTGGAGATCTCCCAAATTGGGATGATCTCCAACCTCCTACCTACTCCCCTCTAAGCCTATTTAATCTCTAAGATTTTCCCTCCCCAACCCCTGGCTGAAATTTTCTGCAAAGTGATTCCCTCTACATTAGAACATCCTAATCTTGCATTTGCACTAGTTCCACATCGATTTTATTGCAGGTACATCATTGTTTTTCAGTCGGAGCCAGCATCCATCGTCGTCGACGAACCTGTTCAGATCGGAGGCGATCCCGTCGAATGCGAGACGATTTCGTATGTGATGCGAGACGATCTCGACTGCAGCCCACATCGAGGCAATCAGTGCCTAGAGTTTGCTTTTCTCAACTCTGTTTCTGTCATTTTATTCTGTAAATTAGATTATTTATTCAGTTTTTATGTTATTTTGCATTTGGAGTTCACCCATTTAGCTTAGATTGCATGCTAAGTTCATGATCTGCTATTAAAGTACAATAATTGGCTTTAAATTCTGTTCTTAAATATTGTTCAGTATTCATATTGCTATTTGGTGTAATTTGCCTCTGTTAGCACAATAGAATTTCTTGTATTTTGCATCTATTTTACGTCTTGCGGGTCTCTGGCGAATTCGTCGACGAATTCGTCGGATCTCGGACGAATCTGTCGGTCTCGGACGATTACGTCGGATTACGAGACGATTCTGTCGGATTACGGGCGATCCAGGTCGCTTCAAACGTCGAGAATCTTCTACGGACATCCGGATCAGGTATTTTTTATTGTCATTCTGTAAAATTCCTTATTTTTTTCTTTCAAATCTATTTTTTGTATTCATGAAAGTTGCATTTTCATGTAGTTTTAATTTAGATTCATTCGGCCAAACCTAGGATATGAATGCTTAAAGTTAAAACGAACTCATCAAACACATTCCAAAACCTAGGCGTGGAAAGCGCCGCTAAATGTTTCCTGGTGAACCCACCATCCGTCGAAAAATCACCAAAATACACCTCCCTTGAGAGGCGGGACCTTCGCAAAGTCCTCTCAGTCTGAGGTTTCGTGACATCCTTTTCCCATCCTCCTTCCGGGCGCGGATCCTATAGCCTGAATGTAGGGATGCGAAAAATTTGGAGGGATACAGACACCTAATTGAAACCCAAGAAAACCTTAACTTACCTATTGCTTCAAATAGTCATGTCATCGACTCAAGCTAGTATGCATGTAGTGGATGAATACTTGTTGAAATATCAAAAGACCATCAAGAAAATATCAATAAAGAGGTCATTGAAGCTATTTTTTTAGAGACCACAATGGGAAAGTTATTTTTGCTTTTGCTGAATTCCTTGGATCTCAAACCAACAATGTTGCTGAAGCTAGAGCTTTGTGGAGGGTTCTTAAGTTGGAAAAAAACTACCCTAGAAACATCATTGTAGAAGGTGATTCTTTAAACACCATAAAATACCTTAGGAAGAACAAAAATCTGCCTTGGATAATTGAGGACTGTATCAAAGAAGCTGGGATCCTCATCTTAACCACTCACAAATCATTTATTAGCATACCTTCAAAGAATATAACAAGGTCGTCGATTGCCTATCCAACAAAGGGGTCATAGCCAATAGACTAATTACGTGGATAGGTGACCTTCCTCATGAAGTCAAAAGGATTGTGGACCAAGACATGATTCAAAATGTTTGAGAAAAATCATCCCATGCAGGCTGAGGGGTTCACCACCCAATACAACAAGGTTAGACTTGATTCAAAAGTTTTTTTGAAAACTTATACTAACAATTTTTTTAGCTTGTGGTAAGTTTCCTTTCTTGTGTTTAGCAATATAGGTCACACCCCAATTTCCAAGAAAATAACCCACATCCCCTTTTTCAATGGTGAGATAATTCAAGAAGAAGTTGTTTCCAAGGGCCTTATCAACCGAAATCAATGATGAATTCCATCATCTATCTTAGGGAAGCCCTCCACATGTTGTTCTTCGATGAGCAACTAGGACAGGATGAGTCCAAGGATACCGAGGCCTACTTAGTGGATGAGGACAAGATCGAGGTCAAGGAGGATCCCAAGGATTAGCTAAATATTGAGGACAAGGATGGTGATGAGGAAGTTACTGAGGATTAACTTCCTTATTAGGAATTTTCTTGTTTTTTAGGCTACCTTATGTGGAGCCTAATAGTCCTTGAAGTGGTCTATTTTTTCTAGGGTTGCGACACTTATGTTTGTATTTACATATTACTTGCTATGCGGAGCTGCATCCCCTTTTAGTTTCTACAAACATTGGGCTTGGGGTTGCATCCCATGTTGGTATTTTTGTTATCCTTCAACAGATCTTGCTGGTTTTTATATATAGGTTTTGGGATCCTTAAAACCCGAACACTAATGAAATCTATCTAATTTACCAAAAACAATAAAGAGGTCACTTTCCCTCAAAAACCAATGGATAATAGAGGAAAAATAATATTGTTCACCAAAGCACATACCATAGACATAAGTTATCCTGCAATAATACCTTTAGACTATATCACCTACTTGTCTTCCCTAGATCTATAGTGGGTAGGGTGTGTAAGGTTTGTAGAATTCTCATAACAAACCAATTGGGAAATTCCATTGAATTACCTTAAGTTGGTTGGAGAAATCTAAATTTATGTAAAGTAAAATAAGGTGTTGGCCATAGATTTAGAGCAATAAAAGGCAAAAGCCTATTACAAAGAAGAAGAAAATTCTATGTTACAATAAAAATTGGAAGACTTAATATAGGAATATGATGACCTAGATCAAAAGGTGGAATATGCAAAACAAGGGTAGTAATAGTTGTAGTAGAGAAAGAAAATTCTTGAAAATGAGCTTGAGCTACATAAGAAGAATATGGTTTAAACACTTAAGCAAAAGGACAATAAATATCCCAACTTAAGCAAACATAAGAAAACCTAAAAAAAATGATTGAGTAAATGAAATCCAAAGTCTTAGCCATGAATATCATTAAAGTTCTATGTGACCAAATCTTGGATAAGGTGAAATAAGCTAAGATATACATGCAGCACATCCAAGATTGCAAAACACTACTAGTGAAGGCTCAAGTTTCTATTAATAGTGTGTGATTAGAGGTCACCTAAAAAACCAACCACATGCAAATCATGAGGCTTACCCACAAGATAACCAACCAAAAACTGTAATATATAGGTCTACCATTAAAGTAGGTAATACATGTGTGGATAATAAACATATCACTTAAACAATGGATTATGGAGACCTACAAGTCCTCCCACAAAAGCCTAAAGGAAATTATGATAAATTTAAAAGATTGCATTACCCAGTTGTTTTAGGGAGGACTACCAAACAATATCTTGGACCAAGGAGATATAATTCCCAATGACTAATATGCTGGCCTAATAGAAGAACAAAAAAATGTAATCACTCGAGGAGACAAAGCATCCCTAGTTGATGCAATAGCCAATGTGGTAAACATCATTTCATAGTTGTAAGGAACTAGGGGAAGAGGTGAAGGCCATTCCTAATATTGAGGACAGACGAGCTACTATAATGAGAGCTTGATGACATAGCGACAAAAATGTACCAACTCAAAAACATGAAAATACATTTTTATGGAGAATGGAATACATTGTTCTTTTTTTTTATTTTACATGGTGGAATCGGTAGCCACCACAAATTCAAATAGGCTATCCAAATTTTTATAGTCACCATAGTATTCTACGCTATCTATCCCAAAAGTGCCACACAAATTTTTGTACAGTCCATCCCTATAACCACCATGCCACAATCATTTTAAACCTTTTACGCCGCTGAAAGCACCAAGAAAAGGATAAAATAGAATGCATTATTGAGCCTATAATAGAAAAAAAAATAAAGATGATACCACCCCTAATTTTAAAAATTTGGTATTTTTTGGACCCCATATTTTAAAGGATGAAGGTCATTTTTGAATTTTCCATCAATAAAGCTTGACATCCCTACAAGTCAACCCTAATTGCAGTAAAAGGTTCTACCTCTAATACAAAATTTTGCAACCGGTGGCTAAACATAGGGTGTCATATGAGAAATATGAAGAAATTAAAATAAAAGAGGGTAGGTGATAGAGATTTTAGGCCTCAGGAACCCACAATACCAACTTTATAGTCACAAAATAGTAACACAAAAAGGGAGCCTAGAAATCAATCAGGTCCAGAAAGTTACAATTTGTTGACAAAATATGTTCCATTGATAAATCAATTATTCATTGGATTGCAACTTAGTGGGTAAAAAATAATAAACTAAAAGTGGTTTTTTGTCTTTTTATTGTAAATGTAAATGTGAAATGCTTTTATGTGGGTGAAAACAAGGGTTAAACCTCTCCTACAAATAAGAGCCTTAGGCTCATTATAAATATAATTTTACCATTTTGAAAAATACTAGAGCTACACTTTATGGTTCTAATCTCTTTTTGAGATGAATGGAAAATTGTGCCTAGTACTTATGTCTTAACTATATCTCATGTGTCAGACCTCTTAAAACATGAATTCATCGAGTTTGTGGTGTTGCCTTCTCACATATGTATTTGCCCTCTTTTCTATTTTCTTACACAATAAATGCATGATGATCACATTGTTGTTATTTAATTGTATCTTAGTGGACTAATTGGTCACACACTAGCCTTACTATGACCTCAACCATATTTTATTTCCTGCATTTGTATTCATTCCTCACACTCTCACCTCCATAGATTTTATTTTTTGAACTTATATTATTTAAATTATTATAGCTTAATAAGGGATCCAACTAGATTTGAAGGTTGTAAGGATCCTTAATTTTCTTCTAATTGTTGAATCTCAATCTTGGAGGTGCATGCCACTTCCACATATCAACACTAAACATGATAAGTATTATTATAAATACTTTAAAGAGAGGTATATTAATATATCATCTATTGCTTCACTGGTAAGGGCTTTGGATTTCTTTGAGAGGTCTAAGTTTCAAACCTCGCTCAGTATGAGGGGACTGGAACCCCTCCTAAAAACCTGTGTAATCTAGTGGAATATGAAAAGAAAATAATTTTAGGTCACTTTGGAGAATATGAAGTGAGTAAGCTAGTGGAATTAATGATAAAGTATCAAGGCCTATTCCCTAGAGAATATATATGTGAAGGGAATAAAGAAGAAGATTGATGCCATGCACATTAAAACAATAAAATACATCAAATTAGTTTAGAAGAGACCTTATAAATTGAAACCCAACATGAAGTACAAGGTGAATACTCAATTAGATAAAATGTTAATAGTGAGAGTAATTTCATTGTCATAATGTTAGATGTATTGATCTAACAATTATATAGAATAATAAAACCATATAGACCTACGTTCATATTTATTTTTAGATTTTACATATAGCATACACCATAGATCTATTCCTAACACTCTTCTTTGAGGAAGTGCTAAAGAGTGTGGTAGGAAGGGAAGTGGAATCTGCACTAGTGGATACTTAGGATATCATCAAGTGAAAATTGTAGAAAATAGGCCAAATACCATATTTGCAATAGAACAAGAGTCCTTTACATGTAATGTGATGCTATTTGGACTAAGAATTCCTTGCCTTATTTTTCTAGAATCATGATGAATGCTTTCAAAGAACTTATCCATGAATTCAAGGAAGTATATTTGGAATATTAGACAACATATGATTTATTGGGGAATATTATACAATAAATGAGGCTAACATTTGGATATTGTCATCAAATTCAAATATCAATAAGCTTAAAGAAGTTTTTCTTCTTGATGCCATATGGCATTTTACCAAGGCACATTATCTTGAAGAAGGGTTTGGTGGTAGATCTTGTAAAAATAGCGATGAATATCAACCTAAAATGTCTAGTTAAACAAAAAAGGGTGAGATATCTATTAGGAATGACTGGATACTATAGAAATATTATTATAAAACATGTTGATATTATGATGTCAATTAAGGAATTACTTAAGAAAAATACCAAGGCAACATGGCTAGTAGAGTGTGATATGGAATTAAACACCTTGAATAATAAGTTGGTTAAGGCACCAATTTGATTGTCCAATTATTAGAAATAAGAATTTGATGTATGTATTGACATATCATGGGGAAAAAATGGTGTCATGCCAAACAAGAGGATTTGGGCCATCTAAGGGAATTTGCTAGTAGAAAAATGAAAAAGGTAGAAAATAACTATATAGATAACTCCTAATAGATAAGCCTTGAGGATGCATGTGCTCTACAAAAGCATTGATGCCATATCATAGTAACTTCCTTCATTTTTATACTGATCATGAATAATGAAATGCCTAATCAATCAATTAATAGTTAAAAGAAGAAGTTGTAGATGGTTGATTTTGTTCAAGAAAATTGAGTTCAAATGTATGGCCAGGCTAAGAAAATTACATTATGGTCTAAATTTTTTGACCAAGATATAAAATGGGAGAAAAAAAGGTTTATCCAATGTCAACCCTTTTAGGCTAGAGGTGGAACCAAAAGACTTAGAAGACATGATAATAGTTCTAGCCACCATAACTCTAAAGATAGATAAAATGGGAAGGAAAATGCTTTTACTAAAAGTTATAGCCTATGCACTAATAGAGGGCCATCTGTACAATATGGATAATGATGAGGTCATCAAGAGAGTGACACTACCCCATGAAAGGCAAGACATATTAAGGTAAGATCATTAAGGTATAACAATATGAATTTTTATCGAAGAGCTTGCTACAAATAAAATTTTAACTATGGGACTATGGTAGCCATTAATTTTTAAAGATGCCCATAAGCTTATGAAGCCATGTAATATTTGATCAAGAACAATAAATATAAATAGAAGAAACAAAATGTTATTACACACTGTATTAACTCTACATGCATATGAAAATAGACAAAGAATTATGACATTATAACCATTACATTATATCATGGACCTTATAACCACTATAGTAAGTATAGTACCAGGTTTATTATGATTAGGGTATACCATCTCACAAGATAGGGCCAAAGCCATGGCAACAAAGAATTATGCTACACATGAAACGATAAAATTCCTCTATAAAAAAATCACTACTTGCTTTGGTTGTCATAAGGTGATCATAAGTTACAAGTATAATATTTTGTCAATGTCATCATTGTAAAACTTCTAAGGACCTTTATGACACATCATCATAGGATTTTTCCTTAACATCCTCAAGAAAAAATAAGAGGATGCCATAAGGGTAAGGAGTTACCTATAGTCCAAATAAATAGAAAGATAAAATAGATATATGAAAATTGACCATAAAAGAAAAAATATGAAGAAAATATAAAATATATACCGTCATCTACCAAAGGAGACCTATATAAAAGGAAGGAGACCTATATACCATCAAAATAACAATAATTATATTTATTGTGAGTAAAATAAAACCATATGTTTTTTTTAATAGGGTTTTAAAAAGGCTGCCCTTTCCCTTTTACATAGACTTAGTCACATTGACCTATTTGATGCCACTGAGATTTGAACCTTGGTGTGGGCTATATCAACTATTTGTCCCAATTGTTGAACCAATGACCTGTTGGCAAATTAAACCATATGTAAATTACCTTTTTATCAAAGATACTCTTCACTTCCTTTTCTATACATGTTTTCTTCATCTTCCTCAAATTGCTATGTGTCTACAATAAACAACTTGACATTGTTTTATTGAGATTTAAAATCTTAATCGATATTGTCTTATAATATTTCAAATTTTCCAAGACAAAGGTCAACATTACAATTGGCTAAATCATCCACTACCTAGTTTCCTTCTCTATATATATGCTTAATTTTCAATAACCCATGTCTAATAATAGTTGATGAACATAAAAAATGATGTTAAATTTTACGTAATCCCATATCCATTTTTTGGAAGCATTAACGTTTTTCTGAGATTTATTTTGGAAGTACCATCAAAATTATTTTTGATAAACCCCATTTCTAGAAAGTGGGTTAACTACATTATCATAGTTTATCCTTCTATTATATTCAAATCATGTAACTAAGATGTATTACCTCTTGCACCTGAGAATTTTCATAAGGAGCACCATGCCTATAAAGATTCTACAAGAGAGGCAATAATACAATTCTAAACCTGGGCATGATTTGATAGATAATTTTAAAAAAGTTTGTTATTCCTTTTGTAGAAACCAAAACCTAGCCACTTGTCCTCCCTCCATGCTTTCCTACCATTTTTTCCCACTATTCATATATATTTATATATATTATATATATATATATATTTAATATTAATATTTTATATATAATTAATTGATACATTTATATAAGTGAATTAATCCTACCCATTCGATTCCATTTAATCCTATGCATACATCCACATTAATCCATGCCACATCCTAAATTTAATATCCACCCTCCAATGTGCTTTTATCTCAGCCACACGATTAGTTTTGTTGAAACCCTAACATGCCCTAGGTTGGATTATAAATATGAGCCATTTTGATGGCTCAACCCCTAAATCCCCAAGTCTTTGGCATACATTTTTGAATATCCTGAGTCTTGAGTTCTAAGACTCAACAAACCCTTGAGTTTCCTAAGTGCTCTAAGCACTCTTGCTTCCATATTTGCTCATCGTAATCCTCACAACCGTCGCCATCCAATTCCCTCGCCATATCTGCTTCTATAGAATATTTCCTCAGTCATCGAACACCTTCGGGTGCTTTTTGTCACTACCGAGTGCCTCTAGGAACCTACCTACCAGTACCAAGCCTCCATGAGCATTTCTTATAGCCACCAAGCACCTACAGATATTTTACATAAGCATTTCTAAGCACCCCTTAGCCTTCGGGCGATGCTAGGGTCTCACCACATATATCAACTACAACCCAATATCATAGATCAAAAGACAATAAGTAGCCTAAATCTACTGGTTATTATTTCATTTATGCATTTTTATGTCTATTCACTTCATTTGCAGCAAATAGTTAAGGTTTATCATTGATTATAGAGGGCCTCACACTGTGGAGACCTCACAAGTAATACTAACTAGTTTGTTGTGTTATTTTATGCAGATCTAAAGGTTCTACATCAACATTGGATAATTTTTTAAGTTGGAGTGGATCGACATCGGATATCCAGAAGCCCACTCAACACTATTGGGAGCAAGACACGCCTAAAGACACCACCAACCTTGTTTGTTAGGGTTTCGGAGAACCCTAACCATTTGTAAATCTGTATCAAAAAGGATTCAAGGATCCACATTGTAACAATGGAGTTTTTAGGCTCCCCCCGATAATATAAACAAATCTATTGTGAAATTTTGGTTTCCTTGTGTCCTACTTATTTAGCATTGTTTTGTGTTGCATTTTGCATCTTTCACATTTTAATCCATAAATTCCAACAAATAATAGCAAGGCCAATCCTCTATAGAATGCTTAATGTTTTAGCTTTGAAATTATTGATCCAACATTTCATTAACTATTTCGATGATGATGAAGTTACCCAATATATTATCATATTTTAAAATAACCCCAAATTGTGTGAGCAAAGAGAAAGAAGAAGTAAATGATCAAATGTTTCTAAATCCTTATCACATGAGGTACACCTAGAAGGTTTGTGATATCCTTTTCTTTGCAAACTTTCCCCTATAAGAATCTTTCTTTGAACTACTAATCAAAGAATTTTTAAGGCTATAGGTAAGGCCTCTAGTGACCAAACATTCTTCCAAGGTAAATCATGAAGAGTAGGAAATTCTAGTTGCTCTAGATGCTATATCCCAATGTAACTAAGTATCCATCATAATTTTATTTCAAACCAAGTTTCCTTTCATATACAAATAGGTAAATATAACTCTTGAAGCATATTTTGAAGCTCATATATTATTTGTTTGAGTTTTTATCCTTCAATGGGGTTTCTTATAGAAGTCCTTGGTGTTGTTGATATAATCTCTTACACTTGGACCTTTATAACTAAACATGTCCAAGCCAACTATTATGATTTTGGATAAAGAAATAAGAGGATAAGGATTCAACCAATCTTCAAATAAAATAGGAGCTTCTTGATGGATTTACAATAATTAAAGGACCAAGGGGGCTTGACTATTGCACATCCTAGCTTAGTCACATAGCAAACTAAGTAGGGCCCCAAACATTGATCAAATTTTCTAACGTTTGTAACTATTTTGTAGGTCTAATCAAATTTACAGTTGGTGTTTTCAAGACATGAATTTGGATTTGCAACTAGACATTCTAGGGCATGAATTTGGCTAGGAATGACCACCATATCAAGTAAGTGTTTTTATAGTTTTTTTTTTAGAATAATAGCTAGATAATTGTGTATCCTATCTATTTTTTATAGCTAAAAGGATAAAAACAAATTAAAAAAAAGTTTGTTTCTCACAATTTTAGGAATAGTCTTCATTAAAAATAAGAATGATTTTAAGAATAGTTCATTGTTTGGTTGCATTGTTATTTGCCCTTCATTGTTGTTCCTTTCTTTCTAGTTTAGATCTTATTTAAGACTAAACTTAGAAGCTTTATCAATAAACACATCAAACCTTCACTACACCAAAAGGGCCTTTAACAACAATTTTTATTGCCCTTACAGGCCTTTAAGGGTGGCTATTCAATCTTCTTCTATGAGGGCATCATGAAAAATCTACATCATACAACGATAGCTAAAAACTACCTCAAAAAGTCACCCTCTTATGGTCTAAGAGGGTGGTTTAAAATCACCCTCTTAGGGCTACAAGGGTAGTTAGAAACCACCCTCTTAGGACTAAGAGGGTGGCTAAAAACTACCCTCTTAGGGTTAAGACATTTTAGTTCTAAGAGGGTGGTTTTAAACCACCCTCTTAGGATATTACCTAAAAAATAAAAATAAAGGATGCCTTAGATGAAACAACATAGCACTCAACAGTGGTTTTCCTCAGCTGAAATAACATAACACTCAATGAAAGGAGCACCTAAATCCAAACCAGCATAGTGCCCATTTTTTATGTTGAAGAGAATATTAAAAACAAATATTTGCACCCACAATCAAAAGCGTTTTAAATCCAATGCAGTAAACATAAGTTTTTAGACCTAGAACTAGAACCATTTGAATTTATTAAAAAGGAGGGAATAAAAACATATCCCTTAAATCAAATCAAATCCATTCAATCAATAAAGAAACAAATAAAACTAAGCATTTACACCCACAACTAAAACCATTTGAATACATTAAATAGAAGGGGGAAAAACACATCCACACCCATAATCAAAATAGATCAAATTAAAAAAGAAAAATAAATGAAACGTGTACACCCACAATAAAAAATCATATCTATTTTCCAAAGCCAAAAAAAAACATTTGCAACCAAAACCATTGGATCCGATTAACAAAATTTAATCCCAAAAACCAAAAAAAAAAAAGCATAAAGATTGCAGGAACAATAATACTCAAAGATCTCATATTTTTCCAGTCCATATACTGAAAATAATTCAGTTTGTGTAATGCTAAACATCATAAAAATTAAAAAAATGATATTGTTAATCATCCTCCATTAGTATTTTTAATTCTGACATGTTCAATATTACACACTTCTATTCCAAAATTTGTTGGTGTTTGTTTCACATACTTGAACTTGCAGCAGGAGTCTGCTTTATGTGGTAGAGAACAAGGGTATCACTAGTACTGGGATTCAGATTTTCCATAGCCCATTGCAATGCATACATACTTTTCTCACTCTTATCCACTGCAACTAAAAAAAATCTTCCCTTGACACCGTCCATTATACTTTACAAGAAGAAAAAATGGATTAAATTCACTACTTTTTTTGTTGAATTTGGATCAACTCAATATTTTGCTTTACTTTAGATTGATCATTGAGAGAAATTGAAGGTGGATGTTGCTTAAATATGATTTTTCTAAACCATAAAAATTTGAAATTCCAGTTCCAATAGAATCTGTTATTTTGTGGGTGTATGTTTTTATGCTTCGTGCACAATTTAGTTTTGAAGCATAGTGAAGAAGTCTTTCTACATATAGTGACTTGTGGCTTTTAATGTAGAACTAAAGGCTTTTCATAGGAAATGCTTGCATGTCTTGGAGTGACACTGCTACTTTAACAACTAAAAAGCACATTTTCCTATGTAAAGTTGTAAATTAAAAATTAGAGACACAAATTTGAGGAGAAAATAAGAGAAGATGGTTGCTAAAACTGATCATGTACACTCTTCACTAGTGAGGTATGAATAGATTTATAAAAATAAATTTGAAGGGTTGCAAATTGATACTAAACTAGGCATTGACACCTCATTTAATATAACATGTATTTAGTGATATGTACATTTGTGTGGACACCTATTTTAGTCCAACTAAGATGAACTGGACATGCAAACTAGGACTTTATCTACTATGATTCCTAGGGAAATTTAAAACAAAAGTAAAACATAAAGTAAATAGATCATAATAGGCAAGGCCAAAAAGGAGTGTTCATAAGAAAGAATACAAAATATATTAGATGGAATAAATGTCCAACCATAAAAAAAGAAGGTAGAAAGGGTTCATACTCACGTATGTTGTGAAACCAATTGTGATAACCATAATTGCAAATCCATGTGGAAGTATTTCCACAAAGCTTCTCCCTGCTAAAGCACAAAATACTACAACTAGGATGATGATCCCAAACAATACTGAAATCAATCTCCTCAAGCTATTGCATGCTAATATCAACCTTCCACCCAATAGAAAAACCTAGCAAAAACCAACCATACACACAAAAGATAAATGTCCACTATATCCTTGCAAAAATATATAAAGATATAGCAATGAAATAAGTTTCATAAAAATAAAATTACATTGTGGCCTTTCTATACTTCATAAAATCACTTGCCAACCTCATTATTTGCTTCATTTTAATGGTCAAGCTCAAAATATTTAACTGCACGGAGCTTGACTTCTTTGTCTCTCATTCCGCTAATGGAAAATCAAGAGACAAGTTCTTTTTTTTTCTCTAAAGATGTTATATACACATGAAGGTATTATCAAGAGTGTTGAAAAAAATTGAACCTTCCAATCTCTTAATAGAAAATTCCTCCACTTATGACTAACCTTGTGATCAATGATCAAATAAAATTGCAACAAAAACAAAGAATAATGAATCACTAGTCAATGTGAAGTTTCTCTCAGGTCATTCCATTAAGAAAATTTGAAATGAAATTTTTTCTTCCATATGATAATGGAAGAGAAAATGTAGCATAGATTTCAAAGTCCACAGTCAAAATATAATAAATAGAATGCTACAGCTACCAAGGCTGCCATCAAAATATTGATAAATTGGATCTTGAAGCTTAGCATTACATACAATTTATTTTGAATAATATATGGAATATTTTCTCTTAGATTTCTAGATGAAAACCAAGTTATTATTTACGAACAACAATGATCTATTGCACCTCTTACATGTACAAAAACAAGAAAGAAGGAAATTATATTATGTCCAAGAGTGACCAAAGGAGGTAAATGAAATTCAAAGACCACATCCAGTTAGAATATTTAAGTACTAGGGCAAAAAGAACCCAAGGAGCTCAAGAAGTAACTAAGAGATAAAATAATAAACCATTGTAAATATAACCATAGTGGGTAAACCTAAAATACATAATAAATAGGATAGATTTCAGTGGGTAAACCATTGGAAGAGAAAATGTAGCATAGATTTCAGAGTCCACAACCAAAATACAATAAATAGAATGCTACAAATACCAAGACTGATGTGGAATCACATCAAAGTGCATTTATTTTATTCAATAGTGATTAAATAATATCAAATACATACGATAATGCAACCATTAGCTAATTTGAGCTAACAAATTAGCTAACAAACTAACAATCTTAATGTGATCTTAACAAGAAGTCTAATGTAAATACATAACAATAATATGTCCTCATCATTCCTCCCAACCATATAAGCATTGGACTCTAATGCTTTCACAAAAGAAAAAATGAGAGCGAACTTAGGAGTGTTGGGTACAATCAAAAATGCACCCCAAGATACAACGATAAGAAGACCAAGGATAAGCTACAAAAGGTCTTCACAAAATTCTAAAATAAGGATACCAATGGATCGGGCTCGAAAAGAGCTTTCCAACGACTATAAAATCGCCTATGCTTGCAGACGGATGAATGGTTCCTCAAGTTGACATATATAAAAATATTCAAAATAATTAAATTAATTAATTAATTTAATTTGTAACTAGTGATTCTAGTGATATAGGAACCATGAGTGAAGCTGGTGGAGGCCAAGGAGGTGGTTGAGCTGGGATACGAAGCAATTGCAAATCCTTCATATGTGGTAAACCAGAGAAACAAAGAAAAATAGATCTAGAAGCATAACAAGATCCACCATCTACAGTGGAAGGAAAAAGAGTGAAATATTCTTAGTCTGGATCTTCATGGAATAGGCCTTCAAATTCTATATTAGCAGCAATATGGTCCAATGGGAGTATGATGGATTCCACACCCATAGATCCTGGTTCAATTCCAGGTATTACTTCAAAAAGAATTTAGAAAAAAAAATTCTTCCATAAAAAGAAAATTTCTTTCTTTAGAAATAATTAATTCTTCTGCAAAAATTTCTTCTACAAAAATGATGTCTTCTAATTCTTCCATCAGGAGAATTTCTTTTGCAGCAAATTCTTCAGCAAGAATAATTTCTTCTTTTGCAACAATGGCTCCCACATGAAGACATTCATTTTCTATAGAATATTCTTCTTCTACATCATTATCTTCTATAGGAAGAATTTCTTCTACAACTTCTTCCTGTTCTTTTGTTGTGGCAGCTTGAATTTGCTAAACATTAGCAACGATTAATTTCAATCATTGCTCCAAAATTTTGAATAAAATTTGATCTTGAGCGGACAACATGGTGCCCTACCCAAACAAAAGCAAAATCTACTGCTCTGATACCATTTGATGTGAAATCACATCGAAGTGCATTTATTTTATTCAAAAGTGCTTAAATAATATCAAATACATACGATAATGCAACCATTAGCTAATTTGAGCTAACAAATTAGCTAACAAATTAACGTTCTTAACGTGATCTTAGTAAGAAGTCTCACGTATATACATAACAATAATATGTCCTACAACTACCAAGGCTACCATCAAAATATTGACAAATTGGATCTTGAAGCTTAGCATTACACAATTTATTTTGAATAATATATGGAATATTTTCTCTTAGATTGTTGGATGAAAACCAAGTTATTATTTATGAACAACAATGATCTATTGCACCTCTTACATGTACAAAAGCAAGAAATAAAGAAATTATATTATGTCCAAGAGTGACCAAAGGAGGTAAATGAAATTCAAAGACCACATCCAGTTAGAATATTTAAGTACTAGGGAAAAAAGAACCCAAGGAGCTCAAGAAGTAACTAAGAGATAAAACAATAAACCATTGTAAATATAACCACAATGGGCAAACCCAAAATACATAATAAATAGGATAGATTTCAGTGGGTAAACCATTGGAAGAGAAAATGTAGCATAGATTTCAGAGTCCACAGTCAAAATACAATAAATAGAAGGCTACAACTACCAAGGCTGCCATCAAAATATTGACAAATTGGATCTTGAAGCTTAGCATTACACAATTTATTTTGAATAATATATGGAATATTTTCTCTTAGATTGTTGGATGAAAACCAAGTTATTATTTACGAACAACAATGATCTATTGCACCTCTTACATGTACAAAAGCAAGAAATAAAGAAATTATATTATGTCCAAGAGTGACCAAAGGAGGTAAATGAAATTCAAAGACCACATCCGGTTAGAATATTTAAGTACTAGGGCAAAAAGAACCCAAGGAGCTCAAGAAGTGACTAAGAGATAAAATAGTAAACCATTGTAAATATAACCATAGTGGGCAAATCCAAAGTGGATAAACCCTAATTCTGTAAATCAAGTACAAATACAAACAACCATATGAGGGGGATCCCCTCAAGGTAAAGCAACAACAGATGAAGGCCAATAGTGGAGACTGAGGACATAAAGAAGAATGTGTTTATGCCTAGTGGAGAAATAGAAAGCATGATTGTAAGAATGCTAAATGAATGAAAAATTCTTATTTCAAGTGCAAAATTAGTTATGATTATATATGTAAATGGAAAATTCTTATTTCAAGTGCAATTCTTATTTACAGATATAGGTGAATGGACAACCTGAGCCCTCCATATAATGGGCAGATGTCTAAACATCCCTACCCACCCCAACCATCAGAGATGAGGTGAGAGGGTATCCTAAGACTTCCATCAGATACATAAATATCCATCTATGCAAATCAAGTACTGTTGCTAAGGACTAGGACTAAGAGTCAAACATGAAACATCAATTTCATAACTAACACTCACTCAACACAATAAACCTTCATTTCAACACATTACAACATGCATGCATGATTAGACTCTTAATCCTATGCCCTAGCAACACTTGTATTCTCTCTTTTTTTTTACCAAATTACCTTCTTGTATCTGACTGGCCAACCTCATGCTCAGGATACCTACTCGCCTCACTCCTAGCTTGGCTGCCCATTAATTATCTACTAGCATTTTCTAAAAATAGAACAAAAAATGTCTAACAACACTCATTAATTATTTCCATTAATTATAACTACTTTTGAAGTACAATAATTAGGCTTCCAACCATGTACCCTCACATTCTTCATGGACATATTGAATGTTGTCATCATTTGCATTTTCATCTTGTGCAGTTTTAGGTCCAACAAAATTTATTGCTCTAGAGACACTGACATATTCTACCTCGTATGCTTCAATGTCTTTGATCCCTCTTGGAGGTGATGTGAGAACCACATACCAACTGGTATCAAGTGGATCATTTACATAAAAGACTTATTTGGCTTGCGATGCTAGGATAAATGGATCATCTTTTAGTCTATCCCAACCAAGTAATCTGTTCATGTTGACCAGTGTGAAGCCCATTTCATCCTTTCTACATCCATTCCTCATATCAAGAACATTCACCCAATCACATTTGAACAGGGGGTATCGAAACCGATAGTAATCCAACAAGATTATTTCCCTAATAACACCATAATATGTGATTATTTGAAGCATCGAGTTTGTGTCTTTTGTGCTTGCTCTGCACAAAGTAGTAGCATCGACACACACACCATTGTTTTGAGTTGTTCTTTGGTCTTCTTTGTCTTTGATATGAAATCTATAACCATTGATCAAATAGCCTGAATGTTTGGTTGCAACTTTCCTCGGACCACGTGCCAACCATTTTATTGTGTTGGAGTCATTGTCATTATGTTGCATTTCATCTCCATGAAACTAAAACAAAGAAGAATAGTTTAAAGATGATTGTAGAACATTACATGACGTTCAGTACATGACAATCAATATAAATATCGAAGATCATATTCAAGAGAGCAGACAATAACCTGATCTCATAGCCAAGTGATGAATGTTTGATTATGGATTTTTTGCAACACCCCTTCATCTCTCACTACATGAGGGTTGGATTCCTTGATACTCTTCAGGTGCTTCCTGATTTGGCCCAAAGTTTGTCAAGCTTAGTTGGATCTAATTAATATTCTACCATATATAACAACAACAAATAAACATCTACTTACTCTACCCAAGGTTGAACTTCATCCATGTTAAAGAGAATGCATCGATGGGCTTGCTCGTAAGAAGTTTCATCCAAATCAAAGTCTTCACCACTAGACAAAGGCCTCCCATCGATTATAGTTTCTTCATCCTCATCACTCCATACCTCATTGCGACCAAGGTGATCACCAATTGCTTTTGTACCTCTCATGTAGTCTGCATAGAATGAAATAGATTCCTCGACAAGATAATGTTCGATAATACAACCTTCGGGCCTAGCTCGGTTCTTTACATAGCCCTTAAAAATCTTCATAATTCTAAGAAAGGAAACAAACAATTTTGATTAGATGAGACACTACAAAAATTAGAAAAATGGTGGTTTATGAAACTGATGAATGCATACAAACCTCTCGAAAGGGTACATCCATCGATATTGTACAGGTCCACATAGACGTACCTCCCACACCAAGTGAATAGTTAGGTGCACCATGATATCAAAAAATGAAGGGGGAAGTACTTTTCAAGAAAACATAACGTCTCCATGACCTCTATCGATAATTTCTCTATTTTTATAGGATCCACCACTTTAGCGCATATATCCCTGTAGAACATGCACAACCGACAAATGGTTTGTCGCACTAGCTTATCAAGCAAATATCATAGCGCTACCAAAAGAAGTTGTTGCATGAGAACATGGCAATCATGTGATTTCAGGCCCTGGATCTTAAGTTCTTTCATAGAGACACATTTTCTAATATTCGAACTATATCCATCTGGTACTTTCATATTGTATAGTGTACGACAGAACCTTTCTTTCTCAACCTTCGATAGATTGTAGGGTGTTGGTGGAAGATATGTCTTGTTTCCATCCATTACTAGCCACAATGTGTTCCTGATACCCATATTTTTTAAATCCTCATGGGAGTTTTTGCCATCCTTTGACTTTCTATCGATACCTAGCAGTGTTTCGAATAGGCTTTCGTAGATATTTTTCTCCACATGCATCACATCCAAGTTGTGATGAACTAGAAGATGTTGTTCATAGATAGCAACATCAAATAAAAATTACTCGACATTGAGAGACATAACAATAGATACAGAAATAAAGTTGCATGTCATACCTCCCAATACGATAGATTGAAGAATATAGATTTCTTCTTCCATCCTGCTACAGGAACAAACATGCTATCCTCATCCATGTTGTGTTTCCTTTTATTTGAGTTGCTCTTTCCCCAATTTGGTGGAATTCCCTATACTATTTTTAGTATTTCCATCCCATTTAAAGGTTTGGGTGGTTTATCAAGCTCTTGTTTGCCATTGAAAGATGCCCTCTGATGATGAAATAGATGATCTAGAGGAAGGAATCTCCTATGGCCCATGTAAGCGATCTTTCTACTACATTTAAGATATTTTGCACAGGTGTTCTCCTCACATATTGGACATGTTACCTTTCCCTTTGTCATACATCCTGATAGGTTTCCATAAGCAAGAAATTCATGGATGGCCCACATCATTATTGCTCTCATATTGAACGTAGTATTGGAAAATGCATCATACATTTCTGCTCCTTTAGTCCATAGTTCATGCAAGTCATCAACCAATGATTGTAGATAAACATCAATATCATTTCCTAGTTGCTTGGGACCAGGTATTAACAAGGTGAGCATTGAATATTTCCTCTTCATCCACATCCATGGTGGGAGGTTGTAAGTGACCAACACAATGGGCCAGCAATTGTAAGCAGTACTAAAGTCAGCAAAAGGGTTGAACCCATCGGTTGCCATTGCAAGTCGTACACTACATGGATCATCGATGAAATATTTCCACTTAACATCTATAGTTTTCCATGTTGAGGAGTCAACTGGATGTCACATATTGCCATATGAACTCCTGTGCTAGGAATGCCACCTCATATTCTCCGTAACCTTTGTAGAGCTACAGGAAGAAAGCAACTCACTTCAATCGCATCTAACAATGTTGAAAGAAACAAACACAACAAAGCTAATGATATAATAAAATCCCTTACCTATACATTCTCTTCAACCTTGGTATAATGGGGAAATACCTCAACACCTTCGTAGGAACATTAATGCATACCTTTTGTGAACGAGGGTCAACTTTCCATCGAGATGCACCACATGTTGGGCAAGCTTACTTCTTTTCATGATCTTTCCAATATAAAATATAGTCATTGATGCATGCATGTATCATTACATAATCTAATCCCAATGGCCTCATCATTTTCTTCATCGCATATGTGGACTCTAGAATTGTATTGTCGATTGGGAGCATATCTTTCAACAACTCTAGTAAGTCGCCAAAGCTTTTGTTCGACCAACCATGTTTTGCTTTGAGATTATACAATTTAGTGATCATCGATAGCTTTGTGTACTTTGTACAACCTGGGTATAATGGTCATTTGGCATCTTCGAGCAAGCTATAATATTCATCAACAAGAACTACTCCATAAGATGATTGGAACTCAACATCATTATCTCATAGTTCTTGTCCACTCTCTAAGCAATTGACATTGAACAATCTGTATGCATCATTGACCATTCCAATGATGTCATCTTGTACATATTCGGTAATTGGACCCTCATCAGTGGTAGAGCACATGTTCGATGCATATTTATCAAAACTAGAGGGTTTTTCTCCATGTAAAACAAACTCGGTATATGTCTTGTCAATCCCGTGCCAAATCAGGTGGTCACGAACCTTCGAAAAACCAAGAGTTTCCATATTTGAGCACTTTTGACATGGACATCTAGTTCTTTCAGGGTCCATTGAATTATTTCTTGTAAAATCCAGGAATTGGTGAACCCCATGATAATAGTCCTCGCTATTTCTACAAACAGACCCCCCAAAAAATAAGAAAGTATAGTTATATGGGTAGATCTGATCGAAAGCACAACTTTTCTTCGTTAATGGAGATAACATAGTTGAAATACCTGGCTTCTCCTAGCCAAGCTTTGTCCATGATACTTGATGGACAAAAAATATTGACCCAATTGACCTGGCTAGAGTTGGTGCTCTGAGTCTTGAGGATGATCCAGCTATTGAAAGTAAAGACAATAATCTTGCTACCCAAGCACAACCTGCACAAGGTAAGTGGAGTTTCTTATGCAACTTATTACTACACAGTACACTCCAGGAAAAATAAATAAAAAATCTAACCACCAGGTACAATAATACCCTTTGAAGAATAATATAATATACTCTTCCAGAGAATAGCATCAACCATATTCAGTGTTGGTTTGAGCATTGCACTTGTGTATGGCCACAAAACCATATGAATTGAAGGATTTTCTAATAGTAGTCACTAGCCCATATATAACCATTTGTCTATGGGGGCATCCCCTAGTACAACCACAATTTGAGAACCATGGAAATTAGAAGGGATATGTACCAACCTTATGTACTCTCTCTGGACTCTAACTCAATATGAAATATTAGCAAACACTACGTATTCATTAGGAGGAAATAATTACAAATAAACATGTTAAATGATAACAAAAGCACTTGCTCCAAGACTGAATCTAATAGCCACCCAATAGTTACATCGATGTGTGAATTTTATCACTTTCATGTGTAGTTTAAGGTTGTATCACTTACAATATTAATTTTGGATTTGTATAGTTTATGTCCAACTCAGTTACCTAATACTCATTCCCAAAGCTTTCCACCTTTACTAAAGCTAACCAATAAACCAACATTTCTAATCAAATTTTAAACGTTGGTGTTAAAATTCAATAAAATTTGAAATACACATATTAGATTCATCAAATCTTGTTACAGAGGGTACATCAGTACGAATGCAAAATTACATGGTAGCAACTAGCTCCAAGCCTTGCTTCAGAGAAGGAATTTATTGTCAGCCTTCAATTCCAAAACATCACATACATAGTCCAACATGCACACATGGACATAAAAAGACATGGCACATCTTTAGGGTCATATGTGTCAATATTTAGAGAAAAAACTAGTAGGTTTTAAGAGATCTATGATAACATTACTGTGAAAAATATGATTAAAAAGAATAAGATAAATCTAAAAAATGGTTAGTTGTAATGCCATTAAATATTTATGTTCCAAAAATAAAAAACATATACAACAAGTCAGAAACAATCATAAAGGTCACCACAATTAATGGGATAGATAATTTACCTATATTTGGTTAATAAAAAATACACAATGTATTGAACTTAGCAAAAAGTTCAGGATACCACTATATTCATTTTGATGGAATCAAGAAAAAGACAATTTCTACTTTTACAGAAGGAATTAATGCATATACATTACTATCACTTCTATATGTCAGGCATACCACACTAAAAGATGTTATAGTTGCACAAGGTCTGATAAGGTTAGACAAAAGTCCTCAGTTTGGAATAAGTTTTCTAAATTTCATAATGCCTATCTTTGAAGGAATGAAAATGATAGATGGGCTACTATGTAGAATCTGATAATTAGTACAAAAGGGTCAACACTAGCACTAGGAGAAACTTAGATGATTTTAGGGTTTGAGTTTTATTACCAGTTGAAAAATACTACAATTCCAACAATTGTCAGAGAATTAGAAGACCCAAAAAATTAAAATGCATCAGTAAAGTTCACTAACTAAAAATCAACAAGTTTTGAACCTATGTATTAGAAAAGAGATGACATTCTGGTACCTGCTATATATAATAAAATAAAGAGCTAAGAAAGTCAATAAATTCTTTAAATAAATATATTTTTTAAAACATGCAATTATCAAGATGATGTAATAGAAAGATCCTATATATATTTTTCTTCTATTAACTAATGAAAAATATAGAACACAACCTATATAATTTTTGTTTATTGAAGTGCAGATTTTACATTTTCAAATATAGTAGAAAGAGAATGATATTATTTTATTTTGATAGTCAATATAATTAACCTAAGTGTTACGTAGAAAAAAACCTGGAGGAGATGGCAGAAGTTTCTGGAGGAGGTCTGAACAATTGGAGGAATGTTGTGATGGCGTCGGGCCCATCACAGAGCGTGCATGCTAGTGATGTTTTTTCATCTAAAAATGATTGGAAGGAACAGGATTTCCCATTGCATGTCGGGAATCGCTTGTTAAAGAACAATGGATGTTTGGAACGATGTGAAGCCAGGTCGATTCTAGTGGTTCAACCAGACTCGATGGTGGAAGATGTGGAGTATTTAACCAAGCATGCACTTATTGGTAAATTTATGGGCATCCAAATTTCTCTTCCCTTTGTGGAGGCTTGGGTTAGGAAGACTTGGAACCCTGAAGGTGATGTGGAGGTGATGTTGAGTGTGAATAGCTATTTTATGGTGGTTTTCTCTTGTCTTGTGGATCGTAACAAAGCATTTGAAGGGGGTCCCTATTTTTGTAACCAAGTGGGACTCTTTCTTAAACCTTGGCATGTGGGTTTCAACCCATCAGAGGAGCGGCCATCATGGGTTCCAATGTGGGTTCGGCTCCTGTGGCTCCCATTGGAATTCTGGAGAAATGACATCTTGCATATGATTGCCCTTCTTCTTGGGAAGTCGATTGGACCGTCACAATAGATGATGGATAAAAAGGTAATCTTTGTTGCCCGTATCTATGTCAAAATTGATTTAAACAATCCTATTCCAGATTCTATTGAAATACAGTTTGGATCGACTACATGGGTTCAACAACTTGACTATGAAGCTCTTCCATTTCATTGCTAGATCTATCATGAATACGACCACCTACAAAGAAAATACCCTAAGTTTATCCCACCCATGGCTTCAAATCTTAGGCCCTCTCGATCTGCACAAAATCTGGACAAAGGAAAAGCCCCAATAAAGGAAGGGGATCGAGATAAGGAAGGCTTTGTTCCTGTAAAACCCTGAAACAGAGGAAGAAGGGCAAAAAGAGACCTTAAGGATAGCCAACCAGATGCTCTGCTCAACCATTTTGAGATACTAGATGATCTTGATCAGTGCATGGAGATACCTGAAATATCGCTACCTGATGCAGATATAACAGGGCCGAATCAGATGTCTCTTCTTGAGGTGGAACCTAAGGAATCAGATCTAGGGGGTTTAAATGAAGAACAGAGGGCTTTGGTTTCGAGTACAGGTGATATGGATGGCTCTAGCCCTAGAGGGGAAACTATTTTGGAAAGTGGCACAGATTTAGTTATGCCCTCTCCTACTCAGATACTGATGCAATCATCCTTGGACTACAAAACTCCTACGATGTTGGGATTGCAATAGAAAACAATTAAAAAAGGTGCTTCAGATAAGAATATGAAGGTGGGTCGAAAGAAAGACCAGGATAAAATTAAGTTAATGGGGGAGACTTTGGTGGAGTCAGGCTTGGTGAGAACATTGGACTCCCATTTTTCTAACCCCTAGAAATGATTATCCTTTCATGGAATGTAAGGGGGTTGAACAACATCCCCAGACAAAAAGTTATTCATGATTTGGTTCGTGTTCATTCTTCGGATGTGGTGTTTATTCAGGAGACTAAATTGGCTACTGATAGTATGTTCAATATTGCTCCCAAGTTGTGGAGAAGGGGTCAATGCCAGTGTATTGGTGCATGTGGATATGTTGGTGGTATTGCTTGTTTATGGGATCCGGTTAAGATCTCTCCTCTTACTTGGATTTCTAGCAGATGGTCTATTTCGATGATCGGGCATGATAATGAATCTGGTGAAACCATCCTACTTACAAATGTGTATGCTCCTATTGATTACAATGGTAAAGTGAATTTGTGGGAGCACATTGGCTTTGTGAGAAGTTTGGCTCCCTTGTACCCATGGATTTTGGTTGGAGATTTCAACTCTATCACTTGTCTAGAGGAGAAACATGGTGGGGTTGATCATCTCGAGCCTTTTTCTTCTATCTTCAATGCTCATATCCAGGCCCTAAACTTGGTTGACATCAAGACGAATAATGGGATCTTTACCTAGCACAATAGAAGATGTGGGGAAGATTCCATCTCAAAGAGACTGGATAGGTTTTTGATCTCTAGTTTTTGGATTGGTAATAACAGAAGTGCTAGTTCTATGATTCTGGAGGGTAGGGGATCTGATCATTGGCCTATCAAACTCTCTACTCTTGATTTTGGGCTAAAGAAGAATCCTTCCTTTAAGTTTCAACTTATGTGGCTTCGGGATCCTAAGATTCATGATTTCATGCGAGGTTGGTGGACCAATGGCAAACCTTCTCATGGCACCGCTATGTATTCCTTTATGAAGTGGCTGCAATTCGTTAAGCATAAATTGAAGAGGTGGAATAGTCTAAATTTTGGGAACCTTTCCTTGGCTAAGTTGGTGGCTCTTAGGAAGGTGGAAGAAGCTTCAAGGAAGATCAGAGATCATGGACTCACGGAGGAGCTTCTCATTGAGGAATCTGAGGCTACGAAAGACCTTGCTGAATGGGAGTTGAGGGAAGAATTTTTTTGGAAATAGAAAGCTCGAGTGGATTGGCTTCAGGAAGGGGATAGGAACATGACCTTCTTTTTTAACTCAGTTAAGGCTCGTCGTAATGGTAACCTGATTTCCTCTCTTGTGAATTCTTAGGGTGCCCTTCTCTCTTCTTTCAAGGATATTTTAGAAGAGACTAGGAGGTATTTTTCCTCTCTTTAAGGAGGACTCCCTCTCAGATGAAGAGGTTGAAAAGCTTATTCTAAATTGTATTCCCTTGATTATTTCTAGAGAAATGAATGAGCATTTGATGGGTCCAATTTCCCTTGAGGAGTTGGAAAATGTTATCTTCAAGATGAAAAAGGGAAAGCCCCAGGCCCGGATGGATTCTCGATTGAGTTTTATCAGGAGTTTTGGGAGTTAATCAAATTTGATCTTCTAGAGGTGGTCCATGAGTCCCAAAAGAACAAACAGATGCTAAGGGCCCTAAATGCTACCTTTGTGGTGCTTATTCCCAAAAAGAGGGAGCGAATTCCCTAGATATGTTCAGGCCTATTTCTCTCTGCAATGTTGTGTATAAGATCATTACAAAAATTATTGTCGAGAGGCTGAAGATATGGTTGAGAAAAATCATCTCTGAGGAGCAAGGTGGGTTTGTTGTTGGTCGAAAATCTTGGATGGGGTTGTTATTGCTACGGAAGCTATTCACTCGATGGAAACTTCTAAGGAGAAATCTATGTTCATTAAGTTGGACATGGCCAAAGCCTATGATCGGGTCAAATGGTCCTTTCTTCAGAAAGTTCTTGCTACTTTTGGCTTTGAGGAGGATTGGATTAGATGGGTGATGAGTTGTGTTTCTTCTTCCTCATTCTTTGTTCTTGTTAATAATGAGTCGTCGGAGTTGTTTGAGGCCTTGAGGGGATTGAGGCAAGGAGATCCTCTATCTCCTTATTTGTTTATCATTATGGTGGAAGGGTTGGGAATATTTCTCAAGTCTCAGGTTAGGCATGGTTTCATTCAGGGTTGGAAGTGGGATAGTAGTTCACTACCTCTTTCCCACCTTCAATTTGTTGATGACACTGCTTTGCTAGGAGTTGCCACTATCAGGGAAGCTGGCAACATTAGATGGTCTCTTGACATATATCTTGGTGCTTCTGGATAGTTGATTAATGAGGACAAGTCTTCTATTTTCTTCTTCAATACCCCTCCTCTTATTCAAGCCAGGATTGCTCGAATTCTAAGATTTTAGGTCGGGACTCCCCCTTCATTTATCTTGGTATTCTGATTTCATCTCATCCTCTACCTAGATCTTCTTGGTAGTCTATGTTGGATAAGTTTAGAAGGAAGGTGAATCACTGGACCATCATATGGCTCTCCTTTGTGGGTAGAGTGTTGCTTTTAAAATCTGTTGTTCAAGCTTTACCCATCTACAGATGTTTTGTGCAAATAACTCCCTCTCGTTTCATCAAGGACATGGATGCTTTGTCAAGATAGTTTTTGTGGTCTGGAAAACTTGCTCAATCTAAATGGAGTTTGGTTAGGTGGGATTCTATTTGTAGGTCGGTTCAAGAGGGAGGCCTTGGGTTGCGATAGGCGGCTCTTTCTGGGTAGGCTCTGGCTACGAAACTTTATTGGAGATGGTGTACTTCTCAAGATCATATTTGGGCTAAAATATTATCTTGTAAGTACTTGAGAGGTATTTCTAAGGCTGAGATCCCTAGAGTCAGCTTGGTTGGGAAAGGTTCGATTATCTAGGACACTCTAAAAAGAGGGGCTAATTTAATTAAGCAGGGTTTGTTCTAGATTTGCAATCGGGGATCAGATGCTCTTTTCTGGGAGGATTCTTGGGATGGCCACCCTCCTATCTTGACTCAATATCCTAGGCTACATTCCCTAAGCATTTATTTTTTGGAAGTGGGTTGGTCTCATGTGGAGGACTTTAAAACAATCTAATATTTTGGTAATCTGGAGATGTACAAGTGGAAAGATCCATAGGAATGGCCCCAGGGGGATTGGTCGAGGATAAAGATGTGCTTGCTCGTATTCTTATGGGGAGGCCCTGTTCTTCATTGAGGGGTAAAGATAGTTTGGCTTGGAACCCTGATCCCAAGGGAACCTACTCTGTAGCCTATGGCTACCAGGTTCTTGATATGCAGAAGTTTGGGAGCCTCCCTATCACATGGTGGAAAAAGGTGTGGAACAGATTTGCTTGGCCTAAATGTAACTTCTTTCTCTGGTTGGTAGCTCAGAATAAATGCCTCACTTGGGAGAACTTGAGGAAGAGGGGATTTTAGGGTCCCTCTATTTGTGTCCTTTGTGGTAATAATGAGGATGTCTCTTCTCATTTATTTTTCCAATGCTCCCTTGCCAGAGACATTTGGCACCATTGGTGGAGTGCCTGGAACCATCCTTGTTTTCATGTGCTCTCCCTGGTGGAGTTTTGGAGTAGTCTGGGTAGACCTCCGACCAATGCCCCCTTCCTCCAGGTGGCTTGGAATTTGGGCCCTTCTTGCATCATCTGGAAGATTTGGCTTGAACGAAACCATCGCATCTTTCAGGGTAGTCATTTGGTTGTTCAACAGATCTGGCAAAGGATCCTGGGTATGGTTCAGGAAACTATCCATAGCAAATGCGATGTGAACCCTCTTTTGGACTCTAGGGAGGAGAAGGTACGATAGGCCCTTGGTCTCTTTGGGGTTGGAGCGGACTCTTCTCACCCTAGCAGGGCTTCTCAGCTTAGCAAGAAAGTTAGGAGAGATGGTAGGTGGAGGCCACCCCCTAGAGGAGTTTTAAAAATTAATACTGATGGGTCATCCAGGGGTAATCCTGGACATGCTGGAATTGGCGGTGTTGGGAGAGACTCTGCTGGCGTGGTCAAATTTTTCTTTTCCATTTATAAAGGTGTTCACTCCAACAATTTTATGGAAGCTCTTGCGATTCTCGAGGCCTTGCAGAGGGGGTTTTCTCTTGGTTGGCGCAGGAGCATCTACGAGTCCGACTCTCAAATTTTGGTTAATATTTTAAACAACAAAAGGTTGGAGGATGTTAATTGGCAGTTGGCCTCTGTGGCCGTTCAGATTCTCAGAATTAGTGAAGAGTTCGAATTCATCTCCTTTGTGCACATTCCAAGGGAATGGAATGGGGTTGTTGATTATTTGGCCAAAAGGGCTTCTGAGCTTTTGGGTCCTTGGATTATGGATAACTGGGAGAGTCTCCCATCTGGGGACTCTCAGCACCTCTGGGAGTTGATCCACAAGGATGTTCAGACTTAATGTGGTTTGTTCTTGTTGTCTTCTTCGGGTTTTGACCCTGTCTGGTGGTTTTAGCTTGTTTTGTTGCTTACTTGAGCCCTGGTTGGGGGCTTCGTTGTACTCTGTAATCTTGTCTTCTTATCAATAAATTTTTACCCCTTTATTTAAAAAAAGTAACCTAAGTGTTACCATAATTGGGATATGCAATCAATATCAAACTAATATTTAACTACAACACAAGCACTAAATATGAGTGACAATAATAGAAACATTATCATGCATATAGAAGCATTGCTACAAAGCAAAAATATAATATAAGGAGTAAATTTTGTAAAAAAAATAAGTAACACTACACCAAAAAAGGGCTTTAACAACGACTAAAATAAGACAATTTTTTATGGTGATTAAAAACTACCCAATTGGATCCTAAGAGAGTGGTTTATAACTGCCCTAATAGATTTTAAGAGGGTGGTTTATAACCACCCTCTTAGGATAACCACCCTCTTAGGGTCACCCTAATAGGGCAGCTATAAAAAACCCTCGTAGGACTAACACGGTGGTTATAAATCATCGTCTTAAGGGTTAGACTAAGAAAACAGTTATAAACCACCATCTTAGGGTTATCTAAGAGGGTGATTTATAACTACCCCCTTAGGGATAAGAGGGTGGTTTATAACCACCCTCTTAGGGGAACCTAATTTTTTTTGGGTCCCCTTATGAGGGTGGTTATAAATCGCTCGAGGGCGGTTATAGACCGCATTCTAAGAAGTGGTTTAGTTTTTTTTTAAATACATGGGTTTGAACCCCTACAAGGTGATATCATTATTTCTTTAAAGCTTCATGAATAGACAATTCATTTACCTTAGCTAATACAACCTCCACATTGTGCCTTAGCTACTGCAATCTCCACACCATGTGCATAACCTACACACCTCACCTTAGCTACTACAACCTCTAGACCATACCTTAGCTACTACAACCTCCACACTGCAAATACAACCTAGGATTCCTAGGCTTCAATTCATGCTATTCATTTTTTGGCTGGGGTTTGCCCTAAAATTTCTTTGAAACTTCTAAGGATCCCAGGCTTTGACTCATGCTATTCATTTTTTTGTTGGGGTTTGCCCTAAAATTTCTTTGAAAATTTTGCTAATTTACATGAATTGGTGAGAGATGAGGGTCGAAGTCGAAGGCATAAAATTATGCATGAAGATAAATTTAATATTAGAAGAGACAAGGTTAGTTAGGTTCAGTAAATTTTGTAATATTTAAGGTATTTTTGTAATCAAGGTTTGGAATTTTTTAGTTTGTAATGTTGTGTTTATGCATGAGATTTATAAAATTTAAACTCTATATTTAAATTTAAACCCTAATTTAGGCCACTTATCATGAGGGCCTTTGAGGGAGTAGAGTTTTCCTTTGAAGAAATTATTTTGAGGGAAATTTTGGTGTACCATACATAGAACCTAGTAGCCTCAAATAAGCCAAATAGAACCCTAGCAATATTTTGCTTTGTTCTCGCTTCAATAGGAGAATTGACAACTTTGTCACATAATGGTATGATCTATAAATATGGATAATGAAATTCACCTCTGATGGATTTTTAAAAATAATAATAGAAGATTCACTCTACACTTGGCCACAACCCAAGACTGTGAAGAGACAATCATTTGATGGTAGAGCACACTAGTGTTGATAGAAGGTATTACATTTTAGTACCAACCAATCAATGTCATAAACTATTATATTACAAATAGGTAGCTAGTTGCAATTGAGTCATGTGTGGCTTAATGAAGGGTGTTGAAGGGTTCAATCTTCACTTTGTTGGTAGTTCAACACCCCAGTAACTAGAAGGGCCAATAAGAACCCAGATTCAAGTCAGAGTGGATATGTCCTTCACAATAAAACTATGAGTCAAAAGGGTGAATGGTTGATGTTATCTTCATGGTAGTTACCTTCAAAACCTTATCCAACAAACTCACAAAAGAACAATACATTGTTAAACTATTCATTTTATATTTTTTATGATTTTGTGTTTCAATCCCTTTGAATAAGGAGATATAAAATTCATTATCTCAAAAAACAAGTCTTTTAGAATCACAAAAAAAGCTCATTCCTCTAAAGATACAAACAATATTATTAAAAATTCAGGTTTTTTAATTTAATTACATATTTACCACTTTTTTTTGTAAAATGCGTCTACCTGTCAACCAGAAAAACAACACCAACTCCTTTGCTGACATGGAAAGAAGTACTGCAACTATCATGGATGCTTAATCAGACCCTTATCAATGTAAAATGTCTACCAAATGATAACCTTAGCAAGGTTTATAAAACAATTTATTATCATTCCATTTTCCAGGTATTGTAATGCTCTATAATTAGAGAACAATTTGACACAAACCTTTAGATATGACATTGATGTTTATATTTTATATTACCATCTAACTCTTTTGGTCATTTAGAGATAAAAATAATTCATGTCTTCCAAATTATCTTTATTAGAGGAAACCATATAGGATGAAGAAGAACAATCACATTTCATATGCTAATCAAAGTTGAGGTTTATAAGCAAATAACCCCAAAAATATGTGTTACTAACCAAACCAGCATTCAAAGTTAAAATTATAGGTTGGTAGGGTGCATGGGTTACAATAGAGACAACCTATGGTATGAAGTTTTTAAAATCACATCCTCTGTATTTACAATTGCTTTAGACAAATTATCCATGAACTCCTCAACCACATCCATGCAACATCCAATATCACTCTTTTCATCTTCTTCCTCCAACTCAACCATGCATTCATGCACTTGGCTGACCAAATTCCTTGCAATCATAAAACTCTTTGATTGATTTTTAATACTACGAAGTAGTTTTATGAATAAACTTATTGTGTCTCATGGTAAGGTCCAAAGAGGACGTAACACTTTATATATATATATATATATATTTGATTATTTTCATCATCCACTCTATTTTTTAGATGCAATTTCATTTACAAATATTGTTATTTAATATGCAATGAGGTTGGTTGGTGATAAGAAGTGTTGAGGCAGTTTTGTAAAATATGGATAAAGTTGAGGTTTAACATATAGACACCTGATATTTGAATATGATCAAGGTTGGGTATACACCATTTTTGGAAATGAATTTTTAATAATAAGGTACCAATTTATTTTTTTGAGGCTTATGCATGTTTGGTAATCCTCTATGGATATACAAGTAATATATCAACTACAAAAAATAAATCTTATTTATGACAATAAGCTATAAATAATATTTCTTTAAGTATAGCATGTTATGGGATATTGAAAAATAAACTATAATACTTTACATGATTTTGTACATAGTAATATGTTTTTTGAATGTTTAAAAGATTTATTATGAGTTTTTATGAGCTACAATGAAGGGACAACTTGTTAGTTTAAGTTCTAGGTCTAAATTTTATGTAGATTTAGAAAAATTATGAGATATTTTACATACCCTTACATATAGCTGTCATCTAGCAGTCCATGGATCAAGATGAATTGCAAAATTACTTTCCAACATAACCATTTTCATCTCCCGAGAATTAAATTATATCCATAGATTTAATTTATCATTTATTTTTTCAGAGTATTCTTTACCCTAGATGGGGATTATGTATATGATGGTGCCTGGTGAATTTTTAAGGCTACCTAGTTAATGAAAATATCCTATTAAAAATGTATACGTAGGTAAACTTTTTAGTGTCATATATATTTTTTCTTTTCATATATTAAACATATATATTTTTTCTAATATTGTATCTAGCCGTATCCATATTAGATCTAGAAAATTTGTTGTATCTATATCCAATTCCATACCAGTATCAGATATCGTATCCATTTCCATCCAACATAGATATTATAATTAAGAGCTACCCACAAAGGCACAACCATCTACCACTAACCAACTTTCAATGAGATCTTCCCTGTAAGATATCTAGTTGTGCTTCTGGAGCAGCTATCAACACATCCTTGATAAATTCAGTAAATGAAGAACCATATATTACCAATTGAGCAATGAAGTCATTTCAAAATATTAGCAGGTTAAGAATATTAAAATTTTACCACCAAATTGTTTAGATTTGCATTCAAAATATTAAGGGGTTCAAGGCTATGACATGGTAAAGAGCCTTTAGAATTTTACTAAATGGGATAAGATGACCTTAAGAAATTTTAGAGATAACAACTCTTTCAGCTTAGAATTGTACCATCAAGCAACCATGTCTAACAAAGACATATTTTCAAAACTTGAGGATATCAATAATATGCATAATTAAGTCACCATTTTTAAGTTTGATTTCATCTTGTTCATGACATTGCAATATGAAATCTTGTTTCTTTACAAAAAAACTTAGAAATAAACTAATTATTGTAGGGTAAAAAAATACACATTCTTCTTTGTGGTTTAAGTGTAAACAAAAATCACCTACTTACTATCTCCATACAAGAAATCCCCACATATCATTATAGATTTAGGATTATAGTATCCTGGTCTACTGTGGTCAATGACACAAGACAAAGCAATTAGCAAGTTATTTTGCTATTTTATCCATTGTTTCAGATGGTAAGCATCAATTTTCTATGTTCTATTTGTTTAACAATAAATAAGAAGGGTGTTATATACACAAATTCAAACAATAACAATATATTTTACTGCTTCCAATCCCTACACAAGAGAAATACAATATGATTTGTTGTTGGTAGTGGTATATTATTTAAGTGGTCCATTGTATAGGACCTCTCTTCATATAGAATTATAAGGTAAAGACCATAGTAGTTGGAAATCATTTTTTTTTTCTTGCTACGATTTACAAAGGCCATGCATGAATAATTTTATAGTTGATTATGTTATCAAAAATTATTCTTTAACTAGGACCTTTAAAAAACCATAAACTTCAGTTTTTGAGAAAGAAGCCATAGTTATTTTATATTATAATCTCATGCTAAAAGGTTAACCTCAGCACAAGTGAATAAGATCAAGAAAAGTTCAAGAATTATTTGGGTTTCTAAATCCGCCTTAGAAGCAAGGATTTTTTGGCAAGTAAAAAAGAGAAAATATTGATAGATATCCATAGAGGAAAAATTCATAGAAATAGTAGTTGATATTTATCAGTCATACTATTTTCTCTAGATGCTCTACAGATTTGCAATACACATTTGTGATAGTAATGTACGACACTCAAAACAACAATATTTTTATATAGAACCTCTGTAGCATATTTGACCTTTAGAAGGCCTATAACTTATTGCTTGCTTAAATAAATTGCACTTCTAGTATATTGATAGATACAATTGTAATAACATAGCTGCATTGTATACCTAATTCTCAACCAATATGAATATGATGCTATGATCAAATATCTTCATTCACCATCTATTGGTTGAAGTTTTTATTTTAGATCAACAAGCTCTTGGAGTGCTTGTATTGTCCTTAGATTTTTTACTACTCAATTCACTTTGCCAGTTGAAGGATTTATCCCAAACTGGATTATCATTGGCTTTCCTTTTAACACATACCGATGTGTCATTTTCAATGCATGGTCTACAAGTTTTGTAGATGGGAAAGTTAAAAATTCTTGGTCCCTCATACGACTCTCTTGCATTAAATTTATGCCAAGTCCATATTTGGCTTCCTCCACGCTTTCAGAAAGGGATCCAAATATGAAGTGTAAATCATCCATAATTATATCTTTTTTCAAGTTCTTAATATATAAAATAGGAGTCATCCACAATTACATCACCAAGTTTTTTATTTCATTTAACATTATTACAATCACACTTTCTATTTATTTTTATTTTACAAACCAAGAAAATACCAAGAAAGAGGCTACAGGTAGCTGAGTTTGTTACAATAAATCAAGATTCAGTGACATGCACCTCACACACTAGTTGATGAGCACCAAAAATGCTCATATTTTGTACATACTTCTTGGATCAATATGCGGCTGTATAATAAGGATTGCATGCTTTTATAAATGATTATATAGATATTTGATATAATTATGCGTGTTATCTAATTTGTGTGCTTTTAGTATGTTTTGTGGAATTGCAGTTGATTTAGTTAGATTTGGAACAGTCGAGGTCCTTTTCGATGGACCTGGCACTTTATTTCATCGGGAGTCAATGGAGAGAACATAGGCGCCTCCCTGTAGTCGGAAGGCACCAATTGAACATAGGCGCCTCCCTACAGTCGGAAGGCACCAATTGAACATGGGCACCTCCCTACAGTCGAAAGGCACCGTTTGAATGCAAGCGCCTCCCTACAGTCGGAAGGCGCCAAGTGAAAACAAGCGCCTCCCTGCAGTCGAAAGGCGCCAATTGAACACAAGCGCCTCCCTGCAGTCGAAAGGCGCCAAGTGAAAACAAGTGCCTCCCTGCAGTCGAAAGGCATCGATTGAACATGGGCGCCTCCCTATAGTTAGAAGGCACCATCTGAATGCAAGCGCCTCCCTACACCAAAACTCCCAGTCGGAAGGTGCCAACTGAATGTCAACGCCTCCCTACAGTCGAAAGGTGCCAACTGAATGGGAGCGCCTCCCTGCAGTCGGAAGGTGCCACTGATTCTTTGCCCGTTGACCAGACTCGAAGGACGTGGATGATGGTGGCTGGTGCAGTTCCAGCTCTGCGTCATGCAGAGCTAAATTGGAGATAGCACCAACGTATCAAAACGTCTTACGGATGCCAAGAAAAGCATGAGTCAAAATGAACATGCCGCCATCAAAACAGAATGCCAGACGTCGATTGCATTCGCCAGATTGTTCTAATTTAGTCTGGGAAGAATCGACTGTTGTAACCACTTCTGTAATAGAAGTTCTATGGGTGTGTTATATAAACACATGCAGATCATTCTAAGAAAATATATAGCGATATAGAAAATATAGAGCGATATATAGAAGGAATTAATAAAGATCCATTTTAGAGTTACATTGTAATGCGTTGATAAATATATTACAGTTACAGAAGTTCTAAAGCGCGTGTTCGATCGGGAAGAAGCTGCTGGAGCCTGGGCCCACTCCAAGCCAGTATTTCTTCCCCATTTCCTTTTTTGTTTAGTTATTTTAATTAGTTTATTGCTTTCATAGGAATGTTCATTAATTTACTAGTTCCAGTATTTACAGTAGGTTTATTTCCAGGAATGTGCATTTGATTTATTTCTGTAGATTTATTTTTGTTCTTCTTACGTAATTTATTGAGGAGTGCGGGAATGATTGACAACCATCTCAAGAACACCCCCCAACGTAGGATTAGCAGATTCACCCTCCAGTGGTATTGTAGTAACCTGATTTCGACTCTTCGCAAGTTTACGAAGCTCCCTGGGTTGATAATTAAATGCACGGGCATGTGACAAAAGTAGGAAACCATTCACCTTGTTTGGCCCGCAACATTTTGGCACCGTTGTCGAGGAAGCATCTTAATTAGATTACCTACAATACCCTGAAACCTTCATTTGACCTTGCATGAGTTCTTCGAGAAGAAGAGGACCTGACGGTCACTTTATAAGAACTAATCCATCAGGACCTGAGTCAGCCGAGCATTTTGGATTTGAGTTAGACTCGCTCGACCTACCAGCAGTCCATTGGAGTGAGGAACCGCACTTTGTGCAAAGTGCCACCTCATCCCATCAACAAGGGGAAGAATGAATTATCACAAATCCCCTATTTAATAGGACTCCTCTAGAGGAAGCCCTATTGTGGAAGGCTATGGAGGATCAGACGATCTCACCAGACAACCTTAGAGCATTGACTCAAAAAGTTCTAAACGATCGGAAGGCCATAAACGTTGCATTAGAAACCACATTTCCTAAAAAAATGGTAGATAACGATGAAGTCTCATCTGGCATTAGTTTCCCAATAGAGGAGGGAGTAGGAGATACCAAAATGAAAAACATATCCCCTGCTCACCTCCCGTCCTTCAGAGGACACCCGACTGAGGACCCTGACCTATTTTTATTCAAATTTGATGTTTTGTGCAGGTCTGTGGATTACAAATCAAATGCGCAGAAGTTGAAATTATTTCCTTCTACATTAGACGATGCAGCTCTACGATGGTTCATCGGTCTGGGAGACAAACACATCACCACCGGGACCAGATGAAGACGCTCTTTTTAGAGCAATATCAAGATTTTGGGAGAGCAAGAGACTCCAGGGAGGAGGTCCTGAGCATGACACAAAGAGAAGATGAGTCTCTCGAGGAGTATTGGGAGAGATTCACCTTTAATCTTCAACGGTCCCCTCACTCGAAGCTATCCGATAAGTCCCTCAAAAGCATCTTCTTGAGGGGACTTACCAATGAGTCACTGGAGGCTCTCAACATGATCTCTGGAGGTGATGTCTATCAACATGCTATGGACGACATCCGGAAATTATGTCGGAACTACTCGAGAAGGCGAGGCAAAGTCACCCCCAGGACCATGAAGGTGACTACTTTAGTCACCAAAACAAAGATAGGCAACATGCTGGAGGATTTGAAGAGCGAAATGCTTTCATCTCTAGCATTGCAGATGGATACGCTACTGTTAGAAAAGAAGAAACAAGAAAATGATGTAGCATTAGCCTATTTCTGCCCAAAATGCAGAGGGAGACACGCAAAGAATGCATGCCCAGAAAACAAGGTCAGAGTATGCGTAGTTTGCAAGCTGAATCATAAAACTCGATTGTGCCCTCAACTGCCCAAGTAACCAGGAAGCGGCTGAGAGCACGGAGGCCTATTTCATAGGCAATAGGAAGAGTTGGCCATAGCCCCCCATGGGGAATATACCAACCGGAATGCCATCATATGGGGGAGGGTCATACATGCACCAAGGACCCCCTCAACCACCTAATATGGGGTGGTGGGGACCGTCACCCTGGACGAACGCACCCCCAGCAGCATTCCCAAATCAGCAGCCATGGATGCCATATCCATATCCTGGGCAGTAGTGGAGAGGCCACAATGCATGGAATCAGACTCCACAGAATGTAGCTCCTGCTCACATCCAACAGAACTTACCAACATTGCCAGCAGTGAGACCTACATAGCTACCAGCACAACCGACAACAAACCCGAACAATAGAGTAAATCAGTCGGCATACAACGTAGAAGGTGAGATGTACCATATGTACAATATTCAGCTTAGATCAGGTAGGCAACTAGGAGTAGAGACTCCGCCTCTGGTAGAAGAGGAGGAAGAAATGGTAGAGATACCTCCACTGGTAGAAGAGGAGGCAAAAATAGAGGAGACACCTCTGGTAGAAGAAGGAAAAGCACTTGAGAGAGCGGAGGCTCCATTTCCTAGCCGGCTACAGGAACAAAGAAAAACAACACAGCCAAAATTTGACATCTTGTCGAGCTTGAAGAATCTCACAGTGACAATCCCATTATTTCAAGCAATTCGAGATGTCCCCATTTACACCAAGGCAATTAGAGAAATGTGTCTAAGGAGACCGGGATGGAAGGTTACCCAGACTATCAACGTCATGGGTAAACTGGCAGACCTAATGATGGGTAGAACACATCATCCAAAATATGCAGACCTAGGCAACCCAGTGCTGACCATAAAAATTGGAGGACATTCCCTGTCCAACACATTGGTTGACCTCGGGGCAGCCATCAACGTGATGCCTCAAGAGACCATGTAGAGGCTACGGCTCATGAACCTGAAGCCAACCACGACAGTGCTACAGTTAGCCGATCGATCAACCGTGGCACCAGAAGGAATGCTGGAAGATGTGATCGTAATAGTAAGTGCATGGGAATATCCAGCTGACTTTCTAGTTTTGCAAACCAAGACCAGGCTGGGCGGTTACCCGCTCATTTTGGGGAGGCCATGGCTAGCAATAGTTGACGCCTACATCAGCTATCGGGATGGGCTAATGACCATCTCCAATGGGCAAAATATCAAAAGGCTGACCATTTCACCGCTAGCTCAGTCTATGGACTCGATAGAAGAACCCAGGATCATCGAGCATGGAACTACGGAGTTGTCCATAATCCATCCGGTGATGACCTTGGAGGAGGTGGCAGAAGAGGACGAGGATGGTGCTATCATGGAGTTTCTCCATGGAGAATCATCCACCCCCACACCTGGATCATCGTTGACTGGCACCCAAGATCAGCACATCCAACAAATACACGTTGGGCCAGGGAGGACATTAAACGTCAACAGCAGGTTGATGCCCACACAGCTAGAAAAATTGGAAGAGCTTTTGGTAAAACACCAGCAAGCATTTGCATGGGACTACGCAGATATGCATGGCATCAGCCCAAAAATATGTACCCATCGGATTTACTTAGATGACCAGGCAACTCCTAGTCGGTAGCCACAAAGAAGGATGAACCCAGCAATGAAAGACATTGTCAGAGAAGAACTGCACAAACTTTTGGCTGTCGAATTCATATATCCAATTTTTGACAGTGAATGGGTATCACCATTAGTGGTGGTCCCCAAAAAGAATGGGAAATGGTGGATCTGCGTGGACTACCGGGCGTTGAACAAGGCGACTAAGAAAGACCACTTCCCACTCCCGTTCATCGATCAGGTCTTGGACACACTCTCAGGAAGAAAATACTTCTCCTTTCCAGATGGTTTCAGTGGTTACAACCAGATCCAGATAGGGGAAGAAGATCAAGATAAAACAACGTTCACCTGTCCATGGGGAACTGTTTGCCTATAAGGTATTGCCTTTTGGACTCGTGCAACGCATCGGCCACCTTTCAAAGGGCGGTGCTTAGCATATTCTCCGATATGATAGGAGATGGGGTGGAAGTATACATGGACGACTTCACCGCCTATGGAGAAACCTTCGAGGAGGCAATGACAAATCTGGAAAGAGTGCTCGACAGGAGCAAGGAAAATCATTTGTCCCTAAGTAATGAAAAATGTTTTATGATGATGTAGGAAGGCATCGTGTTGGGACACCACCTCTCTGCAGAAGGGATAAAAGTAGACAAGAGGAAGATTGAGGTCATCAGAGACCTACCTAGCCCCAGAAAATAGAAGGAGGTAAGAAGTTTCCTTGGTTCAGCTGGGTACTACCGGCGATTTATCGCCGAATTTAGTAAGATTGCCAAACCATTGCACACCCTACTTTCTAAGGACGTAGAGTTCAATTGGACGGGAGATTGCGAAGAAGCATTCCAATTGTTGAAAGAAAAATTGATATCTGCACCGGTCTTGAGAGGACCGAATTGGGCCATACCATTCCATATTTACTGCGATGCATCTAACGGTGCGATCGGAGCAGTCCTCGGGCAGAAAGATGGCGAAGAATTCTACGCCATCTATTATGTCAGTAAAAACTTGGCGGGAGCGGAGCTCAACTATACAGTGACAGAAAAATAATTCCTCGTAGTTGTCCATGCAATAAACAAATTCTGTCACTATATAACGGGATACAAGGTCTTCGTCCATACGGACCACGCGGCTATCAGGTATCTGATGAGCAAGCCGGCCATTGGTGGTAGAATTATCAGATGGCTGTTGCTATTGCAGGAATTTGACATCACTATAGTCGATAAACCGGGCAAGGACAACGTCATGGCAGATTTTCTGTCCAGATTGATACCAGCAGATCATCAAGCAGTGGAAGACCAGTTTCTGGATGAACATCTATTCGCTATTAGTGAACAAACCCCATGGTATGCAGACATAGCCAATTACTTGGCCATCGGAAGGACCTCACCTACTCTCTCCTACCGAGAAAAGCAGGCGGTCATAGAGAAGAGCGCATCATTCCTTTGGATGGATGGTCTCCTATTTAAAATAGGATGGGACCAAATTATAAGAAGATGCATAGCAGAACAGGAGTTTTTAGAAGTGCTTAAGGCATGTCACGATGAGCCATGCGGAGGACACTTTGTAGGGAAACGAACTGCCTACAAAATCCTGCAGGCTGGGTATTTTTGGCCCACTCTGTTCAAGGACGCGACAACGTATACCAGCAAGTGTGACGAGTGCCAGAGGATGGGTAGACCAACCCACCGAGATGAAATGCCCCTGCAGCCCCAGGTACATCTGGAACCTTTTGATAAATGGGGCATGGATTTCGTGGGACCATTTAATCCACCTTCGATGGGAAGGAGGTTTATTTTGGTCTGCATGGATTATGTCACCAAATGGGTGGAAGTGCAGGCATTAAGGGACTCAAAGGAAAGAACGGTCGTCGACTTCTTATTTGCTCATATTTTCACACGATTTGGGGTTCCTCGGGAGATAACAACAGATCAAGGGCCCCAATTCACCTCCAAATTGATTGAGGAGCTGATGGAGCGAGTATAGAGTTCGGCACAACAAAACCACGCCCTACCATCCGCAAGCGAACGGGCAAGTAGAAGTGACAAACGGGGAGATAGAAAACATCCTGACCAAAACCGTGCAGCAACACAAGAAATATTGGGCCACACGGTTGCCGGAGGTAGTTTGGGCATACAACACCACGTGGAAATCCACCACAGGATGCACACCTTTCCAACTGGTCTATGGAAAAAATGCGATGATGCCCATCGAGTTCGAAATCAAAACTCTGAGGACAGCTTTAGAATTAAATTTGAGCTTGGACGAAGCTCAAAAATAGAGGATTCGCCAGCTAGATCAGCTGGACGAAATTTGACTGGATGCTTTGTAGAGGACAGAGATTATACAGAAGTAGAGAAAGAAGTGGCATGATAACCACATCAAGCTGAAGAAGTTCCAGGTAGGGGAATGGGTACTATTGTATGATTCTCGGTTCTAGGAAAGGAAGGGCAAACTTATGCAGAGGTGGATGGGGCCGTATGAAGTGGTAGAGCTCATTAGGAACGGGGTTGTGCGCATTAAGACAATTGATGACAGCAACACCATGTTCACAGTCAATGGCCACCGACTACGCCCCTATAATACGTCCGAAACATTTCAGGTGGAATCCAGAGTAGGCGTGGGGGAGACCCCATCTTGCTAGATCTGGACCGAACTCTCATAGGTGAAATGGTGGGCACGAAAGTGCTCACCCAATTTGTTTAGTTAGTTATAGTTTTTTTTAATGTGTGTTTTTTTGCAGGGACGACGCCCGCATGCAAGCTGCAGGCATCCTAATCCAGGGCCTAACAGGCATGGAACGCGTCTAACTACCTTTATTTTCCTTTCCTTTTTGGTTGCTTTTTTGTAGGTGGAGGACCTGACAGCACGAGGGATAGGTATCTTGGAAACCAGGCCTGATTTGGCTCAGCATTCCGACACCGGCTCGTAGATAGAATCTGGGCAGCATGAAAAAAATCGGGAAGGTCTGATCACCCTTCTTCCAGTCAAATCGCCAAGTCCAGAAGCAGGCGCCTTACCGCAGTCGAAAGGTGCCAAGGCAAGAGGAAGGCGCCTTACTACGAAGGCACCCGTCCAGAAGAAGGCGCCTTATTGCAGTCAGAAGGCGCCCATCCAGAAGAAGGTGCCTTACGAAGGCAAACAAACCACAAAGAAGGCGCCTTACTACATCCAGAAGAAGGCGCCAAGGCAAGAAGAAGGCGCCTTACTACAGTCAAAGGTGCCCATCCAGAAGAAGGTGCCTTACTGCAGTCAGAAGGTGCCCATCCAGAAGAAGGCGCCTTACTGCAGTCAGAAGGCGCCCATCCAGAAGAAGGCACCTTACCGCAATCAGAAGGCGCCCATCCAGAAGAGGCGCCTTACTACAGTCAGAAGGCACCCATCTAAAAAAAAAAAAATATATATATATATATATATATATATATATATATAGGTGCCTTCCGTGGCAGGAAGGCACCATTAAAAAAAAAAACAATCTAAATACGCGCCTTCCAACATCAGGAAGGCGCATTCATCCAGCCGAATATGCCTTCCAACATCAGGAAGGCGCATCCATCAAGACGAACGCCTTCCAACATCGGGAAGGCGCAAACCAGAAGGAGGCGCCCCCCACATTGGGAAGACGCATGCAGTCGAAAAGCGCCTCCCACCAATCAGAAGGCATCGAAAGGTGCATTCGTTCGAAGACGAGCACCGACAACACCGAAAGGCGCTACATGGACACCATCCACATGGGGAAGGTACCAAAGAATGCCTCCCGCATGCAGCATTTACATCGATCGGATGCCTCGAGTGGAACAAAGCATCGCACGAATAAGCATCATCAAATACCCCTCCCTCGTGTCACAAGTCAGCAAATCAGCAGCTACCATGACAACTGGAACGCTGAATCAGGTACGTGCATATTAAATCAAATCTTTTATATAATTGTTTATAAATACGTAGTACCAAAAAATACAGCTGGCATAAAGATCGTACCCCCCATAGTCGAAAACGCGTGCCAATGAGAGGGCGCCTTCCATAACTGCTAGGGTTAGGCATCTTTTCTATAAGAAGGCGCCTTCCTACAGAAGGAAGGATAGAAAAATATACAGCATCAAAAGGCGCCATGGGAGGAAGGTCCAAGAACCACGCGATCAAGAAGAACGAACCCAGTGATACTGATGGAATCAGAGGGGTAGTGAGGACCCAATTCGAAGCCGAGGGGTGGCTCGAATACTGCACCCTAGTCAGTCAAGGCCAGGATGTGGAGGCAGCTAGAGAATTCACCACCTCTTTGAGGGGCGATGCGGCCCAAGTACGAGGAGTGGAAATTCCAGTCACCCCTGAGTTCATCTCACAGGCGACTGGATTGCCTCTCACGGGGGAATGTGCATACAAGGGCGGAGTGCTAAAGCTATATACCAAAATACTACTGCCAGGAGGGAACATGTAGATAGAAAGGGAGGGGTTACTCAAAAGCAGTCTCCCCATGGATATACGAAAGATGTTCGAGCAGATTGCTCGATTCTTCACATGCATAGGGAAGTATACGCATCTGAACATTAATCATGTGCACTTCCTCAATCACCTAGTGCATGGGAGGAAAATAAATATACCCTTCTACCTGGTGACTACTCTGAAGGATGAAGCGGCTCGGTACCAGAAGGGGGCACCGTCCGCCTTAGCCCACCATGGGCTGATATCGGCATTGGTCCGCCACGTAGAAGCACAGAGATAGAACCACGATGCAGGGGGAGAAGGCGACCAAATAGAGCAACACAATGCGGTTGCCGAACTAGGGCAAGGCGAAGCATCCCCCGCAAAGGAGATAGCAAACATCGGGCAATTGGCGTTGCCCTATTTTCTAGGAAGGGCAGAACAGTCATCGGTGCCCGGAGACATAGAGGATAGAGGGCATTCCCCAGTGCCCGAGTATGAGGAGGAAGGAGCGCCACTCGCTGGTGGTGAGGATGAACCAGTTCCCAGAAGGAAACATCTACGGTGACTCCTCTCGCTAGAGGAAGAATAGAGTGACACAGAGATAGACGTCGCCACCCAAACCCTCCATGAATTAATGAACCAGAGCCCATGGAATGAGGAAACTTCTGGGAGCAATGACCAGATCAATGCGGCCTTGGAGGAGGTGCTCAACTGGAAAACTGATTGCTGGATGGCACAACAGATTCTGGAGGATTGCCAGAACCAGCATCAAAAGGAATTGGAGGAAAAGGATAGAAGAATCGCTCAGCTCGAGCAGCTGGTCCAATAGATGCAGGAAGAAAATCAAATACTTCAGGGCAGAAGAACAACAAGACAGGAGGCGTCCACGTAGACGGATTGGGCAGAAGCAGTGCCGACGAACTCTCCCACATCCGTCGAACGAGTATTCTCTTTGGGGGAGATTCGATCGGACGCCCGACAGAGCAGCCTGGAGATAGGGGAGGATTCCTCTATTTTTAGGGGTGACAATGAAAGAAGTCCTACGATGCCCCCTGTCATTGTCTTGAGTGACACAGAGTAGGACGAAGGCCTCCAGCAGCAGATAAGACCAGAGGATACGGAGGACCTCCCCAGGCCTGAAGAAGGAGAAGAGCCTGAGGGGTCGACACCAGGAAGACAGGAGAATGAAGGATCACCCTCGGAGATAGCGACACAGCCGATCCTTCGGAGTGAAGAGCAGTCCCCAAAGGAGAAAGAAGAGACCCCTGTCCGAGCCGCCACATTTTCTGTAGAGGCCAAGGCAAAGAGGCCCAGGACGGCTCGACAGAAGGTGAAGGTGACCTTCACCGAGTCAGAGGAGGACGAATGGGATATGCAGCCATTCATCGAAAGGCAAAAATATTTTGAGCAGCTGCGCAAAGATATGAAAGCAGCCAAGGCGGCCAGGAAGGCATCCTCGAGGATAAAAGGAGATTCTGGCATCTGCATCAATCCGACAAAAAATAGCCAGTTTTGGGACATCTATGGTTCATCCCGAGGGCGGCCTTCCATGATGAGGAGGTACTTGGAATGGTGGGGAGTATATGGCCCACAATTGGAGGCCACTGCAATTGCAAAGGAGAATGCAGGGCTTACCCCTGAAGTGGCCGGATTATACAAGGCCCAAGTAGTACCTTCCAGAGGGGATAACTCAGATATCCCTCTAGCAGAGGCCAAACCTCCAGACGCCGACCTCTGGCAAGCTGTCGAAGCTGCATTTCAATCGGCAGGAACAACGCTGGCTATACCACCACTAGTAGCGGCCAGAACAAGAAGGGGACAATTAACAACCATAGTTTCCCATAGGCAGAGGAGAACCACACCTTCGCATGCCGACACGAAAAGACAGACTCGGGCTGCAGGGGTAGCCGAATCTTCCAAGAGATGGCGACGATGAGAAGTCCGAGGGCTACCTGCAGTTTGGATGCCACGAGGGCATGGCATATGTTAGGCATGGGGGGATGATGAGCACCAGAAATGCTCATATTTTGTACATACTTCTTGGATCAATATGCGGCTGTATAATAAGGATTGCGTGCTTTTATAAATGATTATATAGATATTTGATATAATTATGCGTGTTATCTAATTTGTGTGCTTTTAGTATGTTTTGTGGAATTGCAGTTGATTTAGTTAGATTTGGAACAGTCGAGGTCCTTTCGATGGACCTGGCACTTTATTTCATCGAGAGTCAATGGAGAGAACATAGGCGCCTCCCTGCAGTCGAAAGGCACCAATTGAACATAGGCGCCTCCCTGCAGTCGAAAGGCACCAATTGAACATGGGCGCCTCCCTGCAGTCGGAAGGCGCCGTCTGAATGCAAGCGCCTCCCTGCAGTCGGAAGGCGCCAAGTGAAAACAAGCGCCTCCCTGCAGTCGAAAGGCGCCAATTGAACACAAGCGCCTCCCTGCAGTCGAAAGGCGCCAAGTGAAAACAAGCGCCTCCCTACAGTCGAAAGGCATCGATTGAACATGGGCGCCTCCCTGCAGTCGAAAGGCACCGTCTGAATGCAAGCGCCTCCCTGTAGTCGAAAGGCGCCAAACCAAAGACAGCGCCTCCCTACAGTCGAAGGCACCAACTGAATATCAGTGCCTCCCTATAGTCGGAAGGCGCCAACTGAATGGGAGCGCCTCCCTGCAGTCGGAAGGCACCACTGATTCTTTGCCCGTTGACCAGACTCGAAGGACGTGGATGACGGTGGCTGGTGCAGTTCTAGCTCTGCATCATGCAGAGCTAAATTGGAGATAGCACCAACGTATCAAAACGTCTTACGGATGCCAGGCAAAGCATGAGTCGAAATGAACACGCCGCCATCAAAATAGAATGCCAGACGTCGATTGCATTCGCCAGACTATTCTAATTTAGTCTGGGAAGAATCGACTGTTGTAACCACTTCTGTAACAGAAGTTCTACGGGTGTGTTATATAAACACACGCAGATCATTCTGAAAATATATAGCGATATAGAAAATATAGAGCGATATATAGAAGGAATTAATAAAGATCCATTTTAGAGTTACATTGTAATGCGTTGATAAATATATTACAGTTACAGAAGTTCTAAAGCACGTGTTCGATCGGGAAGAAGCTGTTGGAGCCTGGGCCCACTCCAAGCCAGTATTTCTTCCCCATTTCCTTTTCTGTTCAGTTATTTTAATTAGTTTATTGCTTTCATAGGAATGTTCATTAATTTACTAGTTCCAGTATTTATAGTAGGTTTATTTCTAGGAATGTGCATTTGATTTATTTTTGTAGATTTATTTATGTTCTTCTTACGTAATTTATTGAGGAGTGCGGGAATGATTGACAACCATCTCAAGAACACCCCCCAACGTAGGATTAGCAGACTCACCCTCCAGTGGTATTGTAGTAACCTAATTCCGACTCTTCGCAAGTTTACGAAGCTCCCTGGGTTGATAATTAAATGCACGGGCATGTGACAAAAGTAGGAAACCATTCACCTTGTTTGGCCCGCAACACTAGTAAGTAATTAAAATTTGATAGTATTGTTCAATGGTGGTTGACCTAAGAATATTAGAATTAATTGTGGTTTTTTCGTCGACTATGGTGTATTGTAGCAATTGGTGGATGATACCAAGTATGTCATTCTGTTAACAAAGAAGATAAGGAGGTGACCCATAACATAAATAAATTTGATACTAAGAATGCTTGAAATAAGGCTAACAATACTTTGGCTAGTGAAGAAGGTACATAGATCGTACAAGAAATTTGATCTTGATGTTGGGTTACTAGTTGTTGTCATATTATATGGCATAATGATATTTGGATGGTGTTGATATTATAGGTGTTGATGCCAGGTCATCACACACTTCAAACACTAAATATCATAGAAAGAGAGGTCCAACAAGATGTGTAATAGAATCAAGCAACATAGATAGGGTGGAGATCATTTGTAATCTAAATAGACAACACATAGGTCCAAATTCTATTAATTTTTCATCTTACTTGGGGATAATTATGAGGGATATTATCACTATCACCCATACATATTGGAGAGCAGTCCTAGTGGAAGTTAAAAATTAGTTATGGACACTCATTACGATAACTTTCTATCCAATGCAATTCATAGCTAGTGCCTATTTTTTGAGTACTTGTATAAATATTGCATCCAATAAGATACTGGTGTGATGCAACAAAAATATATCATTTTGGAAACAATGAAAAATGGGTCTTCGCAACCATTGACAAGCAATGGAGTGAACATAAGTATTGACTTGTGAAAAACCACTATGAAGATAGAATTGCTAATCCCCCATATTATGTATCGCAAAAATATTGGGAAGCCTTTGTGAATGGTAGGAGCAATGTTGAGTTTAAGGCAAGTACCAAATAATCTGCTATGGTAGTTCATATCATTGTTATGTTCATGTGAATTTTTCAACCTTGCTCTCCCTAATGAATTTATTATATATTGGTTTCTTCATTGCATTGTAGGTGGTGAGGCAAAGGAATAAACAAAATAGATCTCACCAAACCATCATGCACACTTGCACTCAAACAAAATATGCTAAACTAGAACATGAAATGGTATTGTATCATACTCGTCCATTATGTGATAAACAAAGCTATATTATTTTGTCGTATGACTTACCATGTATCTCTTCAACTATATATCTTGGAGAGGAAGAACCAACCAAATGTGAAAACTCCACTACCAAGGGAAACTGTGTGGATGGAAGCTCATACAAATAAGTATGGGGCTCCTGTTTCACCAGAAGTTGCAAATATAATTGTGACATTCCCTTAGAAATAGCAATACGTTGAACTTTAAACCATTGTTATATCAATTTTTTTTAACATGTTACCAGTTAAATATACATGTGATATTTCCAAAAAAATTGGATGATAAAAATATCATCTACGAGCTCCATAAATCAATCTATTAAGGATGATGCCCTCACCAAGATTTTAAGACTTGAAAGACCAATTCATGTTCGAGGTGTCGGTAAAGAAGTATCGCCAACTGCTCTGTTTGCTGGCAAGGGTACTTACAAAATTTGCACTAGATGCAAGTGCATAGAGTAGAGAAAGATCAAAAGTGGGAATATAAGCTTGCAAAGAGAAAAAATTATGGAATAGAAGCTTTTAGAGAGAGAAAAGAGATTGATGATATTTTGACACGACTAGCATAGATAGAAGTGTGTCGGTATTTTCATGATTTCATATGTAGTGAACCTCTCTTCTCATTCCATAAATCATTCAACAATTTGCATAAATATTCAACATGCATCCAAAAATAAATTAATTGCACAATAAATTACTCAATAAAATAGAGATTGATTATACCCTTAAGGTAGGGGAACACCATACAATGCTCATTTTGGAAGGAATCCACTCCATAAGATCTCTAGCTCCACGAGCCAAGACTTCTCCAAGAATACATCATAGATACCTTTCACAATGGGGGTACATCTCTCTTTATACAAGAGTGTGATGGTTCACCTTCCATGAGTTACAAAGTGCATAATAATATGATAATATTCTTTATGGTTACATATGACAATATTCCTTGTGGTTACTTATGACAATATTTCTCCAAAAATTACAAATATGATTCTATGACATACCTATTTCTAATTTGACATGTGGCCTTTCTTGCTCAATAATTCATTTATGGCTCATACCATTATACAATACAATATTAAATTATTAATTATTAAGTACCTATCTTGGTACCTAACATTCTATCCCCCTTACAAATGTTTCATTCTCAAAACATTAGAAGAGGCTATATAATAAGATCTTTTGAACCATGCTGAATATTGGTACCAATCTTGATCATCCATCCATCCTATGGAAAAATTGATGGGTGGTGGTCTTCGTTGATGTTGATATGCCATGTGTCTATTTGAGTAGCCAAAATTTCTTGATTTAATCCATGCTTCTATTGACCTACTGTGATGACGAGTCCATTTTTTTTGTGATGCGGCTACACCACTCTAAAAACCAGACTCACTATGCTTTCTTTGCCAAACCTTGCCATAGTTGGTGCTTTTTGGATTCCATGTAAAACCATAAGATTGTTGCCTTAAGCCATACCTCCAAAATTGTTGCCTCTCATGGTGGTGTGGGTGGCGATATGCTACAAACTTAACTTGATGTTCTAATTTTTTTACTCTTTCTTCTTACTTTCGTCATTTGTTTTATCATTTTATTTTACTTCTTCCTTGATCTCCTACTGAGATTCTATTTCATACTCTTTTGCTTGTTCTTCACTATGTTCATTTCCAATAGCTACCTATTTTTCCTTACATTGAGAAATATCTTGTAATGGTATCTTCTTCTTTCGATACCATAACTTTCTTTTGCACATTAATGTTAATAGTACCCAAATAATGCAACCAAGGATAACCAATAACAATATATGCATCATTCATCTCAATAGCATGAAAATCTGAATGTAAAACATATTTATCCATGGTGAGCTTCAAATTTTCAAAAACTTGAATATTTTCTCCTTCAATTTGTATGTCCTTGATTTTCTTTTCTTGAACTTGCAACCTCTTAGTCAAATATAGATTGATAAAATTATATTTTCTATTAGGGTTAACAGGAAAAATACTATTTTTATTTTGAATGCAACCATGAACTTGCAAAATAGAATTTTTATATTCAAACAATTATTTTTTACCATTGTTTGGCCTTGAGTCAAAAAATGTAGTTTTGTTAGCCAACACATTAATATCTATTTATTTTGATCCCTATTTGATTAAAAATGAAACTTCAAATTCATCCTTTGTATATTTATATTTATGATTATGAATAAAGCTCACATACCAAGTAAGAGCTTTCCCTTGGAAAGCATAAGAAAGTTTTATTTTCCATGTGAGAGATAAATTTTTAGAAACAATTTTCCACTTTATTAACCATTCCCTAGCATCACTATCATCCTGTCCATTGAATGTTGGCAAATCCATGATTTTTTTAAGAAGCTAGGGTTTGAAATAACCGAAAAATTAAATTTTTTGAAATCTCATGTATTCTTGACTTCAATGATTAAATCTGCAATTTTTCTTCAAAAAAAAACAAACAGAAATTGATTTACTTACCCGAATTGAAAATTATGATTTTTTCCTCTTTTACCGATAACCCCAAAAATAGCACCAAATACCCAACTTGCAACAACTATAACTCCATTAATACTTATCAGAATTTAACAAGTAGTTATTTTTGTAGTACTGAAAATAACCTGCATGCTGATGCAAAAATAATCTGAAAATGATTACTAAAAAATTTAATATGAATTTCTTCTTTTTAAAAAACATTTGTGCAGCTAAAAAAACAACTTGAACAACCTAACTTAAACAGTTGTAACTCTCTCAAAAATGATTAGAAATCCACAAATGAGTAGTCTTTTATATAGTACTAAAAATAATCTATATGCTGGTGCCAAAATATTTTGCAAATGACTGCTGAAAAATTTAATATGATTTTTTTTATTTAAAAAAAAAATATGCGGTCAAAAAACAACAAAAATAAATCAACTTCAAATAGTCATAACTTTCTCAATACATATCGAAATTTTAAAAATGAGTAGTTGTTTTTGTAGTACTCAAAAAAATCTACACAATGGATCAAAACCTTCTGAAAATGACTACTAAAATGAAAAATATGGCCTCTGTAAAATGTGACATTTTTATGAAAAACTTGCCCTAGCTTTGCAAAAACAAACCCACTTTGCCCAAATCGCTGCTCTGATACCAAATGTAGTGAACCTCTTTTCTCATTCCATAAATAATTCAACAATTTGCATAAATATTCAACATGCATCCACAAATAAATTAATTGCTCAATAAAATAGAGATTGATTATACCCTTGAGGTAGGGGAACACCATACAATGCTCCTTTTGGAAGGAAGCCACTCCATAATATCTCTAGCTCCACGATCCAAGACTTCTCCAAGAATATATCATAGATACCTTTCACAATGGGGATATATCTCTCTTTATACAAGAGTGTGATGGTTCACATTCCATGAGTTACAAGATCACACATGTGGAGGTTCACCTTCCATGAGTTACAAAGTGCATAATAATATGATAATATTATTTGTGGTTACATATGAAAATATTCTTTGTGGTTATTTATGGTAATATTTCCCCAATGGTTACAAATATGATTCTATGACATACCTATTTCTAATTTGATATGTGGCCTTCCTTAATAATTAATTTATGGTTCATACCATTATACAATACAATATTAAATTATTAATTATTAAGTACCTATCTTGATACCTATCTTGTCCACTTCATATGTTTACATGCTACACCCCTAAATTTGTAATGATCCCTTGCATATAATTCCATAGGCAACATCAATACATGCTACCCCTACAAGTGGATACAACATTGGTTTTGGTGATCAAGGTATAGGTAGCTGCTCAATACCTTCTAGGCCAGAGTCATCAATGGTACAACTATTATTTCAAATATAAAATAGTTGACTTAGTTTGTATTGTACATTATGTAGTGAATTTATATGGGTTGTTGATTTTCTATGTAGGGACTGAAAATGACACCGATCACTCAAACTAAGAGAAGGGAATGCTACTTGACTCAGATCCATAACGATAATGTAGTGGTCGAAGGCATGATGATTAGTACCAACCATGAAGACCTTATACATGGTCAACGTTTGGGTGAAGGTTATTGCCTAGCCTATATCAGACATTGATTATAAATAAATTATGTCATATTGTAGTAATATTGTATGATGCTTTGAATTAACATCTGACATCAATGATTACAAAAGAAAATGTATTTTCTCCATTTACTTCTCCCTTAGTGGTATATTTGCATAACTATTATTTTGTTTCCATTTAAGATTGCATTGAATTGAGTGTTTTTGTAGTTGATTTTGGTTTATGTAGTTATTTATTAGTGTTTTATTCTTCCCTTTTAAAAGGGGTTTATATTCTATTTATGGATAAAATCACTTCTACTCTATATTTGATGTTACATTTTTGTTCTATTTTTAGAAAATGCTAGTAGATAATTAATGGACAACCAATCTAGGAGTGAGGTGAGTAGGTATCCTAAGCATGAGGTTGGCCAGTCAAATACAAGAAGGTAATTTGGTAAAAAAATAAAGAGAGAGAATACAAGTGCTGCTAAGGCATAGGATTAAGAGTATAATCATGCATGAATGTTATAATGTATTGAAATGAAGGTTTATTGTGTTGAGTGTGTTAGTTGTGAAATTGATGTTTCATGTTTCTCTTAGTCCTAGACCTTAATTAGCAGTGGTACTTGATTTGTATAGATGGATATTTATGTATCTAATAGAAGTCTCTAGATACCCTCTCGCCTCATCTCTATGGTTGGGGCGGGTAGGGGTGTTTAGACATCTGCCTATTATGTGGAGGGCCCAGGTTGTCTATTTAAGATTGCATTGAACTGAGTGTTTATGTAGTTGTTTATTAGTGTTTCGTTCTACCCTTTTTAAAAGGGTTTATATTATATTTATGGATAAAATCTCTTCTACTCTATATTTGATGTTACCTCTTTTAGTTGTTGACATCTATCTTTATGAGTGACTCGTTCATAGCTCTTGTGTTCTCTTATGTTACTTGAAGATGATGGAACTTTGTCTAATAAAGGCTGCGACAAGATGGAGCTAGAGCTGAACTCATTCATGCAATTTTGGTTTAAAATGCTATTGAAAGAAGTTTTAGATTATAAAACAATGGTATTATTTTCACACAACAATGATGAGAATGTTTTACAAATGTGCCTATTTGTCCTAGGAAGAAATTTTGGATATGAAGTTGAGAATGCTTAGTTCTATTTGAGGGAATATATTTTGGGCATAAATTTAACCAAAGAATGAAACACCCAGGGCTATCATTGATTCAAAATCCATATCTCAAAAATTGTTATTTCTTTGTTCATTTTTTACTTGCAACAAATGGCTAACTAAATTAAACATGTTCCCCAAAAATTGTATATTTTGATTTAGCTCTTTGATAGTTATGTTCTATCTGAAAGATGTCAGATGGCTAGTGAAAATTAGAGTATATAGCACTAAGGTAGTTCTCTAATATAAATATTATTTTTTATTTACTAACTTTCAATGATAGAGTTTATTATAATATATCCTTTTATGTTTAGAAATATGAACTATTTGTATTTTTTGTTGACAAAAATTGATGAATATTACTTTTGTATAAGAAAATATTTAAAAGACCCTAATATTTACTTCTATATTTTGTAAATTAGGATCAAGGTTGGCTTCAATGTCAAGTGTGGTGTTATTAGTGGTGATGATAAAATACTTGCACTCTTATCTGTAATTCTAGAACTAACACCTAAAAGGGACTTTAACATTGATGAAGAATTTGAGACTGAGTGTCTTGATCACTGTAAGGAAAATATGGTTATATTGTGAGAAAATCCCACCTAGTCTTGATATATGATACTAATTATCACATTCATTCGATTGCATATTCTTGCATTTTGTTTGGAATTTCATATTTATTTCATTCTTAATACATTATGTCCTCACTACAAGGTATTAGTCCTGGATATTATTTTATAGGGATGCCTTGTGGCATGGAAATTTATTTGCTGCTACATACAAGGTGATGGAATGATGAGAAGAAGGAACATTTTAATTTTACAAAGAATTTTAGAATTTTAAGATATTTGTTTTTAGGCTTGAAGAACTTTGACATGTTTTTGCATTTGCATAAGAAGAAATTATCATGTTATATGTTAAATGGATTGAACAAACCCTGTAAGTGTGTCTTTTTTATCTTTCATGTTTTTGATAAACTTGCCTGTGGACGTGTTCTTATGTTATCGTTTGTGGTATGTTGTAAATTACATTATTGTTTGTCCTAACTTCTAGTCCCTCCAACATGGATCATCTCCTTTATATTTTTTCCAATTGTAGAAATGTGTTGTTTTGTTATTTACTAGTCAATATACTTTGAGGTAACATGAACAACGATTGCTTACTATTTATTTAGGTTTGCTTGTAGACCATATGTCAAGATCTGGTACTACTATTGTAGCTCGTGGGAATATAAGGCTTGAGAAACTGATGTTCATCGGATTGCTTCTGTCCTGGAATAGGATAGTATGTTGCATGTGTTTTTTCTAAATTTTTGAAGAACTAATGTCTATGTTCCATTTACAGAGAGACCCTTTTGAGTAAGAGACTACCTACTTATGATGGTCGAAAGAGTTTGTACACTGATGAGGCTCTGCATTTTGCATCGAAGGAGTTTATGATAACGCTAATTGATGTAGAGGAATCAAACAATGGTCCAAGGTACATCATAAAAATATCCTAAGTTATTGAACATTGCCTGGAATTGTCATGATTTTGATAATTGTTTTTTGACTATTAGCCAATTATGTGGAAATTATGTCAACTATTCTATTAATTGAAAAAGAGATAAACTATTAAATTCTTCTAAATTATAAATTTTCTGCACGTAAAATATTGAAGTTTGAAGCTTGAATACAACCAGGTGGAGGTGGCAAGAATAGAACCTATGACTCTTTATTCAACTTTGCAAAAAATAATCATTTTGTTTTCCAGCACAAGCCATAAATACAAAATCATCACAACACTGGCATCAATTTCAATTCTTAGCAACTTTTGGACATAGCAATATTCTCCACTCTTTTGCTAAGTTCTATTTTGATGTAGTCAAACTAGACTGTAAAGTCCTTGCATCATGTAAAATTATGTTTGTTAAATATGGGTTCTTGTTCCACATGACTAGTTCACATTCCATTTATAATAGTCTTTATGTTTTTAGGTTTTACAAGTATATGTCCATAAGTAGGTCCTACATACTTATTATTACAATATTGAAATTGTTGAGGTAGCACTCATTAGATATGTAATGGACTTTCACCTCACACTCCAGTTTGTACTTCATGTATGAGTTTACAAACATGAAAATTATAAGTGGTTAAGGAAGGAGCATTCTATAATATGGTTTTAAAAAACCTCAAAATTCCTCTTCAACTGAGGGAGATCTTAGGTCAACACCTAGAGAATGCTCCACACCATGCGCTACTAAGGACAAACATGCACTAAAAAAATTGTTTCTATTGAGAGAGTGTTGAATACAGAGTCATAGGATATTTATATTCGATGGTACAACTTATCTAATAACGCTATCACTTAAATACACAATTATTAAGTCAATGCATTTCCATATTGACTTTCCCATATATTGATTTTAGTGCCTATAAATTTTCTATTGTTCAAGTAAGTACACAACAATGAACATCAATGGTAATTTAAACAACCAGGCTATAGGTAAGGATAATTAACATACCCATAATCACTACAATTTTTTCATGAGCCTAACCGTTTGGTCTACTTCTAATCTCTCCAACATGGATCATCTTATTTATATATTTTTTAGGGTGGGACCATAAGGAGGTGATTTTAAATCACCCTCTTAGCCCTATCAGGGTAGTTTATAACCACCCTCTTAGGCCTAAGAAGGTAGTTTATAATCACCCTCTTAGGCCTAAGAAGCTTAACCCTAAGAGGGCAATCAATAATTGCCCTCTTAGTACTAAGATGGTGGTTCACAACCACCCTCTTAGACCCTAAGAGAGTGGTTGTTTGAGGCAATTTTTAGCCACCATTGTATGTCACAAACTTTTTACAATGTCCTCATAGATGGTAGCTAAATAATCATATTTAAAGGTCTTTAAGGGCAATTTATAAGCATCATTAAAGCCATTTTTTGGTGTAGTGTAACAATAGTCATTGATATTCAAGAAGATTTGTTATTATAATCTGTATAGAATATATAAAGAAAAGAATTATAAATACAACAATGAAGAGAATTATAATGCAATGTAATAAGAATATATTTTCCAATTTCCTTGAATACAAACAAAAAAAGATAAAATACAACACTAAGTAAATGATCATAAGGGCAATTTAATATAAATATTCATCTATACTTGATTATGTTTGAAGGTGATTTTGATGGTTGAAAACATATACGAGAACATGATACACATTTTAAAACCTTTCCTCACTTTTTGAATCTATAAATAAACCAAAAAATAGTTAGGTTTGTTTAAGGGTTTGCCTCAATTAGGCCCCTAGTTCACTCAAGTTGTAGAAAACCATTCAAAAAATGGGAAGGTTTAGAAGCCATACCTAATCCCTTTACTTATTTGTTGATGATGAAAATGTTGATATTGGGTGATGTTGTTGCTAGAAGTGTTGAAGTTGTTTATGATGTTGAGTAGATAGGGATAGCTTATTTTTACATTTAATGCAATATGTTATCAAATTAAACTTTCAATATTTAAACCTAGGGATTATGATACATTCTTGATTAAATTTTATGTGAGAAAAAATGAATAGGAATGAAACTACTAATGTTTAAAATATATGCAAGTTGATCAAATGTATATAATAGAAAATGACAAATTAACTTGACAAAAGCCAATTATATCCAAAAAGACCTAGTTTTATGACAAATATTTAACTAAATTAAAAGGTTATGCTAATGTAATGATTAAATAGTGTCTATAGAAAATGATAAGGATGCATAGAGTTATGATGTATTCTATTTGAGGAGATGAGTTTTGAAGAAATTTTGACAAAAGTGATGAGGTCAAATGGTGCTAAAAAATTTGAGGCCATGCTAATAGAATAACCACTCAATGTTGGCACTATTGTCTATTAAAGGAAAATCCAAAGACTATGGATCCTTACCTAAACATATAACTTGTATCTTATGCCTCAACCTCCAATCTATAAACTCATGTCAAAACATCAAGAAAATTGATATATTAATGCATTTAATATAAATAAATAATAAGCAACTTTGATTTTTACTAAAGTGAGATGACTGAAGGAAAAATTTAATATGATTTAAAGAAGCAAGATTCAAATAAATGATAACTAAATGAATCCATTGATTACAAAGAAATCTAACTACTATTAAACTATAAGTGAATTTGAATATATAAAGGTTATTATAAATCCAAGATATCCAAATAGATGATCCTCTATAAGATCCTCTAGAACTTCATTAAAATAGATGAAACAATCATAAAGATGATAATAAGCCAATATTATTAACAATACTAAAGCAACAACTCAAATTGATCTTGTTACTCACCAACAATTTGTGGATGACACGATCCTATCCACTTTTTCCTCCATACTTGAAGCTAAAGTAATCAAATACATTCTTTTGCTATATGAAGAAGCAACAGGCTAGAAAATAAATTTCTAAAAGAGCAAAATTTATTTCTTGAACACTCCTCACCAGAGATAGATCAAAATAGCTAGGATATTGGGATGCTCAATTGCGTCATTCCCTATTGTTTACTTAGATCTTCCTATTTTTGTGGGTACACCAATTGAGGGGATGTGGAACCCAGTGATTGAGAGAGTTCAAAAAAAGTTAACTGGCTAGAAAGGGAACCTTATGTCCCAAGTAGGGAAAGCTATTTTAACCATGGCATGCCTCCAAAGTATCCCAATATATTTTATTTTAGTGTTTAAATCTCCCTCAAAAGTGTATGACAATATTGAACAAACTCAAAAACAATTCTTATGGACTGGGGCTGAAAACAAAAGTCATTTCCATATGGTAGCATGGGATAAAGTTTGTAGATCTAAAGACCAAGGAGGAATTGGATTGAGAAGACTTAAAAACTTAAATATGGCATTAATGGCTAAACAGGCATGGAGATTATTATCATAAGAGCAAGTGGAGTGGATCACTATAGTCAAGAGGAAGTATTTGCAAGGCACATAGTTTCTAAATGAGATAATGCCTCATAGTTTCTAAATGAGACAACGCCCACAAATGGCTCAACTTTTTGGAAAGGAATAATCCAAACAAAGAGTCTATTGAGGAAAGGACTCAGGTGGGAAATGGGGATGGTATATCAATAAACTTATGGTTGGACAGGTGGATAGGAAATCAGCCACTCATTCAGGATCAAAACAATAGGATTCTCAAAGGCTTTACAGATGCAACCTTTGGATACAAAGTGGTTGATTTTCTTCACAAAACAAATAACATCTGTAGGTGGAAAAACATTCACAACATCCATAACCCTAAATAATCAAGGGCCTTAGAAAGACTTCTCAATTCCATAATCATCCCCACAGGAGAAGTTAAAGACAACATTATTTGGGCCCCAACAGAAGATGGAAATTTTACAGTCAAATTTGCTTATCAACTCCTCATTCCCCAGGAAGAAACCCAAATTCCTTTCAATTTGGTATGGATCAAACACCTTACCCCCAAAATTGTGTTCTTTGCTTGGCTTGCCATTCAAAATAAAAATATGATAGTTGATAACCTCATTAAAAGAGGGATCATTATCCCAAAAAGATGTTTTTTATGCTTATATAACTGGGAATCCTCCCACCACATATTTCTCAATTGTCCCTATTCCATTTTCATTCTTGAAAATATCTTCCAAAGGTTCCAAACTAGTTGGGTAAAACCTCCTTCTATTGTGTAGTTGTTCATTCAATGGCCTCAACCTTTCCACCATCCCAAACTGAGCACAATTTGGAGTTTCTATCTATATTATTTTCTTTGGAAAATATGGTTAGAAAGTAATCGGAGAGTATTCTCTAATTTTTCCAAGGATATTTCATCTCTAACCAGTAGAATTATTTCCTTTGCCAAAGAGAACGCTTCCATTATTCCGTATGATCCAAGGCCTTGTTCCAGGTTTGAAACTATCATTCTTCATTCTCTGAATATTTCCCAAGACACGATTGTATCTCAACCCAATCCTAGAAGCAACATTAAATGGTGTCCCCCACCCTAGGTATGGGTCAAATTGAATTTTTATGGAGCAGCAAAAGATAATCCAGGCAAAGCAGGAGTAGGAGGCATAATTAGAGATCATAAAGAAAACTCTATTTTAGCATTTTTTGAATACCTTGGTGAACAATCCAATCATATGGCTGAAGCAAAGGCATTATGGAGAGGTCTTGCATTAATCAAACATATCCCAGGAAGAATCATCATTGAAGGGGATTCTCTCAATATTATTAATTACATGAAAAGCTCTAAAAGACCATCTTGGAAAGTTAGAAGATGTATTGAAGAGGCCAGGAAACTTGCTACTCACCAGTAGGAAGTTATCTTCCAACATGCTTTTAGAGAAGCAAATAAGGTAGCAGATAAACTGGTAAATATTAGGGTGGATGGTCCAGGTTTGTTGACTTGGACAAACACACTACCACAAGAGGTACGTGCATTAGCCACTATTGAAAAAATTGACAATGATTAGTTGGGTTACCATATTTTTTATAAGTTTTCTCACTATGTGTAAGAGTGTTGAAGTTTCAAAAGGTCCTAGTAGGACAATAGGCACCAAATTTCAAAAAGTCTTTGAGGTCTTGGTTTTCTGGTCCGTCCCTTTGAATAACAAATTCCACCATTTTCATGACCCCTTCTCTCTATGGAACTGTCAGTTGGATGGTTGTCTCATGATCATTTGGACTTGTTTCGAACCCATTCATCTCACAAATATTAATCTACATCATTTCCATAATAGGATAGGTGGAAGTCTTATCACATAACCCCTAGCATGTCTGGTATCTATGTCCATTGCCACATGATATGTCTGTTTATCCAAAAAAATTGTGATTTTTCAACAACCAAGAGTGCCAGTTCATTCCCAAGTCTACTAATATCTCAAACAGAAATTTTGGTAACAAATAAAAGTATGTTTTTTGTAGATATAGTGGGGACATCAACAATGCAAGTGGAGGTATCACTATTTTCAATTCGAGTGATCCCTGCCGCATGTGGAAAGATCATTGGCACCAAAAGATTTTTAGATAGGTTTATTGAAGATTGACATGATTTGCACCAAGACCGAGATACAAAATTTGACAATGCTGGGAATCATCATTTTTAAAAAATCCAGAAGTCTTGGAACCATCATCGAATGTGATAGGGTGGGAAAAATTTGCTGCATCGGAAGCAATTCAGAAAATTACTCGCTTCTTCCTAGAATTCTCAGACTTTGGGAGGAGCTAAGAAGAATCCAAAAGCTTCTAGCAAAAATGTGGATAAACAAAAGGAGGCCATGGGTGGTCCTGATCAATAGATTATTGCTCGGATGTTCCTGCTATTTGGTTTGGGTAGTGCCCAAGGGGCTTCTTTGTTTTTCTTGAGTTCAAATTTCATCTTGTAGTCTTGAAAGATGGATTCTTTTCTCTATGTTTGCTATAGTGTTTTTTGCCGATGTAATAGGTGAAGATTTACCTACTTTTTTGAGGGTTTGTATACTTCCTCTTGGGCTTAGGCTGATGCCTATTATTCCTTATTGATGTAAAAGGTATTTGGGAGCCTTCATATTTATCGACATAATATAATATCAATTAACTTACCAAAAAAAAAATACTAAAGCCAATATAAATTAAGAAAATGCAAAGAATGATTTGCACCAGGACCGAGACAGGAAATCTAACAATGCTAGGAATCATAATTTTTAAAAAAATCTAGAAGTCTTGGAACCATCATCGAATGTGATAGGGTGGGAAAAATTTGTTGCATCGGAAGCAATTCAAAAAATTACTCACTTCTTCCCAAAATTCTTAGACTTTGGGAGAAGCTAAGAAGAATCTAGAAGATTTTAGCAAAAATGTTATGTCCCAATCAGTAGATTATTACTCGGATGTTCTTGATATTTGGTTTGGGTAGTGCCCAAGGGGCTTCTTTGTTTTTCTTGAGTTCAACTTTCATCTTGTAGTCTTGAAGGATGGATCCTTTTCTCTGTGTTTGCTATAGTGTTTTCTGTCGATGTAATAGGTGAAGATTTACCTACTTTTTTGAGGGTTTTGTATACATCCTCTTGGGCTTAGGTTGATGTCTGTTATTCCTTGTTTATGTAAAAGGTATTTGGGAGCCTTCATATTTCCTGGCATAATATAATATCAATTAACTTACCAAAAAAAACAATACTAAAGCTAATATAAATTAAGCAAATGCAAAAAATGCAAAGAATGATTTGCACCAGGATCGAGACAAGAAATCTGACAATGCTAGGAATCATCATTTTTAAAAATCTAGAAGTCTTGGAACCATCACCAAATGTGATAGGGTGGGAAAAATTTGCTACATCGAAAGCAATTCAAAAAATTACTCACTTCTTCCCATAATTCTTAGACTTTGGGAGGAGGTGAGAAGAATCCAGAAGCTTCTAGCAAAAAGGTGGACGAACAGAAGGAGGCCATGGGTAGTCTTGATCAGTAGATTATTGCTCGGATGTTCCTGCTATTTGGTTTGGGTAGTGCCCAAGGGGCTTCTTTGTTTTTATTGAGTTCAAATTTCATCTTGTAGTCTTGAAGGATGGATCCTTTTCTCTGTGTTTGTTGTAGTGTTTTCTACCGATGTAATAGGTGAAGATTTACCTAATTTTTTTAGGGTTTTGTATACATCCTCTTGGGATTAGGTTGATGCCTATTGTTCCCTGTTGATGTAAAAGGTATTTTGGAGCCTTCATATTTCCTGGCATAATATAATATCAATTAACTTACCAAAAAACAATACTAAAGCTAATATAAATTAAGAAAATGCAAAGAATGTTTAACAAAGTTCTCATATGCATCCATATATTTGTGATAAATACTTGGATGCTCTTGACCTCTTCCTTTCTTACTTTAAACACTATTAAACCAAATACACACAAAAATGATGGTAAATAATTGTAGAGTTTTAGAGTCATAGGTTGCCATGCATGAAAAAAGTTGTTATTTTTTCAAGGGTGAATTGAGTTATATTTTCAATGAGTAATTAGAATATCAAAATTTAATTTCAAAGGAATGAATTAATTATTCATAGTGTCAATATTTTCTCATAGGTTTAAAATTAGATAGCTCTATTGCTAGATAATTTCTAAAAACACAAAATTTTGATTTATTGTTAAGTTGGGAATATGACCTAGAGAGGATGAGGTTTATTTGTATAATAAAGAATAAGTTTCAAAGTTAGTCTTGCATTGTAGATATTATGAAAATTTATTAAATTAAAGACACCCATTGAGGAGCGATGCAAATTGTTCTTGTATGAGTTGAATGCAAGCATGCAATGATAGTTGACTATCTACTTTTATTTTATTCCTTTTTGAACTAAAATATTTCTCCAACAAAAGCACTATGGTCCTTGTGTAAAAGTAGTTATAGTGTAACAAAGGAGCTTGAGTGGTAGGTTGAAGAGTTGGTATGATCCTAGCTAAATAATTTTTATTTTTGGACATTAGGATTACCCAAATTATAATTGGTCAATGTTATTGCTAATGCAAGTATTCTACTAGCATGAATTAATTACAATTATAGATAAACTTATAAGGAAACACAATTCTATTGAATGAACATAAACTATTATATTTTGATTAATACATTGAATATTTTGCACCATGTCACATACCACTTTGAAGGGACATCCTCTATTATAATCAAGCTTAATACAATATAATTATTTAGGATGCCTTCACCTCTATTATAATATAATATATAAAGACAACTCAACCTACCCTAATACTAAAATATTAACCAAAAGTATATTAAGCCATAATAACTATGGGAAAAATATAACCCTATAACTAGTAATCTAGGGTCACCTTTACATTCAAAATGGATTCCCACTCATCACTAATAAAACTATTATAAAAAAACTAAAAAATGGTTATTACCTGAGTTCCTAGAACTACCTCCCTTAAAAAATAATATTTGCCCTCAAAGATGAAGATGATGTATAGCAAGTACCTACTTCCAAATTATTAAGCAAGTATATTTTGCAAAAGATATTGTACTCATTATATTTAAGTAATCTATGCTAATATACATAACAAACAATGCAAAGGTACACCAACTAACATAGAAGAGCTCTGCAAGCTAGTGTATATATATTTTTAATTGGAGACCAACTTTGTCCATGTAGTAGCATTCACATTCATGTAATGCAATACTAATCAATACTCTAAGGTAACAATACAGAGTAAGACAATGCAAAGGAAATATTTGTGCACATAAAAAATGCATTACACAAAGAGAAATAAATCAATGCATGAGTCTTATTGTATTCTCCAACAAGGATATAATATAATGGAGGAGAATAACCATGGTTGAATATTTCTCTCAAGACTATGTTGGCTAGGTGCTTATAGTCCTAAAAAGTGGAAGGTGTGGAAGCCAAATGCCATACCCATCCAACCACCAATACATGATGCCTAAAATATATCCTTTGATAACAACTGTAAAAAACTATGTACATATAATGTGATTATTTATCTTTATTTGTTTACATCAAAAATAAAGCACAATAACAATATAATCAAATTTAAGACATCATAAAAAACATCTTGTCTAATGTTCACGTCCTAGGTTAACATGAAAACCTATAGTCCAATCCTCTTTGTTGCAGGATGCTTTCATCCTATTTGCTGCAATAAAAACCTATGGTCCAGTCCTCTTTGTTGTAGGATGCTTTCATCCTCTTTACTACAAGATGCTTTCTTGGACTTTGATTATTATGTCAATTTTTGGCAAAATGCTTATATTCATGATAATTTCTCAAAATGCTTATATTCTAAAGAAATAATGGTCAGTCAACCCCCAAAATAAAAAACCCTTGTCCAATCGACATGGCTAGACAAACCCCGAAATATTTTGGAAGTGATGCTGAAACCCTTGTCCAATTGACATGGCCAGTCAAACCCTAAAATAAACAATATTGTATGGGAAGTCCCAAATTGGTGAAATTTTGTGGGAGTGATGGCTAGAAATTAAAATTGTTCCCTACTATTGTTCATAGGGCTAGGAGGTAATAGTATACATACATGGGAGCAAATGAAAGTAAATTTTGAAGAAGTACTAGCACTATTGCAAGGCATGCAACACAAGGAACGAGATCTTCTAAAATACCCAAAAGGGTGAAGCACTAGAGGACTACATGAAAAGGTTCAAATACAGGTTATAGAGATCGAAATAATGTAATTTGGACCAAAAATCACTGAAATTGGTCTTCCTAAGAGTAATTAGGAAATATTGTATGGAAGCACTTAATATTATGGGATATGGAGAGGAAATGGGGAAGATTGCATGGAAGAACAAAGTATAGAGAGTGAACATCATATATTCTATGAGATTTTTAGGAAAAATTACGAGCGTTAACTTTTGGGAAGCCATGGAAACTCGACGAGTGCTACTCCACCCAATGAAAAAGATTTTCCCTTTTAATTTAAAAACCTAGCTCAAGCTTTGATATAATAAAAAGGAGAAATCTACTTTTCCTACGGTCCCTCCATCTATTGTGTTGTGTGCTACTTTAAATAAGTGTCGATGGTTCACTTTCAAGCCCTAGCTTGAGCTTTGAAATAAAAAAGAGAGCAAAATTATGAGGGTTGACTTATAGGAAGACCTAGAAACTTGACTGATGCTACTCCACCCAGTGGAAAAGATTTGCCCTTTTAATTTAAAGCCTTAGCTCGAGCTTTAAAATAAGAAAAATGAGAGCTCTACTTTTCTCGTGATACCTTCATTTGTTGTGCTGCGTACTACTCTAAATAAGTGTCAATTGTTCACTATCAAGCCCTAGCTCGGGAAAGCTCTACTATTCCCACATTCCCTCCATCTATGCGCAACTCTAAATAAGTACCAAAATGCTCACTCTAGGATTTTTCCATGATATTTATATTTTTTTCATACTAAGACCCTAAGAGGGTAGTTATGAACCACCCTCTTAGGGTTGCCTACACTACTCTCTTATAGCTAAGAGGGTGGTTTAAAACCGCCCTCTTAGGTCACCTTAAGACGATGGTTATCCTAAGAGGGTGGTTTTAAACTGCCCTCTTAGGATCTATTAGGGCAATTTTTTACCGTTGTAAAAAACTACCTTATTTTAGTTGTTGTTAAAGCCATTTTTTGATATAGTGCTTCCATCCCAGACTTGGAGTGAGTCCTTAAACCACTCTTGGTGAACTGTTCGATCTAGGCTAAACATTGAGTAGAAGGTGGTGAACCCTTCTATCTATGGCTAAACATTGAGTAGATTTTTTTATAAAAATGTAGCTCCACACTAGGCTAAAAATTGAGTAGAAGGTGGTTGATCTCCACTTAGTTCTTATAAAGTGTGCATTTCAATGGCCATTACCAAAATCTTTTGCAAATTATTAAAAATAAAAAAATTCCCTTGTTTGCCAACCATGAGAAAGTGCTTGCTTTGGGAAACCATGCTTGAACAAAATTCAAAAGGGAGGTCAAGATTGAAGTCCAAATAAGAGCAGATAATTTTGTATTCTTTATTTACCTTGTATTTTTTAGAGGGACCGACTACTCATTTGACGATGTCCTCCTTTTTGACAACATCTATCTTTTAGTCCATGTGTGTTTATCTAATGCCAAATTTTGGCTTCTAGTGAACTATCAAATACACAGATATTTTTTTTTGCAAGAAGTCATTTTTAGCTATGAAATATTAGTATTCACATACTTTACACCATATGCTTATTAAGGCTCTTTACATAACAAGGTGGATGTTTTTTAACTTAATTAGAGCTTTTGTCTTGAATATGCATCAATCTAGAATGTGACTTTAGATTTGCTTTTGATTTTCCTTTGTAAGTATCTTATAATAAGCTTCAAACAAGAAAATACAAAGACCCATATGTGTGATCCTTAAAGGAAAATTCTAATCTTGAATATTCTTTCTCTCTCCATTACTTAGGTATTTTATGTTGGTCATTCTACTTCAATAACATTTTTGGTCTTAATGGATTCTATCCCAGCTTAACAATGGTGGCCTCAATTTATCAAATGTTCCTTTCTAGAATAAGGATCACATGTTTTTATTGAGTTAGATTATAACTTTGATTGACACTTTCTAAGCCAATAACAAATAGACAAGGAGAGTTTGCAAGATTGAAATGATGAGTATAATCCTCCCATCATGGGTAAGAAAATTTTCTTTCCAATTGGCTAGCTTTATGGACAAATGATGGATCAGATCCTTCTATAGGCCTTTAGTTCACCTTCCTAAGAAAATGGGGATGCCTAAGTATTTATTCACAAACTAACTGAAAGCCAAAAATTTGCACCATATAAAATGAAACAAAGCAGTATGAATGAGTACATGATGATAAAACAACGTAAAATAATATGGGTCCTTTTTATTTGTTTGTATTGTATTTCAAGGTGTTACAATCAAAATATCCTCTTAAGAGATGCTACCAAATTGATATAATGATATACAATATCATGATTAAGGTATCTTGGTGTAGTAGAAGAATCTTCGTGCCAATGTAGTTCGTAAGAGAACGAGTTTTCTAGGATTGTTTTTGTGAGTATTGTATCTTAAGTATTTCGCTATCCTTATACCTATAACCTACACACAATGGAATAGCAAAAAATTAGTAGCATATGTGGGGCCCATCGACGTTGAACCCATGTTCAATCTAAAGATAAACGAAACAAAGAAAAAGCAAGTGTATGTATGCAATAAAAAAATCTAAACTGATGCAAAATAGTGAACTAAAATTGATCTAAACTAAGATGAAATAAAATAGTGAAATAGATCACTTGATTGTAATCATCTTAGGTCAAGATGATTTCATTTATGAACCGTCTCAAGGTGATATGATCGCTATCGCAGGCCTACGTTTCTTTGTTGCCAATCTTGAGCAAAATTTAGGATAACCTGGAGAGTTTTATCAATATATTTTTTCTATGGAGAGATAAGTTTAATGAACTCAAATAGTCACCATAGCAAGGGTTTTTTATTATGCAAAGTAGAAAAGTGCAATATTCAATATTTTGTAGCAATCCAGTAGCATGGTTTCAACAGTGGGAAAACCTTATGGATTGATTTTTGTAGCACTTTGTTGCACAAAATCAAAAGTTCACGAATATTCAAAATTGAGGGGTGAGTGCCATTTTATAGACCTCTTGACCAGAGGCTAAGGCACTCTACATGAAAAGCAAAGAGGTAGTTTGCATTAAGAAAACAAATGCATACCCAAAAATAATTGATTGTATATGATTGAATCAAAATTACCTCATGCAAGGCATCCAAAAATAGGTGTGAGATCATGCACAACACTAACAGTTAGTTTTGGCTGCCAATTATTGTTTTTATTTTCATGACCATCTCAGGTCAAGACAGTTAGGCAGTGCGACCGACTCGAGTCAAGAAAACCCACGACCTACGATCATATTAGGTCAAGATGGTTAGGCTTCCCATGGGAGAAAGTGCCAAATAGTGGTGAAAACCACTAAATTAGCCTTAAGGCTACCCAAGGTGGATGATGTGTGCTCAAAATAAGGCTCTTTGGGAGTCTCCTTGATATGACGTGTTTTAGGTGTTTACTGGGATGCTTTATGCAAAAGCATAATGTGAAGCAAAAATAGATGATCTAAAATGGTCAAACTGATGAGCTTGAAGGAGAGTGGTGTAAGATGGTCTAAAATGAAAGCTAATGTGGATTTCCCCATTCATGGAAAAATGATGATCATCATTGAAGAACACAAGCTTATACTGATAGGGGGGATGAATAGTATAAGACCAATTTTTACTTTTCTTTCAAATCAATATTATGCAATGTATCAATAGCAATATCAACAACAGTAATAAAATCAATGCACAAATCACCACACACAATAGAGACACCAATTTAACGTGGTTCACCCAATGTGGGCTACTCCACGGAGAAAATATTTCACTAAAATTTTCTCAACAAATCTCTTAGGAATCCTTTCTCTATTACAATGTTTATGGACCTCTATCCAAAGGAGATACCAATCCCCTAATCAAGTTCATGGATCTCTATCCACAGGAGAACTCTTTCTCCTTAGCTCTGGATGGTGATCTTCTAGAAGAACTACTACCTCCACTGCACTGGCTTATGGATCTCTATCCACTAAAGACTCCTGCCCTCACTCAGAAGACCTGTCCTCACTACCCTGGCTAATGGACCTCTATCCACTGGAGACTATCATCCTCTATACTATGTCACCTCCAAAGCTTACTCTCAACTCTATCTCAAATATGTACTAAACACAGTCCTTTGGTCTAGCACAAATATTCTCAATCTCTATCCTCAAATTTGCACTAAACACAATCCTTCGATCTAGCACAAATCTGCTCAATATCTATCCTCAAATATGTACTAAACATAGTCCTTCGGTCTAGCACAAATCTGCTCAATCTCTATCCTCAAATATGCACTAAACACAGTCCTTTGGTCTAGCACAAATCTACTCAATCTCTGTCCTCAAGCCTTAACACAAAGCTTGACTTAATCACAAATAAACTCTGCTAGATCTGCCCCAAACCTTAACTCAAGGTTTGAAAAAATCAATCAATCAACTCTGCTCACAAGTCTTCTCAAATACTTGTCTCAAATATGCATTGTAAGCTTCCACAAAAGCTCACACTAATCTGTCCACAAGTCTTCACCAAGACTTACCTCAACTCTGCTCAACAAGTCCTCACTAGAACTTGTCCAATCTGCTCAACAAGTCTTCACCAAGACTTACCTCAAATCTACTCAACAAGTCCTAACTAGAACTTGTCCAATATCATAGAAACATATAGAGAATTGTTAGAGACTCAATATGCTTCACACTCATCACAATGCTCAATCACTTTCAATCTCTTTCTCAAATCAAATTAGAATATAGAACAATTTGTTTCACAGAATTAGAACTATCACTTCAACACTTCCACTTGACTAGGCTCAATCAACTCCACTCAATCAATCACTCAATGAAATACTCCTTGCTTACAAACCCTAGTCCAAGCATATGAACACTCACTCAAATATTTCCAACAATACTTATTAACAAATCTCACATAACAATGATACTCATGATCTTGCAAACCCTCATTCAAGATAGTTCACAACTTCACATAACAATGATACTCATGATCTTGCAAACCCTAATCCAATCTTCAAACTCAACAACAAGGGATCTCAATCACCCAACAATGAAGCATGCATTCACTCACTCAAAATATCCAACAATGCTTATCAAACAAAGTTTATAGCATTTACTTCCATTTTAGAAAACTCATCAACTCAAAAAACCAACAAAGGAAAACTTAACCAAGTCCTTTTCACTCCAATATTATTTTTAGAAAATCTCAACCAATCAATTACTTCAACCAAGGAAGAATGTGCCCATACCTTTTACTTGATGAATAAGTGCCCTTAAAACCTATTTTAACAAGATCAAACTCTTTTCCAATCTCAAGGGTTAGGTTACCACAACCTCTTCACAAAATAATTTTTACACAAAATATCAAGTCCTCTTGTACACCTTCTAATATCCAAACTCAATATTTTAACTCAAATAATTTCATCAAAAATAACATACATAGCAATTTCCCTTGTACACCTTATAATCTCCAAACTCAATATAATAAAATCATTCACCACATACACAAATTTCACAATAAAAATATTTTAATATTTTCACCTTATAACTCCCCTAACACTTAGCATCCATAAAAATTAAAATATTAAACTTGCATACCTTTTATTTCCTCCACAACCTTCGGCGCTTTCGACCATGACTTAGGCCCTCCAAGGGCTGCATCCCCACATGGGACACTCGACGCTCACTCCTCAACGACTCTCCATAAAACACGCCGAATGCAAAAAGGTAAGCGCCAACGTCGTCGATCGCGGGAGTCGAACCGTGGTCACACCACAAGAAAAGCCTCATCAATTTCAAACCTATTGCCTATGCTACCACCGCTGATGGGATAGCCAAAGTCCATGCTATCCAAAAACCTTAAACCCTCACGTGCATGGAATGAAAAATGTTCCCTCCTCCTCGGATGCAGCGAACGAATCAACATAGCACATGTAATAAATTGGATCTCATTAAAAATTGCTTGGGTGACTTTGGAAATGAAATCATTTCCTTATTTATATGCATGCCCTTTGTCTTCAATACGTCGGTGGACATTCAAATTCAAATTCAAATTCAAATATTAAAATTAATTTTAAATATTAAATAAATATTTAAATTAAACCTTAGCACCCATCATTATTTAAATTAAAATTTTAATCAAAAATAATAAAATATTTTAATTTAAATTAAATCTGCTTGTGGGTCTTTTTCAACTTGGTCCTTGATCTTCTTCAACTTGATTTTTGGCCTAAAATAATAATAATAAAATATTATTATTTAATTTGAAATTGCTTCTCCTTCCTTGGGTCTTCATCCTTTGGGCCCTCCTGGGTATATAATATTTGAAAATAAATATTATAACCTATTGCTTTTCAAGACCTTCTTGCTTTTGGAAGAAACACTTAATGTCCTCAAAGATGATGAACATAGCACAAAAATGCTTTTGACATCAATGACAACAAAACCCCTCAAAATGTCCAACAATCTCCCCCTTTGTCATTGATGGCAACCCAATTACTTTTTACCATTTCCTTAACCTTTTTTGGTTTTGCTCCCCCTTGGAAACTTCTCCCCCTGACTGATGCTTTCCTCCTAACTCAAATTTCTCCCCCTTACTCAAATATCTCCCCTTTGACATCAATGGCAAAGGGTCACCTTTGGGGCTCGGGGCTAAGAATGAAACTCTTAGCTTAGCCCCTCCCCCACCTCCTCTTGAGGTGGTTAATTCTAGGGTGGGAGTATTTCTACTCCCAGCATGCACTGCTCTTTTCCTTTGTCTACTTTCCTCCTCATCTGATCCTTCTGATTCCTCTGACTATTTATGTTCCTACTTGTCTTTGGAATTTCTGCTCTACACCACTTTGTTGTATGTCCATCATTATTGCACTTATAAAACTTAATGTTATTATTCCTTGGAGGTGCAAATGTCTTGGGATTTCTCCTGGTGAAGCCATATCTATTCCTGTCATGAACCCTACAATTCATTGCCTTGTGACCAAACTGATTACAAGAGTAGCAATACCCTTGAAATAGTTGTTTGTTCCTGAAGTTCCCATATTCTTGTCTTCCATGTGTCATACACTATGAAGCTTTGTGCCCAAATTTGTGACATGAGAAGCATCATCCATTGAAATTACCTTACCTTGACCTCATTGGTCTCTTAGTCTCTTTTACCCTATGTTGGTTCCTATTCCATCTGTTCCTCTTTTGTGCATTGTTCCTTTCCTTTTTGAAATTTTTGTTGTCCAACTCATCCTCAGAAGTCTCACTTTCTCTTACACTCTCTTCTTCTAAAGTTTCTTCTTCTTCAAAACTTGATATTGACTCCTCTTTTTGTTTCTTTTGTACTTGTTCAAAACCAAGACTTGTTTTGCTTGATGTAGGTTTTTGTGTCTTGATAATCTTATCCAAATTCTTTGAGCTTCTCCCAAACATATGTAACCTATCCTTAGACTCTTTCACTTCCTTCCTTAGTGAAGCTACCTCATGCTCCAACCTTTCACATTCTAAGACCTTTTCTTCTAACCTATCTTTGAACTTCCTTGTCTTAGCCATTGACTTATTTAGATCCTCTATAAGCTTTCCTTTCTCTTCATCACATTCTTGAAACTGAAGCTTAAGTTGGGAGTTTTGCTTTCTTACCTTCTTTAATGCATCAATAGCATGAATAAACTCTCCCTCAAGATCAAATTCTCCCTTCTCTGATTCTTCCTCTATTTGTTTACCTTTGAAAACATCTTCATTATTTTCTGACTTGTCTTCTTTAGGATCACCTCCTTCTTCTTCTAGAGCCATAAGAAGATTCTCTTCTGGTCCTTCAAGTGTATCTTCATATTCATCATCACTGAAACTGAAACCACTCTTTGTACAACTATCCTCAAGATGACAAAAGTTACCACATCTAAAACATTTGAGGATTATTGATGTTCTTTTCCTAACCACTTCTTTTTATTTTTCCAAAAATAGAACTTCATCTCTATCATTATCTAAGGAACCATAATCACTATCAGTTGAGTACTTACTTACCTTATTTGCATAGAAACTCTTCTTGTGCCTCTGGAAAAACTTCTTCCCTTGTGTACCTTGTCCATCCTTATTTTTCTTTTGGTACTTGTGCCTTTCTGCATCCCTGTTCTTATGATCATGTTTCTCATCACCATTGCTATTTCCAACTTCTGGACAATCAGATGCATAGTGACCATATTTTCCACATTTAAAACATCTAACTAATTTTGTACCTTTATATTTTCTTGAGTCCTTTTTCCTTCTGCCATAATTGGCTTCTTCATCACTGGATAGCTCATTGCTTGAATATGACTTCTTACCCTTAGTCTTCTTAGTGGCTTTAAATGTTGCTTCTTTTTGGGGAATAGGTTCCTCTTTTATTCTTATCTCAAATGTTGTGAGAATGCCATGTAATTCATCTCTTGTCAAATGATAAATATATTTTGACTCTTCTATAGCTGAAATATTTTCACTAAACCTTTTTGGGAGTGACCTTAGAATATTATCACACACATCAGGTTCTGAAACTTCAAGCCCAAGTCCTTGCATGGAGCTAACAACCTCATCCACACGAAGTATATATCCCGTAATATTTTCTTCATCCTTAATTTTTAGGTCTTCAAATGCTCTCTTGAAATTTTGCAACTTTACCCTTTTGACCTTTTTATCTCCTTCATATATGCCTTGCAACTTATCCCAAATATCCTTTTCTAATTTGCAATGCATAATATTTATAAATTTTGTTTCACGTAAGCCCTTTTGAATTGCATTCATTGCTCTTGAATTATAATGATGTAGAAGCTTACCATATTTATCTTTAGGTGGAGTTTCTGGTGGTGTGTATCCATTTTCAACTGCTTCCCATACTTCATTTCCAAGTGCCATTAGATGAAACTTCATCCTTGTGCTCCATAGTGTATAATTGTTCCCATCGAACAATGGTGTTGAATTTCCTGAGGATCCACTCTGAGAATCCATCTGTGTTCTTGTAAGATTTTCCTTCAAGTTGTTAAACTCTTCCGAAGGAACCCACTTTGATACCAATTGAAGAACACAAGCTTATACTGAGAGGGGGGTGAACAGTATAAGACCACTTTTTACTTTTCTTTCCAAATCAATATTATGCAATGTATCAATAGCAATATCAAAAATAGTAATCAAAGCAATGCAAAAATCACCACACACAATAGAGACACCAATTTAACGTGGTTCACCCAATGTGGGCTACTCCACGAAGAAAATATTTCACTAAAATTTTCTCAACAAATCTCTTGGGAATCCTTTCCCTATTACAATGTTTATGGACCTCTATCCAAAGGAGACACCAATCCCCTAATCAAGTTCATGGATATCTATCCATAGGAGAACTCTTTCTCCTTAGCTCTGGCTGGTGATCTTCTAGAAGAACTACTGCCTCCACTACACTGGCTTATGGATATCTATCCATTGAAGACTCTTGCCCTCACACAGAAGACCTATCCTCACTACCCTGGCTAATGGACCTCTATCCACTAGAGACTATTGTCCTCTATACTCTATCACCTCCAAAGCTTGCTCTCAGCTCTATCTCAAATTTGTACTAAACACAGTCCTTCAGTCTAGCATAAATCTTCTCAATCTATATCCTCAAATATGCACTAAACATAGTCCTTCGGTCTAGCACAAATCTGCTCAATCTCTATCCTCAAATCTACACTAAACACAGTCCTTCGATCTAGCACAAATCTACTCAATCTCTATCCTCAAATCTACACTAAACATAGTCCTTCGATCTAGCACAAATCTTCTCAATCTCTATCCTCAAGACTTAACACAAAGCTTGAATTAATCACAAATCAACTCTGCTAGATCTGCCCCAAACCTTAACTCAATATTTGAACAAATCAATCAATCAACTCTGCTCACAAGTCTTCTCAAAGACTTATCTCAAATCTGCATTGTAAGCTTCCACAAAAGCTCACACTAATCTATCCACAAGTCTTCACCAAGACTTACCTCAACTCTGCTCAACAAGTCCTCACTAGAAATTGTCAATCTGCTCAACAAGTCTTCACCAAGACTTACCTCAAATCTGCTCAACAAGTCCTAACTAGAACTTTTCCAATCTCACAGAAACATATAGAGAATTGTTAGAGACTCAATATGCTTCACACTCATCACAATGCTCAATCACTTTCAATATCTTTTTCAAATCAAATTAGAATATAGAACAATTTGTTTCACAAAATTAGAACTATCACTTCAACACTTCCACTTGACTAGGCTCAATCAATCACTCAATGAAATACTCCTTGCTTAAAAACCCTAGTCCAAGCATATGAACACTCACTCAAATATTTTCAACAATGCTTATCAACCAATATCACATAACAATGATACTCATGATCTTGCAAACCCTCATTCAAGATAGTTCACAACTTCACATAACAATGATACTCATGATCTTGCAAACCCTAATCCAATCTTCAAACTCAACAACAAGGGATCTCAATCACCCAACAATGAAGCATGCATTCACTCATTCAAAATCTCCAACAATGCTTATCAAACAAAGTTTATAGTATTTACTTCCATTTTAGAAAACTCATCAACTCAACAAACCAACAAAGGAAAACTTAACCAAGTCCTTTTCACTCCAATATTATTTTTAGAAAACCTCAACCAATCAATTACTTCAACCAAGGAAGAATGTGCCCATACCTTTTACTTTATGAAGAGTGCCCTTAAAACCTATTTTAACAAGATCAAACTCTTTGCCAATCTCAAGGGTTAGGATACCACAACCTCTTCACAAAATAATTTTTACACAAAACATCAAGTCCTCTTGTACACCTTATAATCTCCAAACTCAATATTTTAACTCAAATAATTTCATCAAAAATAACATACATAGCAATTTCCCTTGTACACCTTATAATATCCAAACTCAATATAATAAAATCATTCACCACATACACAAATGTCACAATAAAAATATTTTAATCTTTTCACCTTATAACTCCCCTAACACTTAGCATCCATAAAAATTAAAATTTTAAACTTGCATACCTTTTATTTCCTCCACAACCTTCGATGCTTTCGACCATGACTTAGGCCCTCCAAGGGCTATGTCCCCACATGGGACACTCGACACTCACTCCTCAATGACTCTTGGCAAAACACGTCGAACGCAAAAAGGTAAGCGCCAACATCGTCGATCACGGGAGTCGAACCATGGTCACACCACAAGCAAAGCCTCAACGATTTCAAACCTATCGCTTGTGCTACCACCACCAGTGGGATAGCCAAAGTCCATGCTATCCAAAAACCTTAAACCCTCATGTGCATGGAATGAAAAATGTTCCCTCCTCCTTGGATGCAGCGAACGAATCAACACAACGCATGTAATAAATTGGAGATCATCAAAAATTGTATAGGTGACTTTGGAAATGAAATCATTTCCTTATTTATATGCATGCCCTTTGTCTTCAATATGTCCATGGAAATTCGAATTTGAATATTAAAATTAATTTTAAATATTAAATAAATATTTAAATTAAACCTTAGCACCCATCATTATTTAAATTAAAATTTTAATTTAAATTAAATATTCTTGTGGGTCTTTTTCAACTTGGTCCTTGATCTTCTTCAGCTTGATTTTTGACCCAAAATAATAATAATAAAATATTATTATTTAATTTGAACTTGCTTCTCCTTCCTTGGGTCTTCATCCTTTGGGTCCTCCTGGGTATATAATATTTAAAAATAAATATTATAACCTATTGCTTTTCAAGACCTTCTTGACTTTTGGAAGAAACACTTAATGTCCTCAAAGATGATGAACATAGCACAAAAATGCTTTTGACATCAATGACAACAAAACTCCTCAAAATGTCCAACAATCATTGAATCATTATGTTCGATAAATGGAAGAACTTGATTTTCTTGGTAGACTTTTTAGCCATGGGTAGACATACCAAATAGCTAGTTTTGACTATCGTGTCATTAGTATATGAGCTCTAGGCTTTGAGCATACCAATTTCTTAGTAAATCTTTCAACCATGGGTAGACAAGCTTGAGTCTACAACTTTAGGTTTTAGGTATACCAAACAGGCAGTTTCAGCTACCCATTATCATTTGGTTTAAATTTTTACTTATTATTTAGTCCAAAAAAAAGGGTGTATGACAATCTTTGGTAATGATTCTTGGGCATGCGTAATTTCTAGTATTAAGTGTTTGAGTATTGACTATATTTTAGATGAGAATTTTGAAGGTACTCACTACCCCCTCAAGCGATGAGTCAGTGGAGGAGATATGAAATGATGATAGTGACACATTGCTTGACAAAAGATGATGATTAGGAGGACTACCTTTATTAAAAGTTAAATATTGAGATCATATCGACCTACAAATTATTAGTTTTATGATTTTTTTTTTGTTTTTAATTTTTTTGAATGAGTGGCCTTATGGTAATCCATCCATCCTACCGAATTGTATGGATAACCAATCGCTGCAACCACTATATGACTAGAGTAAATCACTAGATATGAAGTTCACTTGAGACTCTAAGTGATGATCAAAAAGAAAATCCTAAGCTACTACAGGAAAGAAAAAGCTATTCTAAATATTGAACAAAAGATTTTAGTACCTCTAGAGCTTTTTAAAGTGACCAAAGGGGTTTTGTTCCTTTGGATCCTTTTGAAATGTGACCAAAGGGGTTAGGTACCTTTGGAGATTTTTGAATTGATTTGACCAAAGGGGATAGATGCCTTTGGAGCCTTTGAATTATAATTGGATGAAATCTACCCAAGTGTCCTTATGGTAACCTTCCCATCTTGCCAGATTGCATGGACAACTAGTCATTGCAACTGTTAGGTGTCTAGAGTAGATCACTAGATACTAGGTTCATTTTAGAATTGAATGACCAAAGGGGTTAGGTGTATTTAGATTATTTTGAATTGAAATATGACCAAAGGGGTTAAGTACCTTTGGAGCCTTTTTATTGAAACTATGAACAAAGGGATTATGTGCCTTTAGGGCTTTATGAATTGATTTGACCAAAGGGGTTTAGGTACCCTTGTAGCATTTTGAAGTGCAATTTTATGACATCCACCCAAGTTTCCTTATGGTAACCTCACCATCCTATTGGATTGCATGGATAACTAGTCATTACAACCGCTAGGTGACTAGAGTAGATCACTAGATACTAGGTTTACTTGAGAATTATTTAACCAAAGGGATTACATGCCTTTGGAGAATTTTGACTTGAAATATGACCAAAGGGGTTAAGTGTCTTTGGAGGCTTTTGATTGAAATTGTGACAAAAGGGGTTAGATGCCTTTGGATATTTTTGAATTGAAACTGTGACCAAAGGAGTTAGGTGCCTTTAGAGCTTTTTGAATTGAAACTATGAACCAAAGGGGTTCGGTACCTTTGGAGCTTTTTGAATTAAAATTATGACCAAAGGGGTTAGGTGCCTTAGGAGCTTCTTGAATTGATTTGACCAAAGAGATTTGGGTACCCTTGGAGCCTGTGAATTAGTATTGATCAAATGGATTTGGGTACCTTTGGAGATTTTGAGTTAGATTTACCAAAGGGATTTGGGTACCTTTGGAGCCTTTGAGCTAGATTGACCAAAGAGATTCTAGTACCTTTGGAGCCTTTGAGTTAGTATTGAAAAAAGGGATCATGGTACCTTTGGAACCTTTGAATTGACTTGACCAAAGGGGGTTAGGGTTCCTTTGGAGCACTTTTGATTAAAATTGGGGCCAAAGGGGGTTAGGTTCCTTTGGAGCCTTTTGAACTAATTTAGATAAAATCTACATGTGTCCTTATGGTAATCTATCCATCCTATTGAATTTGCAAGGATAACAAATTGCTACAACCTCTAGGTGACTAGAGTTGATCACTAGATACATGGTTCAATTGAGCATCTTGGCTAGTGAAAGTAGTAGATAAATACAAAAAAGAAAAAGCAAGAAAGCAAATGGAATTAAATGTGTTGTTTCTATGAAGGTGAGGCAAGAGCACAATATTTGATAAAAGGATGCAACCTTTTGAACTTGGTCATTGATTTGTTGATTTAAGTGAATGCAAGGCAATGAGTGCAACCTTTGACAAAATAATGCAACCTTTTGAACCTAGCAATTGATTTATTGATTGATGTGAATACAAGGAAAAGGACACAACCTTTTGAACCTAGCAGTTTATTTGTTGATTGAACACAAATGCAAGGTAAAGGGCACAACCTTTGATAAAAGGATGCAACCTTTTGAGCCTAGCAGATGGCATGTTGATTAAAAATGTGAATGTGAGGCAAATGGTGCAACCTTTTACAAAAGGATGAAACCTTTTGAACCTAGATGCTAATGACTTGATTGATGTTTGCATTGATAAAACCACACCAAAGTCTTGATGGTGAGGCAAAAGCACTTGATTGCATGATTGATTGAGTCTTTTGTTAGATTGGTTGATTTGATTGATTGTTAAGGGGAAGGTGTAATACCTTGATTGCCCTAAGTTGGTTGATGATTATGTGATTTATTGATGATTGAAGTGATTTATATTTTTTGTGGGAAAGGTGCATTACCTTGATTGCCCCAATTTGTTTGATTTCTTAATGTAATTTTTTATTGGGGGAAGGTGTGATACCTTGAACACCCCTAGTTCTTGTTGTATTTTTTTATTGATTAATGTGATTGATTAGAGAGGAAGGTGTGATACCTTGATTTCCCCTAAGTGTTTGTGCTTAATTTTTCGTATGTGCTTGTGATGTGAGAAAACAATGTGTAAAGTAATTGAATGTGATTTATGTTTAATTACCATTCAAAAAATGCTTAGACATGTATCATAATTAATGACTTTAATCAATTAATCAAGGGTGTCAACATAATAGATGTGGTGGTATATTTTTGCAATGATTGTTTTTATCATGGATACCAAGAAGAATCTAAAAGGGCTTTCATGATGTTCAAACACCCTAGTGACATTGATAAAACTCATCTACTAATCAAGTAGGCACTTGAAGATACTAAGACCAGCCAAGTTATTCAAGTTTCACAAAGATCAACTGTGTGTGCAGTGAATGTTCATTTCTAATTTTGGATGAGGTTGGACTCATCATGTGTGAAAATCCATTATAAGCTATCTCATTTGTAAGCTAACATTGGTTTGTATAAAATAAGGTTGCTAATATGATAGATGTGTCACCATGCATAAGAATACACCATTGCCAGGACAATGTCTATAGCCCATTCCTGACGATGGAGATCACCCCATGGTTGTCAAAAACTAAGAATTCTAAGGATTCAAGCTCTTTTTCTTATTTTTATTTTGGGATTTTTGCTTTGTAGAATTTTGGGGATACTTGCTCATTTTGTGGAAGAGTAAGGGATTTTTTTATTTTTTTTTTATTTTTTGCTTTGTAGGAGCTTGCTCGTTTTGTGGAGGAGCAAGGGGATTTTAATGTTTTTTCTTTGGAGGAGGATACTTACTCGAGCAAAGGAATTTTTTTGGTGGGGGAGGATGAGCTTGTCCTTTTATCAATTCTCAAATTTTTTAGACCATGCACATGATAGGATGAGCAAGGGAAACTATTCGCTTTATGGTGATTTAATTTTTGATATATGCATGGGACACTATTGTATTTCCTAAAAACAAAAATTTAATTTAATGTTTGATATATGCATTTGGTATTAGAGAAAAATTAATGTCACCAAGAAAACTTGTAGCACTCAAGGACTATTGATATTCAATGTAGGTTGAATGAGACACTAGGTATAGCTGAAAGATAGAAAGTACCTAAAGATTTTTCAAACCATAGACTTGGGAAAGAACAATATTTCATAGGGTTTTTTTGGGTGTGGATCTAGAAAAAATGTGTACAGTTAGGGATAATACGAGATAGACACCATAAGGAAGATGCCCTTGATTAATGTGACACAATCAATCCTAGAAAAATAGGTAAAAGCATGCATTGAATGATAACCAAAGTATTATTGGTGATGATGTGAACTATGATGTGAAATAAGATGTATGAAGGTAGGTCATAAATTAGTTGCATGGGTTGCATTAGATGATGCAACCTAAATAGGCCAAAAGCCTAAAAAAAATATTAATATTAATATTAATTTTTTATGTCTTGTTTTCACTTGGATTTAACAACCCAATATCTATCCAATTATCATGCAAAGAGGTAATTGGATCAAATTTTTTTCGACAAACCTAGTGATTTCTCTTGTAAATGAGTTTTGATCCTTTATTTTGGCCATAAATTAACCTCAAACTTGTGCAACTGATACTCAAATATGTCCTTCATTCTTCTCTCTGATCTTCAAAGTAGATAATTATTTCTTGACTTCCTTAGGACAAGTCTGGTTACCCTCTAATATTCTATCAAGGGTATTAAATGCAGGGGTAATTTTCAACCCTATGGAACCTCAGGAGCTTCACAAAACTAATGCTATGGGTTGGCATAAACTAATTCCTCGCAATAGCTACCCTAGGATCTGGTGCACTAGTAGCAAAATAAAACTAGTCACCTAGCAATGAAGTTGGTACCTTGCATGTCTTCTTGTAAAAATTATCTTATGGTTTTAATTACCAGTGATATGGAAATACCAAATGTAAATTTGATTATTCATTAAGTAGAATAGAATGTATAGAACATACAAGGAATCACGTAGGTTATAGTGGTTGTAACAATTTGCCATGCAAGGCCAACCACTTGTAACTAAAAGATATGTAGGGATAACCACCTGCCAAACATGGATGCAAACAAACAACTAACTGCTAGATGATAAAACATATCTTCTAACAGTCTAACTATGCATCCTAACAAATAACAAACACATATCCAACGTGGGTAGTATACTATGTCTCACATAAATACAAATGCAAGAAATATAATATCCAATGTGGGCATACTATGCCACACATAATACAATGCAATAAAATAACTTAGGCTTATAAATAAACCTAAGGTAATATAGTATCCTCAATAGTCAACATGAACTTGGATAGAGGGGTCCAAGTACGAGGTTGGCACTTTGAATGAGATGGACAAGGTGGGTGATGTCGCAATTGTAGCTCAATATTTGTGAGTTGATTCAAGATTTGTTGTAAATTTAGAGGAGTGTGTTGATGACTCCATCGTAACTCATATTTGCCTTTGAACTTGTCAAACTTAGACCCCTCAAAATGGGATGGATATGAGGATGATGGAGCCGATTGATGAATGGATTGATGGTTGAATTACCATAAGATTTGTCTTTCAAGTAAGTCGATGCAATCAATCAACAATTGGTAAGCTTCTGGTAAGATCATGTTGATTTATTGTTGTGGAAAATTTAGGCATCCTTAAGATATCTATCACGTAACTCAAATTTTTGAATTCACAATAAGAAATGCAAGATCTGGTGGACTTGCCTTTGTAACCTAGGAATTGATTTTATATACAAACTCATAACGAAACATATTGGGTCAAGATACCCCACTATGAGATCAATTATTAATTAACATTATGTGTTAGGTGCTCAACCAAATTAAAAGAAATTAAAAATAATTTTATTATGACCAATCATTAATAAAACACTCTCAGCCTTAGCTTCAAGATGCAAACCAGTGTCCTATTTGTTGGGTGATTATAACAAAGGCTAATTGAATTTTTAAATAAAAAAATAAAGAAAGAGGATAATTGACATGTCCACGTTCATTCAAATTATGTAATAAACATAAACATAAAATCAACAAAGAGAATGCATTATTTGTGAATTCAAATGATGTAATACACAAACAAGAAACACAACAGGCAATCGTTATGAAATTTCCAAAGAGTAGGAACTGGAGTTTATATTATATCTTGTTCTTGATGAGTAATAACAAAGCCTAGCAATGTACTTAGGTCTCACAGAAATATAACACAATATCCACCTTGTTCAAATGATGTAGCAAGGGGATGACATTTTCTATCCTAATTCTAGTGACATGAAAACTCCAGCTCTTCAATGCAACTCCTAGAAATGATCTTAGGGGGGCTGATTACACTCTTGGAAATCCTTGCATAAAGGTGAGAAGAAATGACAAGCAAAATAAAAAGACAAAAAAAGGGAATATAATTGAACCAAACATAACACTCATAATACCTCTTGCAAAATTTGCTATTCTATTACTTGATCATAATTTTGGCTTTGTATGTCTATTTTATAGTTTGAATTACCAAAATTCAGTTACATATGTAAGTTGTAAATGTTTCCACCTGGAGATTTAACTACCCTTGATATATTGAATGCATAATAGCAAAGACCTGCGCTATCACAGGTTGTTAAAATCCATGAAATATTGCCATATGTCCTAAAACAAATGCTATCTGTTACCTAAGGCCAACATTTTAGCTTCCTTGGTTCTGATTTTCTTGTCTTCTTTTGTGGTGGACCTAGTGTTGACCTCACCTTGTCCTCTTATGGTAGTTTCATTCAAATTCTTAGATATCTTACCTAAAACTTAGGTGGATTTTTCTCTATGTGAATACTTCCTTATGTGAAATAGATGTTTAACTCATGTACTGGGAGAAGAGGTAAGGGTCAGATCTAAGAGAATGAAAATATTAAAAGATATGGGATGCGATAAATAAACAAGGAATGACCAAAAATAAGGTGGATGTGTGTTAGAGTATATTACATCATTTGGGTCATGTAAATGTACCACATTTGGTACATAGTTAGAGTACTTCAAGCAATGTAATAAATGCACAAGTGTCATCATGCAAGTTGTAATGTGCAGGGTGTCCTCTTGTACAACTAGGTAGAGTGTTGTCCAAGAAATCTATCTTCCTATATAAAGGATATCATAGTAAGTGATCATATAGATCAATTTCATTAAGTTAATTATAGTAAAGAGTAGTAGATAGTGGTAGAATTCTTGAATGGAGTACAATGTGGTTATTTAGCTTATATCAATGGAGTGAACATCACCTCCATACTGCATTGTATTTTCATCACTTTCTATTTATAGTATATTTCAATCATATTGTAGAATTCCATTATTTTATATTTTTTGCATCTAATTAAGACTTGTGATAGATCTCTCCCATTGCATATATCCTCAAAATATAACAGTGGTATCAGAGCCATAATGCATATAGATAGGAATAGGGATAGCCACTATTACTACTATTTGCCTGTATCTTTGCAAATTAGATCTATTATTGTGGATTGTTGCATGCAAAATATACCACTAGAAATCGATTGATAGAAAGAGCCAAAGTAGGTCAATAGGATTAGGGAGAGTCACAAGTGAGGACTAAAACAAATCTCAGTTACAAAAATTTTGAGAATATTTTTGGCTAGAGTCTTTCTATAGAGTTGCAAAAAAACTCATGAAGACCAAGACTCAACATTCATTCTAGTAGATTGACGAATCAACTCGTGAAAACTATGTAAGGATCTAGATTTTTTTAAAGTTTCCTTTTTATAGGAAAATAGATACTGTATAAACTTGAGGAGAATATTCATGGTGAAGTTTTGAGATTGGAGATCTCCATTGCTAGATTGAAAAAATTCACATTGCAGAGGAAAAGGCCATAGAAGCCTTGCACCTGAATAAAATGCCATAGAATCCTTATACCAAAAATCCAAGCTCCAGATCTGGGAGGGAAGCCTACATATAGACTATCTCACAAGAGGAAAAGGATCCGCAAATTTTCAAGGTTAAGTAGTGAAGCCCTAACAAAATGGAGAACCAAGCCACACCCTTTTGAGGAGTACTAGAGCTCCATTAGGTTGAGCTATGCCCACACATAAACATTTAGATTCATCATTCCAAACTGCCAAACAGTGTAGGAGACACACCAGGCGACCCTTGAACATCAATTCGATCAAGGGATCGACTGCCATAGCCCATAAGACCTGAGGTAACCTTCAAGTTAGAGGTCTTTGTCTCTGACAGTAGCCCATAGTCATAGCCAAGTTTTAAAATGGTTTATTCCTTTGTTCTTAGTAATAGATATGCATTTATTATTATTTCATTTACATGTCTTTAGCATAGATCTAAATATTCTATTGTATTTAGATTAATATTCTTGGTTTCCATAAACACATTACTTATATTTGCTTCATTCTAATGCATCATGCTCATTTATCTTGATTATTATATTTTCTAACAAGAGCCTCTTCCGAAGAGGTGACCCGTACTACTTATCATGATTTGTTGTTTTTATGTATGTAGATCTATAGGTTTATAGGACCATATCAAGGCATCTGAAGCACATGATCCCTCCCAAATGAGAGAAGGAGAAGGAGGCATCTGTGAGCCCTCAAACAAGTTCATGTGCGATATCAAGAAGCCTATGGAAGTACATCACCCCTTTGCAAGGGGATATTATACTCACTTGTAACTCATTGTATCGAAATGGGTATCCCTTAGAGGGATCGACATGTAATCAAGTTTTGATATAAATAAAAATGATATTTCTTTGTTATTTCTGTGTTATATGCATTTCATGACATTTCATTTCATTTTGCTATAATATTGCAAGTGGAGTGAGCGGTGCGTGCCTCTCGGAGTCGCACAAATGGTGATCATGGTGGGACCCCCACTAGGGTTTTATTTTTTTGCTGAGTTACTTATGTCTTGGATGCCTTTTTCTATGTAGGTCTAGCCACTCTGGTCAACAGCAGCCAGAAGAGCTTAGTCGCTACAGCTATTAGTGGCTAGAATTAGCTACTATGGTCAACAACAACCAGTAGGAGAGTTGAAATAAAGGTCAACCAAATCATCATTAGGTGAGGAATTGAGTTTGGTACACATTTCTAACTCTCTATGACTTTATATATGCATTTATTTTCTAGAAACAAGCAAAAACATAGCTAAGTAGGGAAAAATGAGGAAAATGAAATAAAAACTACATTGTACATTTCTTAGATTTCATTAGTTTCCTCTAGGCACTACTAGGAACAACGAGCTTCTACTTGTAAGGTCTTCCCTAGTCTCCAGTGTGCTAGGCTTCTGTGTGATTAATCTACTTGCATTTGGCCCAACCAGTGGTTGCCCATTCACAAAGTAGGAAGTGCATTACACAAAGATTATCTATATTACATTAAATATGCATCTTTTTGAAAGCAAAACATTATTTTTAGGCATGTAGGGATGTAAAGCATAAATGTTGGTGGATCAATCGTCTTATATTTTAGAATACATAAAAATAACACCACACAATTGCATGTCCTATCATAATATTGGCAAGGTTGGATTTCATCACCAACCCCCAATTCAGACCGGTGACGTTGGAATTCATCTCCGTCCATCAATTTTCCCCCTATATGTCCTTAGACAAAATAGAGAATTATTTTTGAGTTGGTCTGAGTCACTTATGTTCAATATGTCTCCCACTATGGCATAGTAGAAGAGCTAGGTGAACCCCCCACTAGGATTTAAGTGGTGTACCCTAGACTCTTTTGAGAAGTCATATTTGGTACTAGTGTCCTTACTCCACTTTGATTGAGTTCCCTCATTCCAATTCCAAAGCATAGACAAGAGATCAAAATCATCAACAAATATAAAACACACAAGACAGTTTAGGGAACACATTAAAATCCTTAAACAAGATAAACACATGTTTACTTTGTTTGTGTAACTCGAAAAGTAATCAAGAAGACAACTCGAATCATAATGGTGAACACATGGAATAACCACCCTCGGTCCATTACCGAAGGGGAGACTAGCACTCCTCACACTCACAAACATACTGGTGTTGAGCCGCCCACACATAGTATCATCAGATGGAGTTTGGAAAGCCTTAGGGACGACAACTCAACCCTTGGGGGACTCCACAAGAAACTCCAGTAAGAGATCCACTTCCTGGGTCCCATTAATATAGACATGAGGATGTTTAAAGACCTCCCTCATCACACATGAATGAGGGGTCCTCATGGTGCTGCTCATCATATAAGCACATGAAGGCATCACGACCTCCGTCATCACATAAATGAGTGGAGTGTAAATGTGCGAACTTGAATTGTATTAATCAGCCGAGTTTAAATAACACAACACTTGTCGGAAATAGTCACGACTGAAACAAAGATCACTATAACAAGGTAACAAAGAAGCGTAACAGTACGCTTAACAATGCAATAGAGACAAAGTGGTTATAGTACGCTAACATCCCCCTTTATTACATTATTTGGGTAATGTAATAACTAATAGCTATACTAGACTACTAACATCCCCTTACATCATTTTGCAATACAAAGTGAGCTGCGAAACAATTCAAATTTGACACGTCCAAGTGCCTTAGTGAAAATGTCTCGCAACTTGAGCATCGGTGGGAATGTGTCGAAGCTGAATTCGGTGCTTTGGAACTTCCTCTCGAATGAAATGACATTGTGTGTCAATGTGCTTTGTTTTTTCATGATGGACTCGGATTCTTGACGAGGTTCAAAACACCCCGATTGTCGCAAAACAAGTGTATTGGAGATTTTGATGGATGGCCCATACTTGTCGAATGCGACGTAACCATATCACTTCGCACACAGCCTTCACGTGCGGCGCGATATTCTCGCCTCTCGTTGAAGAAATAGCAACCACCCGTTGCTTCTTGCCGTGCCAAGAGACAGGACCGGATCCCGATGAAAAATGTATCCGTAAGTTGACTTGCGATCATCAAATGATCCGGCATAGTCGGAGTCCGTGTATCCTTGCAAGAAGAATTTGTTGTTCCTCTTGTATTCTAGGCCATATTCTATAGTACCACGGACATAGTGAAGAACACGTTTTGTCGCTTTCCAATGAGTAATCTTAGGCTCCCGCATGAACCTCGAAAGATAGTTTACAAGAAATACGAGATCCGGCCTAGTATTGGTCGATATATGAGACTCCCAATCAACCGTCGATAGAGAGTGCCATCTACCTCGAGGTGAGTCATCATATCGCGATAATCGAAGTCCATTCTCCATAGGAGTTGCCATTGGCTTGCACTACCATGCGATATTTATCGAGCAATGTCTTGGCATACTTTTTCTGAGACACTTTGATGGTGTGCTCCTTCCGGCTGAATTCCGCACCAAGACAAGAATGGAGAAGTCCGAGATCCGTCATCTCAAAAGATTTGCACAAGTTTCTTTTGACAAGAGAGATCATATCTTCCGAACTCCCCGTAATGAGCAGATCATCCACATAGAGTACAAGCAACACTATCTCGTAACCCTGTTTCTTGAAATAGAGGTTTGCATCTGACGGACATCTCTTAAATCCATGCTGCATTAGGTGATTGTCCATTTTTATATACCAAGCTCGAGGAGCTTGTTTCAAACCATACAAGGATTTAACCAATTTGCAAACTTTCTGCTGTTGGCCTTCCACTTCAAATCCTTCAGGCTGAGTCATATAGACTTCTTCTTGGAGATCACCATTAAGAAAGGCACTTTTGACATCCATTTGGTGAACTTTCCACCCATATTGTGCCGCCATAGCACACATAACCCGAATTGTGGTCATCCGAGCAAGTAGGTGCAAAAGTTTCTTCATAGTCGATGCCTTCCTTTTGAGCATAGCCCTTTGCAACAAGACGGGCCTTATGCTTATCAATTGTTCCATCCGCCTTGTACTTGACTTTGTATACCCATTTGCAGCCAATAGGTTTCTTTCCATGCGGCAGATCAACAAGCTTCCAAGTTTTATTCTTCATCAGAGACTCATAGAGGCTCACTGAGAGCATCTTGCACTGATGCAGGTTCAAGACTATCTATGGTAGACATGAATGCCCCGTCATCATCAATATCCATATCCTCAACTTCTCTACTTGGAGTCACGTAAAGTTCCTCAAAAGATTGACAAAGATCATCAACCTCACCCGCTCTCGGCTTCTCTTTCCTTTTGAGCCATACCGCGTGTACGAGGTCTATCCAAATTCAAATTGGGAGGAGTGGATAAATTTGCATCTCTCGATTGTATTTGTACACCATTTAGGATTCTCGCTTCAGTGGTGGTGAAGAAGATGTAGAAGGACCTCCCGTCTGTGTTGACGAAGGAATCTCCTCTTCCTTTGGTTCCACAATATCCTCGGTGTACCGTAGATGTGCTCCGTGATGTGAAAGCTTCATCAAAGACAACATCTCTCGCTGATATGAATTTTCTTGGTCAAAGGATCTATCAACCGATATCCTTTAGAGTGCTCGTAATATCCAAGAAAAATACATCTCGATGTTTTCTCATCTAGCTTCTTCCTTTTCTCTTTCGGTATGTGCATGAAAGCTTGACACCCGAAAATACGTAGATGAGATATGGAGGGTTTTCGACCACTCCATGCTTCCCGTGGAGTCATTCCTTTTAGGGCCTTTGTGGGTGCCCTATTCAAAAGATACACCGCAGCTGGTGACAGCTTTCTGCCCAATATTGTTGCCCAAGAGTTGCACCCGTGAGCATACAACGAACCATTTCCATGATAGAACGGTTCCTTCTCTCAAGCAACTCCATTCTCGCCGAGGAGTATAGGCAGTTGTTAACCGTCTCTTGATCCCATGTTTATCTAGGAATGCAGAAAATTCATTAGAGGTAAACTCTCCCCCTCGATCTGAGCGGAGGGTTTTGATAGAAGCCCCTGACTCCTTCTCAACGGATTTCTTGAACTGCTGGAAGAATGCAAAAGCTTCAGATTTCAGCTTGAGAAAGAAAACCCACATCTTTCGTGAGTAGTCATCTACGAATAACTCGAAAGTACCTCTTCCCTCCAACACCGTTGGGTGTGAAAGGACCGCATAGATCGGTGTGAATTAGCTCCGGAGGTTTTCTTGCTCTTGTAGAGCTCTTCTCAAATGGTACTCTATGCCGCTTTCCCGCCAAGCGCCGGAGCACACCGGCAATGTGGCGTAAAGGGAAGGAAGACCCTTTACCATCTCATACTTGCCGAGCTCAAGTAAGTAGCCGTAACTAAGATGCCCATATCTCTTGTGCCATAGGGAAGTTGCCTCCTTGGTAGAGACAAATCATGGCAACATGTGGAGTAGAGATAGCATCTAGTGCAAATAAGCCATGCTTATATGAAGTCGTTGCAACCGCTTACCCTTCCCGGTAATTGTACAACACTTCTTTCCATTCTCAACACGAAAGTTGACAACCATATTTCTGTCCAGGATTTGTGTCACCGACAACAAATTGTTGGCCAATCCCGAACATAGAGGACCTTGTCAATCCGACACTTGCCATCGTGAAGAGTGACCGAAACTGTACCCTCTCCCTGAACCCTGTAGGTTTTATCATCAGCAATGGTGACAGGTTTGCCCTCCTTGGCCACAAATGATTCAAACCACGATCTGTCGCCAGTCATATGTTTACTAGCTCCGTAATCGACATACCAAATAGGATCCCTCTGAGTGGAATCTGTGGTAGTCATGAGCACCTTGTGTGCCCATTCGTAATCCGAGTCGTATTCTTCAACAAGCAACATTCACCTCGGGGTTGCTTGTTTTTATTTTGTGGTTTGTTTTGGCCTTTTTGCTTGTTCTTATGCCAACACCTGTTGGTGTCATGGTTGTCTTTCTCACGGATCTTGCACCACCTCTTCTTCTCGTTGAGGTTGCTTGCCTTTTCCTTTCGTATCCTCTTGAGAATTTCCTCCTTTCTCGAAAGTTGCCTCCTTTTTGCCCATTACCTTTCTTCCTAGAACCCCGCCTCGTTGGTGTATAGGGCCGTATTGGAAGAATCATCCTTGTGAAGTTGGCGTGCCTCCCGTTGTTGAAGCAGATTGACCAACTCGATGTAGGTAATTTGTCGTTGGGACACCCGGATGGAGGTTATCAACATGTCAAATGAAGAAGGTAAAGCTCTCATCACAAGTGAAATGAGAAGCTTTTCATCCACAAGATCTCCTAGAGAACTCAATTTCTCTTTCAACTCGTACACTCGCACGTAAAGAGTTCAACCGTTTCACCCCGTCTCAAACTCAGAGTTATGAAGTTGTTGTTGAAGATGAAGAATGGTGGATTCATTCTTCCCCTCATAGATGGTTCTAAGGGCATCCCATGCCTCTTTACCACTTGCTTTATCAGCTATATGAGGTTGCACTTCATCCGAAACAAGAAACAAAATGAGCACCTTTGCTCTACCTGTCTTTCTTGTCAAAAGCAATCTGATCCGCCGAAGGACCCGTGGATCCTCGTCGTTGGTGAAGGCCTTGTTGCTACTCCAAGAATAATATCCCACAAATCTTCCATTTGGAGAATAGCCTTCATCTTATGTTTCCATGGTGTATAATTTGGACCTTTCAATAACTGATGCGGATCAATCATCAATTTTGCAACAACGGCCATAGTGAAGGTTCCTTATATCACCAAATTGGTCCCCCTTTCGATATACCTTTTGCTAGGCCAATATACCGTACAAAATACCCGCCCTTACGTGAGGGAAACTATAGGTATTTAGAAAGATCAACAAAAATCACCCGCCCTTACGTGAGGGAGACTATAGGTGAATTTTAGAGATCATACGATACGTGGAACATAAGCGGTACCGAAAGGGAATCGCCTTGTTGATGGCACCTACCATAGAAGATTCTTCTCATGCGTGGGGCGTAACTTCCCCTAAACACTATGAAGAATACTTCGTCAGATTTACGCCTAAACACAAGTGCGATAAAGGGTAGTGGATGGAGTAAAAAATGCAAAAATGGCGTACTTATTCCTCCCCGACGATTTATAGAGAACAAGCTCAGACGTCGTTATAGCAACTATGTTAGGCGGCGGATACAGTAGCCAAATCACGACAGCTTTACCTCTAAGTGCTGGCCAGAGGTATCGCAAATACCGAACGCTGCAGAGCAAATAAATTGCACAGATGGGTTTTATATTCCGGGGACTTTAGGGAGTGTTTGATTTTAATTTTTAATGTTATAGTGCAAAAATGAAATATGCAACATACAACAAAAAAAATGCCCACTAGAATAACCCACAAGGTGTCGGTCACAGCCGAAAATGCACCTTTTACAATGCCAAATTGCTATTTCAAAAAATTACTCAACATCCCCCTTTGATTTTTTGAAAAAAATATCCCCCCTTAAAAAAATTCTTTTAACAAAGCATTTTTAATAACTATTATATATTTAAAATTAAAATAAATAATTTTAATTTATATAGTTTTAAAACTTTAGGAAAAATAAATTAAAATTAAATTTTAATTTATAAAGTTTAAAACTATTAAAAATAAATTAAAATTAAAAATTTTAATTAAAAATTAATAATTATAAAAAAAAACTTTGAAAAAAAAATATACCTTGGGGGGGTCGGCGGGATTTGAACCCCCAACCTGCAGGCTCCCTGAGCCTTACCGCACGGCTCACGACCACGTGAGCCAGCGGGCTGATCCGAAAGGAACAGTGGACCTGCTCCTCTTTCAACCCCTCCTTCGTCTCCTCCTCTGCAACGGCCTCGGCTTGCGACCAAAGACTCGCTCGAAAAAAAAATCGGCCTCGGCTTGCGACCACAGCCCTGCTCCCACTGCTCCCGGCGTTTTCGAAAAAAAATCACCGCTGCCTGCTTTTCCAGACCGGATCGGCACTCGAAAAAAAAAGAGAGCCGAACTTTGTATTTTTTTTTTTTCGTTCCAGAGAGGGCGTTCGATTTTTCCGGCGATTTAAAAAAAAACTGGCAAAATTATTATTTTTTTTTTTTTCTTCGAGGGCCTGCGCCCGGGGGGAGGGCTCGCGCGATCGTGCGCAAACGCGGCCTCGCGGGGGAGGGGGAGGGCTCGCGCGGCCGTGCGCAAACGCGGCCCGCGGGGGGGGGAGGGCCTGCGCAACTGTGCGCAAACGCGACCCGCGGGGGGGGGTTTATACCCCCTCCGATTTCCCGCGTCGGCGGGAATTTGAATTCCCGCTCCGCCGACCGGGAGAGGGGGGTGGTGCCCTCGGGGAGCGCGCACGTCGCACGGGGAGGGGGGGCCACCTCCTGCGCGGCGGGGATTTAAAAAAAATCCCGCGCGGGCGCTCTCTCCTCCTGCCGACGCGTCCTGCCTAGGGGATGCACCTCCTCGGACGCAGCGCCAATGGACGTCTGCGTGACGTCCTGGCCGTCGACCGGACTCCCGGTCGTCTGCGCACGGGGCCCGTGTCACGACGCGCACAGCTCTGCGCGTCTTTTTTTTTTTTTTTTCTCGCCGGAGGAATCCTCTGCTACAACAAACCCGGAGAAAAAAAAATTCCCGTCTGGCTAATTAAAAAAATCCGTTTGTTGTCCACGCTTCTCTGCTGCCGCTGCGCTGCTCCCTTCACGCCACTGGCTCTGATGCCATGTAAATGTGCGAACTTGAATTGTATTAATCAGCCGAGTTTAAATAACACAACACTTGTCGGAAATAGTCACGACTGAAACAGCACTGTTACAACAGTGTAACAGTAAGCGTAACAGTACGCTTAACAATGCAATAGAGACAAAGTGGTTATAGTACGCTAACATGGAGGCATCACAACCTCCCTCCTCACATTGACCTACAGAGGTATCACGACCACCCTCATCACACAAAAATATAGAGGCTTCAATACCTCCATTCTCACACCGGTATGAGGAGGCATCAAGGCCTCATTCATTGCATAGGTAGGAAAGGGAGGTAAGATCCCAAACATCACATGACACACATAGAATAGACCCACCCACTAAGGGGTAAAACCATAGGATTGTGCCTAGTCACAGACTCGAAACATATTGCAACCTACCTATGGATGGGATAATGCCCCTAGATCATGAAATCATTGGTGCAAATGGGACTCCATGAGATCAGACATGGATAACTAGATAGCTCGACAAGCTGGATCAGTTCCCCTCTAGGCCAACTCTGATAAGCATCACTACTGCATATTCAACTTCAGGGAGTTCATGTAGTGTGGCCACTAGACACACCAATGAACCAAGGGAAGCTTCAAAGTGACCCCACAACATATACACTGCTTAAGATCATGAGTGTACTCAACCCTTAACACAATACATAGAGGAAGTTTCCCTAGCATACAGGGGGAGGTACACAACAAGAATCTCCTTGAGAGGACTCAACATTAGAACCCCTCAAATAGAAATCAAAATAGATGAACCCTCAATAGCAAGTCGCTCTAACCACCTACATAGGTTGGAAGAAGAGCTACGCATTAAATGGGAATGCATGGAATATCTTGAGCAAGAAGAGCATAGAAAAATGTGCCTACGTTTACAAGAACAACTCTCGAGAGCATGAGGAGCTAGCAGAGAGGCTAGCTCGAATAGATGCACACATTATCAGTGAGAGATATCAACATGAAGGGCGTACCAATGCTCCATGAGGGAATGGTGTTATATATTAGTATCTTCAACACACCCCACAAAATCAACAACACTCGAACCCCAGGCAAACACAATTCAATAGGGACTAGGTAAGGATAGGAGATCAGGAACAAGCCCAACCAAAACTTCCAAACGTGGGCATGGGGGATGAATACAAAGGCCCAATTGGGGCCAACACTGAAATACCTCCATTACCACCATGAAAAAACCTTCAAGAACATGAAATTATCTCCTCAAAGGTATACCAAATGCTCATCAAGGGAGTAAAATCTCTATAAAAGGACACAAATGGACAAAAACCAACATTGGACAAGATACACAACTAGCCTCTATGCCCATTAGTCCCAAGTATCGCATATCCTAGGCACTTTGAGATGCCTAGACTGGATAAGTTTAAGGGTGAGGGAGATGTGCAGGAACTCATGACTAACTTCATGAACACATGCTTCCACCTTAACAATGATGATGCCCTGATGCTGAGAATATTCATCATGGCATTATCGAGCACGACAATGCAATGGTTCAACAAATTTCCCAAGCATAGCATAACTAGATTTGAGCAGATAGCAAGTGTATTTCTAGAATGTTTCTCATTCGATGCCAAGAATAAGGTGAACTTTTCTGACCTGACCAACTTGGACCAATATGATGATGAGCCAATGATGGACTATGGAGATAGGTGGAGAAAAATTATGGCAAAGCTATCATTCTCTGTCCCCTCAGAAGAACTCATTCAAATGTTCATAAAGAGTTACACAAAACATATTTTCCTTCTCTTGTAGCTGCAACAATATGAATCATTCAAAGAAGCCTTGGCCCAAGCCAAGCTTATTGAAGACATTAAGCTCTATGAGGGAGACCTTAAGCTCTGCAACAAAAAAGAATGGAGAAAAAAAAACTAGAACAACAAGAACAAATAGAAGTAGGCCAAGCCTGCTCAAGTTAATCAGGTCATGTTAGCCACACCGTAAGGGGGAATGGATAGCAACCCTAGAACTATCAAGCATAACCCCCACCAGCCAACTATGATCCCAAGGACAATCGAGGCCAAAATAGAGAACATTGGCCACATCGTTATTTTACGCTTCTAAATAAATCAATGTAGTTGATATTCAACCAATTAAATGAGGTGCAAAGGATAAGATTTCTTGACATACAACTTTTTGAACCTAACCGTCCCAAATCCAGAGGATACAGGTAAGATCACCATTGCTCATACCATAGGAGACAAGGGCATGACATCAAGAATTGCATCAAATTCAATAATGTGGTGCAAAACATGATCGAGAAAGGAGAGCTAAAAGTTGACAACCCACTAGATCTTGATAATAGAGATATGGGTATATACCGAAACCTATTTCCAAATCATGAGGTCCCTAGATCAGGGTACCCAAGTTAACCAGGTTTGGGTCAAGCCACCTATTTAGGGGTGCTTCATAATGGTTGAATTGGTTAATGTGAAAACCAAGAGTCAAATATATGGGCAACCATAGCCTCTAGTGGCTCCCATTAATATCCCAGTTGCACCTCAACTGAGGTTGGTGCATGAGAATCCTTCAGGTCCACCAATGAGACTTGTGGTGACTGTTCGGAGTATATTAGAACAAAATCTACAAATGACTCCAACCAAATTATCCATCTATGAGCTCATACAATAATATCTTAGGTACCGAGAGAGGTTAATGGAGATTTTGTGATTAATCAAGCTCCAACCCCAGAAGCCATATGCGTTCACAAATTTTGTGGGGCAAATTCAACAGTGCCAAGAGCCGGTGATACGTTTTTACGATCACAAAATCAAGGAAGTGCCAACTACTATAGTGGAACCGTCTTTGCATATCATTGCATCTATCAATGACATACCATTCAAGTAGGTTCTGATTGATATAGGCTCATCAATCAACATCATTACTACCAAGGCTATATGGCACTTGAAGATACCCAAGTCCAACATTTTCCCAACTTCATACACCCTTAGGGCTTTCAATGATGCGCTATGCACCACAGTGGGTATAAAATTTTTACCTATAAAAGTAGGGCATACGACCATCCCTTTGATGTGTCATGTGTTGGAAAGGGCAATGCAATATAACATCCTCCTAGGGTGACCTTGGATTAGGGACATAAAGTGCATACCCTCAATCCTGCACCAATACATCAAGTATGTGCATGAGGGACAAGTGCATGTGGTCCCATATAATGAAGAGCCATTCAAGTATGTGCACCAAGTTGAATTTCCAAGAGGTTTCGACCTGTCGTCAACACACTTATACATCAGACCTTCATCTACAACCACACAGTCTAGAAGCCAAAGCAAATCAATGAGAGGTAACCTACCCACATCGGTGCCACCTCCTACATGCAAAGCCACTGGTGCTTATGATACATATTTTATGGATAAGGCTAGGGGTAAGCAGAAGTTGAAGGCAACCCTAGTAGAGAAAGAGTGCCAAGGGCAACCGATCAAAGCAACAGCAGAAATTCCTACTCCGATGGAGGAGGAACATTCCCAAGGAAGAGTTAAGGAGGTACCTCAACTTGCCTCACCTGCATCATCAACAACATCATCTACACCCCAGGTGATACTGCACCTAGCCAACATAGTTCTAGGATAATATCTTGTACAAAACGTGATGTTCATGTCTATCACTGAGTCTACACAAGACATGGGAAAGATAAGATTCCCAAATCTACCAATAGGAATGGTGGTGCCTTTAAGAATCCTGCCTAATCAGACTAACTTCATATACATTGGTCTATATTGCACACACACTACTTTATACTCAAATAAGGATGAGGATGAGTTATTCACCATGAGTTTCCATTACTTTTCAAACCCTTATTTCATGCTAAGATACTTTGAACAATGCCATTGGCATGGATATGGTTTGGGCCTATATGAACAAGGGCATAGACTTCCATTTCAACCACAATATTAGCTACCTATGAATAGGTGTGGTATAGGCTATCAAATGCAGGGCCATGATGACTCCTTAGAAGAAGCATTGGACATGCTAAACATTGGGTTTGAAGAAGACATTTATTGGAACCCATATCGACTTCCTATCATAAACCTTTGGGGTCACAAATGGGTGTCAACAATCAAAATTGCACCCCCTGAGACATATCACATTGAATACTACCTTGAAGCACCCTCCTTAGGAGCCATCCTATAGGAAGAAGAGCCACTACATGGATACAGGCAATAAGAGTACAACTATGTCCCGATCGAGGATAAAAATGAAGCTGGATTGGCCTACCACGGGCCATGATATGTTCAAAATCATGATTGGACAGACCAAATAGGAAGTGGCTACATATCATATGAAAGTGAGTTTGTCCCAAGTAACAGAGGATACAAGTTAGATGAAATTTACTATGAGTCAGAGGACTCAATGGAGACAACCTACTTGCACCCCAAGACATGCGGGCTACAGCATTAGGCCAGAGACAAATGCTAATGGACTCTTCGTAAGTGATGATAATTTTGAAGATGAAATGGATCTAGCTTATCTAGGGCATCAAAAAGCTAGATACTAGCCCATCCTAGGACCAGAAACCAATGCCAATGGCTTCTAGATAAGTGATTATGACTTTGAAGATGAGACTGATATGGCTTATCTTAGACCTCGACACTTGAGGCCAGTCAATTTGCTTATGGAAAGGGAAGCGACATTCTATACCATCGATCCCAATATTTGATTCCTAGGAAGACCAGTTAACCTAGATACCATCCATCACATGGTCAACCCAAAACCACCAACGTTTAGAGAGCATCTATTGCCCAATGACCTAGTCATCTAATCTATCTATCAGTTGGATCTTGAGATCGCTATGCCACCAAAGCCCCATCATGAGCATAGAGGACATCCCCTCAAGATAAAGTTGTACCCATGTGGCCCTAGATATTTCATCCCATCCATCAACATGATCTCCATTGATTTAACCACTCCACTCCATAACCCAATAGACCCATCAAAACCATTTTGTCTTAATCTAGATGCCATTGATTGGGGTTACACTGATTCACCCCTAGAGCCTAAAGATATCTTCCCTAACGAAGAGATGCTACAACCATTCCATTTTACATCAGGCTATATGCACGATGTATATCACACTGATTTTGACCCTGAGGCATTAGGAACCATGAACCCAGTAGATGACATCCATATAATCCCCACTCCTCATCAACTGGAGGAGGGGTCACACATGGAAATAAAGGAAACTTTTGAGGTAGACATCAATGATGATCCATATCAATAAAAGAAAGTCAAGTTCAAAGAAATATTATCTCTAGAAGAACATACCATCATAATTCCTCTACTAAGAGAGAGATCAAATCTCTTCACTTGGACTTACAAAGACATGCTAGGGATAGATATGAAGTTGGTGGTCCACTACCTGTTGATAGACCCTGTGAAGAAGTCGATCAAGAAAAACATTAGAAATGTGCATCCAAATTGGTTAAAGATGAGTTGCAAAAACTTTTGGATGTAGTCTTTATTGTCTCCATTGACTATCCAGAATATGTATCAAATGTGGTACCTATAGGAAAACCTGATGGAAGGATCTATATCTGTACAAATTTTAGAGACCTCAACAAGGCAACAACAAAGGATTCATTCCCATTTCCCAACATAGATGCTCTTGTAGATGCAACTGTAGGTCATGAGATGCTCTCCCTTATGGACGGTTTTTATGCTTACAATCAAATTCGGATTAAAGCTGAATACTAGCACAAAACTACATTCACAACACCATGGGGAACATTCTTTTATAAAGTTATGTCATTCAACCTTAAAAATGTTGGTGCTACATATCAACGAGCCATGACATACATTTTCCATGACTACATGCACAAAATATTAGAATATTATATCGATGATTTGCTAGTCAAGTCATTGCTACGTAAAGAGCATGCTGAGACCCTCACAAAGGTCTTCGATCACCTGATCAAGCATAATGTCAGGTTGAATCCCAAGAAATGCGTCTTTGGCATAACATTTTGAAAAATCTTAGGATTCATCGTGTCCAAACAAGGCATCAAGGTAGACCCAACAAAGGTAAATGCTATCCTATAAATGACCTCGCCCATGAATGTCAAAGATCTAAGAAGCCTACAGGGCAAAGTAGCATCCATAATAATTTATCGCACAACTCTCGAACAAGTTTCAACCCATGAACTGACTACTACACAAGAGGGTCCCTTTCCAATGGAATGAAGAGTGTCAGCAAGCATTTACTGATATCAAAGAGTACCTGGTAATGTGTTGGAAATTACCATCAGTAAAAGTTAAAAATTTGATTTTACTAGGGGTAAAGGTAACTTACCTTTTACCTTACCTGGACGGCAGTGGACGGCGGCAATTTGGGCGGCAAGAGAATTCCCTTCATCCTTCTTTTCCCCCAATTTCTCCTTTCCCCCTTTCTTTCTCGAATAGGTTATTTACCGCCTATTTAAACTATGTAACCTAAGTTTGAAGGTTAATGCAATATTTCCTATTTTACTAAATCACTCACCATTCACATTTGGTATCAGAGCGGCGCGATTCCCGAGGCGGTGGGGCCCGCAGTCCGAGGCGGCACGGATCCCGAGGCGGCCCGTAGGAGCAGATCGGCGTGACTCCCGAGGCGCTGGTGGAGCTGGACGAGGCGGCCCGCAGGAGCATCAGATTGGCATGATTCCCGAGGCAGCACTGCTGATGTGGCTGGCGACCTGCACGCGGCCCGAGGCACTTGTGGCGTGACGTGGCGTGACGTGGAGTGACTGGCATGCGGCTCGAGGTGTAGCGACGTGGCGATCTACGGCGTGACGTGGCGTGACGTGGAGTGACTGGCGCGCGGCCCGAGGTGCAGCGACGTGGCAACCTGTGCTCGTGAACCGAGGCAAAAGGATCTGCATAGTTGGCGATTTCCCGTAGGCAATCAAAGCACTATACGTGCTTTGCTTCTTTTAAGAAGCTTTAACATCGCCTCACAGGCGATGTGGGACTAAAGTCCCAGAAATAAAATAAGCTTCGCGTCGAAGCGCGAAGCCAATTAAAAGCTTCGCGCTCGACGCGCAAGCTAGAAGGCTGGGAGCCGCCAGCTTAGCTTCCGGATCAGCCCGGTAGCATAGCGGCTACCCTAAGCCTTGACTCCCGCGAGGTCGAATGTTCGATCCTCGGCGGGATCAAATTTTTTAGCCTCGCGTGATTTTGCGAAGGCTATAGGGCAGGGAGCGCTAGCTGCTCCCGGATCAGCCCGGGTAGCACAGCGGCTACCCTCAGCCTTGTGACCCGCGAGGTCGCAGGATCGACTCTCGGCGGGGTCGATAGAAAATCAAATTTTTTTATTAAATTTTTTTAATCAAAAGCAAAACTAAAGGAATAAGTTTAAAATTAAAAAAATATATATTTTTTTTAGTTTTTTAACTGTTCCTTTGCTTTTATAAAAAAAATTTTAAATTGCTTGAAATTTCCTAAGAGGAAATATATGTGAAAGCTTTTTATTGCTTGAAATTTCCTAAGAGGAAATATATGTAAAAGTTAAAAAAAAAACTTAGAAAGTTAAATTTTTTTTAACTTAGAAAGTTTAATTTTTTTTACTATTTCCTAAGAGGAAATTCTTGTAAAAGAAAATTTACGGGAAATTTTCTTAAATGATAAGATCGGAAGGTTGTTATCATGCTCTCTGCAAGGTGTTACTGAGAACAACACCTGAAGACTTTGATAGGCACGTGAAAACACTAAGTCTGAACACAGTTTTTTCACAGTTGCAAAACGCGATTATTGCACACCGGAGAAATCCTGATCAAGGATACGACGCAGATTCAGAGGATAACTCCTTCGGCAGCAAGTTTGAACAATCTGACACAGTTGCAATTGCTGCACAAGGATCCGAATATACTCATTATAGTAATTCAGTTGAAATCCTACAACCTCCTTCTCCTGAAATAATATTGATCAGTGACGATGATGAACAAGTCGCTGACAATTTTGTAATTTCTGAACAAATTTGAGTTGTTTTTGATTGTAAATCAAGCAGGGCTTGATAGTTTGTAAAGTCTTTTTCCAATAAGACTATAAAAGAGAGGTTTCTTGTTTTAGTAGATTAAAAAATGGGTTCACATAATAATCTACCTATTCCCGAATTCAGAGGGGATAATTATGAGTATTGGTCCATCAAGATGAGGACATTACTCATCGAAAAAGGACTATGGGATATTATTGAAGACGGTTACATTGCTCCAACAGATTGGACTACCTTAAGTGCAAATGATAAGAAGATCTACAAAGATGCACAGAAAAATAATTCATTTGCCTTATACCATCTTCAATCAGCACTAGATCCTAGTATCTTTCCAAGAATTGCATCTTATTTAACTGCTACAGATGCATGGAATGCCTTGAAAGAAGGATTCCAAGGAAGTGATAAAGTAAAGCAAGACCTTGAAAAGAGATTTTGAAAATCTCAGAATGAAGGACAATGAAAGAGTTGGAGACTATTGTGTTCGTGTTAAAGCAGTAGTTGATATGATGCAAACTTTAGGTGAAGACACAAAAAATGAAACAATTGTGAAGAAAGTGTTGCGAACTCTTCTTCCTAAGTGGAATCACATTGCAATCATAATTGAAGAATCCAAAGATCTTTCTACTCTTACATTTGATAGTTTGATTGGATCATTAACATCACATGAAGAGCGACTTCAAGGTGCACCTTCAACAAGCTATGGAGGTGATGATAAAGCCTTCACTTCGAATGAAAGTGTAAGACGAGGACAAGGAAGAGGTAGAGGCGAGAGGACAACAACAAAGAGGCAAGAGACAAAGCAACTCCTACGAGAGGAGGTAATCAAAACAGAGGTGGAAATCAAAACAGAGGAGCCAATCGGAACCAAAGCGGCAATGCGAGGCCGTGGAAATCAAGGACGAGGAAGTAATAAGACCAAAACGACTTGTTTCAATTGTGGGAAACAAGGCCACTTCGCTACGTGATTGCTGGTCAAAATCTTCAAAAGATCAAAGTAGTCAATATGGCTCATTCTACGGAGAAGAAGAAGGTCCACCAAATATTTTTCTCTCTTATGGACAACCGGATCAAAATCTAAATGATACATGGATTTTGGATGCTTGGTTGCTCCAACCACATGAGTGGCAAAGAAAATCTCTTTGCTACATTAGATTCAAATTACAAATCTCAAGTTAAGTTAGGGGATAATAAATCCTTGCAAGTTGAAGGCATAGGAGCTATGGAAGTTCCCACAAAAGAAGGCCTTAAAAATGTGAATGACATATACTATACTCCACAACTACAACACAATTTGTTAAGTGTTGGCCAAATGATGGAGAAGCATTACAAATTAGTTTTTGATGAAAGAAAATGTACAATCTTTGATAAAAACAATTGTAACCGGGTCATCACAGAAGTACCTATGACAAAGAATAGGTTGTTCCCTCTAAAGTTTGGTGAGCCGAGGGGAGCTCAACTTGCAAACATTGCTATTTCAAATCCAAGTGAATTGTGGCACTTGAGATATGGTCACCTCAATTCCGCTAGCTTGAAAATGTTAACATCACAAGCTATGGTGACAGGACTACCAAAAATTCCAGAACATAAAAAGGTATGCGAAGCATGTGCTTTGGGAAAGCACTCCAGAAAGAAGTTTCCAAGAGGCCGAGCGTGGAGAGCAAGTTATCCTCTTCAGCTAGTACATTCGGACATCTGTGGTCCAATGCAAACAAAGAGCCTTGGAAACAATTCTTATTTTCTAACATTCATAGATGATTATTCTAGAATGTGTTGGTTGTATTTTCTGAAACACAAAGATGAAGCATTTGATTGCTTCATAGACTTGAGAAATAATGTAGAAAAGCAAAGTGACTACTATGTCAAATGTCTTCGCACTGATAAAGGAGGAGAGTACTCCTCAAATGAATTTCTTCATTATTGTAAGCAAAATGGGATAAAGAGGCAATTCACTACTGCCTACACCCCACAGCAGAACGGTGTGGCTGAGAGAAAGAACCGCACCCTTGTTGAAATGGCACGAACAATGCTTCAGGCAAAACATCTCACAAACAGCTATTGGGCAGATGCAGTGAGAACAAGTGCATATATTCTAAATAGAAGTCCGACTTCTAGTTTAGATGGTATCACTCCTTATGAAGGATGGTACGGTAAGAAACCAAATGTCAAACATTTCAGAGTATTTGGTTCTTTAGCTTATGCACACATTCCTGAAGAGAAGCGAAAGAAGCTTGATCCAAAGAGCCAAGCATGTGTTTTTGTAGGGTATTGTGATTCAACCAAAGGATATAGATTGTACAATCCCACGACACATAAAATCATTATCTCCAGGGATGTAATTTTTGATGAAGGGGGAGAATGGGGTCATAAAAAATTTGTTGATTTTGACTCTAATTCGGACAATACCACACCAGTACCTCCCATAATGGTACAACCCAAGAAAAGCAGTCCTCCTCCACAAACTCCACATCAGGAAACTTCATCAAGTACATCAAGTGGTACACCAAGTCCAAGAAGGAATTTGCTGGCACCCCCAAATTCTCCAAAATGATTTCAAAGATCTGTAAGCGCTCCAAGTCCGATGGATATTGATTCAGTTTCTCAAAGGAAAGAGACAAATAGAGGAAAGCGCATACTACAGAGTCATCCATCTTCTCAAATGTTGGATAGGAATTTTCAACAAAGATACACTAGGAGTCAAGCTAGTGAGATGGATGACATTTTGTCAAGACTTGAAAATCTTCAAATGTCAGGAGATGATGAGTCTCATGAACCAAGGGGTGATGTAGTCAATTATGCTTTGTTGGCTGCTGCACAACTAGAACCATCTAGCTATGAAAAAGCATGCACTGAAAATATATGGCAAGATGCCATGGAAGAGGAAATATCCTCAATTAAAAAGAATGATACTTGGGAGCTTGTGAAGCTTCCCAAGGGAAAAAAATGTGTTGGATGTAAATGGGTCTATAAGACCAAATTCAATGCTGATGGAAGCATTGAAAGGCACAAGGCGAGATTAGTAGCCAAAGGTTTTACTCAGAAATATGGAATAGATTATGAGGAAACCTTTGCTCCAGTTGCTCGACAAGAAACAATCAAAACTGTTCTTTCCTTGGCAGCCCATAAAGGATGGAAAATACAACACATGGATGTGAAAAGTGCATTTTTAAATGGATACCTGACAGAAGAGGTGTATGTTCAACAACCTCAAGGTTTCCAAGAACCAGGAAAAGAGAACCTTGTTTATAAATTGAAAAAAGCACTATATGGCCTCAAGCAAGCACCAAGAGCATGGTACTCACGAATTGACGGCTATTTCAGCAAATATGGTTTCACAAAAAGCAAGAGTGAACCAACATTATACTACCTGAAAAATGGAGTAGATATCCTCATAGTTTGTTTATATGTGGATGATCTAATATTCATGGGTAGTAATGATAAAATGAATATGGAGTTCAAAAACTCCATGATGAATCAATTTGAGATGAAGGATCTCGGATTAATGAGATACTTTCTAGGAATGGAAGTACATCAATCAAAGAATGGGATCTTCATATGTCAACAGAAATATGCTCATGACATGATCAAGAAATTTGCTATGCGACAGTGCAAATCAGCTGAAACACCAACTGGACATGGAATCCAGCTAAGCAAAGAAGATGGAGCACCAAATGTTGACTTGACCAATTACAGAAGCATGGTTGGGAGTTTAATGTTTCTCACCAACACTAGGCCAGATATACAGTATGTTGTTTCTCTTGTATCACGATTTATGGCATGCCCATCCGAGCTGCATCTTCAAGCAACCAAACGAATTTTACGATATGTAAAAGGTACATTGGATTTTGGAATCCATTACCACAAGTCTAACTCTATGAAGTTATTTGGTTATAGTGACAGCGATTGGGGCAGTAATATAGATGACAGAAAATCTACATCGGGGAAGCTGTTTTAGTCTAGGTTCAGGACTAATAACTTGGAGTTCCAAAAAGCAATCTGTTGTAGCATTATCATCTACAGAAGCTGAGTACATAGCAATCACTCATGCAAGTACTCAGATCCTCTGGTTGAGGAAAATCCTTGAAGAGATTGGCGAAAAACAAATTGGTCCAACCAAACTGAATTGTGATAATATAAGTGCCATACAGTTGGCATATAATCCAATCCACCACAAAAGGTCAAAACATTTTGATATGAAGTATCACTTCATAAGAGATATGGTGGAGCAACGAGACGGTTGAGCTTCAATATTGTAGCACTTTGGATAATCTAGCGAGACATCTTCACCAAAGGCATGGCTAAAGCTCAATTTATAAAGTTGAGAGACTATATAGTTAGTCCTCTCAACTTTAAGGGGGAGAATGTTGGAAATTACCATCAGTAAAAGTTAAAAATTTGATTTTACTAGGGGTAAAGGTAACTTACCTTTTACCTTACAGACGGCGGTGGACGGCAGCAATTTGGGCGGCAAGAGAATTCCCTTCATCCTTCTTTTCCCCCAATTTCTCCTTTCCCCCTTTCTTTCTCGAATAGGTTATTTACCGCCTATTTAAACTATGTAACCTAAGTTTGAAGGTTAATGCAATATTTCCTATTTTACTAAATCACTCACCATTCACATAATGTTGCAAGTCCTAGCTCCACCAAGTCCAGATGTGCCATTCTTGTTATACATATCGGCTACAGATTTTGCTTTGGGCACCATGTTAGCTCAAAAGAATGCGCAAGATAAAGAGCAAGTGATATATTACATTAGTCGCACCCTGGTGAGCTACGAAATTGGATATGCATACATAGAAAAGTTATGTTTGGCAGTAGTCTTTGCAACCAAGAAGTTGTGCCACTATATGTTGAGCCATACCACATATGTAATATCCAAACAAAATCCTTTGTAGTATATGATGAACAAGACATATCATAACACATGTACTGCAAAGTGGATCATGCTATTGATAGAATTTGATCTAGAGTTCATAAGCCAGAAGTCCATCAAGGGATAAGTCATAGCTGATTAGCTAGCTGAGGCACCACTATAGAATAGTAGGCCCCTCACCATAGAGCTTCCTGATGATGTAGTATTTGCACTATCAGAAGCACCCGAGCCCAAAGAATCAAAAAACAAAGTTGACATGACTTTGTTCTTTGATGGTTCGAAGTGTGAGCAAGGAGGTGGTGTAGGAATTGTCTTTTTCATGCCACAAGGTGCTCCAATGCCCTTGTCATTCAAGCTAGACTTTCCTTGCACCAATAACAACACCGAATATGAGGCCCTAATTTTGGGTCTCCAAACAACCATCTCCATGAAAATCAAAAGGCTAAATATCTTCGGTGACTCCCTCCTCATAGTCAACTAGGTCAAGGGACTATTTCAATGTCGAGATCCTATCCTAAAAGCTTACAAGGAGCTTGCTGACACATACCTGGTCAAACTAGAGTGGTATGACATCGAGGCAATTCCTCATTTATCAAACAGGTTTGAAGACACCATGGCATATTTGGGATCCTTGATCCCTCAGAATCTATCTATCGATTTCATGACCATCCATGTCAAAATGCTCTCGCATTTAGCGATCCAGTGTGAGGCTTTGGATAACAAGGAATCTATCAACATGATTCATATAGAGCCAGACCAGGACTGGTTTTGTAAGGCCAGAGACTTCTTAAAGAAGGCACCTTGGGGGTCATTAATCTCTCAAGGTCCCATGGGGAATGGTACCACTATTCACCACAAGGTTGTCCCTCAGTCTGCGTTTGTGCAAACCAAACCGTAGGAGGCACAAGCCATCCTATCGATCGAGGTCGTAGCATATCAAGATTGGCTATCCCAATTACAAGAATTCTTAAGACTTGGAAGTATCCCACAGGGACTATCGCATGCTAAAAAGTGAGCATTCAAGAAAAAAGTGACTAGATATGTCTTGCTAGGAGACATATTGTATCATCGAGGTTACGATGGAGTCCTCCTCCATTGCTTAGAGCCTCAAGAATCAGCTTGGGCAATATCTCAAGCTCATGATGGTACATGCGGTGGCCACTTCAATGGCATGGCCATTATCAAGCGGATTCTCTAGATGGGCTATTACTGGCCCACCATGGAGAAATATTGTTGTGAGTATGTCAAGAAATGTGTTAAATATCAACATCATGCAAATTTGACACACTTGCCATCCTAGGCCTTACAACCTATCCAAGCGGCTTGGCCCTTTTCTCAGTGGGGGTTTGATCTAATCAAAAAAATCTCTCCCTTGTCATCAGATCGACACACATTTATTTTAACGGCTACTGAGTACTTCACCAAGTGGGTGGAAGCGGTCCCCCTGACATCAATAATTGGTCCTCGGATCGTGGAGTTCATACTCCACAATATCATTTGTCATTTTGGGGTACCCTTCAAAATAATCTTGGATAATGGACCATCGTTCAAAAACAAAAATGTGTGAGCTATAATGGCTAAGTACAACATTCAGCATAGTTTTGTGACACCATACTATCCGTAGGAAAATGGGCAAGCAGAAGCCTCAAACAAGACAATAGTAGCAATCTTGAAAAATATGGTGAAAGAGAATCACAAGGACTGGCATCTGCAATTACCCTTAGCATTATGGGCTTACAGGACTAGCGTACGGATGCCCACTGGGGCAACACCATTCTTGCTTGTATATGGCACTGAGGCCATCATGCCCTTAGAGTTGGAGATTCCAACGTTGCACGTCGCATTGAAAGAGTTCATCAATGATGACACCGTGTGACAAGCTCACCTAGATCAGCTGACCCTTCTGGATGAACGATGCATCAATGCTCTAGAGCATCTTCGCGTCTACCAGGGTCGTCTAACATGAGCTTACAATACTAGAGTCCACCTAAGAGACTTTAAGGTCGGTGATCTTGTGCTCAAAGAGAACCAACAGAACTCAAACCTGTCGCTGCATCTATGAGATAAATTTATGGCTAATTGGATAGGGCCCTACATCATATCTAAAAATATTGGGCTTGGGGCATATCGCCTAACAACACTGGAAGGTGTTGAGGAGCCAGAGCCTCTCAACATCATTCATTTAAAGGTATTCCACACATAAAATAGAAAATTATCAAAAACATTCAAATAACTGCAAAAGCTTCAAAAACAATAAAAATCATGAAAATCCAAACAAATCAAAAAACATTAAAATAAAAAACAATCACAAAAAGGCTCCAAAGGCATCTTAAAGCCCTTTGGTCAAATCACAAAAAGGCTCCAAAGGCATCTTAAAGCCCTTTGAACAAAACCAAAAAAAAACAAACAAACCCGCAAACAAAAAGGCTCCAAAACAAACCTGAAACAAACCCAAACCAAATCCAACAAAAGGAAACAAAACCAAAGGCATCTTAAAGCCCTTTGGTCAAATCAAAAAGGCTCCAAAGGCATCTTAAAGCCCTTTGGTCAAATCACAAAAAGGCTCCAAAGGCATCTTAAAGCCCTTTGGTCTAATATCAAAGCCCTTTGGTCAAATCACAAAAAGCCCCAAAGGCATTTTAAAGCCCTTTGGTCAAAAGCAAAAACATAAAATTCCAAAAAACATTCATAATAATAAAAAACTCAAAAACAATTGAAAGCATCAAAAATACAAAAAAAACATTTGCATTATGCATTCACACTTGCATCCATATAGTCGCATTGCATATAGGCATTGCATCCATTACATTTGCATTAGAAACATTTGTGTTTGCAATCTTACAAATGACACCACAGTTGTATCTCAATCATGCATCTTCAAAATCCATCATCATCCATAACCCATGAGTGTAACTGTGTTTTTCAACACAACCCTTTCCTATTGCTATGAGGAATATACTAAGGTTTTCCAGTCACTCCACAATACCTAGTGATTTTATCAAGTGTGGTAGAAAGTTATCTTGGCTTTCGATAGATGAGGTTTAGTTTGATAGCACCTGGTGTATGTCAAAATCCTATCACTAATCAAAACACTAAAATCCTAGTTGGAACAAGGAAATATGAACACTACAAAGTGGTATTAGAAATCCTAAAGTGAAAAGGTTCATCTCGCTCATCCCCCTGTGCGACCGGTTTGGAAATGCTGAGAATTGGCAAAAGGACAAGTTCACCCCTACCCAAAGAAATCCCTTGCTTTAATAAAAACAAGCAAAAATCCCAAGCAAAGCAAAATTCAAAATTCAAAAGTCAAAGCAAAAACCCAAAAACAAATTTATCATCACTACATAAATCCCTTGCTCAAAAGAAAAATAAAAATTCAAATAAAACAGTGGTTATCACCACTATACATGAGCAAGTATCCCAATAAAAATGAAGAAAATAAGGGAGTATAGAACTTGAATCCCTGGAATTCTTAGCATAGTCAAACCTTACGCATGATGATATGTCTGTCATAAGTATCTTGCTTTGGTACAAACCAATGTTTGCATGTGGAAGAGCTAGCTTTAGGTGTCCTGTACCGCCTAGTGGTTTAATACAACTAAAGTCCAACTTTGGATCAGGATAAACATTGGAGGATCCCCAATACAACAATGGGCTGAATGAATCCCGCCTAGCACTAGGGTATGCTTATGTTTCATCTAATATATTCATTTGCACACACAAGGATAATGAGTACCTAGGTCTTCACGACAGAAATTTATCCTTCAAAGGCTCTGTATGGTCAGTATACAACTTTTGATGAAATAACTAGAGTATTTGAGTCTCATGGAAAACCTCAAAAATCATACATAGCAATAACTCATTTCATCCCATAATCATACATATCATTTCAAATCATAATCACGCATATCACATCAACACACCTCACATTTTGAGATGTGCAAATAAGTAATTCATGTATTAAGAGTTACTATTTATATCCATAATTGTTATGCAGTTTGTGGTGTTGTCCATTAGATTGTTAAACTCATATCTAATCACTAATATGACTTAGGTGATTAAAGCATACAGGTTCATTTGCATTAAATTACCATCACATAAATAGTGCATCTCAAATATGGCATACATCATATCAATACATCAAAGTTAGACATGCATATAACCAATAGGTATACATACCATTATCAACATCATACCATCCAGTCATTCATACACCATAAAGCACAAGTCATGTAAACCATACCATATAGCATAAAATCACAAAAGCATTCATCCACACATGAACATCATGAAGCATAAGTCATAAGAACTAAAACCACCTGCATACATCATAAATCATACACCGACGCATATAAATACAACATCATCTAAACATACATCTATCACATCGCATCACATCATAAGGCATTAAAATCACATCACATCATAAAATCATAATAATGCATCACATAAACATAAAAACATAAACATAAAAGCATAAACATGAAGAAATACACATGATGAGTCTCAAAGCCTAAATATCATATAATCATGTGTCAAATAAGTACATGTAAGTACAAAAACCACCAATAAATCTATAACCGTGTAGGTCAGGCGACCTTACACCCCAAAAATAGGTACAAAGTATCAGATAAGTCATAGTACATCAGGAGTGGCCTGCACCACTAGTCTCGCCACCACCCTCACCACCTCCTCTAGGAGGCAGCATAGAGCTGGTACCTCCAGTGCGCTCTATCCGAGACCTGGTCCTATGGCTCGATCGAGCTGAGGACTGCCTGGAAGTGCTCCACATGCTGTGCTCTGAACCCCCTACTATGGGCCTCTCCCGAGGAGTAGCACCTAGAAGCCATATCTACGACCTGAGGGTAGAAATATAGGTAGCATCTGATGTCATCTAAGCATCATCCTCCTCTATGATCCCCTGCAGTCATCTCACCTCAGCCCCAAGATCTACACCTATACCTAAGGCAATCTAACTTCGAGCCTCATCATGCTCAATGGTAACCTGGGTAAGCTATCCTTGAAGGTCTACAATAGTGGTATCCCACTACTGGACCTATATCTAGGAGGTCTGCAACTCGGCCTCAACCTAGTGCAACTGAGCCCAGAGAGGAGACTCCTGATCCATAGGATCTGCATCCTCCTCCTCCTCTAGGGAAACTGCTCCCTTACAACCTGCTCCCCTACAACCTGCTCCTCTACTACCTGCTCCTACTGCTCGGCCTATCCCCAATCAACTATTCGAGCCCACACTCGGTGCCCCTCAAGATCCATAGCCTCAGCCTCATCCAAAGACTACCCTAGATGGTTGCCACCCTACCATAATTGGGTACCCCACCAGAGGGAGTACGCATCTATCACTCCAGCATCTGCAACACCAAGATCAACTATGGGAGGGTCATCCTCCTCAAGTACTACTATAACACAGGATGGTGGAAGGTTCTTCTCGATGGTAATCCGATGATAGACCACCGACTCGAGAGGAACATCCTATTGGATCCTAAACTGATGGAGCACCCTAGAGTAGTAAAAGAACTCCCTGATACCGACCTTATGACCGATCAACCATCGATCATGATGAGTCCTCACTATAAAGTTGGTAGGATCATCCTAGGCAGGACACTCATGATAAGGTCTCCATATAATGTTAGTAGCCCACAAACCTATCAAAGATGCCCTGTAGTGAGAAAGCTCCCCTACATGACATCGACTCTTGTGCTCCTCGAGCACCCTGGGCCACCTAGATCCGTAGCACTGGACATCCTTATCTAGATCAACAATCTCCACTAGGAGTCCTCTGGGGTGGTCTACCCTAATATGCTCCCAGCCCTAGACCTGAAGAAGCAAGCTATAGGTAATGCTAGCTCATCTACAACATTGGATGTGGTACAACTCATCATAACACTATGCCAGTAGTGTGCTCCCCTAAGCATAGATAATAGGTTTCTCACTATCAATCAGGTCTTGTACCATCGCCAAGAGGTTCCATGGGAACCTCAGTCTAGAGAAGTCAAGAATAAGGTTGTTGTAGATGACCATCAACAACACAGCATGCAGGCGGGTGAAGACCTCCTCATCATACCAATGGGAAATAGATTCCCCCTAAGCGAGTATCCCTGGAGGTAGCGTCAGCATGCTCACCAAAGACCCTCACAAATACAACATGTCATGCAGTAGTGGGGGAGGAAACAATGGGCACTCCATCGAAGGGGATCCTGAAGATCCTATAAACATCCTCCGGTGTAATGGTCATCTCGTCGGTAGGAAGGTGGAAAGTGTTAGTCCTATGGTCCCACTAGTGGGCCAGGGCCATCAAGTAGGCCTGATCGAACATAACCATGGGTATGCCAGTGATATACTAGAGCCCACGAGCCTTAAGCCAGCCCCACTCAGTATCAGTCATCTCACGTAAAATATCACAAAGCAGGTTTGGGTCCCGAGCTCGAGCAGATAAAATCTAAGATTTCAAAATAAAGGCCTAAATCAATGCACTGTAGCTAAATAAATGCAATAAACATGCTAAATGGTGCAAATATGATCAAACTACTCTAAGGCTACATGAGTAATAAATAAATGCACCTAATCATTCAAAAATTTGCATAAAAACAACTCAAAATTCCAAAAAAATCAATTAATTGGCCTAAAAAATTAAAAATCAAAATTAAAAACCTAAAGTTCCTTGGTCGCTCATGCCAGGAGCGGCCACAACTTGACCGCTATAGCTGGCAGTGGCCAGTTCCCAACGGTCAAAAATTTGACCGTTGGGTTTTCAAATTAGTCACTGATAGCAGTAGCGGCCAACCACAATGCAAACTGGCCGCACTGAGCAACAATGGTGAATGGGCGGCACACCAACGACGTTCCTCCCGGGCCCAAAAATAACAAAAAATTGTAAAATTACAAAAACTAAGTGAAACCCATCTAACTAGAACCTAAATGGAGCCTAACTACTGGTGAGGTTCATTGCCAATGAGGTTAATGAGGTTCATTTTCCAAAATTATTTAATTAGGTTCATTTTACCAAGAATAACAAAGGATGTTAGGGTTTGAGGAGTACCCATGAAGCTTCGACTCCTCCGCTTGACGAAGCCTCGCCCTGCTCAACCATGGCATCCAATCAACAACGTCCCAGTCAGAGTAGTCTCGTCTCACCTCGAAGCTCCAAAAGTAGACTTTACAACTAGCAAAAATGATAGCTTGAAACCCTAATTTACTTTTTGTTTTCAAAATCATGCCTTGGCCGCTACCAGTGCCAGTGGCCCAAAATTCGTGGCCACTGGACCTAACAACGGCCATGCATGACAATTGGGGGTTGCTGAACCTGATAGCGACCAAAAAATGAAGAAATTTTGCACCAAATTGCCACCGCAGAGCACTTCAAAATAGGCCATATCAGGCACTTATTTTCTCATAGCATTCAAAATCTAAATCAAACAACCAAAACATCATAAAAATCAAAATTAAAAATCACATAACCAACAAAAAACCCAAAAGAGCCTCATACCCAGTCACTTGTTCTATACACTTAGCGATTGCAGTGACAAGCAATCCATGCAACTCGACAAGATGAACAAGTAACCATAAGGTCACTTGGGGTAAACTAATTACGATGAAATTGAAACGCTTCCTTCCAAACCCGAAGAAGGCCAATTGTGGCTGGACCGCCCCACGGGAGCGAGGATACGTCTCATTTCTCCTATAGCAAATAACGTGTCAACACAAGCCACAATAAGAATTGTTAACACCTTGATTCCCTAAGAAGGCCATTGCGGCCGGACCGCCCCATGGGATAAAGATGTGCAATTACCAAACAGAGTTGAAATCGCACCTAGGTGAGAACTGCTCTATAACAACAAATGCAAACCTCTAAGGAGATCCAAATCATTCATTTTGGTCAAGCGACTCATCGTTTTGTTAATTGTCCTTTCCTCATCGAATCATCACCTGAGGAGGTAGTCAAGATTTTCAACAATCATAATCAAAGTCAACAAAATATCATATCAATCATGTCAGAGTTGCGTTCATCTTACGAATCATTGCCAAAAACTATCATAAGCTTACCCTTTGTTGGGGAAAAAAGCAAATATGACAGTTAAGTTTGTAGCTCCCCTCCCTTCGGATCTATAGTAGCACTAAAGCTACCTGATTGCTTGATGAGCGAGTGCAAACTCCCACACACCTAAGCCTTCCATTCTATTGGAAGCAATGATTCTAGGATTCATGCCCTCCCGCATGACTAGGGTATCCTATGTTGATCAGATCAATGGTCATCATCCAACCTACAATATGGCCCTAGATGGTCTACTTTTTTTGCTTCACGTTGTGTTTCGCTCACAGCGCATCCCAAAAAGGGGCATCTGTAGACACCTAAAATACATCATGTTTAGGAGACTACCCATATGGGCACATTCACAAACCATATGAACCCTCTTGGATCTCTCCAAGAGCAAGCAATGGTCCTAACCACTCAGGCAGGGTAGTTCTAGCCCCTCTAGGCTTGGCCGCTCTCAAGAAGAGACCATAACACCTGGCCACTCGAGACTACAATGGCTAGACCTGGCCGCTAGACCTAATAGCGGCCAACATCACAAACAGTCTGGCCATGAATACGGGCCCATATCACGTAGTCTGACTACACCTATGCATGGATTTTGGGTGGATTTCGATGAGGAACTCCCTGAGTCCCTCCTAACTACCCCTTCAATGCAAAATTGTGACTACTGCTTCCCACCCAAAATGGTTAGTCGCATGCAATTTGGAGAGACGCTTCTCTAGGAAGCCAAGCTCTAGATCTGGGAGGGAAGCCTACATATAGACTCTCCCACAAGAGCAAAAGGATCCACGAAGTTTCAAGGTTAAGCAGTGAAGCCCTGATGAAATGGAGAACCAAGCCACACCCTTTTGAGGAGTACTGGAGCTCCATTCAGTTGAGCTATGCCCATGCATCAACATTCAGATTCATCATTCCAAACCACCAATCAGTGTAGGAGACACACCAGGTGACCCTTGAACATCAATTCGAGCAAGGGATCGACTGTCATAGCCCATAAGACCTGAGGTAACCTTCAAGTTAGAGGTCATTGTCTTTGACAGCGGCCCATAGTCATAGCCAGGTTTTAAAATGGTCGATTCCTTTGTTCTTAGTAATAGATATGCATTTATTATTATTTCATTTACATGTCTTTAGCATAGATCTAAATATTCTATCATATTTAGATTAATATTCTTGGTTTCCATATGCACATTACTTATATTTACTTCATTTTAATGCATCATGCTTATTTATCCTAATTATCGTATTTGCTAACAAGAGCCTCTTTCGGAGAGGTAGCCCATACTACTTACCATGCTTTGTTGTTTTCATGTACGTAGATCTGCAGGTTTACAGGACCATATCAAGACATCCGAAGCACGTGATCCCTCCTGGATGAGAGAAGGAGAAGGAGGCATCTGTGAGCCCTCAAACAAGTTCATGTGCAAGATCGGGAAGCCTACGAAAGCGCATCACCCCTTTGCGAGGGGACATTATACTCACTTGTAATTCATTGTATTGAAATGGGTATCCCTCAGAGGGACCAACATGTAACCGGGTTTCAATATAAATAAAAAGGATCTTTCTTTGTTATTTATATGTTATATGCATTTCATGGTCTTTCATTTCATTTCGGTATAATATTGCAAGCGGAGCGAGTGGTGCACGCCTCCCGGGGTCGCACAGAAAGGGCTATAGAAGCCTTAATTATGAAGAAGAATCTAAAGAAAAGTTCCTAATCCAGAAGAATACTCCAAAGAAGAGTTTTTGATCTAGAAAGAAACTCTAGAGAAGAGTTCCTAATCCAAAAGAAGACTCCAAAGAATATTTCCTAAAGAAGACTCCAGAGAAGAGTCCTTGAAATAGGGGATTGGTGATCTCCTTTACTGATTAAATACTTCTTTCTAAAGAAGCTGAAGAGATCCATAGAATATCTCATTGGAAAACTTCCAGTCATGGAAGAGATAAAGAGGGACTAGCAAAGTCCTGTTCCTAATTAGAGAAGCAACAAATTTTAGAGATCCAAGAAGAATATCTCATTACCAACACTTCCACAAGCAGAAGGTTGAAGGAAATGTCTCATTTGGAATACCATAGAAGCTACAAGATTGAAGACCTTGGAGAGGTCTCAAGGAGGAAAAATAAGAAGGCTTGGAGAGCCTTGTTGCAGAGCTCGTAGAAGCATCATCAAAAGAGTTCCTAGAAGAAATCATTGGAGAAATCCACTATAAAGGAGAAGATCCTGATAGTGAAGAACTTGGGATAATTGTCACCATCCGATAACAAGCCCAAGAGGATAAGAATTTGGAAAAGAGTCTCAAATAGGAAAGAAGAATCCAGTGAAGACCTCAAGTCACAGTTCAAAAAAAATATTTAAGGAGGATTTAGATAGAAGAAACCTATCAAATCCAAGATATTTGGAGATTGTGTCTCATAAAAATAAGGCACATTTCAGAGATAATATTTAATTGAATCTACAACATAAAATAGAATATCACTTGAAGGATCAAGCCACCAAACCCTTGGCTCAAGACACAAGGTTAGAGACCAAAATTTGGTGAAGCAAGAAGCTAATTTAGATAGCCAACAATAAGTTGCAGAATTCATTCATCTCAAGGTAGAAACTTGGTGAATCTAAACATCAATATCTACATCATCTACAGAAGCCATTAAAGGTAAGCAACTTGGGTGCAAATAGTTGAACTTTAAATTAGGGTTCATTATCAAGTATCATTAAGCACCATATTTTGATTAAATTTGCAAAAATAATGGCTCATATTACAATATTCAAAAGGTGCAAAAGATAGTTCTTTTAAGATATTTACTTGCACATTAAAATAGGATTTGGATGTATTTCAAAAGAAATAAATATATCATCTACCTATTAGCTATCCAAAAAAGCAAGAAGATTACATCCTACAATACTGATTGTAGTGAAAAATTACAGATTGTTTTTAAGGGTTCATTATAATTACTCTTCAGAATTGTAGAGATTATTAAGTGCATTAGAAACTACTTTGATATTTTATTTACAGGAGTAATAAGGTGATATTATTAAAAGTACATTAAGATATTATTAATCCATTTACACTATACTAGTTGATCTTTAACTAGTTACTCTCAAAGAGGGTTAATTTGTGGTTTTTTTATTGTTAAGATTAAGGGCATAAAACCAGTATACTATAAAAATGTCTAGATACACTATTTAGTGCACAAAACCTACAATATATTGTGGCTTAGAGAAGCCACCAAATAGGTCAAATTCCTCCAAGGAGTGGAGAAGAAAATCGACCATTAAAATTAGTGAAGGAAGCCACAAATTGAGACTTGGTGAGTCTTAGAATTTTGAGGTGCACTAAGGATTCTTTACAGGTAGAAATCAGTGTAAAAATTACTTCTAAAAAATCTTCTATCTACATGGTTATTAGCTTGGATTTATTACCATATTAACCAATAAAAAGGAGAGAGTTTTCTAGAAAATGAGACAACATCAAATCAACATTTTCCTACAAGAAAGCCACCATTAAAACCAGCAAATAAAGCTTACAAAATAAGGTGCAAAAATAAGGTATTCTATTACAAATTTTATTTACATTATGTTGCACCATAATATTATGTCCTACATAGAAAAAATTACAAGGTCTAAGTGTCATAAAGACACATTATTAACAAGCAAGGAACATCTCAAAGTGGTTGTAGAGAAGCATCATCCAAGCAAGGTCAAAAGATCCTTTAAGGAGCTCACATCATCCATGATTTGGACAGCCACAATACACAACCTGCAAAGCATACATAGCATAGCACAAGAATCCAAAGATAGAAATACAATAGCTTAAAATTAGGAGAAAATCAAAGCATAAAGAAAGTAATACCCAAGAGCTATATGTACATCCACAAGGAGCATTCAAAATCACCATTGGAGTGTCACAAAACCTCCACCATAGTGTTTCTCACAATCCTAGATCAAAGCCATCAAAGTGTTGTTCATTATTCTAGCTAGAACCAACTCACATATCAAGAGTCATTGAAGCATTGAGGAGAAAACACAACAAAGAAAGAGTTGGAAATAATACGTTGCAGAAGCTTGCAAGAATATGTTGAATAGGAATCGAGAGGAAGATACATGAAAAAATGAAGGGTACTACATATCGCCATTGAAGAAACCCTAACGTCTTCCATATGAGCACTCAAAATAATGCTCAAATCTTGCACACCTAAAGGGAATAATCAAAGGAAGCATTACACAAGAAGCATTTCTTGTGTTAGAAAGCAAGTGACACATGTAACCAATTCATATAAGCTCTCAAGAAAGTCTCTAACGTTCATCCTCCATTTAACAAACAAATATTACAAGTGTCAAAAGAAATCTACATACTCCAAGCATTTAATAAAATGCCTATGGCACTTGTCCCTCATAAAATGGAACTCCTTCCTATTTAAGGTGCCAAAGACCAATGAGGGAAGTGCATTCAGAGCAGCAAGGAGTTGCAGCATGTAAGAAGAGGGAAGAACACTTAAGGCTCTTAGTCAAGACATTCAAAGTAGGTCAAAGAAGCCATATTTGAGGCACCACCATTCAAGGATTGAAATAAAGGGAGCATCAAAGCCTACCATTGGTCATAGCACCCAAGAGAAGCATTAAATATTATTGTCATCCACATTTGAATCTAATGGAAATTACTTAAGGTTTGCAACATTATAAAGGTAATAATTTACCTTATTTTAATTTGCTTTCATCAAAAGGAGTTATAAGGGTATACTATAAGGTTGAAACTATAGATAAGTCAACCACATTTGGAAGCAAAATTAGAGGAGAATTATACATCAGAAAATAGCTTAATATTTACAATTTTAAATATAGGAGAATAAGGATTTCTACTTGGAAAAATTAAATTTCTATTATTACAAATATTGTTTTCTAATATTCTAAATTAGAGAGTTATAAGGAATACTAAACCAAAATTAGATTATTGGAATTTAGAAACATTAAATGGCTATAAAAGGAAGTTCATCAAGTAATATCAAGGGTTGGAATTAATTGGTATACTTGTCTCAAAATCACATTAAAGGTACAAAAGAAATCCAACGATTAGAACTTCATCAAATTAACAAGTGCTTAGTTCAATAGGAGGAATAATGAGTAATAGAAGTTCATTTTTTCTATTTACAAAACTTTACAAAATCAACCCAAAATTGAACAACTATTCCCAAAAGCACTTTATCACTCATATAGCATATCCAAAATCACTAGGGAGACATAAGACATTCTACAAACATAAGGTTTCTACAAAACATAAATTCTATAAAGGTTTTATCAAATTAATTCACATCTCTTAACTAGGGATATATAAGGACTCTACAAAATCTAAGCCTTGGATAGGTTTATCAAATTGAGTCATTTACTCAATTTACTTGAGAAAGATATAGTATTCTACTGATATTAAGAAAACAAAAAGAATACTACACTTCATCTAATAGGGAGACATAGGGGATTCTACTACAAAGGATTCATCAAAAATATCTCTAAAACATAAAAAGCTAAAACTAAGAGAGATGTCTACCTCAAGTAATACAATAAACAATGATATAAACAACACTATTAGAAAGGAAAGAGCAAGTATCATAAAAAATAATCAAGAATTCATTTATAAATTCTGAAGGAAACCTAGACCTTAGTTCAAAAATGATATATAGTGAAGCTTTACAAGATAGCTTTAAAACAATGGAACATTATCTATATGCTCAACTCACTAAAGCAGTTGACAATGGAATGAATGACATTCAAATTCCTCTAGAATATTGAAACATATTATACATGGCACTACTTACATTCAAATGTTATAATGATGAAAATATAAAACAAAGAGGATTGATAGAATTACTTAACTAAAAATAGATATGTATGAATCATCCTTAGAAAAGATATTTCAATCCTCATGTAGTATTAGGACTTCAAGTTCTACTAACACAAAATATTATCATGATACTCTAATTTTATGTTCAGAAGATTTTGTACAAGACATGGATAATGATAACAAGGACAAAGACAAAGAGAAAATACCCTTGCAAGAACCTAGTGATAGTACCTATGAAAGTACTGAATCCAATAAATAAGAAGAGGAACCAATTCATGAAGGCATACAATGCAATGTGAATTAAAGATAATGCAAAGGACCAGATAAAGCTAAAGAACATATGAAGACAAAGATCCATATTGAATATTGAAATATTCAATACCCAAATAATGTAATATAGGGGGGTGTTAGAGTATATTACATCATTTGGGTCATGCAAATGTATCACCTTTGGTACATAGATAGAGTAGGAGATTACTTTAAGGGGAAGTTATCTAGTTACTTCAAGCAATGTAATAAATGCACAAGTGTCAATGTGTAAGTTGTAATTTGCAAGGTGTCCCCTTGTACAACTAGGTAGAGTGTTGGCCAAGGAATCTATCTCCCTATATAAAGGGCCTCATAGTAAGTGATCATATAGATCAAGTTCATCAAGTTCATTATAGTAGAAATTAGTAGATAGTGGTAGAAATTCTAAATGGAACGCAATGTAGTTTTTTATATTATATCAATTGAGTGACCATCACCTCCATACTGCATTATATTTTCACCACTTTCTATTTGTAGTATATTTTAGTCATTGTAGAATTACATTCTTTCATATTTTATGCATCTTATTAGAACCTATGATAGATCTCTCCAATTGCACATATCCTCAAAATATAACAATATGGTATTATAAAAAACCTCATATTACACATGAAATGGTGGTGGAAGGACAATGTATAGTACAAAAATCCATGAGAAAATAAGAGAAGATGCCTAAAAATAAGTGAATTGTATAGTATTTATAGGTGGAAGAGAAGGAGCAACATTAGGGTGTTGGGGATAGGGAAAGGAAGAAAAATAAAAATAGAACTAGAGATACACAAATTAAGGAAACCTCCAACAATAGTGTACCTACATAAATATATTTCATCGGGGTGATCCTTCTATAACTATATTTCGTCAGGGCATAAGACCACTTCCAAGGCATATAGATTCCCAGGGATTAGTATATTGTTCATTTCTTTCGTGTCCCTTGTATTTCTTAACATTAGTGCATAGACATCCCTTGAGTTGCTCATATTTTCTTCTACAACTTTCTTCTTACACTCTTTGGTCCATATTAGATACTGGAACTCCCATCTAGTTTCGAAAGGATATATTTTATTAATTTATGATTGTAGAATCGTGCTTCTAGATTTTGAATATATTTGGCTTGCTCGAATTGGCACTCACACATCCATTGATTCTATTATTCATGAGGTTTTATCTTTCTCATTAACTTTGCTTATGCGATTTGATCCAAGTTCATATTCACTGGGCTTAAAATTACTTATAATTTGTAGCACTTTCTCTATTCTTGGAACATCGAACAATTGAGGTGAACTGGAGGGTACTATGACTTCATTCACTTGTATATTGTGAGGTCTATGAAATCTAAAATGCTCTTCTTCAAAATTTGATTACCTCATTTGAGCTCCTGGAGCACTTCCTTGTAATTTGGTCTGCTTAATAACGGTAGTGTTAGTACCATGATTAGACTGGAAGATCTACTCCTCCTTGTGATGGATTCTCATTGGTGCATATCAATTATGCTTTCCTAGGACAACCATGTTCAAGATTTCCATAAGCCATTTTTTATTTATTCATGCCTTAAAGGAAGGATCATGTGTCTTAGGTCATTGCGTGATCTCATTATTCTTTTCACTTCTTGGCCTCTGTTTAGAATCATGTCATCCATCTATCACCTCTGTTAGATCTCAAACTATTCACTCTGGGTCGTCCAAAAACTTTATCAAAATGTTGCTGGTGAGATGAGCATCATTGATCTCCATGATAGGATTTCATTTGTTGGTGGGGTTCTATCGCTCATCCACTAGTGCTATCGCTAATGATCTGGTGATGAGAGCTTATTATCAGTGATAAAAGAGAACCTATTTTTTGTCTTGCATTAGCACTGAAGACCTTGCATAAGTTATGAGAGAAATTATACTAAGTACTTAAGATATGGATAACCTTTATGAGGGATGACTTTATGACTTAGGTTATCCTAGAGATAACTTAGTACTAAGGACTTTTAATGAAGGATAATTTACTCTTATGAGGATGGGGGACATGATTTATGTGATATAGTGCTCCCATCACTTATTAATTTAAGCCATCACTGATTGTCCTCTGTAATCGTTAATTAATAGAAGATGAGGGCTTTAGATGGGTGATAAGAGTTCTTGGGCATATTGAGCATTAAGGCCTAGGGATTTATGTTACTTAGAGGACTTTATGGGGCTCAGTTAACACTATCGCTAATCATACAACACCATCATCGATGCATTGGCAATGAAGGCTTTGCGTCGATGACAGGGATTTTATACCTTTGAGAACATTACCCCAAATTATCAAATTTATTATGACAAATACCTTAGTGGCATGGAAACTATGGAAATAACTTAGGAATTATTACATTAGGGCTTGGGAAAAGAATATCGATTCACGAACCTTTGAGAACACATGTGATACTTAGAACTTAGGAGTTATCATGGAAGGAGGATTTATTTTTGGATGAGATATAGACCCTTAATTCATAATGAGATCTTCATGGTTGGACTAGCACAGTCACTTATTAATTTATACTATCATCGATGAATGAGCGATAAAGGCTTTTCATCAGCGATGGGCAAGAACTTGTTATCATTTGACTTGTATTATCACCATTTAACTGTTGATTAATCAACGATGAAGGATTATAATCAGTGATGAGAGGGTCTCTTCTCCTTTATTAATTAGTGTTGTTACTAATAGCTTAGCACCATCATTGATAAATCAGTGATGAAGGGTTATCATCAATGATGAAGGTTGATAACTTTAATTTTATGAACTTTGTAGGAATAAAACTTAGGACTAGACCATGAAAAGACCTTGGTGATAAGGGGGTGCGAATGTGGGTGAAAATCATAGTAAGAAAACCTTAGGAATTATTGAAGTGGTGATATAAATTTTGGATAAGGGTGAAAGTGATAATGACTTGGGGAAATATTAAAGTGGTAACCTAAGGTTTAAATTGCTTAGGTGATGGAATTATTGTGGGGGATTCTTTAAGGAATTATGAGTGTGTGATAAAAATATGGATTATGGGGATGGTAAATGAAAAGGGAAAAAATACATGGGTGATAACGGAGGTTTATAAACCTTAGAGAATTTTTCTTTTAAAACATCAATACAAGGACTATAACATGGACTTCTAAGGCTATAATGACTCTTAATACTGAAGTTCTCATTGTGAATCATTGACAAGGGACTTTGGACTTCAAAAACCCCATGACTTTGTTAAAATTACCAAGACTTCCTAAAATCACCTAGACTTTTGACCTTGATATATATCTTGAAAAATTAGGGGTATAGGCTATGTTGGGATTATGCAATCCAACATTGGCTCTTATTCGGATAGGAGACATGAATGACCTTAACGATATATGAATAAATAATAAATGATGAAAATGTTGATATTGTGATGCAGGAGCATCCGGAGGCAAAGCTGGCAATCTTGCGTCACCCAAAATGTATTTTTTTCTTAAGTACTAAAACTGTCGCGATATCGCGACGCTTTTTGAAGAAGGGCACCAGCGGGCCAAACCGTCGCGATATCGCGACGTATTTTTGAAAAGCACAGTTGGGACGCCAAACTATCACGAAATCGCGACATTTCTGAAGACGCACGATCGGGACGCCAAACTGTCACGAAATCGTGACATTTCTGAATCCGCGCAGTCGGGATGCCAAACTGTCATGAAATCGTGACATTTCTAAAGCCACACGGTCGAGACGCCAAACTGTCATGAAATCGTGACATTTCTAAAGCAGCGCAGTCGGGACGCCAAACTATCACGAAATCATGATATTTCTGAAGACGCACGGTCGGGACGCCAAACTGTCGTGAAATCATGACATTTCTATTGCAATGTGGTCTAGACGCATAGTGGTCGCGAAATCATGACATGTTGCGGTTTCGCGGCCCAAGGGAGGAAGGCGAGTAAGAAAGGCCTAGACGTCGCGATATCGCGACGTGTAGCGAAATCGCGGTCTCAAGGAGGAGAGAGAAGCCTAACGTCAAAACGTCACGATATCGCGACCAAAGAGGAGAGAGAAAGTGCTAGGGCAAATACGTCACGATATCACGACAGGACGCTCCCAACATTGACCAACCGATGACTACAGGGACCAGTGCAGGTCGTGAAATCATGAAATGTCGCGGTTTCATAGCCCAAGGGAGGAAGGCGAGTAAGAAATGCCTAGACATCGCGATATCGTGACGTGTAGCATAATTGCGGTCTCAAGGAGGAGAGAGAAGCCTAACGTCAAAACGTCGTGATATCGTGACCAAAGAGGAGAGAGAAAGTGTTGGGGCAAATACGTCGCGATATCGCGACAGGACGCTCACGACATTGACTAGCCGATGACTGCAGGGACCAGTGCAGAGGGACACGTGGCGTGAAGTTACAGGTGGCCCGAGAGTATGAAGCGGTTACAGGAAGCATGGCAACAGGACACGTGGCATCAACTGCAAATGACCATGGCGCATTCTTATGAATGATTGACTTGGCAGTGGATCGACAGGCGGCTACAGGGCATACCACCACTACAGGCTATGATGTTTTGATGCACCTAGCAGCATCATGCAGGGGGACAGAGCATTCGTGCGGGCGGTATGGGGAGTCTCGCATTCAAGTAATGATGGTCCAAAGAGAGTCGGGCCTGGGGGATGAAAAGGACCCGCACTTTGCGTAATGAGAAGGAGGTGGCGGCCGAGGAGAGGAGGCGCATGCATTGTATCAAAAAAAAAAGGAAAAGACCTTTTGGCGAGGGATTTATTTTTTTTTTGGTTTTTGGCATAGCTGTGTATTGGAGGAGAGACCTCTGTTTTAATGAAACTTGCTGAAATTTTGTCGGGGCATTGTTAATTCTGCATTCTTGCTGTGTGTTGTGTGTGGCTCTATATCAAGTGGTATCAGAGCAGGTTGGTTCTAAGAGTGCAAACCGATCGCCGAACAGAGAGGCAGTTTGCGCCAGGACCGTGGTTGTGGGGTTGTGAAGAAGAAGCAAGATGCCTCCGTGAAGAGACCGTGGTGGTATAAGGCACAGACGAGCAAGAAGGGAGGAGGTCGATTTGAGAGCCCTGCAGAGGCAAGTTGAGGCTCTACAAGAGGAAATTAGAAGAGGAGTCGAGCCGAGAAGGGAAGAACCCAGCGAAGATGAAGTGTGGGAAGAAGAAGTTCCATCTGAGGATGAAGAGACTTTGGAGCCAACAGAGGCTAGGCTATACAGGGCTATCTCCCAGATTGGGAAGAAGTCAAAATTTGATGTCTCGACTTACTCTGCAAACCTCAACCCTGAGGAATTAATAGACTGGATCAACGACATGGAGGAGTACTTCGAATACGAAGAGATCGCAGATCCAAATCGGATCAAATTCACAAAAACCAAGCTGAAGGGGCATGCTAGTATCTGGTGGAAAGGAGTGCAGTTAGAAAGAAACAGGAGGGGAAAGGAAAGGATCACCAGATGGGATAGGATGGTAGAGAAACTAAAGAGGCAGTTCATCCCTGCAGATTATGAGCTGGATTTATTGAAGAAAATGCAGAGTCTTCGACAGGCTAGTAAGTCTGTCAAGGAATATACAGAGGAGTTCTACCAGATTTCAATCAGAACCGGCCATTCGGAGGTGAACAAAGAGAAGGTCGCACGTTACATAAATGGATTGCGAACCAGCATTCAAGAAGAGCTGGGGCTGGTTAGAATGAGCACAGTGGAGGATGCATATCAGTTTGCATTAAAAGTGGAAGAGAAACTAAATAGAAGGTTTGATGGTAAGCAGAGAGGGAAGGATAGGGGTGGAAGAGCTGGTGGAAGAGGCAGTGGTGGAAGATACAAAGATTTTGGAAAATCTGCGGAAGCTAGTAGCAGCCAGAAATAGAAAGAGGTGAGAGAAGAGGATGACCGACGCCCATGCAATCAGAGCAACAACTACCCAAGAGGAAGAGGTAGGTCTGGGCGAGGGTTTGGAAGAGGTGTTTTTAGAGGAACCTGCTTCAACTACGGTGAAGAAGGACACAGGGCATACAACTGCCCACAGCATCAAGAGAGGCCAAATCGAAGACCTGAGGGTCAGGCCCGAGCTACTGTAGCAGACGAAGGTGTAGAGTCTGAGCATTCAGAGGAAGCAAAAAGAGGGGAAACCATGATTATCAGAAGAGTCTTGCTGAATGAAGAAGAAAAGGCAGACCAAAGGAACAGCTTGTTTCGAACAAGATGCAAGTGCATAGGCAAGGTCTGTAATATCATCATTGATAATGGAAGCACTGACAATTTGGTTTCCGAGGAAATGGTTTCCAAGCTACGGTTGGAAAGGAGAAAACACCCGCACCCTTATCGGATTGCATGGCTACAAAAGGACCATCGGGCACTAGTAAGCGAGCAATGTCTGGTGAAGTTCAATATTGGAACTTACCGAGATGAGGTTTTATGTGACATCTTACCTATGGATGCATGTCACTTGCTGCTTGGGAGACCTTGGCAGTTTGACCGAAGTGCTGTTCATGATGGTCGAGCCAACACATATTCTCTATCAAAGAATGGAGTTCGCCATAAGTTAAAACCCCCGAAAGAGGCGGATGAGAAAGTATGCAACAGAGTGCACGAGTCCTGTCTAGTTGATGGCAGAAGATTCTTGGAAGGCCTGAAGCCGGATCATGTGTGTTATGCTATAATCCCCAGAGTTAGGGAAGAAGGATGCAAGGAGATTCCAATGGAAGTCATGGGACTGTTAGAAGAATTCCCTGATATCATTTCCGACAATGTTCCTCGAAGGTTTACCACCTGTTAGGAGGATCAGCCATCACATCGACTTGGTGCCTGGATCGAGCTTGCCAAACAAGGCCGCACATCGAATGACACCGATGGAAACTGAAGAATTAAATCGGCAAGTTCAAGATCCGTTGAAGAAAGGCCTGATAAGGGAGAGTCTTAGTCCTTGTGCTGTACCAGCAGTATTAGCACCCAAGAAGGATGGATAATGGAGGATGTGCACCGACTCTCGGACAATCAACAAGATCACTATTAAATACAGGTTTCCTCTGTTGAGAATGGATGATATCATGGACTGCTTGAGTGGAGCTGAGTACTTCACAAAAATTGATTTGAAAAGTGGATACCATCAGATCCGCATTAGAGAAGGGGATGAATGGAAGAAATCTTTCAAAACCAGAGAAGGGTTGTATGAGTGGTTGGTTATGCCATTTGGATTAACCAATGCACCTAGTACCTTTATGAGGTTAATGAATGAAGTTCTAAAGGAATTTTTGGGAAAATTTGTTATTGTTTACTTGGATGATATACTAATTTTTAGCAGAACCTTAGAGGAGCACCTGATGCACATCAGGAAGGTTCTTGAGAAACTGCGGGAGGAGCAGTTATTGATCAATCTGAAGAAGTGCAACTTTGTGAAGAAGGAGCTGGTATACCTGGGATTTGTCATATCAGCAAATGGTCTCAAGATGGACCCCGAAAAGGTGAAGGCTATCCTCGAATGGCCTGTCCTAAGGAGTGTGACCGAGGTTAGATCATTTCATGGTCTGGCCAGTTTCTATAGAAAATTTATTAGAAACTTCAACAGTATTTGTGCATCTCTTACTGAGACAATGAAGGGAAACAAGAAGGAATTCCAGTGGACAGTTGGAGCCAATAAAATCTTTGCTATGCTGAAGAAGAAGGTCACTGAGCAACCCATTTTAGCACTTCCGGATTTCAATAAGGTGTTTCGGTAGATCGCGATGCGAGTGGCAGTGCGATAGGAGCCGTCTTGAGCCAAGAAGGTAGGCCTGTAGCTTATTTCAGCGAGAAGCTCAATGATTCCAGGAGAAAATATTCGGTATATGATCAAGAGTTTTACGCCATAGTTCAAGCACTCAAGAAATGGAGGCACTATCTATTGCCGAAAGAGTTTGTTCTCTATACCGACCATCAAGCGCTGCAGTTTATTAACAATCAGGGAAAATTGAATCAGAGACACCTGAAATGGGTAGAGTTCCTGCAGAGCTATACCTTTGTGTTGAAGCATCGAAGTGGAAGATCCAATAGGGTGGCAGATGCATTGAGTAGGAGGCAATGTCTGATGATAGAAATGAGAGTGGAGGTTGTAGGGTTTGCTGAGCTCAAGAACTTATACCCTGTAGACCCCGATTTCGTAGAAGCTTGGAAAGCTCGCACCGCGCCTCGTTGCGTTGGACGAGACTAGATGGTTAGATTACCCGATTCAAGATGAAATGTTGTTTAAGGGGAATCAATTGTGCATTTCGAGGAGCTCAATGAGAGAGAACCTCATTAAAGAAAAGCACAGTGGGGGTTTAGCTGGACACTTTGGCCATGACAAGACCATCTCATTGGTTAGTGAAAACTATTACTGGCCACAATTGCAGTAGGATGTGGCAAAGTTTGTGCAGAGTTGTAGGATTTGCCAGATGGCAAAGGGCGTGAGGCAGCCTACTAGTTTGTATCAACCACTACCTATACCTGAGCGGCCGTGGGAAGATATTAGTATGGATTTTGTGCTCGGTTTACCCAGGACGCAGAGGGGGCACGATTCCATATTTGTGGTAGTGGACAGATTTTCAAAAATGGCACATTTTATCCCGTGCCAGAAGACTAGCGATGCGGTCCATGTAGCTGGTCTGTTCTTTAAGGAAGTGGTACGCCTTCATGGGCTACCAAGAAGCATTGTGTCGGACAGGGATACCAAGTTTGTAGGTTATTTTTGGAAGACCCCGTGGAAGAAGCTGAGGACGGAGTTAAAGTTCAGTTCTGCTTACCACCCACAAAAAGATGGCCAAACAGAGGTGGTTAATCGGAGTTTGGGCAACCTACTGCGATGCTTGGTAGGGGACAAGCCCAAGGGATGGGATCTAATTCTTTCGCAAGCTGAGTTTGCGTATAACAGCTCGGTCAATCGGAGTACCAACAAGTCACCATTCCAGATTATCTATGGGAGCAGCCCACGAAATGCTTCAGAGTTAAGAAGGCTGGAGACAAGGGAGAAATGCAGTGCTGAGGCAGAAGACTTTGCCGAACACTTGAAAGGAGTGCATGAGGAAGTGACAAGACACATTGCCAAGATGAATGCTCAATATAAGGCGAGGGCGGATCAAAAACGTAGAGCTAAGGAGTTCCAAGTAGGATATTCTATCATGGTCCATCTCGCGGAAGGAACGGTTCCCTGCCAAGACATACAACAAACTCAAAATGAAGAAATTTGGGCCATGCAAAATCATTGGCAAACGGGATTCGGGTAATGCCTACGAGGTGGAGTTACCAAGTGAACTTAACATCTCCCCCGTGTTTAACATCTCAAATTTTGTTGAGTATCATGAAGGAGAAAGCAGTGAGATACCCAACCCAGAGTTATGGAGCATTCCAGCAGCCATCCCAGTTGTGGACGAGATAGAAGAAGTTCTGGATATGCGTGAGGGCCGGAGTACTCGGAACAGGAGTTATTCTGAGTATTTAATCAAATGGAAGGGCCGACCCATAGAAGATGCGACTTGGCTATCCAAGGCGGAGGTTGATCGTTTGGGTCTACCTCAGTCAAATCAGAAGTGAGGTCACTTCTCAAACCCACCCCGGGTGTCTGATGCAGGAGCATCCGGAGGCAAAGCTGGCAATCTTGCGTCACCCAAAATGTATTTTTTTTCTTAAGTACTAAAACTGTCGCGATATCACGACGCTTTTTGAAGAAGGGCACCAGCGGGCCAAACCGTCGCGATATCGCGACGTATTTTTGAAAAGCATAGTTGGGATGCCAAACTGTCACGAAATCATGACATTTCTGAAGACGCACGGTCGGGATGCCAAACTATCGTGAAATCGTGACATTTCTAAAGCCGCACAGTCGGGACGCCAAACTGTCACGAAATCGTGACATTTCTGAAGATGCACGGTGGGACGCCAAACTGTCGTGAAATCATGACATTTCTAAAGCAGTGCAGTCGGGACGCCAAACTATCGTGAAATCACGAAATTTTTGAAGACGCACGGTCGGGACGCCAAACTGTCATGAAATCGCGACATTTTTGTTGCAACGTGGTCTGGACGCACAGTGGTCGCGAAATCGTGACATGTCACGGTTTCACGGCCCAAGGGAGGAAGGCGAGTAAGAAAGGCCTAGACGTCGCGATATCACGGGAGCGGAACGCGGTCTCAGGAGGAGAGAGAAGCCTACGCAAAACGCACGATATCCCGACCAAAGAGGAGAGAGAAAGTCTGGGGCAAATACGTCACGATATCGTGACGAGACGCTCCCGACATTGGCCAGGTTCCATGAATGCAAGACCGATGCAGGTCGCGAAATCGTGACATGTTGCGGTTTCACGGCCCAAGGGAGGAAGGCGAGTAAGAAAGGCCTAGACGTCGTGATATCACGACGTGTAGCGGAATCGCGGTCTCAAGGAGGAGAGAGAAGCCTAACGTCAAAATGTCATGATATCGCGACCAAAGAGGAGAGAGAAAGTGCTGGGGCAAATACGTCGCGATATCGTGACAGGACGCTCACGACATTGACCAGCCGGTGACTGCAGGGACCAGTGCAGAGGGACACGTGGCGTGAAGTTACAGGTGGCCCGAGAGTATGAAGTGGTTACAGGAAGCATGGCAACAGGACACGTGGCATCAACTACAAACGACCATGGCACATTCTTATGAATGATTGACTTGGCAGTGGATCGACAGGCGGTTGCAGGGCATACCGCCACTACAAGCTATGATGTTTTGATGCACCTAGCAGCATCATGCAGGTGGGACAGAGCATTCGTGCGGGCGGTATGGGGAGTCTCGCATTCAAGTAATGATGGTCCAAAGAGAGTCGGGCCCGGGGGATGAAAAGGACCCGCACTTTGCGTAATGAAGAAAGAAGGAGGTGGCGGCCGAGGAGAGGAGGCGCATGCATTGTATCAAAAAAAAAAAGGAAAAGACCTTTTGGCGAGGGATTTTTTTTTTTTTGGTTTTTGGCAAAGCTGTGTATTGGAGGAGAGACCTCTGTTTTAATGAAACTTGCTGAAATTTCGTCGGGGCATTGTTAATTCTGCATTCTTGCTGTGTGTTGTGTGCGGATCTATATCATATTGGGTGATGTTGTTGCTAGAATTGTTGAAGTTGTTTATGATGCTGAGTAGATAGGGATAGTTGATTTTTACATTTAATGTAATATGTTATCAAATTAAACTTGCAATATTTAAACCTTGGGATTATGATACATTCTTGATTAAATTTTATGTGAGAAAAAATGACTAGGAATGAAACTACCCATGTTTAAAATATATGCAAGTTCATCAAATGTATATAATAGAAAATAACAAGTTAACTTGACAAAAGCCAAACATATCCAAAAAGACCTAGTTTTATGAAAAATATTTAACTAAATTAAAATTTTATGCTAATGCAATGATTAAATATGTCTATAGAAAATGATAAGGATGCATAGAGTTATGATGTCTTCTATTTGAAGAGATGAGTTTTGAAGAAATTTTGACAAAAGTGATGAGGGCAAATGATGCTAACAAATTTGAGGCCATGCTAATAGAATAACCACTCAATGTTGGCACTATTGTCTATTAAAGGAAAATCCAAAGACTATGGATCCTTACCTAAGCATATAACTTGTATCTTATGCCTCAACCTCCAATCTATAAACTTATGTCAAAACATCAAGAAAATTGATATACTAATGCATGTAATATAAATAAATAATAAGCAACTTTGATTTTTACTAAAGTGAGATGACTGAAGGAAAAAATTAATATGATTTAAAGGGGCAATATTCAAATAAATGGTAACTAAATGAATCCACTGATTACAAAGAAATCTAACTACTATTAAACTATAAGTGAATGTGAATATATAAAGGTTATAATAAATCCAAGATATCCAAATAGATGATCCTTTATAAGATCATGTTGCTCAAATTGATCCTGTTACTCACCAAAAATTTTTGGATGACACGATCCTATCCACTTTTGCCTCCATACTTGAAGCTAAAGTAATCAAATACATTCTTTTGCTATATGAAGAAGCAACAGGCCAAAAAATAAATTTCCAAAAGAGCAAAATTTATTTCTTGAACACTCCTCACCAGAGATAGATCAAAATAGCTAGGATCTTGGGATGCTCAATTGCGTCATTCCCTACTATTTACTTAGGTATTCCTCTTTTTGTGGGTAAACCAGTTGAGGGGATGTGGAACCCAGTTATTGAGAGAGTTTAAAAAAAATTAACTGGCTGGAAAGGGAACCTTCTGTCCCAAGCAGGGAAAGCTATTTTAACCATGGCATACCTCCAAAGTATCCCAATATATTTTATTTTAGTGTTTAAAGCTCCCTCAAAAGTGTATTACAATATTAAACAAACTAAAAAATAATTCTTATGGATTGGAGCTGAAAACAAAAGTCATTTCCATCTCGTATCCTAGGATAAAGTTTGCAGATCTAAAGACCAAGGAGGAATTGGATTGAGAAGACTTAAAAACTTAAATATGGTATTAATGGCTAAATAGACATGGATATTATTATCAAAAGAGCAAGTGGAGTGGATCACTATAGTCAAGAGGAAGTATTTGCAAGGCACAAAGTTTCTAAATGAGACAACACCCACAAATGGCTCAGCTTTCTAGAAAGAAATAATACAAACAAAGAGTCTATTGAGGAAAGGACTTCCATGGGAAATGGGGGATGGTAGTGTTAGCATATAATATATTTTAGCACTTCTTAGTTTATTACATTATTTTCCTATTACAGCTTTAGCTAAATATTGAGCGAATTATTGTTGGGATCCGCTTCTCCCGAGCTAATTGAAGCATACTGTGTATTATTTAAACACTGCTTCAATAATGAAATGTTGTTCGTTTATTTCAACATGGCATCAGAGCCAGAAGGGTGAGAGAGAGAGGGGTGACAAATTTTTTTGTAGAGCTAGTCTTGCCTAGAGAAAAGCAAAAGTTTTTGGAGGAAGCAGAAGATTGCTGGAAGAATTTTTTTTTTTTCCAGCGCTGGTTTGAATTTTTTTTCTCTGTGCGTTGTTTTTTTCTGTGCACGCATTTAAAAAAAAAAAATCAAACCCCCCCACCCCCCACCCGCACTGCACACACCCTGCACATGATTTTTTTCATGCAACCCCCCTCCCTCCCCCCATGGTGATGTTGTGCGTGATTTTTTTTATCATACGCGCACGCCCCCGCGACATCGTGCATGATTTTTTCATCATGCATGACCAACCCCCCCGCGCGTGATTTTTTCATCACATGCGGCCAACCCCCCCGCGCGTGATTTTTTTTCATCATGCGTGGCCAACACCCCCTCGCACGTGATTTTTTTCATCACGCGCGGCCACCCCCCCGTGATGTGATTTTGTTATCACGTGCGCCCCCCCGACGTAGCGTAAGCCCCTCCCCCCTCTCGATTTCATGCACAACGTGTGATGCAGGAGGTCCCTCCCTGCCACCGCTGCAGTAGCACACAGCCATCCCAGCCGCTGCTAACAGTAGCAAGCACCCTTCTGCTACCACCAGTAGCTGATGCCACCCCGCCATGACCAACAGCAGAGGCAGCAGCAGCCGCGACCACCTGCCACAGCCAGCCACGGAGGGAGCTACGGCTAGGCAGCCGTGCCAGCAAAAGGGGTTACAAGACCCTCCTCAAATAAGAGGGGGTCCTTGATCCTTTCGGATCAGCCCGCTAGTCCACCACCCAGTAGCTGATGCCACCCCGCCATGACCAACAGCGGAGGCAGCAGCAGCCGCGACCACCTGCCACTGCCAGCCACGGAGGGAGCTACGGCTAGGCGGTCGTGCCAGCAGAAGGGGTTACGAGACCCTCCTCAAATAGGAGGGGGTCCCTGATCCTTTCGGATCAGCCCGCTAGTCCACCTGGTGGTGGAATGTGCGGTAAGGCTCAGGGAGCCTGCAGGTCGCGGGTTCAAATCCCGCCGACCCCCTTGGAAAGAAAAAAAGGTAAAAAAAATTTTTTTCAAAGTTTTTTTTTAATTATTTTTCTTTAGTTAAATTTAATTATTGATTTTAATTTATTTTACATAGTTTTAAACTATATAAATTAAAATTAAATTTTTAATTTGATTTTAATTTATTTTTTAATGGTTTTTTAACTATATAAATTAAAATTAATATTTTTTTTTAACTTTAAAGCTATAAAATAATTATAAAAATGCTTTGTTGAGAGATTTTTTTATAAGGGGGGTATTTTTTTCCAAAAATCAAAGGGGGAAAGTGAGTAATTTTTTGAAAAGCAAATTTGGCATTATTGTAAAGGTGCATTTTCGGTTGCGCCCGACACCTAGTGGGTCATTCCTGTGGGCACTTTTTATGTTGTAGGTTGCATTTTTTCTTTTTTGCACTACTTCATTAAAAGTTAAAAAAATCAAATTCACTCCCTAAGTCCCCGGAATAATTAAAACCCATCCGTGCAATTTATTGCACTGCAGCGTTCGGTATTTGTGATACCTCTGGCCAGCACTTACAGGTAAAGCTGTCGTGATTGCGCTACTGTATCCGCCGCCTAATATAGCTGCCAAAACGACGTCTGAGCTTGTTCTCTATAAATCGTCGGGGAGAGATAAGTTTGCCATTTTGCATTTTTTTACTCCATCCATTACCCTAATAGTTCTTATGTTTAGGCATAAATCAAGACGAAAGTTCTAAAATCCAAAGTGTTTAGGGGAATTTACGCCCCACGCATGAGGATTGCAGACTTTCTATGGTAGGTGCCATCAACAAGACGATTCCCTTTCAGTACCGCTTAAGTACCACGTATCGTATGATCTCTAAAAATTACCTATAGTTTCCCTCACGTAAGGGCGGGTGATTTTTTTTATCTTTCTAAATACCTATAGTTTCCCTCACGTAAGGGCGGGTATTTTGTATGGTATAACGGCCTAGCAAAAGGTATATCGAAAGGGGGACCAATTGGTGTTATAAGGAACCTTCACCATGTCTGCAAAATTAATGACTGATTCTCATCAGTTGTTGAAAGGTCCTAATTACACACCATGGAAAAACAAGATGAAGGCTATCCTAGTCATGGATGACTTATGGGATGTTGTATCTGGAGCAACAACAAGACCTTCATCTGTTGCTGGTGCTACAGCTCCATCTACTGCTCAAAAAGACTTTGACAAGCTAGACAACAAAGCAAAGGTGCTCATTTTGCTTGTTGTGGCTGATGAAGTTCAACCCCATATTGTTGACTGTGAACATAGTAAAGAGGCATGGGATGCCCTTAATACTATATATGAGGGAAAGAATGATTCCACTATTCTATTTCTTCAATCTCAATTACATAGTCTAAGCATGAAGCAGGGGGAGACAGTTGAATTTTTTCTTTGCAGAGTGTCTGAATTGAAAGCAAAGTTGAATTCTTTAGGAGAACCAGTTGATGACAAGCTCCTTACCTCAATTGTATTGAGAGCTTTACCTGATTCTTATCGGGTGTTGATCACTTCCCTTCAGGTATCGCAACGGAAAGTTACTTTTGTAGAATTGGTTAATATGCTTCAAGAGGAGGAGGCACGCCAACTACAACGAGATGATTCTTCTAACACTGCCCTCTACATCAACAAGAAAGGGCAGAACCAGAAGAAGGGTAATTTTTAGAAGGGAGGGAATTCACAAAAGGATTCAAAAGGGAAACAAACTCAACAACCTCAACAGAAAAAGTGATATTGCAAGATCTGTGACAAAGAAGGTCATGATACAAACAGATGTTGGCATAAGAATAAACAATCAAAACAGAAAGGCCGAAACAAACCACAAAAGAACAAACAACAAGTGAATGTTGTTGTTGAAGAATCTGACATGGATTCTGAGAGAGCCCACAAAGTTCTCATGACTACCACAGTGTCCAAGCAGATGGATCCTATCTGGTATGTTGATTCTGGAGCCAGTAAGCACATGACTGGTGACAAATCGTGGTTTGAGTCTTTTGAGGCCAAAGAGGGCAAACCTGTCACTATTGTTGATGATAAAACCTACAAGGTTCAGGGAGAAGGTACTGTTTTAGTCACTCTTCCTGATGGCAAGTGTCAGATTGACAAAGTTCTCTATGTTCCAGGATTGGCAAACAATTTGTTGTCAGTCACACAAATTCTGGACAAAGATATGGTTGTGAACTTTAGTGTTGAGGGAGGCAAGAAGTGTTGTTCTATTACCAGGAGGGGTAAGAACATTGCAACTGCTTCATATAAGCATGGCTTATTTGCCTTAGATGCTATCTCTACTCCACATGTAGCCATGACAGTCTCTACAAAGGAGGCAACTTCCCTATGGCACAAGAGATATGGACATTTGAGTTCTGGTTACTTACTTGAGTTAAGTAAGTATGAAATGGTAAAAGGTCTTCCTTCCCTTTCTACCACTTTACCAGTTTGCTCTGACTGCTTGGCAAGAAAGCAACATAGAGTGCCTTTTGAAAGGAGCTCTACAAGAGCAAAGAAACCTCTGGAGTTGATTCACACCGATCTGTGCGGTCCCTTAACTCCCAACAGTTGTGGGGGTAAGAGGTATTTTCAGTTATTCATGGATGATTACTCACGAAAGATGTGGGTATTCTTTCTTCAACTGAAATCTGAAGCATTTGGCTTCTTTCAAGCAATTCAAGAAATCTGTTGAAAAGGAGTCAGGGACTTCTATAAAGACCCTCCACTCAGATCGATGGGGGGAGTTCACCTCTAAATAATTCTCTGAGTTCTTGAAATAAAATGGGATCACACGACAGTTAACTACTGCTTATACTCCTCAAAAAATGGAGTTGCTGAAAGGAGGAATCGTTCCATCATGGAAATGGTTCGTTGCATGCTCACAGGAGCTAGTCTTGAGCAACTATATTGGGCAGAAGTTGTCACCACAATAGTATATCTGTTGAATAGGGCACCCACAAAGGCTCTACAAGGAATGACTCCATAGGAAGCATGGAGTGGTAGGAAACCCTCCATTTCTCATCTACGCATTTTTGGATGTAAAGCTTTCATGCACATACCAAAAGAGAAAAGGAAGAAGCTAGATGAGAAGACATTGAAGTGTATTCTTCTTGGGTATGATGAGCACTCTAAGGGTTATCGTTTGATTGATCCCTTGACCAAGAAGATACACATCAGTAGAGATGTAGTTTTTGATGAGGCTTTCACATCAAAAAACACATCAGATGTATACCTAGACCTTGTGGAAACTAAGGTTGATAAATCTCCTTCATCAAAAGTTGGAGGTCCATCTTCATCTTCTTCAACACCTCAGAAGAAGAATCCAAAGTGGTATACAAATACAATCAAAGACTCTAAGCTATCCACTCCACCATATTTGACATTGGATAGGCCTCGTACTCGCAGCATGGCTCGACAGGAGAAAGCTGCAACAGAGAATACTGGGGTTGATGATCTGTGTCAATATTTTGAGGAACTTTCTGTAGATCCAGAGAGAGATACAGAAGATATGGATATTGATAATGATAGGGTGTTTATGTCTTCCATAGACGATCTTGAACCCGCATCAGTGCAAGTTGCTCTTGGTGAGCCTCAGTGGAAGGCCGCTATGGATGCAGAGTATAAGTCTTTGATGAAAAACAAAACTTGGAAGCTTGTCGATCTGCCATACGAAAAGAAGCCCATAGGCTGCAAATGGGTGTATAAAGTTAAGTATAAGGCAGATGGGACAATAGATAAGCATAAGGCCCGACTTGTTGCAAAGGGCTATGCTCAAAGAGAAGGCATTGACTACGAGGAAACTTTTGCACCTACTGCTCGGATGACAACCATTCGAGTTCTTTGTGCTATGGCAGCACAATATGGGTGGAAAGTACACCAAATGGATGTCAAGAGTGCTTTTCTAAATGGTGATCTCCAAGAAGAAGTCTACATGACTCAACCGAAAGGATTTGAAGTGGAAGGCCAACAGCAAAAAGTTTGCAGATTGGTAAAATCCTTATATGGTTTGAAACAAGCCCCTCGGGCTTGGTATATAAAAATGGATCATCACCTTCTACAACATGGTTTTAAGAGATGTCCATCAAATGCAAACCTCTATTTTAAGAAACAAGGTTCTGAAATAGTGTTGCTTGTACTCTATGTTGATGATCTGCTCATTACAGGGAGTTCAGAAACTATGATTTCTACTGTCAAAAGAGACTTGTGTCAATATTTTGAGATGTCAGATCTCGGACTTCTCCATTATTGTCTTGGTCTGGAAGTCAGCCAGAAGGAGCACTACATCAAAGTGTCTCAGAAAAAATATGCCAAGACCCTATTGGAAAAATATCGCATGACTGATTGCAAGCCAATGTCAACTCCGATGGAAACAGGAATTCAGTTATCGCGATATGATGATTCACCTCAGGTAGATGGTACTCTCTATCGCCAGTTGATTGGGAGTCTCATATATCTGACCAACACTAGGCCAGATATCGTATTTGTTGTCAACTATCTTTCGAGGTTCATGCAGGAGCCTAAGACTACACACTGGAAAGCAGCAAAGCGCGTTCTTCACTATGTCCGTGGCACAATGGAATATGGCCTAGAATATAAGAGGAACAACAAATTCTTCTTACAGGGATACACGGACTCCGACTATGCCGGATCATATGATGACCGTAAATCAACTTCAGGATATTTGTTTCATCTTGGATCTGGTCCTGTCTCTTGGCACAACAAGAAGCAACAGGTGGTTGCTATTTCATCAACAGAGGCAGAATATCATGCCGCACGTGAAGCTGTGTGCGAAGTGATATGGTTGCGTCGCATCCTAACAAGTATGGGTCTTCCATCAAAATCTCCAATACACTTGTTCTCGTGACAACATGGGTGTTTTGAATCTTGTCAAGAATCCAGTACATCATGAAAGAACAAAGCACATTGACACACAATGTCACTTCATTCGAGACGAAGTTCCAAGGCACCGAATTCAGCTTCAATACATTCCCACCAATGCTCAAGTTGCAGACATTTTCACTAAGGCACTTGCACGTGTCAAATTTGAATTGTTTTGCAGCTCTCTTTGTATTACAAAATGATGTAATCAGGGGGGATGTTAGTATAGCTAGTTATTGTTTCAATTACACAAATAATGTAATAAGGGGGGATGTTAGCGTATAATATATTTTAGCACTTCTTAGTTTATTACATTATTTTCCTGTTACACCATTAGCTAAATATTGAGCGGATTATTGTTGGGATCCGCTTCTCCTGAGCTAATTGAAGCATACTGTGTATTATTTAATCACTGCTTCAATAATGAAATATTGTTCATTTACTTCAAAAAGTAGATCAATAATATTCTGGTTGGACAGGTTGATAGGAAATCAAACACTCATTCAGGATCAAAACATAAGTATTCTCAGACTTTACATATGCAACCTTTGGATACAAAGTGGTTTATTTCCTTCACAAAATAAAGAACATCTATAGGTGGAAAAACATTCACAACATCCATAACCCTAAAGAATAAAGGGCCTTATAAATGCTCTCAATTCCATAATCATCCCCACGAAAGAAGTTAAAGATAACATTATTTGGGCCCCAACATAAGATGGAAATTTTACAGTCAAATCTGCTTATCAGCTCCTCATTCCCCATGAAGAAACCCAAATTCCTTTAAATTTGGTATGGATCAAACACCTTACCCCCAAAATTACATTCTTTTCTTGGATTGCCATTCAAAATAAAAATTTGATAGTTGATAACCTCATTAAAAGATATCATTATCCCAAATAGATGGTTTTTATGCTTATCTAACAGGGAATCCTACCACTACATCTTTCTCAACATTATCTATTCTATTTTCATTCTTTAAAACCTCTTCCAAAGGTTCCAAATAAGTTGGATAAATCCTCCTTCTACTGTGGATTTGTTCATTCAGTGGCCTCGACCTTTCCACCATCCCAAGATGAGCACAATTTGGAGGTTTTGTCTATATTATTTTCTTTGGAAAATATGGTTAGAAAGGAACTAGAGAGTGTTCTCTAATTTTTCCAAGGATATTTCATCTCTAACCAATAGAATTATTTCCTTTGACAAATAGAACGCTTCCATTATTTCGTATGATCCAAGGCCTTGTTCCAGGTTTGAAACTGTCATTCTTCATTCTCTAAATATTTCCCAAGACATGATTGTATCTCAACCCAATCCCAAAAGCAACATTAAGTGGTGTCCCCTAATCTAGGGATGGGTCAAATTGAATTTTTATGGAGTAGCAAAATATAATCCAGGTAAAGCAGGAGCAAGAGGTATAATCAAAGATCATAATGAAAACTCGATTTTAGCATTTTCTAAAGACCTTGGTGAACAATCCAATCATATGGCTGAAGCAAAGGCATTATGGAGAGGTCTTGCATTAGTCAAACATATCGTAGGTACAATCATCATTGAAGGGAATTCTCTCAGTATTATTAATTACATGAAAAGCTCCTAAAGACCATCTTGAAAAGTTAGAAGTTGTTTTGAAGAGGCCAGGAAACTTGCTACTCACCATCAAGAAGTTATATTCCAACATGCTTTTAGAGAAGCAAATAAGGTAGTAGATAAACTGGAAAATATTAGGGTGGATGGTCCAGGTTTGTTGACTTGGATAGACACACTACCATAGGAGGTACGTGCATTAGCCACTATTGAAAATATTGACAATGATTAGTTGGGTTACCATATTGTTTATAAGTTTCATCACTATTTGTAAGAGTGTTGCAGTTTCAAAATGTCCTAGTAGGACAATAGATGCCAAATTTCAAAAATTATTTGAGGTCTTGGTTTTTTGGTCCATCCCTTTGAATAAATAATTCCACAATTTTCATGACCCCTTCTCTTTGTGGAACTATCAGTTGGATGGTTGTCTCATGATCATCTAGAATTTTTTCAAACCCATTCATCTCACAAATATTAATCTATATCATTTCCATAATAGGCAAGAGTCCTATCACATAACCCCTAGAATGTCTGGTATCTATATCCATTATCACATGATCTAAAATTTGTGATTTTTCAATAGCCAAGAGTGTCAGTTCATTCCCAAAGCCTACTAACATCTCAAATATAAATTTTGGGAACAAATAAAAGTATGTTTTTTGTAGATATAGTAGGGATATCAAAAATGCAAGTGGAGGTCTCACTCTTTCCAATTTGAGTGATCCCTGCCACATGTGGAAAGATCATTGGAACCAAAATATTTTCAGAGATGTTTATTGAAGATTGACAAGATTTGCTCTAGGATTGAGACAAGAAATCTGACAATGCTGGGAATCATCATTTTTAAAAAATCCAAAAGTCTTGGAACCATCATTGAATGTGATAGGGTGGGAAAAATTTGCTGCATCGGAAGCAATTCAGAAAATTACTCGCTTCTTCCCAGAATTCTCAGACTTTGGGAGGAGCTGAGAAGAATCTAAAAGCTTCTAGAAAAAATATGGATGAACAAAATGAGGTCATGGGTAGTCATGATCAGTAGAATATTGCTCAGATGTTCCTGTTGTTTGGTTTGGGTAGTGCCCAAGGGGCTTCTTTATTTTTATTGTGTTTGACTTTCATCTTGTAGTCTTGAAGGATGGATATTTTTCTCTGTGTTTGTTGTAGTATTTTCTACCGATGGAATAGGTGAAGTTTTACCTACTTTTCTGAGGGTTTTGTATACATACTATTGGTCTTAGGTTGATGCCTATTGTTCCCTATTGATGTAAAAGGTATTTGGGAGCCTTCATATTTCCTGGCATAATATAATATAAATTAACTTACCAAAAAAAACAATACTAAAGCTAATACAAATTAATAAAATGCAAAGAATGTTTAACAGAGTTCTCGTATGTATCCATAGATTTGTGATAAATCCTTGGATTCTCTTGACCTTTTCCTTTATTAATTTAAACACTCTTAAACCAAATACACACAAAAATTATGGTAAATAATAGAAGATTTTTAGAGTCATAGGTTGTCATGCATGAAAAAAGTTGTTATTTTTTCAAATGTGAATTGAGTTATATTTTCAATGAGTAATTAGAATATCAAAATTTAATTTCAAAGGAATTAATTAATTATTCATAGTGTCAATATTTTCTCATAGATTTAAAATTAGATAGCTCTATTACTAGATAATTACTAAAAACACAAAAAATTGCTTTATTGTTAAGTTAGGAATATGACCTAGAGAGGATGAGGTTTATTTGTTTAATAAAGAATAAGTTTCAAATTTAGTATTGCACTGTAGATATTATGAAAATTTATGGTGGAGAACCGATCTTGCATAATACAGAAAAACCAGAGAAACAAGAGCCCAAGATTTTGTATTCAATACTTTGGAAGAATTTACAAGAATATACAGCCAAACTGCCATTTGCCAACCCCCTCTCATTACAATCCATGGGTTTTTATTGAGGTCCCGATCCTCTGTGCTTTTACACTTCCCACGATCTACAATTGCCACTTGGAACAATTCTGGAAAGTTGCATTGATGAGACTCTAGGTGAGGTGCGCGACTGGCTGCCATATCCAACGGAATCTTCTTCTCGATCTGCTGCTTGTTGTTAGTTGCTTTAAACGCGTCTTCCAGATACCCTGCGTGAGTGGCCAACATGCCCGTTGGAATCCTTCTTTGGAACAGCTGCTTCACTGCCTCTAACTTGCCGCGCACGAAGGGATGTCTTTATGAAAGCTGGAGTGCGTGTTTTTCTGTTTGGTCGCGATATCGCGACATGTCGCGATATCGCGACCATTTCCCTCCTACGCTTTCTCTCTCCAGCTTTCGTCGCGATATCGCGACATGTCGCGATATCGCGACATTTCCTCCGTCAAGCCCTTTCCCTCTGTTTTGGCCGCGATATCGCGACCTGTCGCGATATCGCGCCGTTTTCGTCTGTCGGCCTCCGTTCTCCTGCTCTGGTCGCGAAATCGTGACATGTCACGATTTCGTGACCTTTTTGTCTCCGTGCCTTGCTTTCTCTGCCTTGGGTCACGATTTTGTGACATGTCGTGAAATCGTGACATGTCATGATTTCGTGACCCTTTGTCCTTCGGCCTTGCTTTCACTGCCTTGGGTCACGATTTCGTGTTTTCATTTGTGACCCTTTGTCCTTCGGCCTTGCTTTCACTGCCTTGGGTCTGATTTCGTGACCCTTTATCTTCCTTCCTTGCTTTCTGCCTTGGGTCATGATTTCGTGACATGTCACGAAATCGTGACATGTCACGATTTCGTGACCCTTTGTCCTTCGGCCTTGCTTTCACTGCCTTGGGTCACGATTTCGTGACCCTTTGTCTTTCGGCCTTGCTTTCTCTGCCTTGGGTCACGATTTCGTGACCCTGTGTAACACTTAGAAAAAAAATAACTTTGCCACTTAGAAAGAAATAACAACAAAAGTTTGGTTGATGCTCGATTGCTTTGCTGCCCTCGGATGCTCCTGCATCAGACACCCGAGGTGGATTGAGAAGTGATCCTCACTTCTGATCTTTGGGAGGAAGACCCAGGCGGTCAACCTCTATTTTTGATAGCCAAGTTGCATCTTCTATAGGTCTGCCCTTCCACTTGATTAAATACTCAGAATATTGTTTGTTCCTTGTGCTTCTGCCTTCACGAGTATCTAATATTTCCTCGATCTCGTCTTTGGTTGGGTTAGACGCTGGAATGCTCCACAATTCTGTGCTTGGTGCCTCTGTACTATCTCCTTCATGGTATTCCACTAAATCAGATATGTTAAAAATAGGTGAAATGTCAAGCCCACTTGGCAATTCCACTTCATATGCATTGCCTGAATCCCATTTTTCCAGTATTTTGCATGGCCCAAACTTCTTCATCTTCAACTTGTTGTAAGTTTTGGCTGGAAATATTTCTTTTCTGAGATGGACCATGACTTCATCTCCCACTTCGAATTCTTTGAACCGCCGCTTTTGGTCTGCTCTTGCTTTATACTGAGTATTCATCTTTGCAATTTGTTTCTTTACTTCTTCATGCAGGCTTCTCATCTGTTTCATGAATTCCTCAGCCTCTGCACTGCATTTTTCTCCTTTATCTAATTTTCTCAGCTCAAAAACGTTTCTTGGACTATTTCCATATATGATTTGGAATGGAGATTTGTTTGTACTCTTATTGACAGAATTGTTGTATGCAAATTCCGCCTGCGGCAAAACTAAATCCCATCCCTTGGGTTTATCTACTATCAAGCATCTTAGCAAATTACCCAGACTTCTATTTACCACCTCTGTCTGTCCATCAGTTTGTGGGTGGTATGCAGAACTGAACTTCAGATCTGTCTTCAGCTTCTTCCACAATGTTCTCCAGAAATACCCAACAAACTTTGTATCTCTGTCAGAAACTATGCTTCTTGGTAGACCGTGAAGTCGTACCACTTCCTTGAAAAATAACCCTGCAATGTGAACCGCATCACTTGTCTTCTGGTAGGGAATAAAATGTGCCATTTTGGAGAATCGGTCAACCACCACAAATACAGAGTCATTTCCCCTCTGTGTTCTCGGCAATCCAAGAATAAAATCCATGCTTATGTCCTCCCATGGCCTCTCAGGTACAGGTAACGGCTGGTATAATCCTGTGTTTTGCCTTACGCCTTTTGCCATCTGGCATATTCTGCAACTTTGCACAAACTTTCTCACATCTTGCTGAAGTTGCGGCCAGTAGTAATTTTCATTCACCAGGGCAATGGTCTTATCCCGACCAAAATGCCCAGCCAATCCTCCGCTGTGCTTTTCCTTGATTAAGTTCTCCCGCATGGAACTCCTTGGAATGCATAATTTACTTCCCTTGAACAACATTCCATCTTGGATTAGGAAATCTAACCATTTTGTCCTGTCCATAGTAACAGGTGCCAAGCAAGCCGTCCAGGCTGCAAAATCAGGATCTTCAGGATAAAGACCCTTCAGTTCTTCGAATCCTACTACTTCCACTGTCATTTCAATCAGCAGATTCTACCTTCTACTTAAAGCATCTGCAACTCTATTTGATTTCCCGCTCCTGTGCTTTAACACAAAGGTATAGCTTTGGAGAAACTCAACCCACTTCATGTGCCGCTGATTCAGTTTTGTCTGGCTGTTGATGTACTGCAATGCCTGATGATCAGTAAATAGAACAAACTCTTTTGGCAACAAATAATGCCTCCACTTCTTCAGAGCTTGAACTATAGCATAAAATTCTTGGTCATAAACTGAATACTTTTTTCGAGCATCATTGAGCTTTTCACTAAAATAAGCAACAGGTCTGCCTTCTTGGCTCAGTACAACCCCTATTGCACTGCCACTAGCATCACAGTCGACTTGAAATACTTTGTTAAAGTCTGGAAGTGCCAAAATAGGCTGTTCTGTGACCTTTTTCTTTAATGCATCAAAGCTCCTCTCAGCCCCTAAGGTCCACTTGAACTCTTTCTTATCCCCTCTCATTGTTTCTGTGAGGGGTGCACAAATGCTGCTGAAGTTTCTTATGAACTTTCTGTAAAAGTTGGCTAGACCATGAAATGATCTTACCTCTGTTGTGCTTCTTGGGGTAGGCCATTCGATGATAGCTCTCACCTTCTCTGGGTCCATTTTCAGACCTTCTGCTGAGATTACAAATCCTAGGTATACTAACTCTTTCTTGACAAAATTACACTTTTTCAGATTTATTAATAACTGCTCCTCCCGCAGCTTTTCAAAAACCCTCCTGATGTGCATCAAGTGTTCCTCCAGGGTTCTGCTGAATATTAATATATCATCTAAATAAACAATGACAAATTTTCCTAAAAACTCTTTCAGTACCTCATTCATCAACCGCATGAAGGTACTTGGTGCATTGGACAGCCCAAATGGCATGACCAACCACTCATACAAGCCCTCTCTTGTCTTGAAGGCTGTCTTCCACTCATCTCCTTCCCTGACACGGATCTGGTGGTAACCACTCTTGAGGTCAATTTTGGTGAAGTACTTGGCTCCACTCAAACAGTCCATTATGTCATCCATCCTTGGCAGTGGAAATCTGTACTTTATTGTGATCTTGTTGATGGCTCGAGAGTCTATGCACATTCTCCACTCTCCATCCTTCTTGGGTGCTAGTACTGTAGGTACTGCACACGGGCTAAGACTCTCCCTAATCAATCCCTTCTCCAACAACTCCTGGACCTGCCTGTTTAGTTCTTCAGTTTCTACAGGTGTCATTCTATGTGCAGCCTTATTGGGCAAGCTTGACCCTGGCACCAAATCAATATGGTGACTGATTTTTCTTACTGGGGGTAAACCCTCAGGCACATTATCAGATATGATATCTGGAAATTCCTTCAATAGATCTTGGACTTCTGCTGGGGCATCTTTGCATTCTGTATCCCTGACTCTAGGAATTAATGCATAACACATATGCTCATGCTTCAAATCATCTAAAAATTTTCTTTCGTCAACCAAGCAAATTCTTGCATTGCCACATACCTTTTCTTCCACCTCCTTCAGGGGCTTCAACTTATGACGCATTCCATTCTTGGTCACGAAATAGGTGTTGGCTCGGCCATCATGAACCGCACACCTGTCAAACTGCCATGGCCTTCCCAGCAGAAAATGGCACGCATCCATGGGCAGAATGTCGCACAGAACCTCATCACGGTAATTTCCAATGCTGAATTTTACCAGGCATTGTTCATTGACCAAAACCTTATGGTCTTTCTGCAACCACGCGATCCGATATGGATGCGGGTGTTTCTTTCTCTCCAGTTGTAGCTTTGTAACCATTCCCTCTGAAACTAGGTTATCTGTGCTACCGTTGTCAATGATAATGTTGCAAATCTTACCCACGCATTTACACCTTGTGCGGAATAAGCTTTTCCTCTGATCTGTAGCTCCCTCTTCATTCAGCAGGACTCTCCTTGCAATCATTACTTCTCCTCTCTCAGCTTCTTCAGAATGCTCAGACCCAGCATCTTCATCAACGACTGCTACTCTGGCATTTCCTTTCGGCCTTCGATTATTTCTTTCTCGCTGCTGTGGGCACTCATATTGGTGATGTCCCTCTTCACCACACTGGAAGCAAGTCCCTCGAAATCTTCCTCTTCCTTGTCCACGTCCAGCTCGGCCTCTTCCCCCTCGGTAACCATTATTCTGATTACGGGGGCGGTCTGTATTTTCTCTCCTTTGTTCTTGATTGCTGCTACCTTCTCCATTTTTTTGAGAATCTTCATTTCTTCTTCCACTGTTCCTTCCGTCGGTCCTTCCACCATGACCTCTTCCTCTTTGCTTGTTTTCAAACCTCCTATTGAGCTTCTCTTCAACCTTTAAAGCAAATTGGTAAGCGTCCTCTATGGTGGTCATCCGGACTAGACTTAGTTCTTCCTGAATGCTTGCTCGTAACCCATTAATGTAACGGGCTACCTTCTCCTTGTTGGCCTCTGAGTGGCCTATTCTAATCATTATTTTATGAAATTCTTCCGTGTATTCTTTCACAAACTTGCTTGATTGCCTCAATCCTTGCATTTTCTTCAGCAGGTCTAACTCATAATCACCAGGGATGAACTGCCTCTTTAGCTTTTCTGCCATCCGCTCCCACTTAGTTATTCTCTCTTTCCCTCTTTTATTTCGCTCCAGCCTGCACTCCCTTCCACCAAATGCTAGCATGACCTTTCAGTTTGGTCTTTGCGAATCTGACCCTATCAGGGTCCTCAACCTCTTCGTACTCAAAGTACTCTTCTAGATCGTTGATCCAGTCGATCAATTCCTCTAGATCAAGGTTCCCAAAATATGTGGAAACCTCCATCTTCGGCCTCTTCCCAATCTGGGATATGGCTTTGTATAGTCTGGCCTGAGCCGGATCTATTGCTTCTTCTTCTTCCTCAGGTTGGTCTTCTTCTTCATCATCTTCCTCTTCACTACCTTCATCTCTTCTTGGCTCCAATATTCTACGCATTTCTTCTTGCAGAGCTTGCATTTGCCGCTGCAAAGCTCGAACATCTTCTGCTGCTGCCATGCCTCTCCCACCAACAGGATTTCTCCTTGGAGGCATTCTGCTCACCCAATTCCAAGCCCTTCCACAGATCCTGGTGTAACTGCCTCTCCTCCGATGATCTGCTACACACTCAGGAACTACTGGCTCTGATACCACTTGGTGGAGAACAGATCTTGCATAATACAGAAAAACCAGAAAAACAAGAGCCCAAGATTTTGTATTCAATACTTTGGAAGAATTTACAAGAATATACAGCCAAACTGCCGTTTTCCAACCCCCTCTCATTACAATCCATGGGTTTTTATTGAGGTCCCGATCCTCTGTGCTTTTACACTTCCCACGATCTACAATTGCCACTTGGAACAATTCTGGAAAGTTGCATTGATGAGACTCTAGGTGAGGTGCGCGACTGGCTGCCATATCCAACGGAATCTTCTTCTCGATCTGCTGCTTGTTGTTAGTTGCTTTAAACGCGTCTTCCAGATACCCTACGCGAGTGGCCAACATGCCCGTTGGAATCCTTCTTTGGAACAACTGCTTCACTGCCTCTAACTTGCCGCGCACGAAGGGATGTCTTTATGAAAGCTGGAGTGCGTGTTTTTCTGTTTGGTCACGATATCGCGACATGTCGCGATATCGTGACCATTTCCCTCCTATGCTTTCTCTCTCCAGCTTTCGTCGCGATATCGTGACATGTCGCGATATCGTGACATTTCCTCCGTCAAGCCCTTTCCCTCTGTTTTGGCCGCGATATCGTGACCTGTCGTGATATCGCACCGTTTTCGTCTGTCGGCCTCCGTTCTCCTGCTCTGGTCATGAAATCGTGACATGTCACGATTTCGTGACCTTTTTGTCTCCGTGCCTTGCTTTCTCTGCCTTGGGTCACGATTTCGTGACCCTTGTCCTTCCCTTTCATGTCATGATTTCGCGACCCTTTGTCCTTCGGCCTTGCTTTCACTGCCTTGGGTCACGATTGACATGTCACGATTTCGTGACCCTTTGTCCTTCGGCCTTGCTTTCACTGCCTTGGGTCACGATTTCATGACCCTTTGTCTTTCGGCCTTGCTTTCTCTGCCTTGGGTCACGATTTCGCGACCTTGTGTAACACTTAGAAAAAAAATAACTTTGCCACTTAGAAAGAAATAACAACAAAAGTTTGGTTGATGCTCGATTGCTTTGCTGCCCTCGGATGCTCCCTGCATCAATTTATTAAATCAAAGACACCCATTGGGGTGCGATGAAAATTGTTCTTGGATGAGTTGAATGCAATCATGCAATGATAGTTGACTATCTACTTTTATTTTATTCCTTTTTGAACTAAAATATTGCTCCAACAAAAGCACTATGGTCCTTGTGTAAAAGTAGTTATAGTGTTACAAACGAGCTTGAGTGGTAGGTTGAAGATTTGGTATGATGATAGCTAAATAATTTTGATTTTTGGACATTAGAATTATCCAAATTATAATTGGTCAATGTTATTGCTAATGCAAGTATTCTACTAGCATGAATTAATTACAATTATAGATAAACTTATAAGGAAATGCAATTCTATTGAATGAACATAAAGTATTATATTTTGATTATTACACTAAATATTTTGCATCACGTCACATACCACTTTTAAGGGAAAACCTCTATTATAATCAAGCTTAATACAATATAAATATTTATGATGCCTTCACCTCTATTATAATATAATATATAAAGGCAACTCAACCTACCCTAATACTAAAATATTAACCAAAAATATATTAAGCCATAATAACTATGGGAACAATATAACCCTATAACTAGTAATCTAGGGTCACCTTTACATTCAAAATGGATTCCCACTCATCACTAAGAAAACTATTATAAAAAACAAAAAAGGGCTATTACCTGAGTTCCTAGAACTACCTCCCTTAAAAAATAATATTTACCCTCAGATATGAAGATGATGTATAACAAGTACCTACTTCCAAATTCTTAAGCAAGTATATTTTGAAAAATATATTTTACTCATTATATTTAAGTAATCTATGCTAATATACATAACAAACGGTACAAAGGTACACCAGCTAACATAGAAGAGCTCTGCAAGCTAGTGTATATGTTTTTTTAATTGGAGATCAACTTTATCCACGTAGAAGCATTCCCGTTCATGTAATGCAATACTAATCAATACTCTAAGGTAACAATATAGAGTAATACAATGCAAAAGAAATATTTGTGCACATAAAAAATGCATAAGTACATAATGAGAAACAAATCGATGCATGAGTCTTATTGTATTCTCCAACAAGGATATAATATAATGGAGGAGAATAACCATGGTCGAATATTGCTCTCAAGACTATGTTGGTTAGGTGCTTATAGTCCCAAAATTTGGAAGGTGTGGAAGCCAAATACCATACCCATCCAACCACCAATACATGATGCCTGAAATATATCCTTTGCTAACAACTCTAAAAACTACGTACATATAATGTGATTATTTATCTTTATTTGTTTACATAAAAAATAAAGCACAATAACAATATAATCAACTTTAAGACATCATAAAAAACATCTTGTCTAATGTTCACATCCTAGGTTAACATGAAAACCTATGGTCAAATCCTCTTTGTTATAGGATGCTTTCATCCTCTTTGTTGCAATAAAAACCTACGGTCCAGTCCTCTTTGTTGTAGGATGCTTTCATCCTCTTTGCTATAGGATGCTTTCTTGGATTTTGATTATTATGTCAATTTTTGGTAATATGCTTATGTTCATGATAATTTCTCAAAATGCTTATATTCTAAAGAAATAATGGTCAGTCAACCCTCAAAATATAAAACCCTTGTCCAATCGACAGGGCCAGACAAACCCTGAAATATTTTGGAAGTGATGCTAAAACTGTTGTCCAATCGATATGGACAATCAAACCCTAAAATAAACAATAGTGTGTGGGAAGTCCCAAATTGGTGAAATTTTATGGGAGTGATGGCTAGAAATTAAAATTTTTCCCTATTGTTGTTCATAGGGCTAGGAGGTAATAGTATACATACATGGGAGAAAATAAAAGTAACTTTTAAAGAAGTACTAGCACTATTGCAAGGCATGCAACATAAGGAACAAGATCTTATAAAAGACCCAAAAGGGTGAAGCACTAGAGGACTACATGAAAAGGTTCAAATATATGTTTTAGAGATTGAAATAATGTAAGTTGGACCAAAACTCACTGAAATTGATCTTCCTAAGAGTAATTAGGGAAGATTGTATGGAAGCACTTAATCTTATGGGAGATGGGGAAGAAATGGGAAAGATTTCATGGAAGAAAAAAGTCTAGAGAGTGAACATCACGTATTCTATGAAATGCTTAGGAAAAATTATGAGGGTTAACTTTTGGGAAGCCCTAGAAACTCGACCAGTGCTACTCCACCCAGTGAAAAATCTTTACCCTTTTAATTTAAAACCCTAGCTCAAGCTTTGATATAATAAAAAGGAGAACTCTATTTTTCCTACGATCCCTCCATCTAGTGTGTTGTGTGTTGCTTTAAATAAGTGTTGATGGTTCACTGTCAAGCCCTAGATTGAGCTTTGAAATAAAAAATAGAGTAAAATTATGAGGATTGACTTATAGGAAGCCCTAGACACTCGACTGATGCTACTCCACCTAGTGAAAAATATTTTCCCTTCTAATTTAAAGCCTTAGCTCAAGCTTTAAAATAAGAAAAATTAGAGCTCTACTTTTCTCGTGATCCCTTCATTTGTTGTGCTATGCACTACTCTAAATAATTTTTGATGGTTCACTATCAAGCCCTAGCTCGAGAGAGCTCTACTATTCTCATAGTCCCTCCATCTACGCGCTGCTCTAAATAAGTATCGAAATGCTCACTCTGGGATTTCCCATGATATTTATATTTTTTTCATACTAAAAAATTAAGAGGGCAGTTATGAACCACCCTCATAGGGTTACCTAAACTAGCCTCTTATAGCTAAAAGGGTTGTTTAAAACCGCCCTCTTAGGTCACCTTAAGACGACGGTTATCCTAATAGGGCAGTTTTAAACTGCCCTCTTAGGATTTATTAAGGTGGTTTTTTACCGTTGTAAAAAAATACCTTATTTTAGTTGTCGCTAAAGCCCTTTTTTGATATAGTGCTTCCATACCAAACTTGGAGTGAGTCCTTAAACCATTCTTGGTGAATTGTTCAATCTAGGCTAAACATTGAGTAGAAGGTAGTGAACCCTTCTATCTAAGGCTAAACATTGAGTATATTTTTTTATAAAAATGTAGCTCCACACTAGGATAAACATTGAGTAGAATGTGGTTGATCTCCACTTAGTTCTTATAATGTGTGCATTTCAATGGTCATTACCAAACTCTTTTGCAAATTATTAAAAATAAAAAAATTCCCTTGTTTTCCAACCATGAGAAAGTGCTTGCCTTGGGAAAACCATGCTTGAACCAAATTCAAAAGGAAGGTCAAGATTGAAGTCCAAATAAGAGCAGAGGATTTTGTATTCTTTATTTACCTTGTATTTTTTAGAGGGACCAACTACATCCTTTTTGACTGCATCTATCTTTTAGTCCGCATGTGTTTATCTAATGCCAAATTTTGGCTTCTAGTGAACTATCAAATACACAGATAATTTTTATTTTTGCAAGAAGTCATTTTTAGCTATGAAATATTAGTATTCACATAATTTACACCATATTCTTATTAAGGCTCTTTACATAACAAGGTGGATTTTTTTAAACTTAATTAGAGCTTTTGTCTCGAATTTGGATCAATCTAGAAAGTGACTTTAGATTTGCTTTTGGTTTTCCTTTGTAAGTATCTTATAATAAGCTTCAAACAAGAAAATACAAAGACCCATATGTGTAAGCCTTAGGGGAAAATTCTAATATTGAATATTCTTTCTCTCTCCATTACTAAGGTATTTGATGTTGCTCATTCTACTTCAAAAAAATTTTTGGTCTTAATGCATTCTCCAAACCACTTTGTCCCCTAAATCCATTTTCATATCTAATGAGTTTTTAACTCTTACACTTGCTTTGTATTTTGAATTAGATATTATATCCCAGCTTAACAATGGTGGCCTCAATTTATCAAATGTTCCTTTCTAGAATAAGGATCACATGTTTTTATTGATTTAGATTATAAATCTGATTGACACTTGCCAAGCCAATAACAAATAGACAAGGAGAGTTTGCAAGATTGAAATGATGAGTATAATCCTCCCATCATGGGTAAGAAAATTTTCTTTCCAATTGGCTAACTTGATGGATAAATGGTGGATCAGATCCTTCTATAGGTCTTTAGTTCACCTTCATAAGAAAAGGGGGATGCCTAAGTATTTATTCACAAACTAATTGAAAGCCAAAAATTTGCACCATATAAAATGAAACAAAGCAATAATGAATGAATACATGATGATAAAACAATGTAAAATAATGATGATCCCTTTTATTTTTTTACATTGTCTTTCAAGGTGTTACAATTAAAATATCCTCTTAAGAGATGCTACCAAATTGATATAATGATATAAAATATCATGATTAAGGTCTCTTGGTGTAGTAGAAGAATTTTTGTGCCAACGTAGTTCGTAAGAGAACGGGTTTTCTAGGATTGTTGTGGGGTCCATCGATGTTGAACCCATGTTCAATCTAAAGATAAATGAAATGAAGGAAAAGCAAGTGTATGTATGCAATAAAAAAATCTAAACTGATGGAAAATAGTGAAATAAATTGATCTAAACTAAGATGAAATAAAATAGTAAAAACAAATCACTTGATCATAATCATCTTGGGTCAAGATGATTTCATTTGTGAACCATATCGAGGTGAGATGATCGCTATCGCAGGCCTGTGTTTCTTTGTTGCCAATCCTGAGTAGCATTTAGGATAACTTGGAGAGTGTTATAAATAGATTTTTTCTATGGAGAAACACGTTTAACAAACTCAAACAGTCACCATAGCAAGGGTTTTTGATTATGCAAAGTAGCAAAGTGCAGTATTCAATCGTTTGCAGTAGTCTGGTAGCATGGTTTCAATAGTGGAAAAACCTTATGGATTGATTTTGGTAGCACTTTGTTGCACAAAATCAAAAGTTTATGGATCTTCAAAATTAAGGGGTGAGTGCCATTTTATAGACCTCTTGACCAAGCTAAGGCACTCTACATGAAAAGCAAAGAGGTAGTTTGCATTAAGAAAATAAATGCATACCCAAAAATAATTTGATTGTATATGATCGATTCAAAATTACCTCATGCAAGGCATCCAAAAATAGGTGTGAGATCATGCACAACACTAACATTTAGTTTTGGCTTTGAGTTGTTATTTTTATTATTTTTATTTTTCATGACCATCTCAAGTCGAGACAGTTAGGCAGCGTAATCATCTCGGGTCAAGACAACCCATGACCTACGATCCTCTTAGGTCAATATGGTTAGGCTTCCCATGGGAGAAAGTGCCAAATAGTGGTTAAAACCACTAAATTAGCCCTAAGGCTGCCCAAGGTGGATTATGTGTGCTCGAAAGAAGGCTCTTTGGGAGTCTCCTTGATATGACACATTTTAGGTGTTTACAGATAGCCCTTTTTGGGATGCTTTATGCAAAAGCATAATGCGAAGCAAAAATAGATGATCTAAACTGGTCGAACTGATGAGCTTGAAGGAGAGTGGTGTAAGATGGTCTAAAATGAAATCCAATGTAGATTTCCCCAATCATGGAAAAAAGATTATCATCATTGAATAACACAAGCTTATACTGAGAGGGGGGTGAACAGTATAAGACCACTTTTTACTTTTCTTTCCCAATCAATATTATGCAATGTATCAATAGCAATATCAAAAAAAGTAATCAAAGCAATGCACAAATCACCACACACAATAGAGACACCAATTTAACGTGGTTCACCCAATGTGGGCTACTCCACGGAGAAAATATTTCACTAAAATTTTCTCAACAAATCTCTTGGGAATCCTTTCCCTATTACAATGTTTATGGACCTCTATCCAAAGGAGACACCAATCACCTAATCAAGTTCATGGATCTCTATCCATAGGAGAACTCTTTCTCCTTAGCTTTGGCTAGTGATCTTCTAGAAGAACTACTACCTCCACTACATTGGCTTATGGATCTCTATCCACTAAAGACTCTTGCCCTCACATAGAAGACCTATCTTCACTACCTGGCTAATGGACCTCTATCCACTAGAGACTATCATCCTCTATACTCGTCACCTCCAAAGCTTACTCTCAGCTCTATCTCAAATCTACACTAAACATAGTCCTTCGATCTAGCACAAATCTACTCAATATCTATCCTCAAATCTACACTAAACACAGTCCTTTAATCTAGCACAAATCTGCTCAATCTCTATCCTCAAATCTGCACTAAACACAGTCCTTCGATCTAGCACAAATATTCTCAATATCTATCCTCAAATATACACTAAACATAGTCCTTCGATCTAGCACAAATATTCTCAATATCTATCCTCAAGCCTTAACACAAAGCTTGACTTAATCACAAATCAACTCTACTAGATCTACCCCAAACCTTAACTCAAGGTTTGAACAAATCAATCAATCAACTCTGTTCACAAGTCTTCTCAAAGACTTGTCTCAAATCTGCATTGTAAGCTTCCACAAAAGCTCACACTAATCTATCCACAAGTCTTCACCAAGACTTACCTCAACTCTGCTCCACAAGTCCTCACTAGAACTTGTCCAATATGCTCAACAAGTCTTCACCAAGACTTACCTCAAATTTGCTCAACAAGTCCTAACTAGAACTTGTCCAATCTCATAGAAACATATAGAGAATTGTTAGAGACTCAATATGCTTCACACTCATCATAATGCTCAATCACTTTCAATCTCTTTCTCAAATCAAATTAGAATATAGAACAATTTGTTTCATAGAATTAGAACTATCACTTCAACACTTCCACTTGACTAGGCTCAATCAACTCCACTCAATCAATCACTCAATGAAATACTCCTTGCTTACAAACCCTAGTCCAAGCATATGAACATTCACTCAAATATTTCCAACAATGCTTATCAACCAATCTCACATAACAATGATACTCATGTTCTTTCGCAAACCCTAGTTCAAGATAGTTCACAACTTCACATAACAATGATACTCATGTTCATTCACAAACCCTAGTTCAAGATAGTTCACAACTTCACATAACAATGATCACTCATGCCCAACCATCAAGTATGAGATTCACTCACCAATATTTCCAACAATGCTTATCAAACAAGGTTTCTAGCATTAACTTCTATTCTAGAAACCTTGAAGCATTAATTCAAAACAAACTCAACAAAGAAAACTTAACCAAGTCCTTTTCACTCCAATCTTATTTTTAGAAAACCTCAACCAATCAATTACTTCAACCAAGGAAGAATGTGCCCATACCTTTTACTTGATGAAGAGTAGACTTCAAAACCTGTTTTAACAAGATCAAACTCTTTACCAATCTCAAGGGTTAGGTTACCACAACCTCTTCACAAAATAATTTTTACACAAAACATCAAGTCCTCTTGTACACCTTATAATCTCCAAACTCAATATTTTAACTCAAATAATTTCATCAAAAATAACATACATAGCAATTTCTCTTGTACACCTTATAATATCCAAACTCAATATAATAAAATCATTCACCACATACACAAATGTCACAATAAAAATATTTTAATATTTTCACCTTATAACTCCCCTAACACTTAGCATCCATAAAAATTAAAATATTAAACTTGCATACCTTTTATTTCCTCCACAACCTTCGGTGCTTTTGACCATGACTTAGGCCCTCCAAGGGCTGCGTCCCCACATGGGACACTCGGCGCTCACTCCTCAATGACTCTCTATAAAACACATCGAACGCAAAAAGGGTAAGCGCCAATCGTCGATCATGGGAGTCGAACCATGGTCACACCACAAGCAAAGCCTCAACAATTTCAAACCTGTCACCTACGCTACCATCACCGATGGGATAGCCAAAGTCCACGCTATCCAAAAACCTTAAACCCTCACATGCATGGAATGAAAAAATGTTCCCTCCTCCTCGGATGCAGTGAACGAATCAACACAACGCATGTAATAAATTGGAGATCATCGAGAAAAAATTGCTTGGTAGACTTTGGAAATGAAATCATTTCCTTATTTATATGCATGCCCTTTGTCTTCAATACATCGATGGACATTCGAATTTGAATATTAAAATTAATTTTAAATATTAAATAAATATTTAAATTAAACCTTAGCACCCATCATTATTTAAATTAAAATTTTAATCAAAGATTAAAATATTTTAATTTAAATTAAATCTGCTTGTGGGTCTTTTTCAACTTGGTCCTTGATCTTCTTCGGCTTGATTTTTGGCCCAAAATAATAATAATAAAATATTATTATTTAATTTGAACTTGCTTCTCCTTCCTTGGGTCTTCATCCTTTGGGCCCTCCTGGGTATATAATATTTAAAAATAAATATTATAACCTATTGCTTTTCAAGACCTTCTTGCTTTTGGAAGAAACACTTAATGTCCTCAAAGATGACGAACATAGCACAAAAATGCTTTTGACATCAATGACAACAAATCTTGCTCATATTTCCAACAATCTCCCCCTTTGTCATTGATGGCAACCCATTTTACTTTTACCATTCCTTTTACCTTTTTTTGTTTTGCTCCCCCTGAGAAACTGCTCCCCCTAACTAAATGCTCTCCCCCTAACTCAAATATCTCCCCCTTTGTCATCAATGGCAAAGGGTCACCTTTGGGGCTCGGGGCTAAGAATGAGACTCTTAGCTTAGCCCCTCCCCCACCTCCTCTTGAGGTGGTTAATTCTGGGGTGGGAGTATTTCTACTCCCAACATGCACTGCTCTTTTCCTTTGTCCACTTTCCTCCTCATCTGATCCTTCTGATTCCTCTGACTATTTTTGTTCCTGCTTGTCTCTAGAATTTTTGCTCTATACCACTTTGTTGTATGTCCATCATTATTGCACTTATAACACTTAATGTTATTATTCCTTGGAGGTGCAAATGTCTTGGGATTTCTCCTGGTGAAGCCATATCTATTCCTATCATGAACCCTGCAATTCATTGCCTTGTGACCAAACTGATTACAAGAGTAGCAATACCCTTGAAATAGCTACCTGTTTCTGAAGTTCCCATATTCTTGTCTTTCATGTGTCCTACACTAAGAAGCTTTGTGCCCAAACCTATGACATGAGAAGCATCATCCATTGAAATTGCCTTGCCTTGACCCCATGGGTCTTTTATTCTCTTTTACCCTATGTTGGTTTCTGTTCCATCTGTTCCTCATTTGTGCATTGTTCCTTTCCTTGTTGAACTTTCTGTTGTCCAACTCATCCTCAGAAGTCTCACTTTCTCTTACACTCTCTTCTTCTAAAGTTTCTTCTTCTTCAGAACTTGATATTGACTCCTCTTTTTGTTTCTTTTGTACCTGTTCAAAACCAAGACCTATTTTGCTTGATGTAGGTTTTTGTGTCTTGATAATCTTATCCAAATTCTTTGAGCTTCTCCCAAACCTATGTAACCTATCCTTAGACTCTTTCACTTCCTTCCTTAGTGAAGCTACTTCATGCTCCAACCTTTCACATTCTAAGACCTTTGCTTCTAACCTATCTTTGAACTTCCTTGTCTTAGCCATTGACTTATTTAGATCCTCTATAAGCTTTCCTTTCTCTTCATCACATTCTTGAAACTGAAGCTTAAGTTGGGAGTTTTGCTTTCTTACCTTTTTTAATGCATCAAGAGCATGAATAAGCTCTCCCTCAAGATCAACTTCTCCCTTCTCTGATTCTTCCTCTATTTGTTTACCTTTGAAAACATCTTCATTCTTTTCTGACTTGTCTTCTTTAGGATCACCTCCTTCTTCTTCTAGAGCCATAAGAAGATTCTCTTCTGGTCCTTCAAGTGTATCTTCATATTCATCATCACTAAAACTGAAACCACTCTTTGTACAACTATCCTCAAGATGACCAAAGTTACCACATCTAAAACATTTGAGGATTATTGGTGTTCTTTTCCTAACCACTTCTTTTTCTTTTTCCAGAAATAAAACTTCATCTCTATCATTATCTGAGGAACCATCATCACTATCAGTTGAGTACTTACTTGCCTTATCTGCATAGAAACTCTTCTTGTGCCTCTGGAAAAACTTCTTTCCTTGTGTACCTTGTCCATCCCTATTTTTCTTTTGGTACCTGTGCCTTTCTGCATCCCTGTTCTTATGATCATGTTTCTCATCACCACTGCTATTTCTAGCTTCTAGACAATCAGATGCATAGTGACCATATTTTCCACATTTAAAACATCTAACTAATTTTGTACCTTTATATTTTCTTGAGTCCTTGTTCCTTCTGCCATAATTGGCTTCTTCATCACTAGATAGCTCATTGCTTGAATCTGACTTCTTACCCTTAGTCTTCTTAGTGGCTTTAAATGTTGCTTCTTTCTGGGGAATAGGTTCCTCTTTTATTCTTATCTCAAATGTTGTGAGAATGCCATGTAATTCATCTCTTGTCAAATGATCAATATCTTTTGACTCTTCTATAGCTGAAATATTTTCACTAAACCTTTTTGGGAGTGACCTTAGAATCTTATCACACACATCAGGTTCTGAAACTTCAAGCCCAAGTCCTTGCATGGAGCTAACAACCTCATCCACATGAAGTAGATATCCCATAATATTTTCTTCATCCTTCATTTTTAGGTCTTCAAATGCTCTCTTGAAATTTTACAACTTTGCCCTTTTGACCTTTTTATCTCCTTCATATATGCCTTGCAACTTATCCCAAATATCCTTTGCTGATTTGCAATGCATAATATTTATAAACTTTGTTTCACGTAAGCCCTTTTGAATTGCATTCATTGCTCTTGAATTATAATGATGTAGAAGCTTACCATATTTATCTATAGGTGGAGTTTTTGGTGGTGTGTATCCATTTTCAACTGCTTCCCATACTTCATTTCCAAGTGCCATTAAATGAAACTTCATCCTTGTGCTCCATAGTGTATAATTGTTCCCATCGAACAATGGTGTTGAATTTCCTAAGGATCCACTCTAAGAATCCATCTATGTTCTTGTAAGCTTTTCCTTCAAGTTGTTAAACTCTTCCGAAGGAACCCGCTTTGATACCAATTGAAGAACACAAGCTTATACTGAGAGGGGGGTGAACAATATAAGACCACTTTTTACTTTTCTTTCCAAATCAATATTATGCAATGTATCAATAGCAATATCAATAGCAATAATCAAAGCAATGCACAAATCACCACACACAATAGAGACACCAATTTAACGTGGTTCACCCAATGTGGGCTACTCCACGAAGAAAATATTTCACTAAAATTTTCTCAACAAATCTCTTGGGAATCCTTTCCCTATTACAATATTTATGGACTTCTATCCAAAGGAGACACCAATCCCCTAATCAAGTTCATGGATCTCTATCCATAGGATAACTCTTTCTCCTTAGCTCTAGATGGTGATCTTCTAGAAGAACTACTGCCTCCACTACATTGGCTTATGGATCTCTATCCACTAAAGACTCTTGCCCTCACACAGAAGACCTATCTTCACTGCCCTAGCTAATGGACCTCTATCCACTAGATACTATCATCCTCTATACTCTATCACCTCCAAATCTTGCTCTCAGCTCTATCTCAAATCTGCACTAAACATAGTCCTTTGGTCTAGCACAAATATGCTCAATATCTATCCTCAAATATACACTAAACATAGTCCTTCGGTCTAGCACAAATCTACTCAATATCTATCCTCAAATCTGCACTAAACATAGTCCTTCGATCTAGCACAAATATGCTCAATCTCTATCCTCAAATATACACTAAACATAGTCCTTCAATCTAGCACAAATCTGCTCAATATCTATCCTCAAGCCTTAACACAAAGCTTGAATTAATCACAAATCAACTCTGCTAGATCTACCCCAAACCTTAACTCAAGGTTTGAACAAATCAATCAATCAACTTTGATCACAAGTCTTCTCAAAGACTTATCTCAAATATGCATTGTAAGCTTCCACAAAATCTCACACTAATCTATCCACAAGTCTTCACCAAGACTTACCTCAAATCTGCTCAACAAGTCCTCACTAGAACTTGTCCAATCTGCTCAACAAGTCTTCACCAAGACTTACCTCAAATATGCTCAACAATTCCTAACTAGAACTTGTCCAATATCATAGAAACATATAGAGAATTTTTAGAGACTCAATATGCTTCACACTCATCACAATGCTCAATCACTTTCAATATCTTTCTCAAATCAAATTAGAATATAGAACAATTTGTTTCACAGAATTAGAACTATCACTTCAACACTTCCACTTGACTAGGCTCAATCAACTCCACTCAATCAATCACTCAATGAAATACTCCTTGCTTACAAACCCTAGTCCAAGCATATGAACATTCACTCAAATATTTCCAACAATGCTTATCAACCAATCTCACATAACAATGATACTCATGTTCTTTCACAAACCCTAGTTCAAGATAGTTCACAACTTCACATAACAATGATACTCATGTTCTTGCACAACATACAGATAGTTCACAACTTCACATAACAATGATACTCATGTTCTTGAACAAACCCTAATCATTCATAATGAATATGCATTCATCACTCAAAATTTCCAACAATGCTTATCAAACAAGGTTTCTATCATTTACTTCCATTTCAAAAAACATTAACTCAACAAACCAACAAAGGAAAACTTAACCAAATCCTTTTCACTCCAATCTTATTTTTAGAAAACCTCAACCAATCAATTACTTCAACCAAGGAAGAATGTGCCCATACCTTTTACTTGATGAAGAAGTAGCCCTTAAAACCTATTTTAACAAGATCAAACTCTTTGCCAATCTCAAGGGTTAGGTTACCACAACCTCTTCACAAAATAATTTTTACACAAAACATCAAGTCCTCTTGTACACCTTATAATCTCCAAACTCAATATTTTAACTCAAATAATTTCATCAAAAATAACATACATAGCAATTTTCCTTGTACACCTTATAATATCCAAACTCAATATAATAAAATCATTCACCACATACACAAATGTCACAATAAAAATATTTTAATCTTTTCACCTTATAACTCCCCTAACACTTAGCATCCATAAAAATTAAAATATTAAACTTGCATACCTTTTATTTCCTCCACAACCTTCGATGCTTTCGACCATGACTTAGGCCCTCCAAGGGCTGCGTCTCCATATGGGACACTCGGCACTCACTCCTCAATGACTCTCCGTAAAACACATCGAACGCAAAAAGGGTAAGCACCAACATCATCGATCATGGGAGTCGAACCGTGGTCACACCACAAGCAAAGCCTCAGCAATTTCAAACCTATCGCCTACGCTATCACCATCGGTGGGATAGCCAAAGTCCACGCTGTCCAAAAACCTTAAACCCTCACGTGCATGGAACAAAAAATGTTCCCTCCTCCTCGGATGTAGCGAATGAATCAACACAGCGCATGTAATAAATTGGAGATCATCAAAAATTGCTTGGTAGTCTTTGGAAATGAAATCATTTCCTTATTTATATGCATGCCCTTTGTCTTCAATACGTTGACGGACATTCGAATTTGAATATTAAAATTAATTTTAAATATTAAATAAATATTTAAATTAAACCTTAGCACCCATCATTATTTAAATTAAAATTTTAATCAAAGATTAAAATATTTTAATTTAAATTAAATCTGCTTGTGGGTCTTTTTCAACTTGGTCCTTGATCTTCTTTAGCTTGATTTTTGGCCCAAAATAATAATAATAAAATATTATTATTTAATTTGAACTTGCTTCTCCTTCCTTGGGTCTTCATCCTTTGGGCCCTCTTGGGTATATAATATTTAAAAATAAATATTATAACCTATTGCTTTTCAAGACCTTCTTGCTTTTGGAAGAAACACTTAATGTCCTCAAAGATGATGAACATAGCACAAAAATGCTTTTGACATCAATGACAACAAAACTCCTCAAAATATCCAACAATCGTTGAATCATTACGTTCGACAAATGGAAGAACTCAATTTTCTTGGTAGATTTTTTAGCCATGGGTAGACATACCAAATAGCTAGTTTTGACTATCGTGTCATTAGTCTATGAGATCTAGGCTTTGATCATACCAAGTTCTTGGTAGACCTTTCAACCATGGATAGACAAGCTCGAGTCTACAACTTTAGGTTTTAGGTATACCAAACAAGCAGTTTCAGCTACCCGTTATCATTTGGTTTAAATTTTTACTTGTTATTTGGTCCAACAAAAAGGGCATATGATAGTCTTTGGTAATTATTCTTGGACATGCATAGTATTGAGTGTTTGAGTATTGACTATATTTTAGATGAGAATTTTGAAGGTATTCACTACCCCCTCAAATGATGAGTCGGTGGAGGAGATATGAAATGATGATAACGACACATTTCTTGACAAAAGATGATGATTAGGAGGGCTACCTTGATTAAAAGTTAAATATTGAGATCATATCAACCTACGACTTATTGGTTTATATGATTTTTTATTTTTTTAATTTGTTTTGAATGAGTGGCCTTATAGTAATCCATCCATCCTACCGAATTGTATGGATAACCAATCACTACAACTACTAGATGACTAGAGTAAACACTAGATACGAGGTTCACTCGAGACTCTAAGCGATGATCAAAAAGTAAATCCTAAGCTACTACAGGAAAGAAAAAGCTATTCTAAATGTTGAACAAAGGGTTTTAGTGCCTCTGGAGATTTTTAAAGTGACCAAAGGGGTTTTGTTCCTTTGGAGCCTTTTGAAATGTGACCAAAGGGGTTAGCTGTCTTTGGAGATTTTTGAATTGATTTGACCAAATGGGATAGATGCCTTTGGAGCCTTTGAATTAAAATTGGATGAAATCTACCCAAGTGTCCTTATGGTAACCTTCCCATCCTGCCATATTGCATGGACAACTAGTCGCTACAACCGTTAAGTGTCTAGAGTAGATCACTAGATACTAGGTTCATTTGAGAATTGATTGACCAAAAGGGTTAGGTGTATTTAGAGCATTTTGAATTGAAATCTAACCAAAGGGATTAAGTACCTTTGGAGCCTTTTGATTGAAATTATGAACAAAGGGATTAGGTGCCTTTAGGGCTTTTTGAATTGATTTGACCAAAGGGGTTTGGGTACCCTTGGAGCCTTTTGAATTGCAATTTGATGACATCCATCCAAGTGTCCTTATGGTAACCTCACCATCCTACTAGATTGTATGGATAACTAGTCATTGCAATCGTTAGGTGACTAGAGTAGATCACTAGATACTAGGTTCACTTGAGAATTATTTGACCAAAGGGATTACATGCCTTTGGAGCATTTTGATTTGAAATGTGACCAAAGGGGTTAAGTGTCTTAGGAGGCTTTTGATTAAAATTGTGACCAAAGGGGTTAGGTACCTTTGGATATTTTTTAATTGAAACTATGACCAAAGGGGTTAGGTGCCTTTGGAGATTTTTGAATTGAAACTATGAACCAAAGGGGTTCGGTACCTTTGAAGCTTTTTGAATTCAAATTATGACCAAAGGGGTTAGTTGCCTTAGGAGATTCTTGAATTGATTTGACCAAAGAGATTTGGGTACCCTTGGATCCTGTGAATTAGTATTGATCAAAGAGATTTGGGTACCTTTGGAGCTTTTGAGTTAGATTTACCAAAGGGATTTGGGTACCTTTGGAGCCTTTGAGCTAGATTGACCAAAGGGATTTTGGTACCTTTGGAGCTTTTGAGTTAGTATTGACAAAAGGGATTAGGGTACCTTTGAAACATTTGAATTGACTTGACCAAACGGGATTAGATTCCTTTGGAGCATTTTGATTAAAATTGGGACCAAATGGGGTTAGATTCCTTTGGAGCCTTTTGAATTAATTTGGATGAAATCTACCCATGTCCTTATGGTAATCTATCCATCCTATCATATTTAAAGGATAACCAATTGCTACAACCTCTAGGTTACTAGAGTAGATCACTAGATAGAAGGTTCACTTGAGCATCTTGGCTAGTGAATGTAGTAGATAAATACAAAAAATAAAAAGCAAGAAAGCAAATGGAATTAAATGTGTTGTGTCTATGAAGGTGAGGCAAAGAGCACAATATTTGACAAAAGGATACAACCTTTTGAACCTGGTCATTTATTTATTGATTTAAGTGAATGCAAGGCAAAGGGTGCAACCTTTGACAAAAGAATGTAACCTTTTGAACCTAGCAATTGATTTATTGATTGATGTGAATGCAAGGAAAAGGGTGCAACATTTTGAACCTAGTAGTTGATTTGTTGATTGAATACAAATGCAAGGTAAATGGCACAACCTTTGATAAAAGGATGCAACCTTTTGAGCCTAGCAGATGGTGTGTTGATTAAAAATGTGAATGTGAGGCAAAGGATGCAACCTTTGACAAAATGATGAAACCTTTTGAACCTAGATGCTAATGACTTGATTGATGTTTGCATTGATAAAACCACACCAAATTCTTGATGGTGAGGCAAAAGAACTTGATTGCATGATTGATTGAGTCTTTTGTTAGATTGGTTGATTTGATTGATTGTTAATGGGAAGGTGTAATACCTTGATTGCCCCAAGTTGGTTGATGATTATGTGATTGATTGATGATTGAAGTGATTTAGATTTTTTGTGGGGAAGGTGCATTACCTTGATTGCCCCAAGTTGTTTGATTGCTTAATGTGATTGTTTATTGGGGGAAGGTGTGATACCTTGAACATCCCTAGTTCTTGTTGTATTTTTTTGATTGATTGATGTGATTGATTGGAGAGGAAGGTGTAATACCTTGATTTCCCCTAAGTGTTTGTGCTTGATATTTTTTATGTGCTTGTTATGTGAGAAAATAATATGTAAAGTGATTGAATGTGATTTATGTTCAATTATCATTCAAAAAATGCTTAGACATGTATCATAATTAAGGACTTTAATCAATTAATCAAGGGTGTCAACCTGTATCGCTCCAAATTTTTTGCATCCTTACCTTCAAGCTATTGGATCCGTTCCCGGAAGGAGGATGGGAAAAGGATGTCGCGGTACCTCGGACTGAGAGGACTTTGCAAAGGTCCTGCTTCTCAAGGGAGGTGTATTTTGATGATTTTTCGACGGATGGTGGGTTCACCGGGAAACATTTAAGGGCGGTTTCCACGCCTAGGTTTGGAATGTGTTTTAATGTGTTCGTTTTTAACTTTAAGCATTCATATCCTAGGTTTGGCCAAATGAATCTAGATTAATCTACATGAAAATGCAAATTCAATGAGTACAAAAAATAGATTTAAAGACATAAAACAGAGAATTTACAGAATACAAATGAGGAATACCGGATCCGGATGTCTGGTGATGATTCTGATGTTTGAAGCGATCAGGATCGTCTGGAATTCGATAGAATCATCTGAGATCTGACAGAATCGTCTGAGATCTGACGAATTCGTCAGACGAATTCGTCAGAGACCTGCAAGCAGAAAAACAGATACAAAATACAACGAATACTACTGTGCTAATAGAGGGAAACAACACCAAATGACTGTATGAATATTGAATAATAGTTATGAACAAAAATTCAAGCAAATTACGATATTCTAATGACAAATCATGATCTTAGTATGCAATCTAAGCTAAATGGGTGAACTCCAAATGCAAAATAACATAAACACTGAATAAACTATCTAATTTGCAGAATAAAATAGCAGAGAAAAGGTTGAGAAGTGCAAACTTCAAGCACTGATTGCCTCAATATGGACTGCAGTCGAGATCGTCTCGCATCAGTACGAAATCGCCTCGGATTCGACAGGTTCGCCTCCGATCTGAACAAGTTCGTCGGCGACGATGTGTGCTGGCTCCGGCTGAAAAATAGTGATGTACCTGCAACAAAATTGGTATGGGACCAGTGCAAATGAAAAATTGGGATGGTTCAACGTAGATGGAGTTAAATTGCAGAGAATTTCAGCCAGGGGGTGCTAAGGGGATAGCTTAGGATTAAATAGGCTTAGGGGAGTAGTTAGGAGGTTGGAGATCATCCCAATTTGGGAGATCTCCAACGGGGGAGGGTCCCTAACGGCGCAGACACGCTTCTGCCCGGATTGGAGACCCGTTGGAACAGAAGCTAACTTTGCAAAATCAGTTTTGCGACAAGATCGTCTGGACGTCCTAGTCCAGACGAAATCGTCAGATCTGGGGCGATATCGTCTGATCGGCGACGATATCGTCAAACGGTCAAAACAACCTCTAAAATTGGCACGAAAAGGGGGAAACGGATTACCCGACGGTTAACGGGCGGTTTGGGAGGTTAAATTTGAATTTTAAATTATTTACTAAGGTGAATGTAATTATTATAATTTTACTGCGCCAATTTTAGGGTGCTACATTTTGCCCCCTCTTTAGCGAATTTTCCGAAGAAAATGCGTTAAAGATGAGTTCTTCTCGATCTACGAGAAAGCAAAAATTATTCCCATTTTTAGGCGACGATTCTTGGTCGAATCGTACGACAGCTTACTATGGTGCCCCCTCCGTGTTTTTACCCAAATCGAACGTTTGAGGTAAAAACGCGAAAAAGCAAAAAATTATTTTTGAATAAAATTAAGAAAAATAGGGTAAAACCCTAATTCATTTTTACTGTTCATTTTCTCGGTTTTTAGAGCTCCGAAGCAAAAATGGTGGAGACGACGCACGGATCGACGAGAGGTCCGACGCGGTCTACGGGTAAGAGTCTAGACTTAACTAGGATGCTTTAATTTAATTTTACATGCTTTGTAGGTAATTTTTAGGTGATTTTTGAGCATCGCGGCCGTTTTTGGGCCGTCGACGTCGTCGGGACGAAATCGTCCCGATTTCGACGAAATCGTCTCAATTTCGGCAATTTCGCCCGAGGGCGAAATCGTCGAAAGGGGGACGATTTCGTCAAATTAGAGACGATTTCGGCTTGCGAAATCGGAGACGATTCTGCTCAAATTTGGGACGATATCGTCCAATAGTGGGCGATATCATCAATTGCACAAAATTGAATTTTAACTTGCATTATTGATTACTTGAATTGTTTATTAATGATTGTTTATTGTTTTGTTGTTTATGTTTGCAGAGAGGATTACTAAAGAGCAGGGAATGGAAGTATGGAGGGTTGAGAGATGACTTGGCCGCTCTCACACAGGCAGAGCGAGATCAGCTGGCACAGGCCGGCTTGCAGCATGTGGCAGAGATGCCACAAGTATCCACAGATATGGGGCTACTAACGGCCCTAGCAGAGAGGTGGTATCCGGGTTCTTCATGTTTTTGGCTACCGACAGGGGAGATGACTCCCACTCTAGAGGATGTATGGAGGATTCTAAGAATCCCCATACAAGGACGGTTGATTACTCCTACGGCCAATCAGGGCCATGCTATGGGACGACTGTGTGGTGACCCGAGCTTCGCCCTGGAGAAGGGCGGAGTTAATATCGAGGCACTACGCCAGATGCCTGGGGCATCTAGACTCACACGGGTGCTAGCTGGAGTGGTTGGTGGACTTTTGCTGTGCCACCAGAGCGGGTGCAGGGTGCCGTGGATGCTCGTAGATGTGATCTACGATATGCGGGATCACGGCTACAGATTCTCTTGGGGCAGTTTTGTTCTATGTCGATTGTACAGGATCCTGTATGGGGTCGTGTACAAGGGCGGTCGATGTCTGGTCATGACATCGCTCTTACAGGTTTGGTGCTGGGAGCACATTGCAGTGCGGAGGCCGGTAGGGCTTCCTCTGACAGGGGTTGACGGGGAGAGGCCCCGAGTCTTCTACTGGTGGCTCCGGAGAGGGGCACAATGACGGATAGACCTGCCTATGTCCCGGAGGCTACTGGATGACTTAGTCCCAGACCAGATCACCTGGAGGCCATGGAGGGAGCATCCAGGGTGGGCCGAGGATGGACAGGAGTTGGCTCGCATCAGGCGAGTCTGCTGGCTAAGGATGGAGAGGGGAGAGGTGGAGCTCCACCGCTATGACCGAGTTTTGAGGCAGTTCGGTCTACAGCAGGGGATCCCATCTCTGAGGGATTACGAGTTTTCTCGGACTGTCCGGGATAACACCATAGTTAGCGGGGCTCCCGACATGCAGCGGTTCTGGAGCCAGGACGCGGATGATGCCCCCATCCAGCCAGTGGATGGGGACGACGCAAGGGTAGCCGATGGCTACGATGCCTGGTACGTAGGCATCCGCCCTCCTCGGATGACGAGGGCACAGGGTCCGATCCATGCGGTTGTGCATCGGATAGGGAGGCGATGCCAGGCGGTGATGGAGGCAGCCCAGGGTCACGGCGGGAGAGAGGTGAGGAGGCCACAGGCACAGGAGAGGCCACGGTAGAGGGAGAGGAGGGAGGCGAGACCCCCATCTCCATAGAGGCCACCATCGCTCGATAAGGGCAAGGGTGTCGACATAGGAGAGAGTAGCGAGATGGCTACTCTCCGGGTGGAGAGAGATCATCTCCAGGCCCAGGTGCAGACTCTACAGGATGAGGCTGCATGCCATCGAGCTGAGGTGTCACAGCTACGGGATGAGATTGCATGCCTCAGGGCACGGGGCGGAGGGGCGAGCTCTGGAGAGCTGACACGGGCTATCGCCCAGCTGACATTCTACCAGACATTATATTACCAGCTGGTGCCAGAGGCAGATAGACTACCCCTACCAGCCAACATTGCAGATCCGATCAGGATCGGGTCATCGAGGACCACGTCCCGGTCGAGGACTAGGACTACACAGACTGCGATGGGGCCACCTCGTCCACCTCAGGGCGGGGGAGGAGATGAGGCAGAGAGCTCGAGGGGCTCTCGAGGCTAGAGGGCTGCACTGACATTGTATTATATGATTATTTTTTTTGATAGAGGATTGAGTATGCCGAGGTACAGATTGTGGCATACCAATCCAGTTTTGATGATGTATATATGTTGTTGATATATATATGATATGAGATATTTTTTGATCACATGACTTGTATAATGTGTATGCTTATGATGCTTTTATGTTTGATTGATTGATTTGATAATTCATGTAATTATGTCGTTGGAAATATTATAATTTGAATGTCATGCTTGTAATATTTTAAATGAAATAATCTGATGTAACAAATTGGTTGTTTGTGATGTGAAAATAAAAAATAAAAAGAGACTTCTAACAATAATTTCAAAGGACATTGTCGCTATTATAGACCATTTCATGGAGTCGCTGCTCACTCGGTCGTCAAGCTAATCCCATTTATAGAAATATTGTTAAAAGTAAAAGAGTGCTTAAGAGACTGTCTTAAGACTTTGGTGCAATAGTGCAAATGATGATGATGATGATGGTTTGTTTTCAGATTTTCATAAAAATATTATGCATGAAATAATTTTAAAATGATTTTTGCTAGGCATAAATTCCTAAGTGTGATAAAATTTTTGGATAATTCTTTAGGAATTATACCATCATTGCAAAATTGAAGGTTGACATAATGACATGAAATAATGAAAATGGGTTTGCTTTTTAAAAGCATAATTTGTGTAACATAATGAATTAAGTCATATGGTTTTCATGATTTTTAATAAATGGGGAATAAAAATTGTTACAATGGTTTGCGCTAGGCATAGAATATGTAGGTATAGACTTATACCATCATCGCGAAAATCCAAAAAAGATAGTTTTATTGCATGGTTGATTTTTGATGAACAGAAAATATGAAAATGAGGACTTGCGCTAGGCATAAAATTCCAATTTTGGTTTTGGAACTATACCATCGTCGCGAAAGTCAACCAGATATATGTGTTTTGATTGTATATTTTGAAAGAAATTTTTGATTTTTCTATTATATAGTTGTCTTTGTGGTAAACAACTGTACTTGATTTATTCCAAACAAGTTGCAAAAATAATATTTCAAAGTATTTTGAAGACAAAAGTTAGATTTATAAGGAATCCCATGTGCATATGTGAATTCATTTCCAATCTTGATTTATCATAATGATACACAAAATCTCTCAAATACAAATGTGTGTGCAATTGCATTGTTCATTTACCAGTTTTGAGCAAGATAATATGATACAAGTGATTTGAAGAAACCAAATAAGTGTTCATTAACCATGATGTAGATGCATATAACCATACTAGACTACTATGTAGGTCGGATTATCAAGAGCTAGCTAATCCATAAGCAGACATAGGTCTGTACAAAAGAAGGTCGCTAATGTGACAGACATATCACCACGCTAGGAGTTACCCAAGGCCAAGCAGGTTGGGCACAAACCACCTGTTATGGGGCTTACCTCACAGTTTTCGAATAATTGAGAATTCCAGGGATTCAAGCTCATCAACCCTTCTTTTCTTTTCAAAGGGTAGGGAAAGGGATTTTATTGCTTTCTTGCTTTTGCTTTCTTTTTTCTTTTGAACTTTGCTTCTTTTTCTTTTTGTATTTCTTTTGCTTGATTTTTGAGATAATGCTTGAAATATTGTTGTAATGATATAAAATAACATTTTTCTTTTCTCTTTTTTCTTGAACTTTTCTTTTCTTTTTCTTTGCTAGGGATACTTGCTCGGATTAGCTGTAGAGCAAGGGATTTTTATTCTGGGTAGGGGTGAGCTTGTCCTTTTGCCAATTCTCAAAGATTCTAGACCATGTGCATGATAGGATAGCAGGGGAAACTTTTCGCTCAAGAAATCACTTCTACTATGTAGCAAAACATGGAAATTACAAATATAATCATTTTATTGTGAAAAGATGTGCTTGGTTTAAGTAAATAACAAGATCAATTCTCTATGCTCAAACTTTATTTAATTGAATTTTGTGGACTTTGATATAAGAGAGATTAGTAATCATGCCAGATAAAATCAAGATATTTATTTTTGTGAGTGTGCAAGTGAGGGATTCCAAATAAATGCTAATTTATCCAAAATAATTTGAAACATATAACTGCAATAATTGTAAGAAAATATATATAAACACTTTTGAGAAGTTTTGAGAATGTTGACTCTCTCTTTCTTCTTTATATTGTTTTGGTTTCGAAAGAGTCAAGCATATAGTTGTTTTTATATTTTTATCATTATTTTGATTTTTGGTTTTATTTTTGTTTTTGAGCAAAAAATTTAACAAGTGCCATAAATAAATGCAATAAATAGTTTTGAAGATTTTTGATGATTATGAATATTTTTGATGTTTTTGGATTTTTATAAATTTGAAAGAAATATAAGATAATAATTTTGAAATATTTTAAACAAATATATACAAGGATGAAATGACCAAATTTATGCATAGTAACGTTTAAGATGCAAAATATTCATGGGTTCTTTAAGTTCTTTACCATCTAAGGTAGATAATTTGTATGCTCCTGATTCAAATTTAGCGAGTAATAATGTATGGTCCAAGCCAGTTGGGCTCAAATTTACCTTTAAGGTCCTTAGTTGCATTAGTATTTTTTTGAAGATTTTGAGGATTTTGATTTTTTTGTATTTTGATTTTAATTTATGAATTGAAATTGGTGGTATATACAAGATGATCTATATACACTATACAAGGTTATTTGAGTATAGCATGTCTAAGGTTGCTTCAAAATCAAAGGAGGTTTTGAAGGATAATCTGGTTGAGGTGAAGGTAAGAATAGAAGGTGATGAATAAAAGGTAGTGATAACAAAAGCTTTGTTATAATGTAGAATAATGTAGCAAAAGATTTGACTTTTATATGTGTAAAATTGATCATGTTACAAAATAAAATGTAAGAAGGATAAGAAAGTTCTTCATTCTTATCACTATATTCCAAGTCTTGATAAGATGGAGGGAGCATATGTGAAAGATATGCATGGATGTTATTTGGTAAACAAGGATGATCATATATGGATGAAGAAAAGTGATGGATAGAAGATAATTGTGATAATAGAGAATGTATAGAACTTGATGTTTCAACCGTTAAATATTCTTCAAATGGTGTTGGGTCACCATGTATGGTAACAATTTTATTTGCAAGTTCAAACTTCAAACATTGGTGAAGAGTGGAAGGGACAACTCTCATCGTATGAATCCAAGGACTTCTGAGAAGTAGGTTGTAAGGTGAAGGGCAATATCCTACATAGAATAAAGTATCCAGGATCTTGGTTCCAATATTAAGGGGAAGAATTATAGTACCTTGAGCTTCTTGAATTTCATTGTTAAAAGATTTTATAATAACATTTGATTCATTAAGATCTTCTTCCTTTGATTTGAGTTTTTGGAATAATTGATAAGTGCATAAATTAAGAGAGGAGTCATTATCTACCATGATAGTTCTAACAAGTGTTTCTTTACTAGATCCTGTAATGTAAAGATAGGAGTCTTCTTGTGGAGTAGAGGAAGGAATATCCTCATCATAGAATGAAATATGGTTAACCTCAAGAGGGTTTACACCATTAATTATGTTCTTAGAGAAAATATGATGAGGAACAAATTGTTGGCTAGGTATTTTGAACAAAATTTCCTTGTGATAAATTTGTAATACTTCTAAAAGGGATATCTTTGCTTGAGGATTAATCACTTGTTGTTGGCTATCAAAGTGGATTTCAGATTGAGATTTTGATTCTAAAGATGAGCTTTCTATGCTTACATTCCATTTTGGATCATTCTCTAGAGCCAAAGATAGTTTTGAAGGTTGGTCAAATGAGGAATCCATATCTTGAATATCAGATTGAGTTGATTGAACTTGAGGTTGCTCATTTGTAGTTTTTGTTACAATATTAATAATATCATCATGATGGGACACATTAACATGCAATATTTGATTGGTTTCTTGTTGTTGATAATTGAATAGGGGTTCTTGGGAGATCCCCATGTCTTGATTGATTATTGGTATTTGTTGTGTAGGAGTTTGATTGTTTACTGGAGATTTATAATCAGTTGTAGATTGTAATTCCTTTATATTAAAAAGACCCTTATCAATCAAATCTTGAATTGCACATCTTAAATCTTTACAATTTTGTGTCATATGTCCATCTACTCTATGATATTCACAATGTAGCTCGGGTTTAAACCAATCTGTTGTGGTATCGAAGTTGTCTTATGGAAGGGAGTTCAATCCTATTTGTGTCAAGTAAATACTTGAGAATTATATCCATTGGTTGATTGAGCTTAGTAAATTTACGTGATGAAGGTTTTTGAGAGGTTTTTGATAAATGCCTTAGGAATTTCGTCATAAAAGGACCTAATGGTTTCTCACCTCTACTTTCTTTATTATGGGTAGAATGATGATAGGAAGATTGCGAAGTATGAGGTGAGTGCATGGTAGAATTGGAAGAATAAGTATTTTCTTGTTGAAATGGATGTGTTGTATTGAAAGAAGAATATTGAAAAGGTGGAGGAGGATTATATGTGGATTGATAGACATAATATGGATATATGGGAGAATAGATAATATCGTTATGAAGAGGATTGGCAAAGGGATTGTTTTGTTGGGTTATGGATGAAAAATGAGAAAAGTGTGATGGAGGTGATGTTGAATAGGGATGAGGTTGGTCATAATCAACAAATGTATTTGGCTGAATTCTTCCAACATTACTGATGGGCTCATATTGATTTGAGTAAAAACTCATGGTTTCTTTAGTACTTCTAAAAGTAATATTTAGCATCTACTATTTAGAATTGAATCTAAAACATACAAACTTGAAATGATGATTTTGTTTTTGTTTTTCTTGTATACATATATATATATATATATATTTTTTTTTTTGTTTTTGTTTTCAAAAGGTTTACAATGCATTCACGTCGGGTTCACCAAAATGTATCGCTCCAAATTTTTCGCATCCTTACCTTCAGGCTATTGGATCCGTGCCCGGAAGGAGGATGGGAAAAGGATGTCGCGGTACCTCGGACTGAGAGGACTTTGCGAAGGTCCCGCCTCTCAAGGGAGGTGTATTTTGATGATTTTTCGACGGATGGTGGGTTCACCAGGAAACATTTAAGGGCAGTTTCCACGCCTAGGTTTGGAATGTGTTTTAATGTGTTCGTTTTTAACCTTAAGCATTCATATCCTAGGTTTGGCCAAATGAATCTAGATTAATCTACATGAAAATGCAAATTCAATGAATACAAAAAATAGATTTAAAGACATAAAACAGAGAATTTACAGAATACAAATGAGGAATACCTGATCCGGATGTCTGGTGATGATTCTGATGTTTGAAGCGATCAGGATCGTCTGGAATTCGACAGAATCATCGAGATCTGACGAAATCGTCTGAGATCTGACGAATTCATCAGACGAATTCGTCAGAGACCTGCAAGCAGAAAAATAGATACAAAATACAACGAATACTACTGTGCTAACAGAGGGAAACAACACCAAATGACTGTATGAATATTGAATAATAGTTATGAACAGAAATTCAAGCAAGTTACGATATTCTAATGACAAATCATGATCTTAGTATGCAATCTAAGCTAAATGGGTGAACTCCAAATGCAAAATAACATAAACACTGAATAAACTATCTAATTTGCAGAATAAAATAGTAGAGAAAAGGTTGAGAAATGCAAACTTTAGGCACTGATTGCCTCAATATGGACTGCAGTCGAGATCGTCTCGCATCAGTATGAAATCGCCTCGAATTCGACAGGTTCGCCTCCGATCTGAACAGGTTCGTCGGCGACGATGTGTGCTGGCTCCGGCTGAAAAATAGTGATGTACCTGCAACAAAATTGGTATGGGACCAGTGCAAATGAAAAATTGGGATGATTCAACGTAGATGGAGTTAAATTGCAGAGAATTTCAGCCAGGGGGTGCTAAGGGAATAGCTTAGGATTAAATAGGCTTAGGGGAGTAGTTAGGAGGTTGGAGATCATCCCAATTTGGGAGATCTCCAACGGGGGAGGGTCCCTAACGATGCGAGACACGCTTCTGCCCGGATTGGAGACCCGTTGGAACAGAAGCTAACTTTGCAAAATCAGTTTTGCGACAAGATCGTCTGGACGTCCTAGTCCAGACGAAATCGTCGAATCTGGGGCGATATCGTCTGATCGGCGACGATATCGTCAAACGGTCAAAACAACCTCTAAAATTGGCACGAAAAAGGGGGAAACGGATTACCCGACGGTTAACGGGCGGTTTGGGAGGTTAAATTTGAATTTTAAATTATTTACTAAGGTGAATGTAATTATTATAATTTTACTGCGCCAATTTTAGGGTGCTACACAACCCATGGGTACTAACATACATGTGGAATAGATGTGGTGGCCTATTTTTGCAATGACTATTTTTTTGTGGATACCAATAAGAATATAAAAGTGCTTTCATGATGCTCAAACATCCTAGTGACATCGATCAAACTCATCTACTGATCAAGTAGGCACTTGAAGATACTAAGACCAACCAAGTTATTCAAGTTTCACAAATATCAACTGTGTGTGTAGTGAATGTTCATTTCTAATTTTGGGTGAGGTTGGACTCATCATGTGTGAATCAAGCCATTATAAGCTAGCTCATTCGTAAAAATTGGTTTGTATAAAATAAGGTTGCTAATATGATAGACGTGTCACCATGAATAAGAATACACCACTGCCAGGCCAATGTCTATAGCCCATTTTTGACGATGGAGATCACCCCATGGTTGTCAAAAACTAATAATTCCAAGGATTCAATCTCTTTTTATTCTTTTTATTTTGGGATTTTTGCTTTGTAGACTTTTGGGGATACTTGCTCATTTTGTGGAAGAGCAAGGGATTTTTTATTTTTTTATTTTTTACTTTGTGGGAGCTTGCTCGTTTTGTGGAGGAGCAAGGGGATTTTAATGTTTTTTCTTTGGAGGAGGATACTTACTCGAGAAAGGGAATTTTTTTGGGGGAGGTGGATGAGCTTGTCCTTTTATCAATTCTCAATTTTTTTAGACCATGCACGTGATAGGATGAGCAGGGGAAACTATTTGCTTTATGGTGATTTAATTTTTGATATATGTGTGTGGTTTTAATTTTTGATATATGCGTGGGAAACTATTGTCTTTCCTAAACACCAAAATTTTATTTAATGTTTTATATATGAGTGTGGTCTTACAAATAAATTAAGGTCACCAGGAAAACTTGTAGCACTCAAGGAGTATTGATATTCTATGTAGGTTGAATGAGACACTAGGTATAGCTAAAAGATAGAAAGTACCTAAATATTTTTCAAACCATAGACTTAGGAAAGAACAATCTATCATAGGGTTTTTGTGGGTGGTGGATGTAGCAAAAATGTGTACAATTAGGGATAATGCGAGATAGACACCATAAGGAAGATGTCCTTGATTAATGTGACAAAATCAATCCTAGAAAAATAGATAAAAGCATGCATTGAATGATAACCAAAGTATTATTGGTGATGATGTGAGTGATGATGTGAACTAAGAGGATAATTTACATGTCCACGTTCATTCAAATTATGTAATAAACATAAATATTAAATCAATGAAGAGAATGCATTATTTGTGAATTCAAATGGTGTAATACACAAACAAGCAACACAACAGGCAATGGTTATGAAATTGCCAAAGAGTAGGAACTGGAATTCATATTATATCTTGTTCTTGATGAGTAATAGCAAAGCCCAAAAATATGCTTAGGTCTCACAGAAATATAACACAATATCCACCTTGTTCAAATGATGTAACAAGGGGATGACATTTTCTATCCTAATTCTAGTGACATGAAAACTCCAACTCCTCAATGCAACTCCTAGAAATGATCTTAGGGGGGCTGATTACACTCTTGGAAATCCTTGCATAAAGGTGAGAAGAAATAAGAAGTGAAAGACAAAGACAAACAAAGGGAATATAACTGAACCAGATTGAACACTCATAATACCTCTTGCAAAATTTGCTATTCTATTATTTGATCATAATTTTGGCTTTGGATGTCTATTTTATAATTTGAATTACCAAAATTTAGTTACATATGTACATTGCAAATGTTTCCACCTGGAGATTTAACTACCCTTGATCTCTTGAGTGCATCATAGCAAAGACCTGAGCTATCGCAGGTTGTTAAAATCCATGAAATATTACCATTTGTCCTAAAAAAATGCTATTGTTACCTAAGGCCAATGTTTTGGCTTCCTTGGTTCTGATTTTCTTGTCTTCTTCTATGGTGGACCCAGTATTGACCTCACCTTGTTCTCTTATGGTAGTTTCATTCAAATTCTTAGATATCTTACCTAAAACTTAGGTGGATTTTTCTCTATGTGAAAACTTCATTAAGTTAAATAGATGTTTAACTCATGTACTAGGAGAAGAGGTAAGGGTCAGATCTAAGAGAATGAAAATATTAAAATATATGGGATGCGAGAAACAAACAAGGCATGACCAAAAATAGGGTGGATGTGTGTTAGAGTATATTACATCATTTGGGTCATGTAAATGTACCACCTTTGGTACATAGTTAGAGTAGGAGATTACTTTAGGGGGAAGTTAGCTAGTTACTTCAAGCAATGTAATAAATGCACAAGTGTCAATGTGCAAGTTGTAATGTGCAAGGTGTCCCCTTGTACAACTAGGTAGAGTGTTGGCCAAGGAATCTATCTTCCTATATAAAGGGCCTCATAGTGAGTGATCATATAGATCAAGTTCATCAAGTTCATTATAGTAGAGAGTAGTAGATAGTGGTAGAACTCCTTGATGGAGTACAATGTAGTTCTTTAGCTTATATCAATGGAGTGACCATCACCTCCATACTGCATTGTATTTTCACCACTTTCTATTTATAGTATATTTTAGTCATATTGTAGAATTCCATTCTTTCATATTTTTTGCATCTTATTAGGACCTGTGATAGATCTCTCCCACTGCATATATCCTCAAAAGCTAACAGTGGTATCAGAGCCACGATGCATCTAGATAGGAATAGGGAGAGTCACAAGTGAGGACTGAAACAAATCTTAGTTACAAAAATTTTGAGATTACATTTGGCTAGAGTCTTTCCACAGAGTTGCAAAAAAACTCGTGAAGACCAGGACTCAACATTCATTCCACTAGTTTGACGAATCAACTAGTGAAGACTATTTAAGGATCTAGATTTTTAAAAGTTTCCATTTTGTAGGAAAATAGATACTATATAAAATTGAGGAGAAGATTCATGGTGAAGTTTGGATATTGGAGATCTCCATTGCTAGATTGAAAAACTTCACATTACAAAGAAAAATGCCATAGAAGCCTTACACCTGAAGAAAAGGCCATAGAATCCTTGTACCAGAAGAAAATGCCACAAAGCCTTGATCCAAAAAAAGACCAAAAAATCCTTGATCCAGAAAGAAAAGTCCATAGAAGCCTTGATCCAGAAAAAAGGGCCACAAAGCCTTAATTTGAAGAAGACTCCAAAGAAGAGTTCCTGATCCAGAAGAAGACTCCAAAGAAGAGTTCTTGATCTAGAATAAAACTCAGAGAAGAGTTCCTAATCTAGAAGAAAACTCCAGAGAAGAGTTCCTAAAGAAGACTCTAGAGAAGAGTCCTTGAAATAGGAGATTGGTGATCTCCTTTACTGATTAAAGACTTCTTTCTGAAGAAGCTGAAGAGATCCATAGAAGATCTCATTGGAAAACTTCCAATCATGGAAGAGATAAAGAGGGACTAGCAAAGTCCTATTCTTGATCAGAGAAGCAACAAATTTTAGAGATCCAAGAAGAAGATCTCATTACCAACACTTCCACAAGTAGAAGGTTGAAGGAAAGGTCTCATTTGGAAGACCATAGAAGTTACAAGATTGAAGACCTTGGAGAGGTCTCAAGGAGGAAAAAGAAGAAGGCTTGGAGAGCCTTGTTGTAGAGCTCATAGAAGCATCATCAAAAGAGTTCCTAGAAGAACTCATTGGAGAAATCCACTACCAAGGAGAAGCTCCTGATAGTGAAGAACTTGGGACAATTATCACCATCTGATAACAAGCCCAAGAGGAGAAGAATTTGGCAAAGAGTGTCAAATCTCGAAGAAGAATCCAATGAAGACCTCAAGACATTCAGAATCTTGAGAAGAAGATCTTGTTTGAAGTCAAAGTTCAACAAGAATATTGAAGGAGAATTCAGATAGAAGAAGCCTACCAAATCCAAGAGATTTGGAGATTACCTCTCACAAAAAGAAGGCACATTTCAAAGATAAGATTTTTCTAAATCTACAACAAAAAATAGAATATCACTTGAAGGATCAAGCCACCAAACCCTAGGCTCAAGACAGAAGGTTCGAGACCACAATTTGGTGAAGCAAGAAGCTATTTTGGATAGCCAACAAGAAGCTATAGAATTCATTCATCTCAAGGTAGCAACTTGGTGAATCTAAACACCAAGATCTACATCATCTACAGAAGCCATTAAAGGTAAGCAACTTGGGTGCAATTAGTTGAACTTTAAATTAGGGTTCATTATCAAGTATCATTAAGCACCATATTTGGATTAAAGTTGCAAAAAGAAGGGCTCATATTACAGTCTTCAAGAAGGTGCAAAAGATAGTTCTTTTAAGAGATTTACTTGCACATTAAAATAGGAGTTGGATGTATTTCGAAAGAAATAAATATATCATCTACCTATTATCTATCTAGAAAGCAAGAAGACTACATCCTACAACACTGATTGTAGTGAAAAATTATAGATTGTTTTTAAGGGTTCATTATAATTACTCTTAAGAATTGTAGAGATTATTAAGTGCATTAGAAACTACTTTGAGAGTTTATTTACAGGAGTAATAAGGTGATATTATTAAAAGTGCATTAAGGTATTATTAATCCATTTGCACTATACTAGTTGATCTTTAACTAGTTACTCTCAAAAAGGGTTAGTTTATGTTTTTTTTATTGTTAAGATCAAGGGCACAAAAACCAACATACTATCAAAGTGTCTAGAGACACTATTCAGTGCACAAAACCTACAATATATTATGGCTTAGAGAAGCCACCAAACAAGGGCAAATTCCTCCAAGGAGTGGAGAAGAAAAGCCACCATTAAAATCAGTGAAGGAAGCTACAAATCGAGACTTGGTGAGTCTCAGATTCGAGGTGCACTAAGGGTTCTTTACAAGTAAAAATTAGTGTAGAAATTACTTCTACAAAAGCTTCTATCTACATGGTTATTAGCTTGGATTTATTACCATATTAACCAAGCAAAAGGAGAGAGTTGTCTAGAAAAGGAGACAACGTCAAATCAGCCCTTGCCTACAAGAAAGCCACCATTAAAACCAGTAGAAAAATCTTGCAAAAGGAGGTGCAAAAATAAGGTATTCTATTACAAAGTTTATTTACATTATCTTGCACCATAATATTCTATCCTACATAGGAAAAAGGACAAGGTCTAAGTGTCATAAAGACACATTCTTCACAAGCAAGGAACATCTCAAAGTGGTCGTAGAGAAGCATCATCCAAGCAAGGTCAAAAGAGCCTTCAAGGAGCTCACATCATCCATGGTTTGGACAACCACAATAAGCAACCTACAAAGCATACATAGCATAGCACAAGGAGAAGCTATCATCCACAAAGGTAGAAATACAATAACTTGAAAGTAGGAGAAAATCAAAGCATAAAGAAAGCAATACCCAAGAGCTAGACGTACATCCACAAGGAGCATTCAAAATCACCATTGGAGTGTCACAAAACCTCCACCATAGCATTGCTCACAATCCTAGCTCAAATCCATCAAAGTGTTGCTCATTATCCCAGCTAGAACCAACTCACATATCAAGCACCATCGAAGCATTGAGGAGAAAACACAACAAAGAAAGAGTTGGAAATAATACGTTGAGGAAGCTTGCAAGAATACATTGAAGAGGAATCAAGAGGAAGGTACATGCAAAAATAAAGGGTGCCACTTGTCACCATTGAAGAAACCCTAACGTCTTCCATATGAGCGCTCAAAATAATGCTCAAATCTTGCACACCTAAAGGGAATAATCAAAGGAAGCATTACACAGGAAGCATTGCTTGTATTAGAAAGGAGGTGACACGTGTAACCAAGTCATATAAGTGCTCAAGAAAGTCTCTAACATTCATCCTCCATCCAACAACAAATATTACAAGTGTCAAAAGGAATCTACATCCTCCAAGCATTGAATAAAATACCTATGACACTTGTCCCTCACAAAAAGGAACTCCTTCCTATTTAAGGCACCAAAGACCAAGGAGGGAAGTGCATTCAGAGCAGCAAGGAGTTGCAACGTGTAAGAAGAGGGAAGAGCATTTAAAGCTCTTGGTCAAGACATTCAAAGCAGGTCAAAGAAGCCATATTTGAGGCACCACCATTCAAGGATTGAAGTCAAGGGAGAATCAAAGCCTACCATTGGTCATAGCACCCAAGAGAAGCATTAAATATTATTGTCATCCACATCCAAATTCAATGCCAATTACTTAAGGTTTGTAACATTATAAAGGTAAGAATTTACCTTATTTTAATTTACTTTCATCAAAAGGAGTTATAAGGGTATAATATAAGGTTGAAACTATAGAGAAATCAACCACATTTGGAAGCAAAATTAAAGGAGAATTATACACCAAAAATAGCTTAATATTTACAATTTAAAACATAGGAGAAATAAGGATTTCTACTTGGAAAAATTAAATTTCTATTATTGCAAATATTATTGTTTTCTAATATTCCAAATTAGGGAGTTATAAGGAATACTACACCAAAATTAGATTATTGGAATTTAGAAACATTAAAAGGCTATAAAAGGAAGTTCATCAAGGAATATCAAGGGTTGGAATTAATTGGTATACTTGTCTCAAAATCACATTAAAGGGATAAAATAAATCCAACCATTAGAACTTCATCAAATTAACAAGTGCTTAGTTCAATAGGAGAAATAAGGAGTAATAGAAGTTGATTTTTGCTATTTACAAAACTTTACAAAATCAACCCAAAATTGAACTACTATTCCCAAAAGCACTTTATCACTCATATAGCATATCCAAAATCACTAGGGAGACATAAGGTATTCTACAAAACTTGATAATAATAGAATTTATCAAATTTTATCAAATACTCAATCCATTTGGGAGTCATAAGGTTTCTACAAAACCTAAATTCTATAAAGGTTTTATCAAATTAATTCACATCTCTTAACTAGGGAGATATAAGGACTCTACAAAATCTAAGCCTTGGATAGGTTTATCAAATTGGATCATTTACTCAATTTACTTGAGAAAGATATAGTATTCTACAGATATTAAGGAAACAAAAAGAATACTACACTTCATCTACTAGGGAGACATAAGGGAGTCTACTACAAAGGATTCATCAAAAATATCTCTAAAACAGAAAAAGCTAAAACTAAGAGAGATGTCTACCTCAAGTAATACAGTAAACAATGATATGAACAACACTATTAGAAAGGAAAGAGCAAGTATCATAAAAAGTGGAATCAAGAATTCACTTATAAAGTCTGAAGGAAACTCAGACCTTACTTCAAAAAGGATACATAGTGAAGCTTTAAAAGATAACTTTGAAACGATGGAACATTATCTACATGCTCGACTCACTAAAGCAATTGATAATGGAAAGAATGACATTCAAATTCCTCTAGAATATGGAAGCATATTATATATGGCACTACTTACATTCAAATGTTATAAGGATGAAAATATAGAATAGAGAGGATTGATAGAATTACTTAAACTGAAAATAGAAATGGATGAATCATCCCTAGAAAAGATATTTCAATCCTCATGTAGTATTAGTACTTCAAGTTCTACTAACACAAAATCTTATCATGATGCTCTAAGTGTATGTTCAGAAGCTTCTATACAGGACATGGAGAATGATAACAAGGACAAAGACAAAGAGAAAATACTCTTGCAAGAATCTAGTGATAGTACGTCTACCTATGAAAGTACTGACTCCAATAAAGAAGAAGAAGAGGAACCAATTCATGGAGGCATACAATGCAATGTGAATTAAAGATAATGCAAAGGACCAGATCAAGTTGAAGAACATCTAAAGACAAAGATCCATATTGAAGATTGAAATCTTCAATACCCAAATAATGTAATATAGGGGGTGTTAGAGTATATTACATCATTTGGGTCATGTAAATGTACCACCTTTGGTACATAGTTAGAGTAGGAGATTACTTTAGGGGGAAGTTAGCTAGTTACTTCAAGCAATGTAATAAATGCACAAGTGTCAATGTGCAAGTTGTAATGTGCAAGGTGTCCCCTTGTACAACTAGGTAGAGTGTTGGCCAAGGAATCTATCTTCCTATATAAAGGGCCTCATAGTGAGTGATCATATAGATCAAGTTCATCAAGTTCATTATAGTAGAGAGTAGTAGATAGTGGTAGAACTCCTGAATGGAGTACAATGTAGTTCTTTAGCTTATATCAATGGAGTGACCATCACCTCCATACTGCATTGTATTTTCACCACTTTCTATTTATAGTATATTTTAGTCATATTGCAAAATTCCATTCTTTCATATTTTTTTGCATCTTATTAGGACCTATGATAGATCTCTCCCACTGCACATATCCTCAAAATCTAACAATGTGGTATGATAAAAAATCTCATATTACACATGAAATGGTGGTGGGAGGACAATGTATAGTACAAAAATACACAAAAAACAAGAGAAGATGCCTGAAAAGAAGTGAATTTTAGAGTATTTATAGGTGGGAGAGAAGGAGCAACATTAGGGTGTTGGGGATAGGGAAAGGAAGAAAATAAAAAGAGAACTAGAGATACACAAATTAAGGAAACCTCCAACAATAGTGTACCTCCATAACTATATTCTGTCGGGTGATCCTTCTATAACTATATTTTTCCAGGGCATAAGACCACTTCCAAGGTAGATAGATTCCAAAGGTTTAGTAGATTGTTCATTTCTTTTGTGTCCCTTGCATTATTAACATTATTGCATAGGCACCCCTTGAGTTGCTCATATTTCCTTCTGCAACTTTTTGCTTACACTCTTTGGCCCATCTTAGATACTGGAACTCCCATCTAGTTTTGAAAGGGTATCTTTTATTAATTGATGATTGTAGAATCATGCTTATAGATTTTTAAGAAATTTGGCTTGCTTGAATTGGCACTCACACATCCATTGAGTCTATCATTCATGTTGTTTAGCTCATGAGCTAACTCCATCTTGTACTATCCATGAGGTTTTATCTTGCTCATTGACTTTGCTCATGCGGTTCGATCCAAGTTCATATTCATTGGGCTTAAAATGACTTCTAATTTGTAGCACTTTCTCTGTGCTTGGAACATCGAATAATTGAGGTGAATTGGAGGGCACTATGACTTCATTCACTTATATATTGTGAGGTCTATGAAAGCTAAAATGCTCTACTTCAAAATTTTATTACCTCATTTGAGCTCCTAGAGCACTTCCTTGCAATATGGGCTACTTAATAATGGTAGTGTTAGTACCATGACTTGCCTGGAATATCTACTCCTCCTTGTGATGGATTCTCATTGGTGCATATCAATTATGCTTTCCTAGGATAACCATGTTCAAGATGTCCATAAGCCCTATTTTTATTTAGTCATTCCTTAAATGAATATGCATGTGTCTCAGGTCATCGCTCGATCTCATTATTCTTTTCTCTTCTTGGTCTCTTTTTAAAATCATGTCATTCATCTATCACCAATGTCATATCTCGAACCGTTCACTCTGGGTCACCCAAAAACTTTATCATAATGTTGCTGGTGAGATGAGCATCATTGATATCCATGATAGAATTTGATTTTTTGGTGGGGGTCTATCGCTCATCCGCTAGTGCTATCGCTAATGATCTGGTGATGAGAGCTTATTATTAGTGATGAAAGAGAACCTATTTTTTAGCTTGCATTAGCATTGAAGACCTTGCATAAATGATGAGATCAATTATACTAAGTACTTAAGATATGGATAACCCTTATGAGGGATGACTTTATGACTTAGGTGATCCTAGAGAGAACTTAGTACTGAGGACTTTTAATGAGGGATAATTTGATCTTATGAGGATGGGGGACATGATTTATGTGATACGGTGCTCCCATCACTTATTAATTTAGTTCATCATTGATTATCCTCTATCATTTCTAATTAATAGAAGATGAGGGATTTAGATGGGCAATAAGAGTTCTTGGGCATATTGAGTGTTAAGACCCAGGGATTTATGTTACTTAGAGGACTTGATGGGGCTCAGTTAACACTATCGCTAATTATCCAACACCATCATCGATGCATCGGCGATGAAGGCTTTCCATCGATGATAAGGATTTTACACCTTTGAGAACATTACCCCAAATGATCAAAGTTATTATGACAAATACCTTAGTGGCATGGAAATGGTGTGGAAATAACTTAGGAATTATTACATTAGGGCTCGGGAAAAGAATATCGATTCATGAACCTTTGAGAACTCATGTGATACTTAGAACTTAGGAGTGATCATGGAAGGAGGATTTATTTTTGGACGAGATATAGACCCTTAATTCATAATGAGACCTTCATGGATGGACTAGCACAGTCACTGATTAATTTGTACTATCATCGATGAATGAGCGATAAAGGCTTTTCATCAGCGATGGGTGAGAACTTGTTATCATTTGATTGGTGTTGTCACCATTTAACTGATGTAGTTGTTGATTAACCAATGATGAGGGATTATAATCAATGATAAGGGGGCCTCTTCTCCTTTCTTAATTAGTGTTGTTACCAATAGCTTAGCACCATCGTTGATAAATCAATGATGAAGGGTTATCATCGATGATGAAGGTTGAGAACTTTGATTTTATGAATTTTGGAGGGACAAACCTTAGGACTAGACCATGAAAAGACCTTGGTGATAAGGGGGTGCGAATGTGGGTGAAAGTCATAGTAATGAAAACCTTAGGAATTATTGAAGTAGTGACATGAATTTTGGATAAGGGCAAGTTGCGATAACGACTTGGGGAAATATTAAAGTGGTAACCTAAGGTTTAAATGGCTTAGGTGATGGAATTATTATGGGGGATTCTTTAAGGAATTATGAGTGTGTGATAAAAATATGGATTATAGGGATGGTAAATGAAAATGGAAAAAATACATGGGTGATAATGGGGGTTTATAAACCTTAGAGAATTTTTCTTTAAAAACATCAAGACAAGGACTATAACATGGACTTCTAAGGCTATAATGACTCTTAGGACTGAATTTCTCATTGTGACTCATTAACAAGGGACTTTGGACTTCAAAAACCCCATGACTTTATTAAAATGACCAAGACTTCCTAAAATCACCTAGACTTTTGACCTTGATATATCTTGAAAAATTAGGGGTATAGGCTACGTTGGATTATGCAATCCAACATTGGCTCTGATTCGGATAGGAGACATGAATGACCTTAATGAAATATGAATGCTCCTAAGAATTCTAAAATTTTTGGCTGATCATCTTAAGAATGGACTGTGAGGGAATGGACAAACATAAATCTGCCTAATCACCTAAAACTATGAAATGAAAAATAAATGAAAATGATTTCGCAAAGATGATCACAACTAACTACCACTCCTAATCTCCTAGTGATAAAATTAAATCATCAAGATGAAAATAACTTTAATCACCTAAAACTTGTAAAATGAGAAATTATTGCAACAAACTCTTCTCAAAACAATGAAATGACATTCCTCTACCTAGTCACCTAAAAGACTCGATGAACTTCCTTAATCACCTAAAATGAAAAACTTTTTCTTTTAAAATTTGTTGCATCTTTTCAACCACTTCCACCCTCATGATGAGAGTTGATTTCTTTCTTTTTCTACCAGAGCTTTGTTAACCTTTACTATTATGGGTTCTTGTTTTATTCCTAGATTGACCTCGTCAACTTCTAACTCTTGAAAAATAGGCATGTGAGCTCTATCAAAGTCATCAAATAGACTTTCTAAAGAAACCAATCCTCTTGGGATTTTATTAGTCTTCAGTTGTATCACTTCTATAGGTTCTCCAATGATATCCTTCAACTTTTCTTCATTTTCTTCATCACATAAAATGTCAACGTAATAATTTTACATGGTCATAAAATCTTTGATATCAATATCATCTTGAAAAACCTATAGGTATACAATATTATTTGGCACATATGGATGATAAACATAAATAGTAGGGAACTTGTCCATGTATTCAGTGTTTATTTTAGGGTAGTTTGCACCAAACGCATTCACAGCTAACAAGTTTGCTACGTGATATTCACTTCCAGGGACATAGGATATATTGAAAGTAAGAAATTTATTAATTTCAACTTGAACCACCTACTTATATTGTTTTAGCCTAGGGTATTTTGTTTTATATTTATCTTTAACCTACTGAACTATAAGTTTTGCATCTCCATAGATGATCAAGTAATTAATACCCAATTATTTTTTCTTTCTTAGCCCTAACAGTAATGCTTCATACTCAACTACATTATTAGTGCATGGAAATTCTAATCTATAGGGTATCCCGAAGTAATTTCCTTTTATATCAGTGAGGTTTACTCTAGTGCCAGCACAAGATTGTGATTTAGCATCGTCAAAAGTCATACCCACATTTCAGATGTTAACACCTGTTGGAACAATTTCTTGCATCCATAGAGTTGAGATATCATGCTACAAGAATTTTTTTGAAACCAACAAGCTATTATAGGCTCTCGTCAATGTGCCTCTTTATTTTGGTAAAGGGTGTATTGCTAGGATTAAAGAAACCAAAATGGGTAAGGAAACCTCAGTGGTAAACTTAAGATATTACAAGTTTATTCACTCCAGCTTTTAATTGTACACTACTTATATTAAAATTGACCAAGCATGGACAATAACTCTAATTATGCATTATATATAGACCGGTGCCTAAATTTATTGGGCTATTATAGCAATTTTAAAAATATTTTCAATATGAACAAAAAGGAGGAAAAGAAGAAATTGACGTTATTAAACTCATTCGAATATCGTAATAAATTCAATATTTAGCCAACGAAAGAAATGTTCATAACACATTCAAATAATGTAATATGCTATGAAGTCACACATAGAACTGAAGATAAAATTGACAGAATTGAACTACAAAATTGTATTAATTTTCCAAATGGATTACATGCAAAGTTGGTAGAATGCCAGTAAACTCTGTTAAAAGCTCTAATACATTGAGAAATATTTGTTCAAATGATGTAACAAGACTTCTTCAACTCTTATGTTCTAATCTGGTAATAGGAAGAATCTCTGGACTTCAAGCTCAATAGATCTATAAATAATCTTAGCTTTTTGAGCACTATTCTATCAAAACCTGCACAACAAAGGGGGAGAATGAGGGATGAAAAAGAAAAATAAACACAAGGGGATACAACAACACAACTACAGGGCACTCAAGTATACCTCTTAGCAAGAAATTTCTATCTCTAAAGCTTGATGTCGATTCTGACTATGGTTGTTCCTTTATAGCCTCTGGTTCTAGATTCGGTTATTTTTGGCCTCATATAAACCTTACAATAGTCACCATATCCTTTGATCTTCTCTGTGTGCTATCCAGTTGTTTTGAACCATGCAAAACTTGGTTTCCTACCACAATTTTCTTTTTTGGCTTGAAGGAATTTTTTAAGATACAGTGAGTCAGGTGATGCTTTATGGTTTTTTCTTTTGCATAGATAAATGGTGAACCTATATATTTTATTATTTCCTATTTGCCCTAGTCATTTGATTTTATCAGTTAGGATCAAACTAGGTTGCTGAAGTAAATTCTTGATGTGTGATAGAGGGGGATCCGACGTGATGGTGAAGAGAGAGAAGATGGCATGGAAAATAGTAGGATAGAATGGCATAGATTATATAATGGTTATGAAGTAGGTGGGAGCAATGGGAGTTGATTTGTGAGTGGGATGGTGGTGAGATGACACTCTATGGGGTGAATGGTTACAATGTTCAAGAGAGAATACCTAGAAGGAGGAGGGCAGTGATAGGTAGGAGGAAAGACAAAATGGAAAACTAGAGTTGGAAGCACATAAAATGAATGGAGTGGAAATTACGATGTGTTTTCATAACTATACTCTATCGGAGTGACCCCTTTGTAACTATATTTCATCGAAGCATTGAGTGAGCAAATTTCTATGCGTTAAGCATTTTCTCACTCTTGTCGCGCTTCTTGCATATTTTGAATTTGCAATACAAGAATTGGTTGCACCATTGAGGCTTCTTCTCGAAGGCTTGAATCTGTACTTTACATTCTACCACCATTCTTATGAGCAACTATTTTTGCCTACTACTATTCTTATTAATCCTTCAGGTTGAGAATCTCTTCGTATAAGTTCATTCTAAGTAGTTTTATTTTATTCTTTCGTAGTACGTGATCATATTCTGAGGATATGCATAGATCTGATTTGGCCCTTTAGTATCATGTTTATCATTTAAGAAGCCTATTCATACTTATCTTGGTACATTCTATGGGATTTGGTTTGATCGTCTGAGCATCCTTTTCATCAGCTATTATTTGATATTGCAGTTGTTATTGATCTTTCAATCGTACTTTAGTTCATCACTAAAAAATGGTTCATCCTGTGATGCATGTGTCATTGGTTATACGTTGGACAAAGTACTTTAGTTGGATTATTTAGACCTATAGAAGGATTAACCAAGGATGAAACATTTGATGACTTTTAGAACAAGTGCTTGAACTTGCACTCCCATTTTTACTTTTAGCTTTGTATATCCGTAGACCTTTCATTTATGTGGGTGCCTTTATTAGAACATATGAACCTTGTGCATTGTCGTCAAAGTCCATAAGCCTGTAAATGACCATTAGTCCAAAATATATATTGTTAAAAATCAAACATTTTCTTGGGTGCTTGTCAATGGATCCTATCATGTAGGTGCGCATCTATCAAGTTTTACTAACTATTGGATTCGATTTACTTCAAACGTTGTTTTTGAGGTTTTGAAATTTGCATGGTTGTTAGTCCAAAATGTACGCTAAATTAACTTGATTAACTTTGAAAACCTTGGGTTAGCAATAATCTTGATTTAAATGCTTATCCCTAAGCTTAAAAACCTTATACTTATCGATGCAATATTATAATCAATTAACGCATTAAATATCACATAATTACAATTTAAAAAAATTAATAATTTTCCATTAAAACATAAGCATCTAACAACCGATTATCTCCCCATGCGCTCACTGTTATATTTTGTTTACTTCGATTTCTATCGTTGTTATCCCAAAAACTGCATGGTTTTTAGTTCAATGATATATAAACGCATGCCAAGTTAATTATATTAATCACATGTATTAAGTCAAAAAACTCGGGTTTGTGGTAAAAAAATACTTAGACCCTAAGTTTCATAATCATCAACTTGATTTTACAATTAATTATTGCATTAAAATTTATATAATCTTGGTTTATCAGGATTAATTTGGTGATCAAAACATTAATAAATTTCCATTAACATATAGGAATTTAAAAACTTATTATCTTCCCATGCGCTCACCGTTAGATCAAATAATGGATGCGCACACTCGTTGGATCCTTTAGATACATGCAAAGGTTAACCGAATGAAAGGAGATCATTAACAATGTATTAAACCCTCCTTAAATCTTTATTATTCATATATATAAGCCTTAATAATACATTTTATTTAATCATTCAATGAAAACCTGGTGCAATTAACCTTTGAACACCTTGGAAAAGCATTGTTATCAAATTTAGGTGGGATCGAGCACTGTTGTTAGATCAGTTGAAGATGCGTGATTCATATCCCAAGGGTAAAATTTAATATGTGCTTAGACCCTTGTTAATTGTGATTAGGCTTAGAGCTTAACTCTTAATAAGACATTTTAGATAATCACCCGACAACACTTGTTTCATTATCTTTCGGTCACCTTGGGAAAGCATTGTCGTTGGATCTGAGTGGAGATGAGCATTTACATTGAGATTTTTAAGATGCACACCTTTTATCCAAAGGCGAAAATCAATTAACATGTGTTTAATACCCTCATTGATTGTATGAGCATCTTTTTCATCGGCTATTGTCTGATATTACAATTGTTATTGATCTTTTGATTGTACTTTGGTTCATCGCTAAAAATGGTTCATCCTGTGATGCGTGGGTCATTGGTTATACGTTAGGAGAAGCACTTTAGTTGGATTATTTAGACCTATAGAGGGATTAATCAGGGATGAAACATTGATGACTTTCAGAACAAGTTCTTGAACTTGCACTCCCATTTTTTCTTTTAGCTTTGTGTATTCGTAGACCTTTCTTTGATATGGGTGCCTTCGTTAGAACATATGAACCTTGTGCATTGCCATCAAAGTTTGTAAGCCTATAAATGACCATTAGTACCAAATATATACCATTAAAAATTAATTTTTTTTTTGGGTGTTTGTCGATGGATTCGATCATGTAGGTGCACGCCCATCAATTTTTACTAACTGTTGGATTTAATTTACTTCAAATGTTGTTTTTGAGGTTTTGAAATCTACATGGTTTTTAGTCCAAAATGTACGCTAAATTAACTATTAACTTGGAAAACTTTGGGTTAGCAATAATATTGATTTAAACACTTATCTCTAATCTCAAAAAAACCTTATACTTATTGATACGGTATTATAATCAATTAACACATTAAATCTCACATAATACTGATTTTAAAACTTTAATAATTTTACTTCTCCCCCCCCACCTTATCCCCCTCCCCTTCCCCTAAAACCCACAAAAAAAATTTCCATTAAAACATAAGCATTTAACAACCGATTATCTCCCCTTATGCTCACCATTAGATCTTGTTCGCTTCGATTGCTACCATTTATATCCCAGAACCTGCATGGTTTTTAGTTCGATGATATATAAACGTATGCCAATTTAATTGGATTAATCACCTGTATTAAGTTGAAAAACTCGAGTTAGCAACAAAAAAATACTTAGACCCTAAGTTTCATAATCATAGACTATTGCATTAAAACTTATATAATCTCAATTTATCAAGATGAATCTGGTGATTAAAACATTAATAATTCTCCATTAACAATTTAAAAACCGATTATCTTCCCATGCACTCACTGTTAGATCAAATAATGGATGCACGCACCTGTTGGATCCTTTAGATACATGCAAAGGTTAACCAAATGAAATGGGGTCATTAAAAACGTATTAAACCCTCCTTAAATATTTATTATGCATAGATATAAGCCTTAATAATACCTTTTAATTAATAATTCGATGAAAACCCGATGTAATTAACCTTCAGATGCCTTGGAAAAGCGCCAACATCGAATTTGGGTGGGATCAAGTGCTATCATTAGATAAAATGAAAATGCATTCTTCATATCCCAAGGGGGAAATTCAATATGTGCTTAGACCCTTGCTAACTTTTATTAGGCTGGAAGCTTAACTCTTAATAAGATTTTTTAGATAATCACCCGTTAACACTTGTTTCATTATCTTTCGATCACCTTGGAAAAGTGTTGTCGTTGTATCTAGGTGGAGATGAGCGTTGTCATTGAGATCTATAAGATGCACACATTTTATCCAAAGGGGGAATCAATTAACATGTGTTTAATACCCTCGCCAATCAAAATTAGCCTTGCTTAATCACACTTTGACCATAGTTTCATCGATGATTGACTTGTTGATCTCTGACTGCTTTGAAAAAATGCTACCGTTGGATTTTTGGGGATCATGCACCACCGTTAGATCTAATGAAGATGCATGAAATTTATCCACTATTTAGATGGAATATTTAATGGTCGATCAATCCTACTACGAGCACTGTTGTCGAATCAACTAGGAATCATGTGCAACCGTTTATATCTCTTGATCTACATGATCTTTACCCAAAGGAGCGCATACCCTTAACCTTTTAATGACTTAAAACCTTATATTATAAAAAAATTTATTATCGAAGAGGGAAATATTAACAATGTATTAAGACCCTCATTAATTGTAGTTTAATTAAAAATTAATTATCAAAAACTAAACACCTTCCAATTCTAACGATTGGTTCCTCTGAGTGGAGCGCGATTGTCAGATTTGATCAAGATTGTGCACAACCACTCAAATTTAGGAAGATGCATGCCTTCTAACCTTAGGTTTTATAATGTGGATGTTTTTAATCCTGATTAATCATCTGATTATTGACCTTAAGCTTGATTTATATTTTAATAAAGCCTTCAATTAACCTTGGTTATGCTTAGTGAGCATGCATCCATCGGATCAAGATGGGGTGAGAATTGCCCTTAGATTATTTGAACTTGCTCATTGTTTAATTAAGGGGGTGCATGACTCTAGGTTTTATTTACACTAAACTTAGGTTATGACCATTATTTACTTTAGCTTTTAAATATCATATAACTTAGAGAGCATGTATCCATTAGATTAGCTATGGACTAAGCGCAAACATCCAGATCTTAAAACTTGCTCGATATTTAGTCAATGGGGTGCATGACCCTTACTTTGGTATTAATTAATTTGTTTGCATTTGATATTATGAGCATCTATCTAGATATTTAGGGATGAAGTGTGTCCATTCAGATATTTAGATTTGCACGGGTTTTAAGAAACCACAGAAACCATCATGGGATTATTTAATTGTTTCTAGGACTTCATTTTTAAACAGGTAGACTAATAACACACCATCAGGGTGTCTCCAATAAAGCACACCATCTTGCACATGATATTTCTGTGTTTGCAGTTTCATTGATCTCATTATGTTAATTGCCATGTCTTTAGGGAAAGATAGAGTTTGTAGGTATGCTAATATTTCATCATACCATTTACATTCAAAATTATTAATCCTTCTAATGTCATGCATCTCATCTATTATAACAATGTTATTAGAGTCATCTCCTTCTTTATATGCTAAGTAGTTTGCTAAGCACTATCCTCTTACAATTTTGACTATTTTAATTTTGCATCATATTGTAATAGTTTCAACATCCACCTTGCAGGTCTTCCTAATGGTTTGGATTGAGTAAAGACATCTTTTATAGCTATGAAAGGAATACAATAGAAAAAATTATTAGAATCAAATATACCCTTGAAATTTTCTAAGGCTTGAATCACTGTATAAGCATGTTTATCTAATAGGGTATACTTAAGATGTGCTCCTTTTAATCCTGAACTTGTGAAGGCTATTGGCCTTTCGTTATTTTCATCCTCTTTTTGAGAAATTATTGTAGCAATAGAATGCTCAGATGCAAATGCATATATATTGAAGTCTTTTGAGTAATTAGGGCATGTTAAGGTTGGGGCAATAGAAATAGCTTCTTTAATATTTTTAAAGGCTTCCATGTTTTTTGATGTCCATTTTATTTTGCCAATATTTTTGACCATGTCATTGATAGGTTTGATCATCTCTGTAAAATTGGGAATGAATCTTCCAACAAAATTAATTTTGCCAAAGAAAGACCTGACTCCCTTAATATTTGTATGAGGGGGGATTTTTGAGATAGCTTCAATTATTTCTAGATCTATACTCACCCTTTTTTCTAACACTATGCATCCTAGTAATTTCCCTTGTGTTGTTCCAAATATGCACTTCTTAGAATTTAGGGAAATTCCAAGCTCTTTGCATCGAGAAAATACTACAAAAAGATGTTCCAAATGATCTTATGGATTTTTAGAAAACATGGTTATATCATCCAGATATACAACCACTATTTTGAACATCAACCCTTTGAAGGTAAAATACATTGCTCTCTAAAAGGTAGCACCTGCATTCATTAGACCAAAGGTCATTATCAAATATTCGAAAGTACCCCAGGGTGTGGTGAATGTTGTCTTATGTCTATCTTCTGGATTAATGTGTATCTGATTATATCTAAAAAATCCATCTAACAGGGACATTCTGGATGAACCAACTACTGCTTGTAATAGTTGTTCCAAATTGGGCAATGGATAATTATCTTTTAGCGAGATTTTATTCAAGTTTCTAAAGTCTACACATAGTCTGATATCCTTATTTTTCTTTCTGACTAGTACCAAATTGGATATCCAAGATGAAAATCTTACTTTCCTAATAATTTTAGAATCCAACAATTTTTGTACTTCTTTTTGCATTATTGGGTGTAGGATAGGGTTATACTTCCTCCATTTTTGTCTAAAGGGCTTGGAATATTCCTTCAGGGGTATTATGTGTGACATAGCATCCATTTTGAAGGTTTTAAGATCTTTATAGTCCAAGCAAAATGTTCCTTGTTTTTCTTCAAGAAACTTATGTATCTAGCTTTTTATTTTTCTGGTAAAGCTTTTTCTATTTTTACTATTTTTAGCTCTTCAATTGTACCAATATTGACATTAATTTATTTTTGCAAAGGTTTGTATGCTTTATCAAAATCATCAAATAAACTTTCCAGAGAAACTAATCCTTTTGGTATTCTATTTGTTTTTAGTTGGATTATTTCTATTGGTTCTCCTATTTGATATTTTAATTTATATTCATATTTTTCATCATAAATGATGTCAGCATACTGATTATGTAATATCATAAAGTCTTTTATATTTATATCATCTTGAAAAACTTGTAGGTAGATGATATATTTAGGTATAGATAGTTTATTGACTAAGATGGTTAGGAACCTGTCCAAATATTCTATAGTAATTTTTGGATGACCTAGGTTTGATGCATTTACAGCTAAAAGGTCAGCAACATGATTCTATTCTCTAGGAATGTATGAAATATTGAAAGCTAAAAAAATTTCAATCTCTTCCAATACTATAGTTTTATACTATTTTAACCTAGAATGCTTGGTTTGATACTTTCCTCTTATCTATTGGATAATTAATTTTGCATCTCCAGTCATAGTTAAGTAATTTATACCTAATTCTTTAGCTTTTCTAAGTCTTAGTAATAAATCTTCATACTCAACTACATTGTTGGTGCAAGGAAATTATAGTTTGTAAGGAATACTGAGGTAATTTCCTTTTATATTAGTTAAATTGACTCCTACACCTGCTCTAGACTAATATTTAGCTCCATCAAAAGTTATGGTCCATATTTTTTGTGTTAATACTCTATCTGATTCAGCATCAACCATTTTCATAATTTTTGGATCCATGTTTTTGACTTTTGTTACTTCTACAAGGAAAGGGTTACGCCATATTGAATATACTCCCATTCCTTTTTCCTCTACTACATTTACTAAATGTATCATGGTATCATCTACCTTAATTAACTCTATAGAATATTTGTTGAAAGGTTTTCATAGAGTTACATTTTCCTTATTATACATAGGAATGGTAGCATAGGACTAGTCCAATTGAATAGAACCCCTTAATTGTTTTACCTAATGCTTGCTTAGTAGGAGTGAAAATAAAGGATCAACATCCACTATTGCAACATCCATCACTATACCTTTCTTGGGGTGTTGGTCTAGATATACCAACAATCCAGTTATCACTCCAACGCAAGGTACTTGCCTACTGTTCATTACTGACACATAAGCAGAATCTCTTGTACAAATTAATCTCATTTGGTCAGCTATCATCTTGGGCATGATATTGTGTGAAGCTCCACTATCAAGCATACAATTATGGATTACATATCTCTCTCATTCATCTGAATTGTATCTTAATGACACATAGAAGGGTTTGATAGAGGATGGTGACCTGGTATCCTATTAATTTTGTCTAGCATTATTGCAATATGGGTCTTCTTTTTGCTCAATAAGTTTGAATGCTCTACAGACTTGTTCTCTATATTGCTAAACTTTCATAAGCTCACCAAATGTGATATTGATCTTCTATTTACTGAGTTTTGACCCAACATAAAACTCTATATTTTTTACATCAAGTGGTTTGGTGCTTTCCTCTTTAGGCATCTCTTCCTCTAATTCTACTAGATCAAAAATTACCTTTTTGGGGATCTTATCGGTTTTTTCTTTAGTAAAATTTATATTTGTGGAGGGTTGTTTTCTTATTTCACTAGTAGAATATTTCTCTGTTCTATCAGGGACTATTATGTTTCTCAATTTTAGAGTATAGGTAGCTTCTAATTCTTCTACCTCCTTAGTAGTTGGAATTAATTTCCCCTGCTTCATTTTATCATATCTAGAATAATGTGGTATTTGCAATATTTTGGTACCTTCAGCTATTAAGATTTATGGATGATGATTTGAAACATAGTTATCCATGTTCTCTTCAAAAATTCTTTCTCTTGATTCATCTTCTAAAGACCAACAGGTATTAATCCTTATATCTTCTTCTAAATCATAATTAATATATATTATGTAGTGTACTTAAGTAAATACCACATCCTTCTAGGTTATGAGGAGCATCACGAGCTAAAAAAAAGAAAGAGAAACCTTCTACAAGATTAACATATGGGATAGGGTATGGAACATTGTTCTAATATCTATCAGATTCCCTTTTCTTCCACTTATTATTACCATTGTTCCTGTTCTTGTTTCCTTCATTTGGGCCATTGTTATTTCCTCAATTCCTATTGATTTTTTTCTTGAAGGGAGGGTGATTATCAACCTATAACCTATTTTTTTATGATGAATCACCATTATTCCCATTGTTTCTATTATTTCTTTTTGTTCTTTCTAATCTGTTGTTCATTGTATTGAACATCTCTATCACCTAATTAGTCAATTTTTCCATTATATCCACTTCAAATATTCTCTATAAATTGAAGGGTACCCTTTTTGATTTTATATCAGGTTGATTTGTCTCTAGAGAGTAAGGTTTCACTTTACCACTATCTAGCATGTTTCTTTCAATTTCTATAGAGTTATCCATGCATTCATCAATAATGGTGGCTTTTTCTTGCCTTAACTCATAATTGAAATCTCCTTGGAAAGCATTATTATAGAAACAAATTGACTAGATGTCACTAGGCCTAAGGTTAAAAAGGATTTTGTTCCTATTTTTGGAAAACCTTCTATTGAAATCACTAAAAACTTCATTTTCCTTTTTCTTCATAGTTGCTAATTCGGTTAATAGGGATTGTTCATTTTTTCTTTCTTTGAATTTTCTTAAGAATGCAGTCTCCATCTTTGTGAAGTTTACAATGTCGTTGGATGAGAGGGTGTTAAACCACTTTTGGGTATCTTTCTCTAAATTTTGCAAAAAAATCCTAAGGACTATATCTTCGTGTTCTACTTCTAAACTTTCCATAGTGTATAGAAAACTTTTGATATGATCTTCTCCAGTTACTGCATTATTTTCTTGAAACTTGGGAAGATACATATGGGATTTTTTAGGTAGAGCATTCAAGTTTATAGGTAAAGCAAAAGGTATGTACCTATTTTTTCTCCATAGTTGGACATTATTTTGTTGATTTGCTTGAGCCATTGTAACTGTAGGGGTAATGGGATTTGGATTCACAGTAGCACTGCCTACAAGAATGGTTGGCTGAGAAACTTTTGTATAATCTAATGGATTATCTATTATGGTATTACAATTTATAATGCTATAAGATTGAGATGAATTAGATTTATTATCTACAACAAAATTAAAAACATCGTCTACAGTAACATCAGCAACAACAATATTCTAATTTTTATTTTTCTTTGCGTACTTTCTACTAGTAAAGTAAGACTTATTCTCATAAAAAGGACTCTTAAGAAGTGGGATCTTTTTATTATGGGTAAATACCTCTAAATTCTCAAATTATAGAAAAATATCTTTACCACTTCTCCTCGTATGTGCCAACACGTTCTGCTCCTTCTTTCTTGATTTTTGATTTATGGGTTTGATAAAATAGAGTCATCGACAGAGGTAGTACAAAAATAACAGCAAGTGTGATCAATATTGCTTGATATTTTTAATCTCAGCCTCACAAGAGATGGTTCTTGATAAAATCAAGAAAAATCAAGAACACTTAAAAATATAATTTAAAATCACGAGCAATATAAAATAAAGAACATAAAATACGTAAAAATCAAAACGCAGGTTCTTTAATCTAATTTGGTCTCCTATTAATTAAAATATAGTCATTGAAAGAAAATTTTTAAAAAGATAAACAATCTATTTTAACAAGTCATCCCCAACAACGATGCCAAAATATTGTTGGCATCAGTATGACGAGCTAGTGTAAATAGCCAGTAAAAATATGTCATGAAATCCTAGGCCTAAAATCGTGAAGATTCTATCCCTAGTAACGGTGCCAAAATACTGTTGGAACAATTTCTTGTATCCATAGGGTTGAGCTATCATGCTACAAGAATTTTTTTGAAACCAACAAGCTATTATAGGCTCCGGTCAACCTGCCTCTTTATTTTAGTAAAGGGTGTATTTTTAGTATTAAAAGATACTAAAATGGGTAAGGAAACCCCAGTGGTAAACTTAAGATATTACAAGTTTATTCACTCTAGATTTTTTTTTTTTAAGCGAAAAACCCCTTGCGGGGCCGCCTTGGTCTAAGAGACCACGAACAGGGGGTTATACACTATCAAAGTCACTCGGGGGACACCCCCCGCACCAACATTATCAATTGGATTTTGGGTATCCAATTCAACTTTTTGGTAGGGTGGAGATTCAAACCTGGGACCTCCCTTGGAGGATTTCCCTCTCCTCTCCAACTCACCTACAACACCTGGGTATTCACTCTAGATTTTAACTATACACTACTTATATTAAAATTGACCAAACATGGACAAAAACTCTAATTATACCTTATATGTAGATCGGTGCCTAGATTTATTGGGTTGTTATAGCAATTTTAACAATGTTTTCAATATGAACAAAAATGAGGAAAATAAGAAATTGGTGTTATTAAACTCATTTGAATATCGTAATAAATTCAATAGTTAGCCAATGAAAGAAATGTTCTTAACACATTCAAATAATGTAATATGCTACGAAGTCACACGGAGAAATGAAGATAAAATTGGTAGAATTGAACCCCAAAATTGTATTAATTTTCCAAATGGATTACATTCAGAGTTGGCAGAATGCCAATAAACTCTGTTAAAAGCTCTAATACATTGAGAAATCTTTGTTCAAATTATGTAACAAGACTTCTTCAGATCTTCTATTCCAATCTGGTAATAGAAAGAATCTTCGGACTTCGAGCTCAATAGATCTATAAATAATATCAGCTTCTTGAGCCCTATTCTATCAAAACCTGCATAGCAAAGGGGGAGAATGAGGGATGAAAAAGAAAATTAGACATAAGAGGATACAAAAACATAACTACATGGCACTCAAGTATACTTCTTAGCAAGAATTTTCTATCTCTAAAGCTTGATGTCGATTTTGATTGTGGTTGTTCCTTTTATAGCCTCTGGTTCTAGATTCAATTATTTTTTGCCTCATTTGAACCTTACAGTTGTCACCATCTCCTTTGATCTTATATGTGTGCTATCTAGCTATTATGAACCATGTGGAACTTTGGTTTCCTATTAGAATGACATAGATTACAGAATGGTTATGAATTCTTGTCTTAATTCATAGTTAAACTCTCCAAAAAATGCATTCTTGTAGAAATATATGGACTGATGGTTATTAGGCCTTAAAGTTAATGGAATTTTGTTTCTTATTTTGAAAAATATTTTGTTAAAATCCTCAATTGATTCACTTTTTTTTCTTCATGGTCACTAGTTCTATCAACAATGATTGTTCATTTTTTCTTTCCTTGTACTTTTTTAGAAAAACTTCTTCCATGGTCTAGAAATTAGGTATGGTACCTTCTTGGAGGTTGTTGAACCAATCCTTAGCTTATTTCTCTAAGTTATGAAGAAACAACCTGAGAGCTACATCTTCTTCTTCGACTTCGAGACTATCTAGGGCATACAAGAAACCTTTGATATGATCTTCCTCTATCACTACGCTATTACCTTGGAACTTTGATAAATATTTATGTTCCTTACTGGGTAAGTCATGCAGGACTGGTGGTAATTCAAAGGGTTTGAACCTATTGGTCCTCCATGTTTTGAGGTTTTGATTATTTTGGTTATTGTTATTTGGGGGAGGATTGGCCATGATGATCACAAGGGTTGTGATAACATGGACACTTATAGTAGGACTTGAAGTGGAATGGCTATCGACAAAATTATCTATAGGAATATTTTTTTAACCAGAATTTTATTACCAAAATATGATTTAGTCTTATAAACTTGAATTTTAAGAATTGGGGTTTTTCTATTATAGATAAATACCTCTAGATTTTTGAATTCTTGAAAGAGTTGCTTCCCACTTCATCTCATATGTGCTAGATCAGATTCTTGGATCTTATAGTTTTTAGGTTTATTCAATTTCAGAGTCACTAGCACTATAGTGTAGAAGGAATCTCTCTCTAGCCAAGAATTCTCAACCTTAATGCTCTTTCAAACTCACAAAAATATTTAAAGGTACTCAGTGTCAACACCCAAAACATAAAAATGTAGAAACAAAAAATGAAATGTCTATGTAATTTGTAGTAAAACTTCATAATATTGTAGGAAGATAACCTAAGAAAATTATACACAAATTCTAAATAGTTTATCCCTGACAACAGTGCTAGAAATTTATTGTGGAAAATTCAAATATCCATCTATCATGCTACCCAAAATTTTGAATTCACAATGAGAAATGCAAGTTCTAGTGGACTTGCCTCTTTAACCTAGGAATTGATTTTACATACAAACTCATATCAGAATAGGTCAGGTCAAGATACCCCAACATGAGCTCAATTATCTATTGACATTATGCACCAGGTGCTCAACCAGATTAACAAAAATTAAAAAGAATTTTATTATGACCAAGCATTAATAAAGCACTCCCAACCTTATCTTCAAGATGTAGACAGGTGTCCTATCCGTTGGGTGATTATAGCAAAGGTTAATTGATTTTTTGAATCATAGAGAAAAAATGAAGAGGATAATTGACATGCCCACATTCATTCAAATTATGTAATAAACATAGACATTAAATCAGTGAAGAGAATGCATTATTTGTGAATTCAAATGATGTAATACACAAACAAGCAACACAACACACAATGCTTATGAAATTGCCAAAGAGCAAGAACTAGAATTTGTATTATATCTTGTTCTTGATGAGTACATAGCAGAGCCCAAGTAGTGTGCTTAGGTCTCACAAAAATATAACACAATATCCACCTTGTTCAAATGATGTAACAAGGGGATGGCATTTTCTATCCTAATTCTAGTGACATGAAAACTCCAACTCCTCAATGTAGCTCCTAGAAATGATCTTAGGGGGGTTGATTACACTCTTGAAAATCCCTGCACAAAGGTGAGAAGAAATGAGAAGCAGAAGACAAATACAAAAAAAGAGAATATAACCGACCTGGATAAAATACTCAAAATACCTCTTGTAGAATTTGCTATTCTATTTCTTGATCATGATTTTGGCTATGGGTGCCTATTTTATAACTTGAATTGAAAAAATTCATTTACATATGTGCATTGTATATGTATCCACCTAGAGCTTTCCCTACCCTTGATCTCCTGAGTCCATCACAACAAAGACATGAGTTGTCACAGGCTATCAAAATCCATGAAGTACTGCCATTTATCCCAAAACGATGCTATCTATTATCTAAGGCCAACATTTTGGCTTTCTCTAGTTTTAATTTCCTTGTCTTCTTCTATGGTGAGCCTAGTGCTGACCTCACCTTATCCTCTTATGGTAGTTTCATTCAAATTCTTAGATCTCTTACCTGAAACTCGAGTGGCTTTTGCTCTATGTGAACACTTTCTTAATTAAAATAGATATTTAATTGATGTACTAGGAGAAGAGGTAAGGTCCAAATCTAAGAGAATAAAAAGATTAAAAGGTACGGGATGCAAGAAATAAACAAGGCACGACCAAAAATGGGGTGGATGTGGTATGATAATAAACCTCATTTTACACATGAAATGGTGATGGTAGGACAATGTATAGTACAAAAATCCATGAGAAAACAAGAGAAGATGCCTATAAATAAATGAAATACGTAGTACTTATAGGTGGACAAGAAGGAGGAGCATTAGTGTGTTGGGGACAAGAAAAGAAAGAAAAATAAAAAGAGAATTGGAGGTACACAAATTAAGGAAACCATCAACAATAATGTACCTTCGTAACTATATTCCATCGGGGTGATCCTTCTATAACTATTTTCTAGCTAGGGCACAGGACCACTTCCAAGGTAGATAGATTACCAAAATTTAGCATATTGTTTGTTTCTTCTGCATCCCTTGTGTTTCTCAACATTAGTGAACAGGAACCACTTGAGTTGCTCATACTTCCTTCTGCAACTTTCTTCTTGCACTCTTTGGCCCATATTAGATGCCAAAACTCCCATTTGGTTTTGAAAGAGTATCTTTCTCTTTATATAGGATCAAACTAAAGTAGAGCATTTCATCAACTGATGTTTGTAGAATCATGCTTCTAGATTCAAAAGATATTTGGCTTGCTCAAACTAGTGCTCACACATCCGTTTAGTATATCATTCATATTGTTTAGCTCACGAGCTAACTTGATCCTGTATGATCCATGAGGTTTTATCTTGCTCATTAAATTCACCCATGCAGTTCAAGACTTTTTCTCTTATCGTCTCTAAAGCCTTATAAGATATTGGGACCCAAGTTCATCTTTAGTAGGCTTAAAATGACTTTGAATTTGTAGTACTTTTTTGTGCTTGGGACGTTGAGCAATTGAGGCAAACTAGAGGGCACTATGACTTAATTTACTTGTAGGCTATGAGTTATACGAAAGCTAAAATGCTCTACTTCTTCAAAATTTGATTACCTCATTTGAGCTCCTAGAGCATGTCCTTGCAATCTAGGCTACTTAATAACGGTAGTTTTAGTACCATGATTGGCTTAGTAGATATACTCCTCCTCATGATGGATTCTCATTGGTGCCACATTAATTATGATTTCCTAGTATAGCCACATTTGAGATTTCCATAAGCCCTTTTTTGATTTAGTCATGCCTTGAAGGAAATTACACATGTCTTGGGCCATCGCTCAGTCTCATCATTCTTTTTGCTCCTTGGTCTTTGTTTAAAACTACATCATCCATTTTTGAACTCTATCAGATCTCAAACCTTTTGCTTTGGTCCACCCAAAAACTTCATTAGAATCTCATCGATGAGATGTGCATCATTGATCTCCATGACATTGATGATCTAGTGACGAGATCTTATTATCAATGATAAAAGAGAACCTATTTTTTAGTTAGCGTTAGTGTCGAAGACCTTGCATCAATGATGAGAGCAATTATACAAAGTACTAAAGACATGGATAACCTTGATGAGGGATGACTTTATAAATTAGGTGACCCTAGAGATAACTTAGTACTGAGGACTTTTAATGATGGAGCGATTTGGTCTTATGAGGATAGGGGACATGATTTATGTGATACAACGCTCCCATCACTTATTAATTTAGGCCATCATTGATTATCCTTCGCTATCACTGATGAATGGGTGATGAGGGATTTGGATGGACGATAAGAGATCTTGGGCATATTAAGTGTTAATACATAGGGCTTTATGTTACTCATAGGACTTTATGGGGCTCAATTAACACTATTGCTAATCAGCCAGTACTGTGTTGATGCATCGACGATGAAGACCTTGCATCGATGATAAGGATTTTACACCTTCAAGAAAATTACCTCGGATGATCAAAGTTATTATGACAAAGACTTTAGTGGCATGGAAATGGTGTGGAAAAAACTTAGGAAATTATTATGTTAGGGCTCAAGGGAAGAATATCGATTCATGAACCTTTGAGAACTCATGTGATACTTAGGACTTAGGAGTGATCATGGAAGGAGGATTTATTTTTAGATGAGATCTAGATCCTTAAGTCATAATGAGACCCTCATGGGTGGACTAGCATGGTCATCGATTAGTTGGTGCTATCGTCGATGCATGAGCGATAGAGGACTTTTCATCAGTGATGGGCAAGAACTTGTTATCATTTTATTGGTGTTATCATCATTTGACTGATGTGGTTGCTAATTGACCAACGATGGAGTATTATAATCAATGACAAGGGAGCCTCTTCACCTTTCTTAATTAGCATTGTCATCGATAACTTAGCATTATCATTGATAAATCAGTGATGAAGGGTTATCATCGGTGATGAAAGTTGAGAAATTTGATTTTATGAACTTTGAGGGGATAAACCTTAGGACTAGACCATGAAAAGACCTTGGTGATAATGGGATGTGAATGTGGGTGAAATTCATAGTAATGAAAACCTTAGGAATTATTGAAGTGATGACATAGATTTTGGATATGGGTGAAAGCGATAATGACTTGGGGAAATATTAAAGTGGTAACATAAGGTTTAAATGGCTTATGTGATGGAATTATTATGGGGGATTTCATAAGGACTTATGAGTGTGTGATATAAATATGGATTATAGGGATGGTAAATGAAAATGGAAAAAATACATGGGTGATAACATGGGTTTATAAACCTTAGATAATTTTTCATTAAAAACATAAGGACAAGGATTATAACATGGACTTCTAAGGCTATAATGACTCTTAGGACTGAAGTTCTCATTGTGACTCATTGACAAGGGACTTTGGACTTCAAAAACCCCATGACTTTATCAAAATGACCAAGACTTCCTAAACTCACCTAGACTTTTGACCTTGATATATCTTAAAAAATTAGGCATATAGGCTACGTTGGGATTATGCAATCAAACATTACCCACCTTGAATTTTGAAGATGTTGAGGTGGCAGATGGTGATGTTGTATTTGATGCCTTTGATAATGTTGTGCATTGGCCCTAGAGTGATTAGCAATTTGTTTTCTAGGACCATGCACGACCCCATTATCCTAATGTTGGAGGTGATTTATATGTTTCGCATAGGTAGGTGGTGTAGAAGCACAACGAACTTGAGCGGGTCATTCATCACAAGAAGTGGAGGGATGATTAAACTCAAAGGCCCTCAACATGCAAGAAGAAGTGTGATATTTATTATAATTTTGTCTAGTGTATGTGTCCACATGCTCATATTCATGATTCAACTTAGGATGCATAACAACGATAGCTTGAGTCTCCTTGTTTTGATGGTGTATATTCTTGTTCTTGATTTAATGGTGATGTAGGGCAAGATGGAATATGGATACATGGTAATGAACTCCTATGTGTCTCAGTATGTGAATATGTGTTCTTGTAGAAGGCATGTGATATGGTGATGTCTAGATAGTCAATATCTTGATCATCATCAAGACCTGTAGGTGGATCCTGAATAGTGATGCCCAACATGTTGAGGTTAGTTTGATTAATGATGTTCGAGTCTTGGGGGTCATGTTGCCACTCAGGTATTATAAGGTCTTGTGGATTAACTCGAAAGTGATCCATATTTTCTTATGTTGATTTAGCAGTATTCACTCATGATTGAGCTTGACTACGTATCTCCATCCTAAGTTAAGAAAATGGTGTGTTCATTTTAAACTACACAAACAATGTAAACAAAAAAAACAAGTGATTTTGTTTTTAATCATTGATATTATCTATTTGCACAATCTTCTTCTTTTGTTTTTTATCCTTTTAATTTTAATGTTTTTAGTTTTTCTTTTATTTTTTATTTGTTTTTCAATTTGTGTCTCTTTATGAACCTAATCCTAGAACTATTGATGGAAAATGGTGAAATGGAATCTAAATAGGTGTGTCCGACCCCACCCCTCTAACGAAGGGTGAACCATGAATGGTTGATAAGGCTTCCTAGGTGGAGGATTGGCAATGGGTGTATCCTAAGGCAATCAAAATTACCTCCTAAAATAGGTTGCATTGTCTAAGTCCTACTACTTGCCCAACTAAGCTTTTGCTTCACACTCGAGCATGATTGGACAATAATGACAGTTGCATTCCACAAATTATTAAGCCCCATGGTAGAAGGGCATCTAATTCTAACCTTCTTTGGGATGTACCCAAAAGTAGGGAACTTTTTGATGATGAAATCTAAAAATCCACTTGTGGGGGCTACTAAAATATGTAGGGGATCAATACATAGTGGGAGATGAATTCCCATGTCATGTGATTGCTTATCGATCATTGGTGATGAAATCCATCTAACTAATATTTTTGATACCTCGTGAGTGTGTGTATGTAGATTCCCTTTAATTTTACAAAAATGAAATCAAAAAATAATCCATGCTCTTTCACTAATGTAAATTTTAACCCTAGAATGTAGTATTTCCTAGATAATGATCAACCTTTTAGCAGGCAACAACACAAGTAGACCAAAATATAGCATTAAGAGACCCTCTCTCAATGAGACGATCACAAACAAGGACCGTCTCTACCTGAGATGATCATAGATAGATACCGTCTTGATCTAAGACGATTGTTGTTTGACTGACTTAAAAATTAAATTTTTTGCTAATAAATTTCAAATAAATATTTTCTATCTTTCTCTTTTTGAAAATAGGAAATAAAAATATAGAAAGCTAACATTGAAAGCCTAAATTTGGTGGATTTTTGTATATCTATAGTTGTTTCATGCCTCTGATCAATGAGGTGTATGGTGGTGCAATTTAGTTTTTATTTTTAAAGTGTTGTTCATATGCATCGGGCTAAGTTCCCCCCTATCCTAGGGTTCGAGGAAAGATCCCCCGAGCAAAAAAATTGGCCATCCGTATAACCATACAAGAAGCTTTCTCTTATTAGTGACCATTTTAGGGTGAGATGATTTCAAAATAGGAACCGTCTTAGGTAGAGATAGTTTCAAAACAAAGATTGTCTCAGGTAGAGATGGCTAACCCTCCAACCTGCAATCACAAAAATAAACAACAATTAACAATGTAATGAAAAATAGGGACTAGGTCCCACCGTGATTCCTATTTCAAATCCAAAATTTACACCATACAAAAAAAAAGTAATAATGAATGAATACACAATGATAAAACAACGTAAAATAAGATAGGTCCCTTTTATTTATTTGTATTGTCTTTCAAGGTATTACAATCAAAATATCCTCTTAGAAGATGCTACCAAATCGATACAATGATATACAATATCATGATTAAGGTCTCTTGGTGCAGTAGAAGAATCTCCATGCCAACGTAGTTTGTAAGGGAGCGGGTTTTTCAAGATCGTTGTTGTGAGTATTATATCTTGAGTCTTTTGTTGGCCTTGTACCTATAACCTGCACACAATGGAATAGCAACAAATTAGTAGCATGTGAGAGGCCCACAAAATTTGGACTCATGTTCAAGTTGAAGATAAATAAAATGAGGGAAAAGCAAGTGTATGTATGCAATAAATAGAATCTAAACTAATGCAAAATAGTAAAATAAATAAATCTAAACTAAGATGAAATAAAATAGTAAAACAAATCACTTGACTTGACCGTGTTGTCGATGGATTTTTGTTGTGGGAAGGTGAGTTTAATGAACTTGAAAAGTCATCGTAGTGAGGGTTGATTATGCAAAGTAGCAAAGTGCAACATTCAATCCCTTTACGGTAGTCTGGTAGCATAGTTTCAGCAGCAAGAAAAGCTTATGGATTGATTTTGGTAGCGCTTCGTTGCACAAAATCAAAAGTTCACAGATCTTCTAAAATGAGGGGTGAGTTCTATTTTATAGACCTCTTGACTAGAGGCTAGGGCACTCTGCATGAAAAAATAAAGGGGTAGTTTGCATTAAGAAAACAGATGTATACCCAAAAATAACTGATTGTATATGATTGATTCAAAATTACCTCATGCGATGCATCCAAAAATAGGCGCGAGATTATACACAACACTAATAGTCAGTTTCGACTGCCAATTATTTTTTATTATATTGATTTTTTATTTTTTGTGACCATCTTGGGTCGAGATGGTTAGGCAACGTGATCATCTCAGGTCGAGACGGTCAAGACCTGTGATCATCTCGGGTCGAGACGGTTAGGATTCCCATGAGAAAAGTGCCCATTAGTGGTGAAAATCACTAAATTAGCCCTGAGGTTGCCCAAGGTGGATGATGTGTGCTTGGAAGAAGGCTCTTTGGGAGTCTCCTTGATATGACATATATTAGGTGTCTACACTAACCAATTGATAATTGTAAAATAGTTATCAAGTTCTATTGTATCCTAATAGAGATGTTGAGGAAGAAGATGCATTGATCCTCTAGCTCAATACTTTGGGGTACCTATAAAGTAGAAGAGCATACCTTTGAGCTTCTCTAAGTGTTGCTCTACCAAAAATAATGGTATCATCTACAAACTAGTATGTGTGAGCATCCATAAAATATGTAATCTTCAACCCTATAATAGGATTTGTCTATTTAGAGATGGATATTATCTCTAACAATTAATCTATTATTATTTATAAATAAGAGGACATGCATTCTCCTTGTCTTATGTCTCACGAGGTAGTGAAGTAACCTTATGAACTTTGATCAAGAGGGGGGCTTGGCCCTACTAAATTAATCAATTAATGTTCTCACTCCATATAAAATTATTTTCCTTTAAAAAAAAAAAATCTCTACAAGGTTTTTGTTAAAATTTTAGTTGGGTTCTGAGGGTTAAATCATTAAACGAAATATGTTTTCTTAAGGGTCTTCAAATTTTTTTTATTGACAAAAGAACTCTCTATTCCCAAGAAAATATTGATCTAAGGATTTTTGTTATGAGGAACAAACAAGCCAAAAGAATTTTAATTAATTCTCCACTATCTCTAGGATGTGACTAGGAACCTAGCCTCTAAGTCTATGGCAACTTTGTTAGAAGGAAAATTTCACTCAAGAAAATGGAGTAGACGTGGTTCAAATTTTGTCTAGCCACATTGGATAGGTAAAAAAACTAAGTGTTTCTATCCCCTTCTTTAAGCCATGATTCTTGAGACTATTGTTGCCAAAAACTTCTTTCTCTTGCTTTAATTTCCTCCAAGGAGCTTCTTAGGCATTGTTCCTTTGTAAGAAACACATTAATCATACCTAAATTTTTCCAAGTTTCTAGAGTTGTCTAGGCCTCTTCTATCACACTTCTCTAGGCAACGATATCACCATAAGCATTTTTTCCACTTGAAAAGTTTAACTTTTATGATATGGAGCTCTAAATAGAGTTTATAGTTTTTATATCCACTTGTACAAGGGCATTCCTTTCACCATTGGTTCATTAAGAAATAAATGTTCTAATATTGTAGCCACATAACTTCAAACTTAAAGGGAGATATTTATCTCCGTGATTCAAGTGCAACATGAAGAAATATAAAAGCATGGTTTGACCTATAAGCTTGATGTATTATTGATTCAATAATGCTTTGTAGTCAAATTAATTGGTTGGTGATTGAAAATGATCTAAACCCTCTACAATGAAATTTTACCAAATGGACCCAAATATCATAGGTCTCTAGTTGCTAGGATCGTATAATCAAACATATAACATCTCATTTAATAACACCAATGTTGCACAAAATAAAAGTTTTAATGATAATAATCCAACTTTTCTTACATAGCATACAACTAGTATATAACCTTACATTAGATGCTTTAATACACCTGGCTTTTGCTCTCCTCAAACTCATGGGAAATGCAACATTTCATATTTCCTTTTTACATAATGATAAAGTTTATCATGATTACATCACACTCACACATAACTCTCAATTGAACACATGAAACCTCACACAACAACTCTTCACTTACTCACATGACACATTTTATTCATAACTCACACTTGCACACACGCCACCTTTCACTCATAACTCACACTTGACTACATGACACATAAACACATTTCATATCTTAACTCATACTATTGACAATTAATAAAAATACACCTAATATAAATATATGATGGTATTAAAGGTACCAAATAATGTAGTACCTCCAACACCCCCCCCGTATTACATTATTTGATATGAAGGATTTTACCATCAATATTTGGCTCTTGTCTTCATTATTTGGCTCTGGCTCTCGTGTTGCTTAAATTTTTGGGACTGTCCTATCAGCCTATTCCTTTGAATGTTTATCAGACTTTCTTTTTTCTCATAAAAACATTTTAACATGTGCATGATTTTGTTCCATTTTGATTTACTAATCCATCCATAATGTACTTCATTTTTTTCCTTGTGACATGTTTTTGGTATGGTCTTCTCACAAATATTATAATTCTAAAACATTCTTGGTTTTGATCCATGCCTTTCATTTGTTCTTGTCATTCCATTTTTACCAACCTTCATTTTATTATCAGAAACATCAATACCTTTAGAAAATTTTGAATGATTTGTATTATCATTCTTGTCACCTTTTGATATATACCTTCATTATCTATAGTCCTTTCAGATCTTATTTCATTTTCACCCTCATTTTTCATTTCTTGAATCTCTTGAACTAAGTTTCCTTTTTTATTTTATTCTTTTGGTCGTTGTTGTTGCACAAGTGAATATTGAGACTGATATTGTCTTGGTTGGAACCTTTGAAAATTTCTATTTGTTTGACTTATTTGGATTAGAGAATTATATCTACAACTTGTAGTATGACCTTCCATATTGCATATGTAACAAAATTTTCTCCTCCATTTAGGTTGATATTGGGATGATGCAACAATATTATTTTATATATTTTTCTTTGATATTGGAGCATTATTAATCATTTCATATTTGCTAGAATTTTCACTCCATATTCTTGAATAATGTTGACTAATTCATCAAAGGTTATAGCTTTATTTAGCACTTGAAGAGAAGTGACTAAAATTTTGAATGTTTCGAGGAGTGCTCTCAATATAATTTTGACAAGAAACTTGTCTTCCACTTTTTCTCCCATAGTTTGTAACTTACCTTTTAATTCAACTATCCTTCAATGAAAACATTCTATACTTTCTCCACTATGAACCTTTAAAGAATGTAATTGTAATTGCAAGTGCAAAATAGTTGCTTCATTCCATTCTTCAAATATTTTGCATAGTTTTCCCTAAGCATTTTTCAAAGTCTCTACTTCACTTATATATCATTGAATTTCATTTGTTATGCCAAATGTGATTAGCATAAGACCTTTTGCATCATCATCTTTAAATTTTTATTTTCCAATTTCATCTTTTGGCATGTTTTTTCATTTACAATATCCCAAAGTTTTTCAACAATGAGAATTGATTTCATTTTATTTTCCATGATGTACAATTTGGTCCTTTCAAAAGTTGTGATTCTGAAAGGAATTTTTTGTATTTACCATAAGACTAATTCTATTTTTTCAATTTCCTATTTCCTCAAATCCAAATATTTCTTTAAAAATTCTCAATCAATCAATTTCAAAACTATAACTATGCACTCATTAATTTTTCTTCCTAAATTTAATTCCTTAATATTTTTATGTCTCCCCAATCATTTTTAAATTCATAATTTCTCCTAAATTTTAATTCAACCCAAAATTCAATTAACTCAACATCCAAATCAATCTCTAATTCAATTATTTAATTCCTTTATTTCTTCCAATCACTCATTTTAATTAAATAAATTATTGCCTTATATATTTCAAAAAACTTAATCAAATCAAATATACCTGAAAATAATGTGCTCAATTCAAATATTCAATGTGCAACTAAAGTGAAAAAGTGTACCTCCTATAGCACTCCAAGTAATTAATTTGCATGCATACATGGAAACTCATTAGGGAAACTCCACTTTTTTTATTGGTGAAAAAGGGTTTTGAAAGGGTCCCGTAACCTTTTACATCAACTGAGAAAAAACTAGAAGCTCTGAAGAGACAATCAACCAACAGGTAGATAAACTTACCATTATCCTAGAGAAACTACTATCGAGATACAAAATCATCCCTGAGTCCCACATAGGGGAGGGCCTGAACACTGAAAGAGGCCCACACAGGGGCAACATCATACGACCAAAAATGCCCACACAAGGGAAATGCCTGAGAAAAGATAAACAAAAAAGGCCACACAGGTTCAGACCATGAAAATAAACAAAAACACCCACATCAGAGCAAGAACAGCAAAAAAACACCAAGGGGAAGCCCCCATAGCTAGGAAACCACCTGCATCACTTAGACATTTGGTCCCAAACTAGTACTAATAGGACTCTCTCCAACAAAACTCTTGGATTCCTTGAGGACTTCATACTGGTCCTTGTACCCCTCGAGGAGGAAGTCCACCTGAACCAGGAGGGAGGTGATATTCTTGGCCTCCTAACCTAGATCTTTGAGGAGGTCCTGAATCTTCTAGATGTACCCATGGTTGGAAAGGTTCAGGAAGTGCATCACTTGAGAGGCCAGTAAGGTAACTTGAGTAGAATTCCCTTCATTGTGGATCAATATCTTTGCCATATTATCTTTCTTGGTCTGTAAGGAGAGGTAATCATCTGAAGAATCATCAATGATGAGCAGGGCCTTATGCTTGCTACTCCCTGTCTTAGCTCAGAGGGGATACTGATGGGGTTAAAATTTCTATGAGCCCAGGGTATCACTACCTTGGTTACAAAGATCAGAGTGCAATTGGGAGGAGGGGAGACCAGGACGTCTTCCCCAGTCTCATCTCTAGCATTAGTAGGTTATCTGACAATGAGAGTGGGTCCAATAGGCATAGCTACCCTATGGTTCTGCTCTGCCACCACAAAATTGAACAACACAATATGGAGATCCTAATGGAGGGGGGAGGAAGAGGCTCCTCTCTTCATGCTCAGGATTGATCTATTCACAAACTGAAACAAGGAAACTCCACTTTCACCATTGTTCCTAAACATAATAATTTCTTACTTTAGGATGTTAATTTCCTTAGCGTTACTTTCTATGTTCTTGTAGTTTGCTTAGTCTTCTTACCTTCTCAGGCGTATTACCTTGTTGCTATTTGAAATACCTCAAATGCTCTCATATCTTGTAAGCACTCTCCTCTAAGATGTAGGTGTTATCTTCATAGACTTCATACATGCTTTCCTCAAGCATTAGCACTCTCCTCTCAAGAACTCTCTTCTGAGATTCTATATGTATCTTTCCTTAGGTCTAGGAGCTCCCATTTTAGAAGTACACTGATATAGAGCTAAGACAACACACAACAAAGATCAACGCAAAGCTCAGAAACACACAGACGAATTCCAACAATTTTTCATTAAACAGAGGTCTTCCTTCGAATACATAGTGATCCTCTTCCAAAAATGGCCAAGAGTCCCTTTACAATGTATGTGTCACCTTTTTATCCTCGACCGCCACCTACTTTTCACATCATTACACTAAGTGCGGGCCTTCTCTAACCACACAATTTTTACGGGATTTGAGGAGCCCGTGTTATCATGGTAGGGGGGACCTAATCCATCCGCATATCATCATTCATAGAGTGTGCCAAGTGTTAATTTATGCCACGTGTCCCTATTAAGTCCATATCTGCCACCTATAACTTCACGCCACGTGTCACTTTTAATCGGTAACATGTATTTTTCTCCAATATTTCTCTCTCCTCTTTGGTCGTGATATACGAGTTTATGTTAGGCTTATCTTTCCTCCTTGGGGCCGCGATGAACGTATGAAATTCAGTCTAGCTTTCTTACTTTCTCCTTTCGCGAAAACATCTTTTATTCTATACTTTGTAAACCATGACATGTCACGATTTGTGACCATTTCATCCTTGAGTCTTTGGCTGAATGTACGATTTCGACCACCTTACCAACCACCAAACACCAACACACCAATAACCCACACATCACCAACCCATTCAAAAAAAAAAAAAAAAAAAAAAAAAAAAAAAATAACCAAGCACTCCCCCAACATAAAACCTAAAAAAAAAAACAAAAAATCACTATCCCACCTATCTTTCCCTTCCCCAATCGAAACCACCAATCATATCCCAAAACCCCCAGTCAAACAACCGGAGAAAAAACCATAACCCCACCCAACCCAAACAACCACAACAAAAAAACAAACAAAAAACAACCAAAAAAAAAAAACCCACACAACAACAACAACAACCAAAAACCAAAACAAAACAAACACCACCCACGCAAACACCAACACCAACCCCCAAAAATACCCCGACCAAAACACCCCCCAAAACACAACATAAATAACCATCCACCAAATACTAAGCTTGCGTGGCTGGGGCGTGGGTTGGGTGCGCTTCATTGGAAAGACGATTTCAGACTACCGCGGCGTTGCTAAAAATGTCACGATTTCGCGATAGTTTTGCACCTTGGCCATTTTTATCAAAAAGCATCGCGATATCACGATAGTTTGGCCCGTTGGCGCCCTTCTTCAAAAAGCGTCGCGATATTGTGACAGTTTTAGTACTTAAAGAAAAAATACATTTTGGGTGATGCAAGATTGCAGCTTCGCCACCGGATGCTCCTGCATCATACACTCTCACATATCTCTTCATAATTGCTCTCCTCTCATATTCAAACCAATATATTTCCCAAGTCACAAGCATCCAAACTCTCTTCTTCAAATGAATTTTGTTCACTAGAATTGCACGTACTTTCTCACTATTATTTGCAATCTTCTTCAATATCCTTGTTCGTATTTATTTCAATCTTCATGTTTGTCCTTCCAATATCTTCCTCCATGTTCATCCTTCCAATCTATCATTCATCCTTCTTAAAAATTCTCCTCCAATATACACATTCTATATCCTCCAATATTTTCCTTCAATCTTCAATATTCCTTCCTCAATATCTTCCTCCAATATTCCCCAATCTCTTCCTCCAATCTCTTTGCTTCCAACAATCATTCTCTCCAACACTTCTATTCAACAACTCTTCACTTCAACAATATCCTCTTCAATAGTCATCCTCTAGCAATCCTTTCTCAACTCTAATATCTCTCCTTCCTCCTTGGATAGAGTCTACTAAAATGGCTTTGATACCATTATTAGCAAATTGGCCCAAATATCATAGGTCTCTAGTTCCCAAGATCATATAATCAAACATATATTATCTCATTCAATAACACCAATGTTGTGAAAAATTAAAGCTTAATTGATACTAATCCAATTTTTCTTATATAGATTAGAGCTTTGTTGTCAATATATAACCTTACATAAGACTCTTTAATATGCTTGAATTTTGCTCACCTCAAACTCACGAGAGATGCAACCTTTCATATTCCTTTCTTACATAATAATAAATTCACATGATTACATCATATTCACACATAACTCTCACTTACACACATGACACCTCACACAAATATTCACTTACTCATGTGACACCTCTCTTTCATAACTCAAACTTGCACACATGACACCTTTCACTCACAACTCACACTTGACTACATGAAACATAAACACACTTCACATCTTGACACATACTATTGATAAATAATAAACACACTCCTAATCTAAATATTTACAATGGTACTCAAGGTACAAAATAACATAATACCTTTAACATAACATTGAAGCATTTCTTGTTATTGATCCATGTTTAATATCCATATTTGGGTAGTATTTTTCACATGGCTAAATGTTGTACAAAGTCTCTAAAGTACTTTTGTGATTTTGTAATGTGTTATATTTTTTCTAGTTTATATTTATCATTCAAGATGACATTGAAGTCTCCTATAAGTATACTAAGTCACCCTTTAGGGGTTTTGAGAAAAACTTTCAATTTATTCTAGACTAAAAGTTTGACTATAGGGTTGTATGGGCCATATATGTTCATCACTATGGCTTGTATATTCTAAGAGAAGTTATTGAATTGAATTACATTGCAACAATTACCTGAGTCAATAAGAGTTACCAAAACTAAAGAGGACCTTGACAGAGTAGCCAACTACCCTGGAATCCTTTATGCTTCAATGCTTCTAAAATTCCATCCTTTCCACTTTCTAGAATGCCATTCTACAAGTTGATTGTCATCCAATTTGGTTTATTGTTTGCAAATAATATTTAGGCCATACGAAGATATATTATCATAGACCATATGTTTGTTAGAGGTTCCCAATCTCGTAATATTCTAATATTGTATCTTTATCGATATTTTGAAGAAAATATCACCTATGTAGGTTGTAGATCATGTAGTTGTAGTTGTTTGCCTAAATTGATTCCTTCAAGGGCCTCCATATCTCTTTTTGTGGCCTTTAATATTTTGCTCTTATTTTTTATTGTTAGGATCATGTTAGCATATTCCTTTAAGGTGAATGGTTTGGTGTATGGATGCTAACTTGTGATTTGCCTCTAGACTTAAGGGTTATCGAAGGCTCAATTGTATGTTCTAATGGAAGGGACAGGGTAATTATAACTAGTTTGAGTGTTGGTTACTCTTTTCACAAATGGTGAGTTCTCCTTGTCTTTATTTCCACTATTTTGACTAATGTTTGACCCAAAACTATTTATGTATTAAAGGTCATCACTTTTTGTTTCCCTTGCTTGGCTAGGAATTTGAGTCTTTCTAGAGAGTCCTAAACAAAAACACATGATTTATTGTTGTGACTAGGGGTATCAAGCAATGAACCAAATATATTTGGTTTTTTAGGCTCCCTATGAGTAATTGTTTCATGTGTAGATTCAATTACTTATTCTAAACCAACCTCCTGATATAGTTTTTATGTTGAACTTGCTTGAAGAGTGGTAATTAAAGGTCCTTAGATTCAACTATGAGATCTTCCTTGAATTTGAGCAAGTTATTTTGATGATATTGCTTCCATGTATTGGCTATGGATATGGAGTGTATTTTAGCCCTCTAATACTTATATCCTAGCTAAGGTCCTTGATGTGCCTTTCATATAATAGAGCCTTGAAGTTTACCTTTGGTTTTTGTTGCAATTAAAATGATAATGAGGAGGCATGTACAATAGTTTATGGGCTAGGTTAATTGATGAATTTAGGTAGTTCTCTTTTAGAATTTATTTGGAAGTGGATATTGGGGCATGTAGTAATAGGATCTATTGTCATATTTTTTGTTGAACCAAAATATTTTCCCAAGGTATTTTTTATCATCTTAAATCCTTTATCAACCACATAGCAAGCCTCAAATATAAAATCGTTTGAGAGGATGAACTTCTAATTTTTAGTTTAGATAAAATATTTGTTAAAGCCATTTTTTGGTGTAGTGTAACAATAGTCAGTGATATTCAAGCAGATTTTTTATTATAATTTGTATAGAATATACAAAAAAAAGAATTATAAATACAACAATGAAGAGATTTATAATGCAATGTAATAAGAATATATTTTCCAATTTCCTTGAATACAAACAAGAAAATATAAAATACAACACTAAGTAAATGATCCTAAGGGTAATTTAATATAAAGATTCATCTATACTTGATTATTTTTTAAGGTGATTTTGATGGTTGACAACATATACGGGAACATGATACACATTTTTTAAACCTTTCCTCACTTTGTGAATCTATAAATAAACCAAAAACTAGTTAGGTTTGTTTAAGGGATTGCCTCAATTAGGCCCCTAGTTCACTCAAGTTGTAGAAAACCATTCAAAAAATGGGAAGGTTTAGAAGCCATACATAATCCCTTTACTTATTTGTTGATGATGAAAATGTTGATACTGGGTGATGTTGTTGCTAGAAGTGTTGAAGTTGTTTATGATGTTGAGTAGATAGGGATAGCTGATTTTTACATTTAATGTAATATGTTATCAAATAAAACTTGCAATAATAAACCTAGGGATTATGATACATTCTTTATTAAATTTTATGTGAGAACAAGTCACTAGGAATGAAACTATCATGTCTAAAATATATGCAAGTTGATCAAATATATATAATAGAAAATGACAAATTAACTTGACATAAGTCAATTATATCCAAAAATACCTAATTTTATGACAAAATTTTAACTAAATTAAAAGGTTATTCTAATGTAATGATTAAATAGTGTCTATAAAAAATGATAAGTATGCATAGAGTTATGATGTCTTCTATTTGAGGAGATGCGTTTTAAAGAACTTTTGACAAAACTGGTGCTAACAAAATTGAGGCCATGCTAATAGAATAACCACTCAATGTTGGCACTATTGTCTATTAAAGGAAAATCCAAAGACTATGGATCCTTACCTAAGCATATAACTTGTATCTTATGCCTCAGCCTCCAATCTATAAACTCACGTCAAAACATCAAGAATATTGATATACTAATGCATGTAATATAAATAAATAATAAGCAACTTTGATTTTTACTAAAGAGAGATGACTGAAGGAAATATTTAATATGATTTAAAGGAGCAAGATTCAAATAAATGATAACTAAATGTGTAGACACCAAAATCTAGCCACTTGTCCTCCACCCATTCTTCCTACCATTTCCACCACCAAATCATAGTCATTTTCCCTCCATCCTAGCTTTCCCATCATTTTTACCTATTATTTATATATATTTATATATATTTATTATATATTTATTTAAATAATAATATTTTATATATTATATTTTATATATTTATATAAATAAATCAATCCCAACCATTCGATTTCATTTAATCTTGTCCGTCCATCCACATCAATCTATGCCACACCCTAAATTTAATATCTACCCTTAGATATGTTTAATCTCATCCACACGATTAGTGTCATTGAAACCCTAGCATGCCCTAGGTTGGATTATAAATAGAAGCCATTTTGATGGCTCAATCCCTAAGTTTTTGAATTCCTTGAGTCTCTGAGTTCCTAAGTCCCTAGATTTTTCTAAGTAACTTGAGCTTTCAAAGTGCCTTAGAGTTCCAATATAGCCTTTGTGCCCTAATACCACTCCATCCATCATATTTCCTATTCCTTCACTCACCATCGTCGCTACCGCATCCTTCACCTGCATCAGATCTGCTTCTGCAAAATCCTCCCTCATCCACCAAATGCCTCTGGGTACTTTTTTCCATCATCGAGTACCTTTGGGCACCTCCCTACCAGTCTCGAGCACCCACGGATATTTCCTACAATAGCCAAGTGCCCATGGGTATTTTACGTAAGCCCTTATGATAGCCCCCTAGCCTTTGAGCGATGTTAGGGCACACCTTCACCATCAACCTACAATAGATACAACCATCAACAGACAATAAGAAAAGAGCAAGGTAAATCCATTTCATTTTGTTACATTTCATACCGTTTATTTTTGTTTGCATTCATACTATTATATCTAGGGTTTTAGTTGTGATTTTTGAGGGCTCACACAATGGAGCCCTCATTATTGTTACTAACTCTATGGTGTTTATTTGTGTGTAGATTAGATAGTACATCAAAAGCATTGGATAGCTAATTAAGTTGGAGTGGCCCAACATCGGATACGTAGAAGCCCACTCACACCTGTTGGGAGTGAGACATAACTAAAGACACCACCATTTGTTGTAGCTAGGGTTTTGGAGAAACTTAGAAATATTTGTAAAAATTATATCAAAGAGGATTCTTAAATCCACTATTGTAACAATGGAGTTTTTAGGCTCCCCTCCCATTTAATATAAATCTTATTTGTTGTGCAATATCTGGTTATTTGAATTATTTTTTATTTAGCATTGCTTGGTGTCATATTTTTAGCTCTACAAAATGAATCCACTGATTACAAAGAAATCTAACTACTATTAAACTATAATTGAATTTGAATATGTAAATATTATTATAAATCCAAGATATCCAAATAGATGATACTCTATAAGATCCTACAACACTTCATTAAAATAGATGAAACAATCATAAAAATGATAACAAGCCAATATTATTAACAATACTAAAGCTAATACAAATTAAGCAAATGCAAAGAATGTTTAACAAATTTCTCATATGCCTCCATAGATTTGTGAGAAATCCTTGGATGCTCTTGACCTCTTCCTTTCTTAATTTAAACACTCTTAAACCAAATACACACAAAAATGATGGTAAATAATTGTAGAGTTTTAGAGTCATAGGTTGCCATGCATGAAAGTTGTTGCTATTTTTCAAGGGTGAATTGAGTTATATTTTTAATGAGTAATTATAATATCAAATTTTAATTTCAAAGGAATGAATTAATTATTCATGGTGTCAATATTTTCCCATAGGTTTAAAATTAGATAGCTCTATTTCTAGATAATTTCTAAAAACACAAAATTTTGCTTTGTTGTTAAGTTGGGAACATGACCTAGAGAGGATGAGGTTTATTTGTTTAATAAAGAATAAGTTTCAAATTTAGTCTTGCATTGTAGATATTATGAAAATTTATTAAATCAAATCCACCCATTAGGGAGTGATACAAATTGTTCTTGGATGAGTTGAATGCAAGCATGCAATGATAGTTAACTATCTACTTTTATTTTGTTCCTTTTTGAACTAAAATATTGCTCCAACAAAAGCACTATGGTCCTTGTGTAAAAGTAGTTATAGTGTTACAAAGGATCTTGAGTGGTAGGTTGAAGAGTTGGTATGATGCTAGCTAATTTTTTTTTATTTTTGGACATTATAATTACCCAAATTATAGTTGGTTAATGTTATTGCTAATGCAAGTATTTTGTTAGCATGAATTAATTACAATTATAGATAAACTTATAAGGAAACACAATTCAATTGAATGAACATAAAATATTATGTTTTTATTAATACACTGAACATTTTGCATTGTGTCACATACCACTTTGAAGGATCAACCTCTATTATAATCAAGCTTAATACAATATAATTATTTAGGATGACTTCACCTCTGTTATAATATAATATATAAAGACAACTCAACCTACCCTAATACTAAAAGATTAACCAAAAATATATTAAGACATAATAACTATGGGAACAATATAACCCTATAAATAATAATCTAGGGTCACCTTTATATTCAAAAGGGGTTCCCACTCATCACTAAGAAAACTATTAAAAAAAACTAAAAACGGTTATTACCTGAGTTCCTAGCACTACCTCCCTTAAAAAATCATCTTTGCCGTCAAATATGAAGATGATGTATAACAAGTACCTAATTCCAAATTCTTATGCAAGTATATTTTGCAAAATATATTATACTCATTATATTTAAGTAATCTATGCTAATATACATAACAGATAGTGCAAAGGTACACCAACTAACATAGAAGAGCTATGCAAGCTAGTGTATATATGTTTTTAATTAGAGATAAACTTTATCCATGTCATAGCATTCCCATTCATGTAATGCAATACTAATCAATACTCTAAGGTAACAATACAGAGTAAGACAATGCAAAGAAAATATTTGTACACATAAAAAATGCATAAGTACACAACGAGAACAAATCAATGCATGAGTCTTATTGTATTCACCAACAAGGATATAATATAATAGACGAGAATAACCATGGTTGAATATTGCTCTCAAGACTATGTTGGTTAGGTGCTTATAGTCCCAAAAGGTGGAAGGTGTGGAAGCCAAATGTCATACCCATCCAACCATCAATACATGATGCCTAAAATATATCCTTTGCTAACAACTCTAAAAAAATATGTACATATAATGTGATTATTTATCTTTATTTGTTTACAACAAAAATAAAGCATAATAACAATATAATCAACTTTAAGACATCATAAAAAATATATTGTCTAATGTTCACGTCCTAGGTCAACATGAAAATCTATGGTCCAATCCTCTTTGTTGCAGGATGCTTTCATCCTTTTTACTGCAATAAAAACCTAGGGTCCAGTCCTCTTTGTTTTAGGATGCTTTCATCCTCTTTGCAACAGGATGCTTTCTTGGAATTTGATTATTATGTCAATTTTTTTGTAAAATGCTTATGTTCATGACAATTTATCAAAATGCTTATATTCTAAAGAAATAATGGTCATTCAGCCCTCAAAATAAGAAAATCTTGTCCAATCGACATGCCCAGACAAACCCTAAAATATTTTGGAAGTGATGTTGAAACCCTTGTCCAATTGACATGGCCAGTCAAATCCTAAAATAAACAATAGTTTATGGGAAGTCCCAAATTGGTGAAATTTTATGGGAGTGATGGCTAGAAATTAAAAGTATTTTCTACTGCCATTCACAGGGATGGGAGGTAATAGTATACATACCTAGGAGCAAATGAAAGTGAATTTTGAATAAGTACTAGCACTATTACAAGGCATGCAACACAAGGAACGAGATATTCTAAAAGAACCAAAAGGGTGAAGTACTGGAGGACTACATGAAAAGGTTCAAATATATGTTGTAGAGATCGAAACAAAGTAAGTTGAACCAAAACTCACTGAAATTGGTCTTCCTAAGAGGAATTAGGGAAGATTGTATGGAAGCACATAATATTATGGGAGATGCAAAGGAATTGGGGAAGATTGCATGGAAGAACAAAGTCTAGAGAGCGAACATCATGTCTTCTATGAGATGCTTAGGAAAAATTATGAGGGCTAACTTTTGGGAAGCCCTGGAAACTCGACCAGTGCTACTCCACCTAGTGAAAAAGCTTTGCCCTTTTAATTTAAAACCCTAGCTCGAGCTTTGAAATAAGAAAAATGAGAGCTCTACTTTTCCTACGGTCCCTCCATCTATTGTGTTGTGTGAAGCTTTAAATAAGTGTTGATGGTTCACTTTCAAGCCCTAGCTTGAGCTTTGAAATAAAAAAGAGAGCAAAATTATGAGGGTTGACTTATAGGAAGCCCTAGAAACTCGACTGATGCTACTCCACCCAGTGAAAAATATTTGCCCTTTTAATTTAAAGCCTTAGCTTGAGCTTTAAAATAAGAAAAATGATAGCTCTACTTTTCTCATGATCCCTTCATTTGTTGTGCTACACGTTGCTCTAAATAAGTGTCGATGGTTCACTATCAAGCCCTAGCTTGGGAGAGCTCTACTATTCCCACAGTCCCTCCATCTGCATGCTACTCTAAATAAGTGCCGAAATGCTCACTCTAGGATTTTCCCATGACATTTATATTTTTTTCATACTAATACCCTAAGAGGATGGTTATGAACCACCCTCTTAGGGTTTCCTAAACTGCCCTCTTATACCTAAGAGGGTGGTTTAAAACCGCCCTCTTAGGTCACTTTAAGACAATGGTTATCCTAAGGTGGTGGTTTTAAACCACCCTCTTAGGATCTATTAAGGCAATTTTCTACCATCATAAAAAAACTCCCTTATTTTAGATGTCATTAAAACCCTTTTTTGATATAGTGCTTCCATCCCAAACTTGGAGAGAGTCCTTAAACCGTTCTTGGTGAACTGTTTCATCTAGGCTAAACATTGAGTAGAAGGTGGTGAACCCTTCTATCTAAGGCTAAAAATTGAGTAGATTTTTTAATAAAAATGTAGCTCCACACTATGTTAAACATTGAGTAGAAGGTGGTTGATCTCCACTTAGTTCTTATAAAGTGTGCATTTCAATGGCCTTTATTAAACTCTTTTACAAATTATTTAAAAATAAAAAAAAATCCCTTGTTTGCCAACCATGAGAAAGTGCTTGCCTTATGAAAACCATGCTTGAACCAAATTCAAAAGGGAGGTCAAGATTGAAGTCCAAAAAAGAGCATAGGATTTTGTATTCTTTATTTACCTTGTGTTTTCCAGAGGGACCGACTACTCATTTGACAATCTCCTCCTTTTTGACTGCATCTATCTTTTAGTCCATGTGTGTTTATCTAAGGCCAAATTTTGGCTTCGAGTGATCTATAAAATACACACATAAATATTATTTTTTGCAAGAAGTAGATTTTAGCTATGAAATATTAGTATTCATATACTTTACACCATATGATTATTAAGGCTCCTTACATAACAAGGTGGATGTTTTTTTAACTTAATTAGAGCTTTTATCTTGAATATGCATCAATCTAGAAGGTGACCTTAGATTTTCTTTTGATTTTCCTTTGTAATTATCTTATAATAAGATTCAAATCATCCCTGTGAGTGTGGTCTACTGGTAAGGATGCCACTTGAATTATCGATGATGTGACCCGGGTTCAATCCCCATGGTGGATGTGTATAAGAAGTATTACTCAAAAAAAAAAAGCTTCAAACAATAAAAGACAAAGATCCATATGTGTGAGCCTTAGGGGAAAATTCTAATCTTGAATATTCTTTCTCTCTCTCCATTACTTAGGTATTTTATGTTGGTAATTCTACTTTAATAACATTTTTTATCTTAATGGATTCTCCAAACCACTTTGTCCCCTAAAGCCATTTTCATATCTAATGAGTTTTTAACTCCTACACTTGCTTTGTATTTTGAATTGGATATTCTATCCTAGCTTAATAATGGTGGCCTCAATTTATCAAATGTTCCTTTCTAGAATAAGGATCACATATTTTTATTGATTTAGATTATAACTCTGATTAACACTTGCCAAGCCAATAACAAATAGAAAAGGATAATTTGCAATATTGAAATGATGAGTATAATCCTCCCATCATGGGTAAGAAAAATTTGTTTCCAATAGGCTAGCTTGATGGATAAATGGTGGATTAGATCCTTCCATGGGCCTTTAGTTCACCTTCATAAGAAAATGGGGATGCCTAAGAATTTATTCACAAACTAACTGAAAGCCAAAAATTTGCACCATATAAAATGAAACAAAGTAGTAATGAATGAATACATGATGATAAAACAACATAAAATAATATGGGTCCATTTTATTTATTTGTATTGTCTTTCAAGGTGTTACAATCAAAATATCCTCTTAAGAGATGCTACCAAATTGATATAATGATATACAATTGTGTAGACACCAAAACAGCACCAATCCGATTATGTGACAACAAGCGCTGATCGCATTGACACAAACAGCCCCTAGGGCAGCCCCAGAGGTTAAACAGTGGTCCTAACCACTTCCAAAAGTAGTTTTAGAGGTCAGAGGTCAATTTGGCACCTTTTTGGCACCTTTTTCTCTACTCGTCCCACCCAGGGACGAATACAGACTGGCATTCGTCCCACCCAGGGACGATTAAGCAATCGCTCCAGGGTGGGGCGAATAGCAAGTTTGACTGGAAAAAGTCAAACCTCGGTAACTCCGCTAGTTAACTGAGGCTTCAGGCCATGCAATTGTGAGGAATAGCTTTTATTCAAGAAGAGAGACTTCAGTGATGCAGTGTCTTTATTTTAGAGACCTCATGCAAGAAGATTTTTTATCGGGGAGTTAGCTTTTCTCTGAAAATAGGACAGGTAACTCAAGTGGCGCCCTCGCATGCGCAATTCAAACAAGGAGACCCTAAGGTCTATAAATTGGGGAGTTTTCCCACCCAAAAGATATACAGAGAAGGAGCATTTGAGCAACGAAGTGCTGCCAATTTACCTACCTAACTGCGATTTGTGCTTTTACATCCTTAATCTCTCATTCGAAAGGGAGGTTATTGGGTGACTATTGGAGGCGCGAATCCGGACCCAAAACCCGATTTTTGGCCACAACTATCCACCAAATTTGTTGACAACACCCCATAACCAGTTTTGGACCCATCCCAAGTGGATTGGTGCCGAAACAGTGCCTCAATCGGTGGGCGTCCTGCCCCCGGGCGCTCCCCAAACTATCACAGTGCTAATCGCCCCACCCCGGGATGATTAGAAATATGTGATATATTTCTTGTTTTTTTCTTTTGCATCTGATTCTAGATAGGTTAAATAGGTTACAGTTCAAATTTCATTTCATTCTCGATCAATTTTGACCAGGTTATTGTTATTTCCCGCTTTCACTAACTTGCAGATGCCATCTTCAAAATATGGGTGCTAGAGGCAAAATTGGAGAAATATGAGCATCTGGGTCTTCCCAAAACGCCCCCAATTAGCTAACCCCAACTTTTCAGGTCTTTTGGAGCTTCCTAAGTAGGACATTGAACAGGGTGCTTTTTGGCCAATTCTCACAGTCCTATTCGTCCCACCCTGGAGCGAGTACAGATCTGTGAGGAATTTTCAGACTGTTCTTTTTGCAATGGTCTTCTGATGATATTTTTATGCTTCTATCAAAGTTTCAGGTCAATCAGAGGTCATTTGATAGTCGTTTTATTATTTTCATGCATACACTGACAATAGGCTTTGGGAAATACATGTTTCATTTGGTCTGCAGGTATTACTAATATTTTCTGTTTCTTTGAACGCAGGTTTCCGATAGTAGAGGAGCAGGAAAGAGCAAAGAATCACATACAATAGCGGTGGTGACATTTTGGTCCGCCCATCTTACATGTGGGCACGCGGAAGAAGGATTGTTATCCATGGATCTTGTGACAAGAAACACATTTGACTCTCCTATCCCCTAAAAAGGAAGGAGACGTATTGTAACACAATTTATAAAGCGTATCAATAAAGAGATTACCATATTTCGTATTGCTTTTATCTTGTGTCAATTTGCATATGTTATTTCTTGTTCTTTTCTTGTGGCATATTCCTTTTTGTTTCCGTATCCTCGTGCTTTCAGTGGCGATCACGGTGGGACCTGTGTCCCTTGATTTTTAAAATTAAATTTCTGATTAAAGTTGCTTGTTCTTTTGATTACAGGTACCAATTTTTCCAACACTGGACTATTTCAGAGCAGAAATTCAGAGACATCCGACTTGGGCAGAGAAGAGGTAGAGGTCTTAAACACCTTTTGTCAATTCTTTGCTTTATGTTCTCTGGTTATTTGCTTGCATAGGAGAGTTTGAATGCTTGCGTGCTTCATTTATGCAACTTAAAAGGAACCCCACACACCACGTGGTAACTAAAACAACAAGGAGTTGGTCGTAAAACCCCAACCCTTGAGCAAGACCAAAGGTGGATTCCATCATCACTTTGGCTTGAGATATTGCATCCATTACCCCGATCGTGACTGTTGCTAGACGTAAATCCTGATGAAAGCTGACCAAGTGTAGCGGGGGTGATTCCCAGCGCATGAGGATAAGTCTTCTATGGTAGGTGTCATAAACAGAGTGATCCCCCTTTCGTACCGCCTATGTTCCACGTACCATCTGCTCTCACGTACCAATAGTCTCCCTCACGTAAGGGCGGGTATATAGAGAGGTTGGTATATCGGTCTGGCAATGGTATATCGAAGGGGCGACCATTTTTTGGGAGTCATAAGAGCCCTCATTTTTGCATTTAAACGTTCTTTCACAAAAAGCTTTCAAAACAACATCAAAACACACTAAAACCAGATTTTAGGGCACACTTTTAAATCTTTAAACGAGATAACCACTGCATTGATTGTGTGTTTCTTTTTCTGTTTAAGTGTAGCATAAAAAATCCTAAAAGAGATAAAAAATCTACTCATCTTTAGGAGCACATCACTATGGTGTTCACTCGTAGCCGAGCCCAATCACGGGCAAATGCTGCAGAAAGTGCACCAAGGGGGACAAGTCACCTCCGATATAGTCTTGAGGACCTGGTCATCCCGCCTTGGCGGCCTGACACACAAGAGAGTCCACATTCATAACACCAGCCAACAACAAGACTATAGAGGCACCTCTTTAGGGCTTTAGGTACCCCCACTCAACATAGGTCCTTCCAAGAAGAGAACCTACATGTAGCACTTAATGTAGACAGGAGACCTCCCTTAGAAGCCCGTTATGGGTGGCCTAGTGATGAAGTGCTAGAGCAACAAAGGGTCCAGAAGGAGGGGCCATAGGATTTTGTCATCCCTCCTCTACCTCGCATTATTGTTAGAAACACTAGACAATATCCAGAGTATCAAGCTTTCCAGATAGGGCAAGACAATTCTGCCCGCACCTTTTATGCATATGAAAGAGAGGATGAGGAAGATTACCATGTTCCTCAAGAGTAGTACACAGCATGGGAGCGATGTACCTCTGCACCTACCATGTATCAAGATCACCCATCGAGGCTACAGCCTCAAGTTAATGCAGCTAACCTCGATAGAGGGAAGCAGCCCATAGAGGTCTCGGATCACCATGACCGAGGTAGACATATAGGAGAGGCATCTAGGCTTCCTAAACAAGAGACGATGGAACAAAGTGACTTGGCATTTGCCAAACAAGCCGCCCGCCAAGCGCAAATCATGCAGCTTAGGCAAGATCAAGAACAATTAGAGCATCTTTGTCGGCTTAACAAAGAGCGCATTCAACGTCAGACAGCCGAATTGCTTCATAACAATGTGCTTGTGAAGGTTCCAAACCCTCGCGCACACAAAGTAGAAGTGTATGAGAGGCATAACCCTTTGGTACGAGAGAGGTCCATGTGACCTTATCAAGTATTGCCTCCGAGACCTCCTAGACCTGAGCGGGAGGCCACTCCCCGAAACAATGATGGGCACCCTCCATGGGCACCTACCCATGTGCATAGGACTAGGCCAGCCACTCCTCAAGAAGCTTATGAGGAATATGAACAAGAAGAAGAGAGGGCTGAAATGCTCTATCAAGGCAGAGGGGGTGCTACCCAGCTACCTCTCAATAGGCCTCAAGCTCCCCACAACCCACAATGGGAGCAAACTAAGGAGGAAGAAATTAAATCCTTTGATGCATATAAAGCGTTGTTAGAATGCTTAGAGTCTATGGAGATCAAGACTTATGGGCCCCAAAAGCCCACTTTACGCCAACTCCGTAGTCATCCTGTGCATCCGTCAGTGTCAGCACCTCCATACCCGAAACACTTTAAGCTGCCCTAGTTGGCACTCTTTAGAGGGGAGGAGGATGCCCAAGAGCATGTGACTAGATTCTTAAGCCAATGCTTTGGTATTCAAGACAATGATGCTTTGTTGTTGAGAACATTTATAACCACATTCGTAGGCCCTGCCTCGGATTGGTTCACCCAATTACCGAAACATAGCATCACTAATTTGGATCAGCTAGTGGACGCGTTCCTCGAACGCTTCACCTTCAACACTAAGAAAAAGGCATCATTGAGTGACCTAGCTAGCCTCAAGCAGTATGAGGAAGAGACCATGGTGGCATACGGGAACCGATGGAGGACATTGCTTTCAAAGCTGCCTTACCTCCCTCCCATGTCAGATCTCGACTCAAATGTTCTCGAAAAGTTGTTTGAGATCAATCTCCATGCTATTGCAGCTACAGCAATATGCCAGTTTAGAAGAAGCTCTGGCGCAAGCCAGAGTCATTGAGGAGATTAAGATACAGGATGGTGAGATTGCCAAACCTAAGAAAAAAGAATGGACAAAGAACACTAAACCAGGGACCACGCAACAAAAACCTGTTGTGGTTAATCAAGTTGCCATCAATGTCCCTAAGCCTGCACAAGCAACACAGCCTCAAAAGGCTAATTATCAGGTGGTGCCTCCCAACAACTATGAGAGAGAAAATCAAAGGCAGGAGCAAAATCAGCAGCGTCGCCCTAGGCGACAATTTACTCCTTACACAGAGTCCAGGGACTCTTTGTTTGACCGCTTGTCAGCGGCAAATTTGATCAACCTTCCAGAGATTCAAACTATAGATCCCAATGCACCGAAGCCTAAAGGGTATAGAGAAGACTTGTATTGTAGGTTCCACAGGCGTAAAGGACATGATCTTAACGCATGTTGGAAGTTCAAAGGTTTGGTACAAGATCTCATTGACAATAAGACATTGGCGGTGGACAACCCCGTAGCGCCAAACAATCAACATATGGGAGTATTCAGAGACCCCTTGCCTACCCATGAGGCACAAGCAAAACCCCTTCAAGTCAATGAGGTGCAACAGAATTGCCCTATGCAAGGATATGTGGGGATGATAAGCATAGTGACTAGGAACAAGAAGTACCCAGGAGCTGCTCCCGTGGCAGCCACAAGAGAGGTTCCATCAATGTCACAAGCTCAACAACACCCTACGCAACTTCCCCCGCCTAGACCAGTGGCCACGATTCGAACTAGACTTACTCAAAGTCTAAGGACCACATCGGCTAGGCTCTCCATATATGAGCTAATTCAACAATCGACGCCCCATCGAGAGGCTCTAATGGAGATTTTAAAAGCAATCGAGCTGCCACCCCATGAAGCGAATTCGTTCAACAATTTTGTGGGGCATGTAAAATAGTGTACAGAACCAGTCATCACCTTTAGAGAAGATGAATTGAAAATGGTGACTGGTGATGTAGCGGATCCACCCCTGCACGTTATCGCGTGGGTCAATGGGATTCCGTATAAGAGAGTGTTGGTGGACACTGGCTCGTCTAGTAATATCATCACTACAGCAACTCTGAAGCATTTGAAGTTGCCAGCATCTCATATCGTGGCTTCCACTTACACACTACGAGCATTCAACGATGCAATATGCTCGATAGTTGGCACAATTGTCCTACCTATCCAAGTGGGACAAAAGACCATTCATACATTGTGCCATATCTTGGAAGGCGAGATGGCTTATAATATCTTGCTAGGTCGGCCTTGGATTCGGGACATGAAGTGTGTCCCTTCAATCGCGCATCAGTGCCTAAAGTATACATTTGAAGGACAGGTGCATGTAGTCCCGATGGACTTGGAGCCTTTCAAATACTGCAATACAGTGCAATTCATGCCGCAATCGACCCTTCCATCAACACATTTGGATTTTTAGTTGAATCCATCTCAAAAGGGTTCGATTTCGTAGGCATCTCCAGTGATTAATCCATCAAATTCCCAAGTAGGTCCATCTTCTTTCGCCAGTCCTTCCACAATGATGCCACCTACGGTGGCCACATCCAAGGACAAGGGAAAGAAACCCTTAGAAGAAGAACCACCTCTAGTCTCAACCATCTCGACAGAAGAGATACCTAGTAGAATGGAAGTTGAGACGCCTAGTTCACCCCACATGGAGTGGACTCAGGAAGGACTCCCATTCGCTTCCCCTCAACCACCAACGGTCACCGTTGAAATGGCCAACATGGGCCTAGGGGAGTATCTAGTGAGGAACATTATAGCAACGCCCACACTCGAGTCCATGCAAGACATGGGGAGGCCTCGACTCCCCATCGGCTCAATGGTTCCTTTAGGCTACCCACCCAATCAGACAAACTTTGTTTATGGGGGCCTGGATAATGGCGTTGAGATTTGTATGCAAGAAGATGAAGATGAAGAGCCCTTTGTGGAGGATGTCAACTATCTATCCAATCCTGATTTTGCTCTCAGATATCTAGGCCAATGCAATTGGCATGGATATGGGTTGGGTAGGTATGAGCAAGGAGTGCGTGTTCTTTGCCAACCGAGATATCAAATGCCATATGACAAGTCAGGAGTAGGGTTCAACCACCCCTTGCCCCTAGACATCTTGGTTGAAAACATGCAAGGCCTAGGGATAGGCAACAAGGATGGGTTGGCATCAGATCCATATGCCAATCCTAACACAACTTATACATTGGGGGATTATTTCCCATTACAAACAAACAACCTTGTTGACCTCAACAACCCTTTCCCTTCGGTCACAACAAGGAGAAAATTCAAGGACTCACCCACAAGGGGGATATGGACAAGACCAAGAAGGGTCTTTCGAAGATGAGTCAGAGTACGATCATTCGCAAGAATATCCCATGAATGATGATCAGGAAAGCTTCCTGACAATGTTCCCATTGGCTGCTCCATTTGAGCACATGCCACTTCAAGAGAATCAGGTCCCCCACAGAGAGCGGAACAACCTCGATGGGACCACATCAATTTGCTCGAACAAGATGAGCCTCATGTGTCGCAAGCAACCGTTGGAGTTAACGAAGGCTTTTGGATCTCTGACAGTGATTCGGAAGATGAAACTGAGATGGCCTATCTCAACCACATGCGACAAATGCAACAACGATACCCTTTGGACATAGATGACATGTTTGAACACTTACACATAGGTCCAAGACATAGGTGGCATCTCAACCCGACGTAGTTATAGCAATTACTGCACCCGCCACTCCAGGTACACAGAGAGCATCTTTCCACCTGGAGACCCTATCAAACCATCAGTGCCTAGGGTGGACCCTGTCTTCGTCTCCGTGCATAGGGCTGATCCCTTTGTGCCAGTGCCCACAGAGCTAGATCCGAGCACACAGATTTTCTAGGATGTCCGAGTTATAACACCCATGGTAATGGAGACCACAATCATTTCATCAACATGATCTCCATTGACCTAACCGCACCCATCCATGATCCAACCGACCCGACACGGTCATTGTATCTAGATCTAGATGCTATCGACTGGGATCACGCTGACACACCACCATCCCCATCAGAGTACTGGCCTTGCAGAGGAATGTTCCATTTCACCCCAGGATAGACTCAGGATGTCTTCCATGCTGAAGAGGAACCTGACGTTCCGAACGATGATCTAAATTCAGCAAACGATATCCATTTGATCCCAACTCCACACCAGTTGGAGGACGGGTCCCACATGTCGGTCGAGGAGACGACTGACGTAGACATCGGCTCAGATCCAATGAATTTGCAAATCATCAAGTTGGGGGTAAGTCTATCCCCCGAAGAGCAAGCCGACTACATTGCCCTTCTCAAAGAGAAGAAGGAGGTTTTTGCATGGTCCTACAAAGACATGCCAAAAGCTCCAAGGATTCCCAAAATCGCTTGGTCAACCCAAAATGCCCCAAAGGGGTCCATAAACCCTTTGGTCAAACCAAAAGCTCCAAGGATTTTCATAATCTCTTGGTCAAACCAAAAGCTCCAAGGATTTCTATAATCTCTTGGTCAAACCAAAAGCTCCAAGGATTTCCATAATCTCTTGGTCAAACCAAAAGCTCCAAGGATTTCCATAAACTCTTTGGTCAAACCAAAAGCTCCAAGGATTTCCATAATCTCTTGGTCAAACCAAAAGCTCCAAGGATTTCCATAATCTCTTGGTCAAACCAAAAGCTCCAAGGATTTTCATAATCTCTTGGTCAACCTAAAAATGCTCCAAAGGTATCCATAATCTCTTTGGTCAACACCAAAAGCTCCAAGCATTACCATAACTGCTTGGTCAAACATAAATATTCAAAAACAAACAAAAACAATAAAATCATCAAAAATAACAAAAATATTGCATTTCAATTTCATGCATACTCATAAAAATCAAAATACAAAAATATAGGTTGCATTAGGCATCGCATCCATACATTGCATATTTGCTAGGTCATACAAGTCAAAAGCACCATAGACTGTCATTACTTGGAAAATTCCATCATTTTCCACATCAAATCCATTTTCATAAACGCATACATCCAGAATAACACCATCACCATTTTTAGCATAGTCAGTTGTCTCCTAATGTATATAGGGTTTTCGTCATTCAGCTGTCTTTAAATTTCTAGCCAAAACTATACACAGTTAAACAGATTTTACACGGGAAAGTTTTACTTGGATCACGCCTTGTTACGTAGCATCCCAACACAAATTAAAACACATAAAATAATTCCTAAGTTGTGTGAATGCAAGAGAAACCTACAAAGCAGTCTAGGGTACCATAGGTGAAAGATTAGCCTGTTCATCCCCCTGTGCGAATGGTTCCAGAATGCTGAGAATTGACAAAAGGATGAGCTCTTCCCTATCCATTCCACATAATAAATAGTGGTTTTCACCACTCCCACAAATCCCAATCATAGTTGGTCCCCAAAGTTGTAAGGATTCGTACTACACGTCCTTGCCAAGGATGGGTAGTCATCCCCAAGACCTAAAAGGATCAACGCCATTCAAAAACAAAATTCCAACAAACCATCATCACAACCATCTCCACTCACCTTTGGTCTCAAAGTTGTAAGGATTCGTACTACACGTCCCTGACCAGGATGGGTAGTCATCCCCAAGGCCTAAAAGATCAATGCCCTTACTTCATAATCTCCATCATCCCCTTGGTTCCCAAAGTCGTAAGGATTCGTACTACACGTCCCTGAACAGGATGGGTAGTCATCCCCAAGGCCAACAGGATCAAGGCCATTCACAAGCTCAACCTTACAAAGCTCAAAATACAAAATCAAATAACAATGGTTATCACCACTATTCAAAATCCTTGCTCAAAAAGAAAAACAAAGAGAAAAATAAATAGTGATTTTCATCACTATATAGACGAGCAAGTATCCCAAATCATTGAGCAAACACACAACCTGAACTTGAATCCCTGGAATTCTCAGCATTCGAAAAACCATCTAGGTGATCCTCATTACGGGTTTGGTGGATAGCCTACCTGGCAATGGTGGTATCCTAACCGCATGACGATATGTCTGTCACATTAGCTTTGCATGTGCATAGACCAATGTTTGCATGTGGATGAGCTAGCTTATGGTACCTTAGATTGTCCCATGGATTAATCTTGCTAAATACAACAATGGAGTTAGTGGAGCTAATTAGGTGATCCTCAGTACAGGTTTGGTTGATAGCCTATATCTGCAACTAGCGGTATCCTGACAAATACCACATAAACGAACTCAATTGCACACACAGGGATGTGAAATAACTTGGTTAAATTCAAGTCGGATTTATACCTTGTTCAAAAGTCTTGCGAGATAAATGTACAGTCTTGGCTAGTTAGTTAAAATATCTGAATCTCAGAAAAGCTTAACTACATTTTAAAACAACTAGTACATTTCATTCCATACATCACCATCAAAAAATATGCAAAATACAAAAACAAAGTTTTCACATGCAAAGTCATTCCACAAAGTCATCCCATTAGTACAACAAGTCAGTCAAATCTTGCACAGTCTATGGTGCATCGACAAGTTATCAACAACTCATTTCATTCATTCCATATGCATACATCATACAAATTAGAAACATCGCATTCATAATAGCATATGCATACATCAATGTAAAAACATGTACATAAAAACAAACCATAAAAAATGCACAAAAATGCACCAAAAACAAGCCCTAAAAGTGTCCGATCAGAGTGCTTTTGCACTTGACATTTCGGGCATGCAAAACTGATGTCGGGGTCACAAATCCTCACTATCCTACTCCCTAAGAAGGCTACCATAGCCGGACCGCTCCACGGGAAGACGGATTTTTGAGAATTTCATCCCCAAACGGCGTCACCAAAACGGGTCAAAACCCATCCAAAAATAGCAATAACATTGCCGAACGAAGGCGCTTTTGCACCTGACATTCTTGGCATCCAAAATAGACATTGGGGTTACAAATTGTCACTATCCTACTCCCTAAGAAGGCTACCATAGCCGGACCGCTCCACGGGAGGACGGATTTTTGTCAATTTTAGCTCCAAAATGCGTCACAAAAAGGGTTAAAACCCACCAAAAATAGGTCAGAATGTTCGAAATTGCTTTCGCATTCAATGGTAAACAACTGAAGGCACCCTTACCTAAGTCATCTTGGGTCAAGCGACTCATCACTTTTCTCATGTCGGTCATTCCCTCATCGATTCGTCGCTTGAGGGGGTAGTCACACTTAGTCACCAATCAACAACAATATACCCAATCATGGAAATGACACGCATTCAAAGGATCATTGACAAAGACAATCACGCCCTTGCTTGGGGCAGCAAACAAGCAATTATCACAAGCTGATCAAACACTTGGCATTCATGAATCATGAACTCAAGGTTCCCATAGACAAAAGGTTGCGCCCTTTGCCTATTCATGACTGATCAATGTCCAAGCTCAAGTAACACCTCACCGAACAAGGTTAACACTTGACATTAGTTCCTTAGCTCGTCAGAAGCAAGGATTCAAGAATGCATGCCCTTTCCATACTTGGGGCATCAAGAGTTGGTTAGGTTACTGAGAAACCCTAATCATTAGTGCTTTGGTTATCTATTTTTGCTCGACGTTGCGCCTTGCACAACGCTTCCCAAAAAGGGGCATCTATAGACACCAAAATAGCACCAATCCGATTATGTGACAACAAGCGCTGATCGCATTGACACAAACAGCCCCTAGGGCAGCCCCTAGAGGTTAAACAGTGGTCCTAACCACTTCCAAAAGTAGTTTTAGAGGTCAGAGGTCAATTTGGCACCTTTTTGGCACCTTTTTCTCTACTCGTCCCACCCAGGGACGAATTCAGACTGGTATTCGTCCCACCCAGGGACGATTAAGCAATCGCTCCAGGGTGGGGCGAATAGCAAGTTTGACTGGAAAAAAGTCAAACCTCGGTAACTCCGCCAGTTAACTGAGGCTTCAGGCCATGCAATTGCGAGGAATAGCTTTTATTCAAGAAGAGAGACTTCAGTCATGCATGTCTTTATTTTAGAGACCTCATGCAAGAAGATTTTTTATCAGGGAGTTAGCTTTTCTCTGAAAATAGGACAGTTAACTCAAGTGGCGCCCTCGCATGCGCAATTCAAACAAGGAGACCCTAAGGTCTATAAATTGGGGAGTTTTCCCACCCAAAAGATATACAGAGAAGGAGCATTTGAGCAACGAAGTGCTGCCAATTTACATACCTAACTGCGATTTGTGCTTTTACATCCTTAATCTCTCATTCGAAAGGGAGGTTATTGGGTGACTATTGGAGGCGCAAATCCGGACCCAAAACCTGATTTTTGGCCACAACTATCCACAAAATTTGTCGACAACACCCCATAACCAGTTTTGGACCCATCCCAAGTGGATTGGTGCCAAAATAGTGCCTCAATCGGTGGGCGTCCTGCCCCTGGGCGCTCCCCAAACTATCACAGTGCTAATCGCCCCACCCCGGGATGATTAGAAATATGTGATATATTTCTTTGTTTTTTCTTTTGCATTTGATTCTAGATAGGTTAAATAGGTTACAGTTCAAATTTCATTTCATTCTGATCATTTTTGACCAGGTTATTGTTATTTCCCGCTTTCACTAACTTGCAGATGCCATCTTCAAAATCTGGGTGTTAGAGGAAAAATTGGAGAAATATGAGCATCTGGGTCTTCCCAAAACGCCCCCAATTAGCTAACCCCAAGTTTGTAGGTCTTTTGGAGCTTCCTAAGTAGGACATTGAACAGGGTGCTTTCTGGCAAATTCTCATAGTCCTATTCGTCCCACCCTGGAGCGAGTACAGATCTGTGAGGAATTTTTAGACTGTTCTTTTTGCAATGGTCTTCTGATGATATTTTTATGCTTCTATCAAAGTTTCAGGTCAATCAGAGGTCATTTGATAGTCGTTTTATTATTTTCATGCATACACTGACAGTAGGCCTTGGGAAATACATGTTTCATTTGGTCTGCAGGTATTACTAATATTTTCTATTTCTTTGAACGCAGGTTTCCGATAGTAGAGGAGCAGGAAAGAGCAAAGAATCACATACAACAGCGGTGGTGACGTTTTGGTCCGCCCATCTTACATGTGGGCACGCGGAAGAAGGATTGTTATCCATGGATCTTGTGACAAGAAACACATTTGACTCTCCTATCCCCTAAAAAGGAAGGAGATGTATTGTAACACAATTTGTAAAGCGTATCAATAAAGAGATTACCATATTTCGTATTGCTTTTATCTTGTGTCAATTTGCATATGTTATTTCTTGTTCTTTTCTTGTGGCATATTCCTTTTTGTTTCCGTATCCTCGTGCTTTCAACAATATCATGATTAATGTCTCTTGGTGTAGTAGAAGAATCTTCGTTCCAACGTAGTTCATAAGAGAACAATTTTTTTAGGATTGTTGTTGTGAGTATTGTATCTTGAGTCTTTCACTATCCTTGTACCTATAACTTGCACATAATGGAATAGTAGCAAATCAATAGTATATGTGGGGCCCACCGAAGTTGAACCCATGTTCAATCTGAAGATAAATAAAATGAAGGAAAAACAAGTGTATGTATGAAATAAAACAAATACAAAATAATGCAAAATAGTGAAATAAATTGATCTAAACTAAGATGAAATAAAATAGTAAAAAAGATCACTTGACCGTGATCATCTTGGGTCAAGATGATTTCATTTGTGAACCATCTTGAGGTGAGATGATCACTATTGTAGGCTTATATTTCTTTGTCGCCAATCCTAAGCAGTATTTAGGATAACTTGGAGAGTGTTATCAATGGATTTTTTCTATGGAGATACAATTTTAATGAACTCAAATAGTCACCATAGCAAGGGTTTTTGATTATGCAAAGTAGCAAAATGCAACATTCAATCCTTTGCAGCAGTTCGGTAGAATGGTTTCAGCAGTGGGAAAACATTATGGATTGATAGTTCATGAATCTTCAAAATTGAGGGGTGAGTGCCATTTTATAGACATCTTAACCAAAGGCTAAGGCACTCCACATAAAAAATCAAAGAGGTAGTTTGCATTAAGAAAATAAATGCATGCCCAAAAATAATTGATTGTATATGATTGATTCAAAATTACCTCATGCAAGGCATCATAAAATAGGTATGAGATCATGCACAACACTAACAGTTAGTTTTGGCTGCCAGTTGTTATTTTTATTATTTTTATTTTTCATGACCATCTCAGCTCGAGACAGTTAGGCAGCACGACCATCTCGATTCAAGACAACCCATGACCTACGATCGTCTTGGGTCAATATGGTTAGGATTCTCATGGGAAAAAGTGCCAATTAGTGGTGAAAACCACTAAATTAGCCCTAAGGTTGCCCAAGGTGGATGATGTGTGCTTGAAAGAAGTCTCTTTGGGAGTCTCCTTGATATGATGTATTTTAGTGTCTATAGATACCCCTTTTTGGGATGCTTTATACAAAAGCATAATGCGAAGCAAAAATAGATGATCTAAAATGGTCAAACTGATGAGCTTGAAGGAGAGTGGTGTAATATGGTCGAAAATGAAATCCAGTGTGGATTTTCCCAATCATGGAAAAAGGATGATTGTTGTTGAATCATTACTTTCGACAAATTGAAGAACTTAATTTTCTTGGTAGACTTTTTAGCCATGGGTAGACATACCAAATAGCTAGTTTCAACTATTGTGTCATTAGTCTATGAGCTCTAAGCTTTGAGCATACCAAGTTCTTGGTAGACCTTTCAACCATGGGTAGACAAGCTCAAGTCTACAACTTTAGGTTTTAGGTATACCAAATAGGTAGTTTCAGCTACCCATTATCATTTGGTTTAAATTTTTACTTGTTATTTGGCCCAACAAAAAGAGCGTATGATAGTCTTTAGTAATGATTCTTGGACATGCGTAATTTCCAGTATTGAGTGTTTGAGTACTGACTATATTTTAGATGAGAATTTTGAAGGTATTCACTACCCCCTCAAGAGATGAGTCGATGGAGGATATATGAAATGATGATAGCGACACATTGCTTGACAAAATATGATGATTAGGAGGGCTACCTTGATTAAAACTTAAATATTAAGATCATATCAGCTTGACACTTATTGGTTTATATGATTTTTTTTATTTTTATTTTGTTTTGAATGAGTGGCCTTATGGTAATCCACCCATCCTACCAAATTGTATGGATAACAAATCACTGCAACCACTAGATGACTAGAGGAAATCACTAGATACAAGGTTCACTCGAGACTCTAAGCGATGATCAAAAAGTGAATCCTAAGCTACTATAGGAAATAAAAATCTATTCTAAATGTTGAACAAAGGGGTTTAGTGCCTTTGGATATTTTTTAAAGTGACCAAAGGGGTTTTGTTCCTTTGGAGCATTTTGAAATGTGACCAAAGGGGTTAGGTGCCTTTGGAGATTTTTTAATTGATTTGACCAAAGGGGATAGATGCCTTTGGAACGTTTGAATCACAATTGGATGAAATCTACCCAAGTATCCTTATGGTAATCTTCCCATCCTGCCAGATTGCATGGGCAACTAGTCACTGCAACCGTTAGGTATCTAGAGTAGATTACTAGATACTAGGTTCACTTGAGAATTGATTGCCCAAAGGGGTTAGGTGTCTTTAGAGCATTTTGCATTGAAATGTGACCAAAGGGATTAAGTACCTTTGGATACTTTTGATTAAAACTATGAACAAAGGGATTAGGTGCCTTTAGGGCTTTTTGAATTGATTTGACCAAAGGGGTTTGGGTACCCTTGGAGCCTTTTGAATTGCAATTGGATGACATCTACCCAAGTGTCCTTATGGTAACCTCACCATCCTACTAGATTGTATGGATAACTAGTCATTGCAACCACTGGGTGACTTGAGTAGATCACTAGATACTAGGTTCAATTGACAATTATTTGACCAAAGGGATTAAGTACCTTTGGAGCATTTTGAATTGAAATGTGACCAAAGGAATTAAGTGTCTTTGGAGGATTTTTATTGAAGTTATGACCAAAGGGGTTAGGTGCTTTTGGAGCTTTTTAAATTGAAACTGTGACCAAAGGAGTTAGGTGCCTTTGGAGATTTTTGAATTAAAACTATGAACCAAAGGGGTTTGGTACCTTTGGAGCTTTATGAATTAAAACTATGACCAAAATATTAGGTGCCTTAGGAGCTTCTTGAATTGATTTGACCAAAGATATTTGGGTACCCTTGGAGCCTGTGAATTAGTATTGATCAAAGGAATTTGGGTACCTTTGGAGATTTTGAGTTAGATTGACCAAAGATATTTGGGTACCTTTGGAGCCTTTGAGCTAGATTGACCAAAGGGATTTGGGTACCTTTGGAGCCTTTGAGTTAGTATTGACAAAAGGGATCAAGGTACCTTTGGAACCTTTGAATTGACTTGACCAAAGGGGGTTAGGTTCCTTTGGAACCTTTTGATTAAAATTGGGACCAAATGGGGTTAGGTTCCTTTGGAGCCTTTTGAATTAATTTGAATGAAATCTACCCGTGTCCTTATAGTAATCTATCCATCCTATCGTGTTGCATGGATAACTAATTTTTGCAACCTCTAGGTGACTAGAGTAGATCACTAGACATAAGGTTCACTTGAGCATCTTGGCTAGTGAATGTAGTGGATAAATGCAAAAAAGAAAAAACAAGAAAGAAAATGGAATTAAATGTGTTGTCTTTGAAGGTGAGGCAAAGAGCACAATATTTGACAAAATTATGCAACTTTTTGAACCTAGTCATTGATTTGTTGATTGAAGTGAATGCAAGGCAAAGTGCACAACCTTTGACAAAATAATGCAACCTTTTGAACCTAGCAGTTGATTTGTTCATTGATGTGAATGCAAGGAAAAGAGCACAACCTTTTGAACCTAGCAGTTGATTTGTTGATTGAATGTAAATACAAGGTAAAGGGCACAACCTTTGATAAAAGGATGCAACACTTTGAGCCTAGTAGATGGCGTGTTGATTAAAAATGTGAATGTGAGGCAAAGGGCGCAACCTTTGACAAAAGGATAAAACCTTTTGAACCTAGCCGCTAATGACTTGATTGATGTTTGCATTGATAAAACCATACCAAAGTCTTGATGGTGAGGCAAAATCACTTGATTGCGTGATTGATTGAGTCTTTTTTTGGATTGGTTGATTTGATTGATTGTTAAGGGGAAGGTGTAGTACCTTTATTTCCCCAAGTTGGTTGATGATTATGTGATGATTGATGATTAAAGTGATTTATATTTTTTGTGGGGAAGGTGCATTACCTTGATTACCCCAAGTTGTTTTATTGCTTAATGTGATTTTTTATTGGGGAAGGTGTGATACCTTAAACATCCCTAATTCTTGTTGTGTTTGTTTGATTTATTGATGTGATTGAATGGAGAGAAAGGTGTGATACCTTGATTTTCCCTAAGTGTTTGTGCTTGATGTTTCGTATGTGCTTGTGATGTGAGAAAATAATGTAAAAGTTATTGAATGTGATTTATGTTTGATTACCATTCAGAAAAAACTTAGACACATATCATAATTCATGACTTTAATCAATTAATTAAGGGTGTCAACCCATGGGTACTAACATACATGTGGAATGGATGTGGTGGCATATTTTTACAATGACTATGTTGTTGTGGATACAAAGAAGAATCTAAAAGTGATTTCATGATGCTCAAACACCCTAGTGACATTGATCAAACTCATCTACTGATCAAGTAGGCACTTGAAGATACTAAGACCAGCCAAGTTATTCAAGTTTCACAAAGATCAACTATGTGTGCAGTGAATGTTCATTTCTAATTTTGGGAGAGGTTGGACTCCTCATGTGTGACTCAAGCCATTATAAGCTAGCTCATTCATAAGCTAACATTGGTTTGTACAAAATAAGGTCACTAATATGATAGACATGTCACCATGTATAAGAATACTCCATTGCTAGGCCAACGTCTATAGCCCATTCCTTATGATGGAGATCACCCCATGGTTGTCAAAAACTTAGAATTCCAAGGATTCAAGCTCTTTTTCTTCTTTTACTTTTGGGATATTTGCTTTTTAGACTTTTGGGGATACTTGCTCATTTTGTGGAAGAGCAAGGGATTTTTTTATTTTATTTTATTTTATTTTTATTTGTGGTAGCTTGCTTGTTTTGTGGAGGATCAAGGGGATTTTAATGTTTTTTTTCTTTGGAGGATACTTGCTCGAGCAAGGGATTTTTTTCAGGGGGGAGGATGAGCTTGTCCTTTTATCAATTATCAACTTTTTTAGACCATGCAAATGATAGGATGAGCAAGGGAAACTATTTGATTTATGGCGATAACAACTTGTGAGTTTATCTTTCCTAAACACCAAAATTTGATTAAATGTTTGATATATGTGTGTGGTCTTAGAGAAAAATTAAGGTCACCAGGAATACTTGTAGCACTCAAGGACTATTGATATTCAATATAGGTTGAATGAGACACTAGGTATAGCTAAAATATAGAAAGTACCTAAAGATTTATCAAACCATAGACTTGGGAAATAACAATATCTCATAGGGTTTTTGTGGGTGGTGACTATAGCAAAAATGTGTACAATTAGGGATAATGCGAGATAGACACCATAAGGAAGATGTCCTTGATTAATGTGACAAAATAAATCCTAGACAAATAGATAAAAGCATGCATTGAATGATAACCAAAGTATTATTGGTGATGATGTGAACTAAGATGTGTGAATGCAACACTCTTTGGAGCGATGTGTGATTGATTTTGGTTTTTGTGATTGTTTTAATTTTTTTTGTGATTTTGATGATTTTATGATGTTTTTGAAATTTTGGTCATATTTTTTGTGGGGGAATATGCGATACCTTGACCATCTCCAAATTAATGTATGTTTGTGATGTATTTTATGGGTACGGTGTGATATCATGAGTGTCCTCATTATGGTTCTGATAGATATCAAGGTTTTTATTGAATTGGGTGAGTAGGTCATCTATGGGAAGACCCCACTATCGATAAGATCTTTAAATGTGAACACATGTGGGAACACCTTGATATTATTAGGGAAAGGTCAAAAGAGTTGGATAAAATTAAGAGGATCGATATAGCTAAGGCTCTAGGTGCAGATTATCACTCACCATACCTTGCTCTCTTGAGGAGTTGTGAACGTTGGCTAGGGGATAGAAGAGCAAGTGTAAACTCAACTACATATCCTTGGGAGCATTACTTTGAGGATTCCCTAGTTGTCCATAATTTCTTAGTAGATATAGAAAATAGAGAAGTGAGTCTAGAATATAACAAAAGATACCACAAAGCACCTAGAATTATATACTTTAGAGAGTTGTGTCATGATTTACAGTTTGAAAATTCTAGCACAATTCAAGGACAAGCCTTTATTGTTCAATTGATTCATCTTGTAAAATGAGACTTTACATTTGAAGAAGAACATTACATGACCCCTGAACAATTAGAACCAATCAATGATATCCATAAAATATTTAAGGAGGAATGAATGATTTTGTTGCAAAAATTAAGATCTTTGTAAATTTATGAGTAGACCTAGAGATTCAAAAGGAAGATTCATCAAAGTCTACAAAGAAAAACAAGAAGAAAACTCTAGTGAAAAGCTTGATATTACTAGATTAAAAGAGATTGAGATTGTAGTAACTGAGGATTCTCCAAAAGAGCAAATTGAACTACCATTAACTCTACTAGATCAAAATCTTGAAACATTTCTATTGCTAGAACCTGAATTTGATAATCATATAGATCCATCAACTATATTTTCTGAACCCATACCAGGTCCAATCTTAGAATTCCTTCAATCAGTCATGGATGACCATATTAGTGAACATGGGGAAGTAGATGGAAACCAAAGAGATAATGGTCAAAGGAATAGTGATCATGGAGAAGTAGAAGGAAACCAGAGAAGAAGTAGGCAAAGAAAAACTTTTGCCTTTCCCATTCCTTCTCTAGAAGATAGGATAACGAGAGAACCAAAGCTTGTCTCTATTACTATTTTACCTACCTTCCATGGGAAACCACATGAGGACCTTGATGCTTTTATTTTTGAGTTTGAAGTGGTATGCCAAGCCTATTTCTACACCACTGATGAAAAAAAGTTACGATTGTTTCCCTCTACACTTAAGGATGCAACTTTAAGATGGTTCATGGGTCTAGGTGAAAGTGTTTGTAACCGATGGGATGGAGAGAATGGATTGAAAGATATATTCCTTGAAAGATATCAAGATTATTATAGATTTAGGGATAAGAAAGTTGAATTATTTTATATGAACCAACGAGAAGAAGAATCCCTTGAAGACTATCTTGAAAGATTTTAGTTTGTGGGATCTAGAGTGAATATTGAGCTAGATGAAGAAATATTAAAGGAACTCTTCCTAAAAGGATTAAAAGAATATGTCCTTGATATACTAAACCTTATGGCTAAGGGAGATATTCATCATATGGCACTTGAAGATATTGTGAATCTTTGCAAGAACTATTCAAGGAATAAGCCTCTTAGAAACAACAAATACTCATCCACGGAGGAGGAGTGACAAGAGCAAAAATTGGTAACATGTTGGAGAGTTTGAAGACTGATTTGTTGAGTACATTAACTACATCTCTTGACCTCATGGATAAGAAACCAAAAGAGCAAGATATTGAGGAGATATATTGTCATAGATGTAGGAAAAGACACAATCTAAGAGAATGCCCTCTTAACATCACAAATATCTCCAACATTTTTTTCTAGTTGTAAAATTTGTGACAAGAATCATAGTACTAAAAATTGCAAGTATATTTCAGCTATCAAATCTGCTATAAAAGAACCTAAAGTTGAGGAAGTAGAGGATATTTATTTTGTAGCCCAAAGAAGAAGTGGCCCATTCAATGGTCCATCTAATTGGTCAAATTCTAGTTATTCCAACCAACAAAGACCTAACCAATGGTCAAATGCATCAAATTGGACAAATTGGAACCCATATAATTACCCAAACAATCAAGAATGGAATATACCTCCATGGGCTCAATTTATGGCCAACTCATATGGGAGTCCACCTCCATGGACTCAAGGAATGTTAGGTCAAAACATGTCTAATTGGAATATGAATGACCAATATAATCAAGGAGGACCTAGCTGGTCTCAAGGACCACCCCAACAACAAAAATTTCAAAATCAATTTAGGGGACAAGCCCCTCAAAACCAACCTCAAAATAGACTCCTCCCACCTCCAAATAATATGAACAATCCTCCTAAGCAACCACCTTTACCAACTCAACCGGTACCTAATCCTAATAATAACAAAATAGTTCAACAAGTCTATGAAACTAATGAAACATGTTCAATATCTATGGTACCTTGCCAACAGATCCAATTAAGATCTAGAAAGGTGTTGGATAATAATAGAGTGACTTTTATAGAAATTGAGGAACCTACCCAAAACTTGTTTGAAAAAGGAGACAAAGATGAAAAACTTGAAGATGAGGTAGAAACCTCACTAGAAATTATTCTAGAAAAGCAAAAGGAAGTCCAAATCCCTCAAAGGAAATAAATGGAAATCCCATTTCTTAAAATATTAGAAATACCTAAAGAACCCTCTAAACCAACTTTCAATTTCCTTCAAGAATTAGAAAATGTTACCATTAAAATTCCTCTTTTACAAGCTATCAAGGATATTCCTATTTACTCCAAATTAATAAAGAGTATGTGTGCAACAAATTCAGGAAGGAAAAATAAGAATGAATCTCAAACCATTCAAGTTATTGGGAAATTATCAGAGATAATAACTAGAGGAAGGTTACTACCAAAATATGCAGATCTTGGAGTACCTATACTCACAATCCATATTGGTAATACAACCTTGCATAATATCTTAGTAGATTTAGGGGCTGCCATCAATGTTATGACTAAGGAAACAACAGAATATTTAGGGGTACATAAATTACAACCAACCTCTATAGTGCTTCAACTTGCAGATAGATCTACCATTAAACCAGAAGGAAAGTTAGAGGATATTATAGTTTTTGTAAGTTCATGGGAGTATCCTGTAGACTTTGTGGTCTTACAGCCAAAGAAGAAGTTAGGGGGACATCCCTTGATTCTAGGATACCCATGGCTTGCAACAGTTGATGCTTACATTAGTTGTAGATCTAGAAATATGACTATTTCTAATGGTAAGCACACTAAAGATCTTAGCCTATTTCCTGAGTCAACATTAGATGAAGGTTTTTCAAAGCAACTTTGGTATGATTTTCCTGATGACTTGGATGATATTCAGACTATATCAGTTAATGTATTAAGTGAACATTTACAACAAGAGATTGAAGGACCACTATCACTACTATTAGATGATCAAGAGGAAGATCAAGATCAAAACACTAGTTGTCCACTTGAATTTGCCATGTCTAATGATGAAGCAAGTACAAGTCAATCTCATCAATTAGTGCCTTATAACTATCAATTAAATGTTCTTGAACATGAAATAATGGGAATAGATGCAAATATTAAGAATTGCAAATAGATAGATATCACACCTAGAAAAAATTTAAACATTAATAATGCACTTACAAGTATACAAGAGTCACAATTGATAGATGTACTTAGGAAACATCAAACAACATTTGCATGGAACTATGAGGATATGAAAGGAATACATCCAAACATTTGTACCCACCGTATATTCATCCAAGAAGGTTGTCATCCAGTGAGACAACCTCAAAGAAGACTAAATCTAACTATGAAAGATATAGTTCAAGATGATATTATTAAGCTATTGAATGTAGGATTTATATATCCAATTTTTGATAGCCAATGGGTGTCACCACTTGTGATAGTTCCCAAAAAGAATGGAAAATGGAGAATTTGTGTAGATTATAGGGAACTAAACAAGGTAACAAAGAAGGATTATTTTCCTTTACCCTTCATTGATCAAGTCCTTGATACCTTGGCTGGAAAGAAGTACTTTTGCTTCTTGGATGGTTTTAGCAGGTACAATCAGGTCTCAATAGTAGAAGAAGATCAAGAGAAGATAACTTTTACATGTCCTATAGGTACCTATGCTTACAAAGTTCTACCCTTTGGACTATGCAATGCACCTGCTACTTTTCAAAGGGTTATTTTAGCTATTTTTGCTGATTTAATTAATGAATGTGTAGAAGTCTATATGGATGACTTCACAGTTTATGGTAACACCTTTGAAGAAACCTTGTTGAGCTTACAAAAAGTTCTTGTTAGATGCCAAGAACAAAATCTCTCCTTGAGTCATGAAAAATGTTTCATGATGATGAGAGGAGGTATTGTCTTAGGACATTACATATCTGAGGAAGGTGTTAAAGTGGATCCTGCAAAGATCCAAGTCATTCAATCCCTCCAACCTCCAAGGACACAAACTGAGGTAAGGAGATTTTTGGGACATGCAGGATATTATCATAGATTCATTAAGGATTTTAGTAAAGTTACCTCTCCTATGCTTAAGCTCTTAACAAAGGAAAGTGAATTTAATTGGATAGAGGAATGTCAAAAAGCCTTTGAAATTATAAAAGATAAATTGACTACCGCTCCCATTTTAAGGGGGCAAATTGGGAATTGCCCTTTCATATACATTGTGATGCTTCAGGTTATGCAATAGGAGTAGTACTTCAACAAATTGAGAATAAAATACCTTATGCTATCTATTATGTGAGAAAAAATTTGCATGGGGTAGAACTCAACTATACAATTACTGAAAAAGAATTCTTAGTTGTAGTTCATGCCATTAATAAATTCAAACATTATATAATAGGGTATGAAGTATTTGTTCACACTGATCACTCTACCATTAAATATTTAATGAACAAAGCTATAATAGGAGGAAGAGTGGTTAGATGGCTTCTCTTATTACAAGAATTTAATGTCACAATTGTAGATAAAGTAGGTAAAGATAATGTCATTGTAGATCATTTATCTTGTATGCATATATTTGATGATGATGAGTTGATTCTTGATAATTTTCTAGATGAACATTTGTTTGCTCTTTCTATTTTTACTCCTTGGTATGCTGATATTGTAAACTATTTGGTAACAAGAAAAATGCCATAAAATTTCACATCGTATGAGCATAGAAAGTTAGTGCATCAAAGTGTCCCTTATACGTGGATTAATGGAGTTTTGTTTAAATCTTGCCCTGACCATATAATTAGGAGATGTGTGCAAGAAGATGATGTATATGACATCATTCAAGCAGCACATGAAGAACCTTGTGGAGGTCATTATGCCACTCAAAGAACAATTAGTAAAATACTTCAAATAGGTTATTTTTGGCCTACCATACGTAAGGATGCCCATAAGTTTGTTGATAGATGTGATGCTTGTCAAAGGGCTAGTAAACCTACACCCACAATGGAGATGCCTTTGGTACCACAAATAATGTTTGAACCATTCGAGAAATGGGGAATTGATTTTGTTGGACCAATAGATCCTCCAAGTAAAGGCAATAAACATATACTTGTGTGCACAGATTATGTCACCAAGTGGGCTGAAGTAAAAGCCTTGCCACGAGCACAAGCTGAGCCTATAGCTGATTTCCTTTACACACATATCATGCAACGCTTTGGAGCACCTAGAGAATTGGTTTCAGACCATGGATCTCAATTTCTCTCCAAAGTGATTGAGCATTTTGTTAAAATATATCAAATCAAGCATAGGAAGACATCACCATATCATCCTCAAGCTAATGGATAGGTAGAAGTTACAAATAGAGAACTTGAAAATATTATAACAAAAACTATAGCTGTCAATAGGGTTGATTGGGTAGAAAGACTAAAAGAAGCTACATGGGCATATAATACAACTTGGAAAACTACCACAAGACTATCACCTTATGAAATGGTCTATGGGAAGCAAGCTATCATACCTATTGAATTTGAAATAGAAACTCTTCGCACAACGGTACAACTTGATATGGATTTGGATCAAGCACAAAAAGCTAGATTGGAACAATTAAATATTCTAGATGAAAGAAGACTAGAGGTATTACATAGGATTGAACTAACACAAGTACAAAGGAAAAAATGGCATGATAAACATATTGTACCATGAACATTTCAACCAGGAGATTGGGCCTTGCTATTTGACTCCCGCTTCCAAGATTTCCAAGGAAAGCTAAGGACGTGATGGCTTGGACCCTATGAGATTGAAGAAATATTTGGGAATGGTATAGTTAAACTTAAGCCCATTGATGATTCAACAAGAAGATTATTAGTTAATGGACATAGGCTTAAGATTTATAGGAAGCCATTATCTAAAGAAGAATTTATAAACCATCTTAAGCAACAAGTTGATTTGTAATGCATTTCTGAAATGCAATCAACTTCTATTAAATAAGAACTTCTATTTTATATCTTAAGCAACAAAACACTATCTACTAAATAATTTGTTGCTCTATAATCTAATATATACTAAGAAAATAAGTGCAGTCATTAAAAATAATGTAGTCTAATCAATCCTCTTGTTTGGATGTATAAGTACCAGTAAATAAGATGGATGGCAAAAATATTTACACTACTTGACCAATGAAAGAAGGTTATTATGGAACAATAATATTTCTTGAAAATAAACTAGAAAAGATCACTCAATGTTCTTTAAAATATGCTTCCTTTATTTCATGATGGAGTTCTATCATACAATGTTTTATTCATCTTATCATTCATCACCTTTCAGTCACAATATCAGGTTTAGGGAAGAAGTCAGATTCGGTGTGGGAAGACATATTCTTACCTCATGGAAAGGAGGTCATATAGTCATGATGGTATCACAAAATTAATAAAGCAAGGAAGTAAAAGACCTTGTTTCATATAAGCCCACAAGCAATAAAAGGAAGGAAAGGATAATAAGGATAGGATTACATTTCCATCCAGATGGTTATGTAGTATGAATCCCCAAAGTTCTAATTTCTTCCCCAAATAAAAGAGAAGGTAGTAAGGATAGGATTACATTTCCATCTAGATGGTTATGTAGTCTGAATCCCCAAAACCTTAACTCTTCTTACTTAAAGGGGTAAAGTAGTAAGGATAGGGTGACAATTCCCATCAGGACTTTGATAGAGTGGTTGGGAATCTGATTCCCCAAAGCTTTGCACCCCTAAAAACTTAATCTATATGTATGTGAAAAGAAATGGGCTATGAAATGATAAAACAAAAATGATACCAGAATGACTATCTTACTTTCTTCTTCCAAAATAGGTTTAAGTATGTCCAACCATTGATGAGACCTATTTCTGCAAACCAAAGTATTGTTGATTGATATCTATTTAAGCTCATTATAATTTTTCTCTCACAAAGGACTCCTCAATGATGCCAAGGGAAGTAGAACAAAGAAATTGATCTCTCTAGGACATTAGAAAGATTTATTATGAAATCCATGGAATATTTTATTAAAAATTCAAGGAAGACATCAATGTTTTTGCATAACATCTTTGCTATTGGGAACAAACAATTCCATTCTAAAGAAGATTTATTAGCCTACAATATCACTTGATGGCTTAGCTTAAAAATAAATGATTGATATATATATATATATATACATATATATATATATAATAAATAAATAAAAATTATAAAAATAAAATATATATACATTTCTATTATAAATATTTTCTATAATATAAACCCTTATGAATAAAAATTTCTCTCCTTATCTTGTTTTGGCTATATAGCCAAAAATTTAGTTTGGGGGAGAAGCAAAGGATTAATACAATAATTTTTATAATATAGTTTGGGGGAGAAAAAAAAAAAAAAAAGAGGGAAAATGGAAGCAGTTAAAACATTCCTATAAATATGTTTCTATAGATTGTTTCTGTAGTATACTTTCTATAGTTAGTTTTTATAGTTACTTTTTATAATTAGTTTCTGTAGTTATTTTATGTAGTTAGTTTTTGTAGTTACTTTTCGTAGTTATTTTTTGTAGTTAGTTTTGTAGTTGTTTCTATAGTGTGTTTTCATAGAATTTTTTCTAAGTGTATGACTAGCAAATTTGTGCCACAATGACTAAGGCCACATGTCATGGCATAATAAAGCACTGCAGGATGATTATCGTTGGTCCTTATTATCAAAGCTTTGGCATGAAGAAGAAATTCGCATGAACATACAAAATTTTACCTCATGAGCCATGGATGGAAGTCAAGTTGTGGGTCCGACCTCAAAATCTGAGCACAATGGATTCAGATGCTCGAAGGGCATGGGTCAAAAAATTGAAAATATATTTTAACATATGCACAAAGCTAACATGGTAATCGTAAAGGAGCTTAAGCTAAAAATTGAGGTTTGTCATCTCTAAAATTAGAAAAAATTCTCCATTGTCCCCAATGGCTATCCAAGGGTGTTGAAAATAATGGATTACATGGATACTCATGGGAAAAAATTGAACAAATGAGCTTCTTCAAATATGCCATCCATATCACCCTTCACACATAGTATGGGTACTCAAACTCACTTCCTGGAGAAAAGTTAAGATATGGGTATCTTAAAAATCTTGAACGCATACCATTTGAGAAGGGGTCAGCCTATCGATGGGGGTAGCACAAAAATTTGAAGCATAAACTTTTCACATAAATAAGCAGGTTGGACAGGATATGAAGGTAATGTGCAATGCAATTCATAGATCTATTGCACATAAGGAACAAAAGCAACACGTAGTGGTTTCAAGAGGGTTACATACAAGAGAATACACTAGGGAAAGGAAGTAATGAATAGAATTTACTCATATTGCAATGCTGAATAGGATCTAACATTAGATGGGAATATGTACACAAATGCCATTGATGTAAACTAGAAAGCAAACCTATTAAACCAAAATAAAGGGGAAAAACAACGTCAAAAGTTTAAAAAATGAATTTGATTATCAATTAACCAAATTTAAAATTAAGAGCTATTTTTTCCCTAAGGTTTTATCTCCCAATGGACATCCTAAAACCAAATTTAGATATCTTATCATAGCAAAGGATGGTGAAGTGTTTGCATGTCATCTTATCAAGTGATACGAATTTCCAAAGGAATGACTACCGTGCATGAGAGATAGATTACCAACACCTGGTCATGTAGTGCAATTGGGATGAAGGCTGCAGATCAAGCTTGAGGATCATTGATCAAATCATGATTGAAGGTCATGATTTATTCAAACATAGCACAATAAAAAACATAGAAACAAATCTAAACTCGAACTCATATTCACTAGGGAAAAACTTGGTGGTTTTATAATCAAATCACCAAGTGAAAACCAACTACAATCATAACCATAAATGATGTGCAGTAGATAAATTCAAAGTGACGGTGATTTTTGATAAGGGGAATGATGAGAATTGTAGGCAAGCACTAAGGAAGAAGCAAAAAAACCAAACAACGATAGTTTGAAAGAGGGAATGACATGAATCAAAGGTATTTACCAGAGAATGGGCACAAATCAGAGACTGTAAGTGTTTAAAAGTTTCAAGAAATTACAGAGAAAAATAATGAAATCCTATAAATAAAAATAGAAAAATTTTAACTGTAAATGTCAATTTAAAAAAAAAAATTGTGGGTTAATATGACAAAATTTCTAAAGGATGAAATAATGAAATATTATTTTTAATTTTTTTTTAAAAATGATTATATGAATCATTAAAAAAATATGCAAATTACATTTTATAGAATGATAATGGATAATAAAAAAATATATATATATATATATATATATATATATATATATATATATATATATATATATATATATATATATATATATATATATATATGTATTTGAATTTTTTTACAAGGTTTCTTATTGGATGTCATCTAAGTGTAAAATCTATGAATTCAAGCAAAATAAAAACCCATTTTCCTTAATTCCTTACCCCTTTGTCTACCAAACCCTTGTCTCAATACCAAAATCTACCTTCCATAAGCATGGTGAGCCATCTTCCATAACCACCTAGACACCTAGTGATTTCATCAGAAAGCTTTTCCAAAAAACACGATGGTGGGAAGCTCTGACAAGATTTCAAGGACATGACTAGGGGGTGGCCAAAGATTTCATTTTGAACTGTGACCTCACAAAAATGGTCACTAATGTGGGTGGGGTAGAATTTGAGATTACACCTAGCCTTATCTTTGAATTTTACACCTTCTAGAAGTTGGCCAAATGTATTTTAAATCTAGAAACAAAGGTGTAACCTAGTTGGTTGACAAGCTAGGAGAAAAACATTCTGTTGTGTGAGAGGATCAAGGGGGTAGAAAATTTATCTCTTCCTCTGAAGTGGCAAGAGACTACCACCTTGATCATAAAGTTATTCATTGTAGAGGGAAGGTTGTCAATGTGTGGGGGATATCACCTAAAAATGTTGCTTAATCTTAAATTTCTTGAGCATGAGGATTGCATAATTAACCTCCCATATTTTATTTATAAATCCTTAAAAGTTGTAGTTGGTAGAGTTCAATCCAAGAATTCTAGGATCGGACCCAAATTGCATCTTGTATCGTTCCAAATTTTCCGCACCCTTACCTTCAGGCTAAAGGATCCGCGCCCGGAAGGGGGATGCGGGAAGGATGGGACAATACCTTAGACTGAGAGGCCCTTTGAAGGTCCCGCCTCTTGGGGGAGGGGTATTAAGGTGATTTTTCGACGGATGGTGGGTTCACCAGGAAACTTTTGAATGGCAGCTTCCACGCCTAGGTTGGGAATGTGTTTGATGTGTTCAATTTTATCTTTAATCATTCAAATCCTAGGTTTGGCCAAATGAATCTAAACTGTTCTATATGAAATGCAGATTTAAATGAATACAAAAATAGATTTGAACAGAAAACACAGAGAATAAGCTAGATTAAAAGCCATATCTGATCCGGATGTCTGATGGAGGTTCTGATTTTTGAAGCAGTCAAGATCGCCTCCGATATGACAGGATCGTCTCACGATCAGACAAGATCGTCTGAGATCCGACGAATTCGTCGATTAATTCGTCGAGACCCGCAATCAGAGAAATAGATACAAAATACAGAAAATGCAACTATTCCAACAGAGGAAAATGATGTAAAATGATAATATAGATATTAAACTGATAATTATAAATAGAAATTCAGAGTAAATTATAATGATTTAATGACAAATTATGATTTTATTATGCATTTAAACTATATGGGTGAACTCCAAGATGCAAAATAGTAATAAGTCTAACTAATGCAAAGCAAAACAATAGATAATGGAGAAAGAATGCAAACTCAGGGCACTGATTGCCCCCAATGTTGATTGTAGTCGAAATCATCTCGAATTGGTGCGAGATCGTCCGAGATTGTACAGGATCGTCTGCGATGATCTGAGCTTGCTCCGACTGAAAAACAATAAAGTTCCTGCAAACAAACTTGGACAAATACGAAGGCAAATGGTGATTTAAGATAGTCTAATGCAAATAGAACTCGTGTTACAAGAAAATTCAGCCTGGGGAATGTCAAGGGGAGGGCCTAAGATTAAATAGGCATAGGAAGGAGGTTGGGAGGTTGGAGATCATCCCAATTTGGGAGATCTCCAACGGGGAAGTCTCTAACCGCATAGACACGCTTTTGCCCAGGTTAGAGACGCCGTTGAAACAGAAGCTAATTATGAAAAATCAGTTTTGGGACGAAATCGTCTGGACGTCCTAGTCCAGATGAAATCGTCCGATCTGAGGCGATATCGTCTGATCGACGACGATATCGTCCAACGGTCACAACAAATCCTAAAAATGGCATGAAAAATGAGGAAAGCGGTTAAAAGGTAGTTCGGGGTTGAAAATTTGAATTTGAATTATTACTAAGGTAATTTTAATTATTGCTAAGGTTTATTGCCCAATTTTAGGGTGCTACATTTTGCCCCCTCTTTAGCGAATTTTTTGAAGAAAATGCGTTAAAGATGAGTTCTTCTCGATCTACGAGAAAGCAAAAATTATTCCCATTTTTAGGCGACGATTCTAGGTCGAATCGTACGACAACTTACTATGGTGCCCCCTCCGTGTTTTTACCCAAATCGAACGTTTGAGGTAAAAACGCGAAAAAGCAAAATTTTAAAATGTTTTTAAGTGTTTTTGAATAAAATTAAGAAAAATAGGGTAAAACCCTAATTCATTGTTACTGTTCATTTTCCTGATTTCTAGAGCTCTGCAGACAAGATGGTCGAGACAGCACACAGATCGACAGAGGTCCGACGCGGGCTACGGGTAAGGGTCCAAACTTAATTTAGAATGCTTTAATTTTGAATTTCATGCTTTTTAGATTAATTTTGACTGATTTTTGAGCATCGCGGCCATTTTTGGGCCATCGACGTCGTCGAGATGAAATCGTCTCGATTTCACCGAAATCGTCTCGATATCGCCGATTTCGTCCAAGGGCGAAATCGACGATATGGGGACGATTTCATCCAATAAGGGACGATTCCCTCATGCAAAATCGGAGACGAATTTGCTCAAATTTTGGACGATATCGTCCAATAGTGGACGATATCATCATTTGTATGAAAGTGAACTTATTTTACTTGCATTTTTAATTAATTATTTATTAATGATTTTTATTGTTTTGTTGTTTATGTTGTAGAGAGGATTACTAAAGAGCCGAGAATGGAAATACGATGGGCTGAAGGATGACTTGGCCGCTCTATCTCAGGCAGAGCGAGATCAGTTGGCTCAGGTCAGCTTGCAACATGTGGTAGATATGCCATAAGTTTCTACAGATATGGGGCTATTGACAGCCCTAGCAGAGAGGTGGTATCCGGGTTCTTCTTGTTTTTGGTTATCGATAGGGGAGATGACTCCCACATTGGAGGATGTATGGAGGATTTTGAGGATCCCCATACAAGGATGGCTAATCACTCCCACGGCCAATCAGGGCCACGTGATGATGCGACTGTGCGGAGATCCGAGCTTCACCCTGGAGAAGGGCGGAGTGAACATCGAGTCGCTACGCCAGATGCCTGGGGCATCTAGACCGACACAGGTTTTGGCCGGGGTGGTAGGTGGTCTCGCTGCTATGCCATAGAGTGGATGCAGACTACCATGGCTATTGATAGATGTGGTCTACGACATGAGAGACCACGGATACAGGTTTGCTTGGGGGAGCTTTGTACTATGCCGATTGTATAGGATCCTGCATGGGGTCGTATACAAGGGCGGCCGATGTCTAGTCATGACATCACTACTGTAGGTTTGGTGCTGGGAGCACATCACGGTGCGAAGGCCGGTAGGGCTCCCACTGATAGGGATTGATGGGGAGAGGCCCCGAGTTTTCTACTGGTGGCTCCGGAGAGGGTCACAACGATGGATAGATCTCGCCAATGTCCCGAAGACTACTTGATGACCTTGTCTCCGACCGCATCACCCGGAGGCCTTGGAGAGATCATCCAAGGTGGGCCGAGGATAGACAGGAGCTGGCTCGCATTAGGCGAACCTGCTGGCCGAGGATGGAGAGGGGAGAGGTGGAGCTCCACCGCTATGACCGAGTTTTGAGGGTTCTACAGTAGGGGATCCCATCTCTCAAGGACTACGAGTTTTCCTAGACCATCCGAGATAACACTACAGTTAGCGGGGCTCTAGATATGCAATGATTCTGGAGTCAAGACATGGATGATGCCCCCATCCAGCCAGTGGATGGTGATGACGCTGGGGTTGTCGACGGCTATGATGCCTGGTACCAGGCATCCACCCTCCTTGGATGACGAGGGCTCAGGGTCTGATTCATGTAGTTGTGCATCGGATGGGGAGGCGACGCCGGGGCCATTGAGGTAGCACAGGGTCACGATGGGAGAGAGCAGAGGAGGCCACAGGCTCAGCAGAGGCCACGACAGTGGGAGAGGAGGGAGGAGAGACCCCCTTCTCCATGGAGAGAGAGGCCACCATCACTCGATAAGGGCAAGGGTGTCGAGGCAGGAGAGAGTAGCGAGATGGCTACTCTCCGGGAGACTATTCGTCTCTAGGCTCAGGTGCAATCCTTGCAGGATGAGGCTGCACGACCAGAGGAGGAGCTGAGAGAGGAGGGGCGAGCACTCGAGATTTAGCATGGGCTATTGCCCAGGTTACATTCTATCATGCTCTATATTACCAAATGGTGCCAGAGGAGCAGAGGTTACCATTGGCCCCCATTGTAGAGCCTGTCATGATGGGGTCATCTAGGACATCATCACGATCGATGTCCAGGACTCATGGCACCACACGGACTATGATGGGGCCACCTCATCCACCTCAGGGCGGGGGAGGAGATGAGGCTAAGAGCTCGAGGGGTTCTCGAGGCTAGCTGCTAGACTACACTACAGATTGATACATAGTGTTTATTATTTTTGATAGAGGATTGAGTATGCCGAGGTACAGATTGTGGCATACCGATCCAGTTTTGAGATGATGTATATATTGTTGATATATATATAGATGAGATATTTTTGATCATATGACTTGTCTTATGTGTTTGTATGATGCTTTAATGTTTTGGTGTGATTGATTTGATGATTCATGTAATTATGTCATTTGGAAATATTATGGTTTGAATGTCATGCTTTTAAAATTTAAATGAAATAATCTGATGTAAACAAATTGGTTGTTTGTGGGATAATTTGATAAAAAATAAAAGGGACTTCTAACAATAATTTCAAAGGACATTGTCGCTATTATAGACCATTTCATGGAGTCGCCGCTCACTCGGTCGTCAAGCTAATCCCAAGATAGAAATATTGTTAAAAGTAAAAGAGTGCTTAAGAGACTGTCTTAAGACTTTGTTGTGATGATGGAAATGATGATGGTTTGATGATTTGTTTTCAGATTTTCATAAAAATAGTATGCATGAAATATTTTAAAATGATTTTTGCTAGGCATAAATTCCTAAGTGTGATAAAATTTTGAACAATTCCTTAGAATTTATACCATGGTTGCAATATTGAATTTGAACATAATGACATGAAATAGAATAAGTGTTCGTTTGTTTGTAAAGCATAATTGTGTAACATAATGATTTAAGTCATATGTTTTTATGATTTGAAATAAATGGGAAAATAAAATTAGAACAATGGTTTGCGCTAGGCATAGAATATTTAGGTATAGACTTATACCATCATCGCTAAATCCAAAGAAGAAAATAATAGTTTTATTGCATGGTTGATTTTTAATTTTTGAAAATAAACAGAAAATATGAAGATGAGGACTTGTGCTAGGCATAAAATTCCAATTTTGGTTTTGGAACTATACCATCGTCAAAAGTCAAAAGTTATATATAAATGTAACTTTATTGCATGTTTTTTTAAAAATGATTTTGATTTTTTTTGGTAATGCATGTAGTTGTCTTTATACTAAACAACTGTTCTCAGAGAAGAAAATGAAATTATTCTAAACAATTTGCAAAAATATTTCAAAGTATCTTAAAGACAAAAGTTAGATTTATAAGGAATCCCATGTGCGTATGTGAGTTCATTTCCGATCTTGATTTATCATAATGATACACAAAATCTCTCAAATACAAATGTGTGTGCAATTGTATTGTTCATTTACCAGCTTTGAGCAAGATACTTTGATACAAGTGATTTGAATTAACCAAATAAGTGTTCATTAACCATGATTTAGATGCATATAACCATACCAGACTACTATGTAAGTCGGGTTATCAAGAGCTAGCTAATCCATAAGCAGACATAGGTCTGTACAAAAGAAGGTCGCTAATGTGACAGACATATCACCACGCTAGGAGTTACCCAAGGCCAAGCGGGTTGGGCACAAACCACCTGTTATGGGGCTTACCTCACAGCTTTCGAATAATTGAGAATTCCAGGGATTCAAGCTCATCAACCCTTCTTTTCTTTTCAAGGGGTAGGGAAAGGGATTTTATTGCTTTTGCTTTTGCTTGTTTTGCTTTCTTTCTTTTTTTTTTTTTTTTTTTTTTGTATCTTTTGCTTTGATATTTGAGATAATGCTGAAATAACCTTTTTCTTTTTCTCTTTTTCTTGAACTTTTCTTTTCTTCCTATGCTAGGGATACTTGCTCGGATTAGCTGTAGAGCAAGGGATTTTTATTCTGGGTAGGGGTGAGCTTGTCCTTTTGTCAATTCTCAAAGATTCTAGACCATGTGCATGATAGGATAGCAGGGGAAACTTTTCGCTCAAGAAACCACTTCTACTATGTAGCATAGCATGGACATTACAAATATAATCATTTTATTGTGAAAGGATATGCTTGGTTTAAGTAAATAACAAGATCAATTCTCTGTGCTCAAACTTTATTTAATTGAATTTTGTGGACTTTGATATAAGAGAGATTAGTAATCATGCCAAATAAATCAAGATATTTATTCATGTGAATGTGAAAGTGTGGGATTCCAAATAAATGCTAATTTATCCAAAATAATTTGAAAATATAACTCCAATATGTCACAATTTGAGAAGTACAAAAATAAAAGATGTTTTTGAAGATTTTGATGATTTTGAATGTTTTTGGTGTTTTTTTTAAGTTTATAAATTGAAAGAAATACAAGATAGTGGTTTTTTTGAAATATTTTAAACAAATATATACAATGATGAAATGACCAATTTTTATGCATAGTAACGTTTAAGATGCAAAATGTTCATGGGTTCTTTAAGTTCTTTACCATCTAAGGTAGATAATTTGTATGCTCCCGATTCAAATTTAGCAGTGATAATATATGGTCCAAGCCAGTTGGGCTCAAATTTACCTTTAAGGTCTTTAGTTGCATTAGTATTTTTTTGATTTTCTTTTAAAACAAGGTCGCCGACCTCAAAGGATCGATGACGAACTTTCTTAGCATATGATCTTTTAAGCTTGTTTTGGTAGGCACGAAGATGCTCCAAAGCATTGATGCGCTTTTCATCTAGGAGTTCTAGCTGACTGAGTCTGCCAGCTTGATATTCATCTCCTACTTCGGTATCTTGAAGTAGTAGAGCCAAAGAAGGAACTTCTAATTCAAAGGGAAAAATGGCTTCAACGCCATAAACCAAAACAAAAGGTGAAGTACCAGTGGGAGTACGAACACTAGTTCGATAGGCCCACAAAGCTGGATATAATTGAATGTGCCAATCGCGACGCATTTATTGACCAATTTTTTGAGAATTTTGATTAAGGTTTTGTTAGAAGCTTCGCTTGGCCATTACCCCGAGGATAATAGGGAGTGGACCAACGATGTTGAATCTTATATTTTTGGCATAATTTCTTAACATATTTATTTTTGAAACAAGTTCCATTGTCTGAGATGAGATTTGCAAGAATTCCGAACCTACAAATGATTTGATTAAAAATAAATTTAGAGACTTGTGTTCCAATGCAGGAAGCTAAAGGCATAGCTTCAACCCACTTCGTGAAATACTCAATGGTGGTTATGATGAATTTGTGTCCATCAGATGACACAGGATTAATTTTGCCAATAATGTCTAAGCCCCATTTTGAAAAGGGCCAAGGAGATGAAATAGCCTGCAGTTCTTGTGCAGGGGCATGGACAAGGTCAGCATGTTTCTGGCACTTGTCGCAATGGCGCACATAATCATGTGCATCATTCTCCATGGTAGGCCAAAAGTATCCTATCCTAAGGAGCTTTTTAGCAATGACACTACCACCGAAGTGTCCTCCACAAGATCCATCGTGGGCTTCACTCAAAGCTGATTTGGATTCTTCTAAATTCAAACATCTCAATAGGATACCTTCAAAAGATCTCCTATATAAAGTATTGCCAATTATTACAAATCGACTTGCTCGTCTACGTAATAACCGACGCTGGTTTCTATTAGAACTGGCAGGGAAAGTCCCATTGTGAAGAAAATCAAATATATCCGTATACCAAGGTTCAGGAGTAGTTTCATTGATTAGAAACACATCCAAAGGTTCTAAGCATGACTTATTTGAAGTGGGTTCCTAGAGTCGACGAATAATGATGGTGGCATATTCGTCATCTAACTCCAAGGGCAGAAGAGATGCAACTATGGCCATAGCGTCACCGCACGGTTGCTAGTTCGAGGAATAGCTTCCAAGGTAACTTGATCAAATAGAGATATTAATTGTAAAACATATGCTTTATATGGGCACAATTTATCATCTCTCGGTCTGATAAACTTCATTAATTTGGTTTATAACAAGTTGAGAATCACCAAAAACTAGCAGATGTTTAATTTTTAGTGCCAAGGCAGCTCGTAATCCAAGGATTAGAGCTTCATATTCAGAAGTATTATTGGTGCAAGCAAATGTTAATTTAAAGGACAAAGGTATAATGTGTTTTTGTGGAGATATTAAAATAATACCTGCACCAGCCCCACTCATGCATCGGGCTCCATCAAAGTATAAGGACCATTGTTCAACATGGTCTGCCTCTAATTGAAGGCATTCATCAAGAAACTCAATGATGAGGGGATGGGTAGACTCTAAGGGTGCAGCAACTAATTGATCTGCTATGATTTGACCCTTAACAGACTTTTGTCCTATAAACGTGAGTTCAAACTCGCTTAGAGCAAGAACCCACTTTGTTGTGCGACCCGATAAATAAGGTCGACTCATGAGATACCGCAAGGGATCATATTTAGCAATGACATAAGTTTTCTGACCGAGCATATAATGGCATAATTTTTACGTAGAAAATATGACTGCTAGACATAGTTTTTCTAATGTTGTGTAGCGGGTTTCATAACTAATTAAAGTTTGGCTAATATAATAATTAGCACGTTCTCTTTTCTCATCATCAAGTTGAGCTAACATAGCTCCTAAAGCAAAATCAGAAGCTGAAATATACAGGATAAATGGGCGATCATGTCTAGGCGGTGAAAGCACAGGTGGGTTAAGGAGGTATTGTTTGAGAAGTTCAAAAGCTTCCTTACATTCGTCATCCCAATTAAAAGGGACATCCTTCTTAAGAAGCTTAAGAAAGGGACCGGTTTTGTCCGCCAGCTTATCGATGAAGCGACGGATAGCTTGAAGCTTACCTTGTAAACTTCGTAACTCAGATATATTGGTAGGTGCGGGCATATCAGTGATAGCCGCAATCTTGAGAGGGTCGATTTCGATGCCACGTAAAGAAACTATAACCCCTAATAGTTTACCGGACTTAACTCCGAATATGCATTTAGCAGGATTTAGTCGGATAAGATATTCCCTTAACCGATCAAACACTGTCCTTAAGTCATTTAAATGATCATCTTCTTTGATGGAACGAGCTATGATATCATCTACGTAATCATGTAGGATATCATGCATCATGTCATGAAAAATATAAGTCATAGCTCGTTGATAGGTTGCACCTACATTCTTTAAGCCAAATGGCATCACTTTCCAACAAAAGGTACCCCAAGGGGTAATAAAGGTTGTTTTAGCCTGATCTTCAGGAGCTATCCTGATCTGATTATAACCAGAAAATCCATCCATTAGGGACATCATTCCACTCCCAGCAGTAAAATCAATGATTTGATCCATGTTTGGAAGAGGAAAATCATCTTTAGGGCATGCAACGTTAATATCTCTAAAGTTCGTGCAAACCCTAACTTTGGTAGCTTCTTTCTTGGTGACTGGAACTACATTCGAGATCCATTCAGGATAATCAATAGCTTGTATAAAAACAACATTCAAGAGTTTTTCTAACTCCCCTTTGACTAGCAAGGCCACTTTGGGATGCATTTTTCTAAGTTTTTGTTTAACAGGTTTAGCATCCGGATGGACTACTAGGTGATGCATGACTACATAAGGGTCTAAACCTCGCATATCTTCATATGTCCAAGCGAAGACATCTTCATATTCTTTAAGGAATGCAATGTATTGCTCTTGTTTTTCTTGACTTAATTCTGATCCAATATTGATTATGTGGGGATTATCCTCAGCTCCAATGTTAACTTTAATGACGTTTTCTACTTCCATGTGTAGATCTCTTTCAAAATTAGGTGGGGCGGGTGAAACGCCCAATTCTTGTAATTATTTTAAGGTTAACTTGGATAATTCATCTTGAGGAGTCGTGGCCTCAAGTTGGGCTATAGTAGGTATAGAACCATCAAAATAAAAACCATTGTGTAACATCTCTTCAACGGAGACATCATGGAAAATATCTCCTTCCAACTCATCATCGGATTCAACAATCATTTCAGGATAAGCTATGGATAGCATATTGCATGTAAATGGCTGATTTTTTAGAGGCAAATCATCACGCCCATCCAAATAATCTTGATAACATATGAGTTGATCATCATCTTCAAAAGGGAAGGGTTGACCCTTACTAGGAAATAGGCCCACACCACATCGGGCGGGCCATGGTTCTACCTCAAAGGGTTCTTTCATACCATCTTGGAAAGGTCCCAAGCCTTTCCCTTTATATCCCATTTTAAGCATTATAGGTTTAGCTTTAATATACTCATTAGTAAAATAACATCGAGCATATCCCTCATGATGAGTTTTGATGTTCCCCGGGTATTCTTCCCTAGCCATATCCCTTATAAATGAAGGCACAACTCCCGACTTGGTAAGTACTTCCCATAGGTTGTGGGAGGCCCAAAGTACGAGGAGATGGTGGCAAATTACTTAAGATAATGGAATTTTGCATAGAAGCATTTGTTTTTTCTGATATAAGAATGTTAGATAAATCAGGTAAGAGTTCATCGTAAAGAGCATAAGATGTAGAAGGATCATTCCCTATATCTTTAGATGTGGAAGGTATGATAGATGTAGATAATGTGGAGGTGTTAATAGATGGGTCTATAGGTTTTGAAATTATAGGGATGGAACATGAAGGATTGGTTGTGGATTTAAGATCTTTTTGAGGTTCTAGTGTGGTTTGTTTAGAAGATTGTTGATCTATATATGAGGGTGAAATTAATGGAGGAGAAATAGATGAAGTTATGGGTGTGTGTTTCATCGCTTTAGATGAAAAATAAGAATTAGGATGTGTGGATGACAGAGCAGGGCAAAATTGAACTCCAACAGGTTCTTGCAAAGCACACATATCAAAGGGTCTAGGATCACCATGGATAGTGACCAACTGATTTTTAAATTCGAATTTAACACATTGGTGTAAAGTTGATGGGACAACCCGCATTGCATTGATCCAAGGACGACCCAAGAGTATATTGTATGATGTGGGGCAATGTACAATAAACACGGTCGTATCTAAGGTTCTCGGACCAACTTGCAATGGGATGGTGATAACTCCACACGTTTCTTGTGTTTCGTCATTGAAAGCTTTTATGATCATGTCAGTTTTCTTCATTTCATCACTTCTAAACCCAAATCTTTGGTAGAAGTCAAAAGTGCAAATATTTAGAGATGAACCATTATCAATCAAGACCCTTTTGACTGCTACATCTCCTATTAGGGCAGTAATATATAAGGGGTTATCCTTATGTAAACTATGTTGTGGTATATCTTTATCTCGAAAGTCAATACAATCGACTTCTCTAGTGATGATAGTATTGGCCATGGCTTCAAAGTTGAATGTTTTGTGGTACCATCATTTGGCTTAATGTAAGCATCAATTCATCTCTATGGGTAGGAGAAGATCTTAATAAGTCCAAAAGGGAAATTTTGGCTGTAGTATTGGATAATTGCTCATTAATATTGTAAGGAGGTTTAGATTGAACATTAGGAGCATGATTCCCTTTATTGGGATTTTTCAAAACAAATGGAGTTGATCCATCGTTCTGATTTGGTTCTTGTTGAGAATTTTGAGCTTGTTGTCTGGTAACGACTCCGATGGTACCTACAATGTTATATTGAGGATGATGAATAGGTCTTGGTCTAGCATTTATAGCTTGTTCATTAGGAAGGAACTGATTAGAAGAGGGTCGAGTAGTAACTCTTCTAGGAAATGGTTCTTTCGGAACCATAGAATCTGTGATAGGTTGAATAGGATCTGATTCATCTTCAGAACTATTCGATTGATTTGAGGTGATGTCTATTTCACTTTCAGTATCTGATTCTACATCACTGAGATCCGGTGTTTGAATATTATGTAGGGGCCTGGTCGTGACCATGGATAAAGTTGTGTCAAATTTTTGTAAATCATGATTAGGTAAATGTCCGCTAATAGTTCCTACATATCGGGTAGGAGGAGGGACATTATGATGCTCAATTTGATTGGCCACCTCTTTACCATGTTTTGGTAAAGGATGTTGAAATATATCTAATGATTGATTAGCATTTTGATTTTGATTTTGGGGAATGTTCTTTTGAGCATTATTAGGAGCATTTTGTTTAGGTTGGAAGGCTTGCACCTCCATCTCATTATTATCAATCAGATCTTGTATTTTATGTTTTAACCTTTTACAAGAGTTGGTAGAGTGTCCAGGCCCTCTATGGAAATCACAATGTAAATCGGCTCTGTATCCGGGTATGGTTGGATCAGGTTCCCGGATATTAGGTAATTGAATCAAACCTCTTTCGAGTAATTGGGGTAGAATAGTTGATAATGGTTGATTCAATCTAGTAAACTCTCGAGGAGGTTTATCAGAGGTTTCAATATAAATTTTTTTGTTGTCTTCGTTGTATTGATATTAGCAACATTTTTGCTGTCAGTGACTCCGTCACCTACAACTTGTTTGTTTTTATATTGATTTCTGGATGTTTTCTCATCATCTTTCTTCCTAAGCTGGCCTCTCCTAATGAGAGCATCTTCTACTCTTCGAGCTAAGTCTATAGCCCGATCGAAGGTAGTTAAGGTAGCAATTGATAACTCATAAGATATTTGTTCTTGCAAATTATTAATAAAAATGTCCAACATTTCCCTATAAGGTAGCACAAAGTGCAGTTTTCCTGTCAACTACCTCCATCTAGCTAAGAAATCAGCAAAACATTCATCTTTGTCTTGTTTTAAGTTGTACAAATCTTTAATGGTTACATGCCTTTCGATATAGGCACTAAATTGATGCACAAAAGATTCAGTGGTCTCTTCAAAATTTCTCAAAGAATGAGTGGGCAATTGATAGTACCACTCTAATGCCATTCCTCCTAAACTTTTCGGGAACATTTTTAGTAATAACAAGTCATCATGTGATATATCATGACATGCTATCCTAAACATGCGAAGATGCTCTATGGGATCTTCAGTTCCTTTATATATAGGCAGGACGGGCATGGGAAAGTGTTTAGGGTATGGTTGTGCTACAACTATAGGATCTAGAGGTTGACTACACATCTCTCGATAATTGTACGAGGGACGGTAGGGATCCATCTCGGTCCATGCGGGAAGCTAACTGTTTCACCATGGCTTCCAGATCATCGGGTTTGCCCACCATATTGGTTCGGTAGGGCATTAATATGGGATTGGTGAGCATATGATGGAGGGACATGAAGATTAGATGCTATATTGCTATTGTGTAAATTGTTGGTAGGAAGGGTGTTATGAAGAAGTTTTGAAGTTGTATTATGTTGTATCCCGGATTGTTGAAAATTGGTGTTTGGCTTCATTTTAGGTTTTTGTCGATTTGAAGCATATTGATCAATAGTTTGGCGAAATAAAGCAGTGAATGAAGGTCTCTTTTGTGTGGGAATGATTTTAGGCTCAATAACAGGTTCCTTAGGAGGTTGGGTAACCCGTTGTTTTTGCATGTTCTGAATTATAGTGGCCATATCCATATTGGATGGTCCAGCTTTATCACTTTCTTGATCAACGAAAGACAAGGGATTAGTGTGTATGTCAAACATATGTTCCATGGTTGCTTGAGTGTCACTAATTTGTCCCCTATCAATACGAACTCGCCATATTAAGAGCTCAAATATTATTATTGAATAATTTCCAGAAATGATCTATGTTATCAAAAGTAACAGCTCCATCCTGGAGCCATTCTAGGGGATGACGATCCTTCCTCTCTAACATTTTCTTGTTGTTCATTTTCTTCAGCCAGCTCATCTTCTGGCTGTTCTAGAGTTTCTTCTTCTGGAATTGGATCCTCAGGAAGGGCATTTAATTTTTTTGTTTTCTTTCCTAACCAATCTTCTTCTTCTTCTTCAGTTTGTTTACCATTCCTAAGTCTAGTCATTGTGCTTAAACTTAGATTTCAGCAAATATATATATATATATATATATATGCAACAAGCTTAAGAGGTATATATTTTAATTATATACCTACTATAATATTTAAAATAAAATGTTTTGATTTTTGTTATGTTTTTTGGTTTTTCTTGTTTTTTTATAACAATATTATAAAGATAACAAACAACACACAAAATGCAAGAAATAATAATAATGAAAGCAATGATCTAGTTTTCTATAAACAATTTATAAATATCATTAATGGGCTCAAGTTCTTCAGGAGTCATGAAATGTTCTTCTTCAAATTGAAAATTTTCTTTCAAGAATTTGACAAAAAGTGCTATAGTGATATTATCTGTTTTAGATTCTGTTTTGTAGAAGTAAAGCTCGTGGCAATACTCTCGATATAACACAGCTCTAGGAACTCTCCTCCATATTTCCCTATCCGTAAGAACGACCTCTTGGTCTTCTACATGACCTAGGAATTGGTGTATAGTGGCTGCATTCTCGAGGTATTCCTCGAAGGTGAACAATTCTGAAGACACAAGAGCTCTCCTATAAGCTAACCACCTATGGCAAGCTCTCTAAAGTTCATGATAAAAAATGAGTTGATGAGGATCCAAGATTCTATCTAGGACAAGCCTCTTGATTTGTTTAAGTTCTGTTGACCTAGATGAAATGATACCTAGTCTCCTATTAAGTTCGTCCCACAAAGGTGGGACTCTGTATGTTTGAGATGTTCTAAACAAAGAATCAACCTCTATGGCTATTAATTGATTTTCAACATTTATAGTAACTGCTAGTCTTTTCTTAGGAGCTACCATCTAAACATGATATGCAACTTAGTAGTTTTCTAATGATTTTAAATGCATCTATGTTTTTTTTTTTTTTGTTTTCAAAAGGTTTTAGTTTCACGTCGGGTTCACCAAAATGTATCGTTCCAAATTTTTCGCACCCTTACCTTCAAGCTAAAGGATCCACGCCCGAAGGGGGATGCGGGAAGGATGGGACAATACCTCGGAAAGAGAGGCCCTTTGAAGGTCCCGCATCTCGAGGGAGGGGTATTAAGGTGATTTTTCGATGGATGGTGGGTTCACCAGGAAACTTTTGAATGGAGTTTCCACGCCTAGGTTGGGAATGTGTTTGATGTGTTCAATTTTATCTTTAATCATTCAAATCCTAGGTTTGGCCAAATGAATCTAAACTGTTCTATATGAAATGCAGATTTAAATGAATACAGAAAATAGATTTGAACAGAAAACACAGAGAATAAGCTAGATTAAAAAGCCATATCTGATCCGGATGTCTGATGGAGGTTCTGAATTTTGAAGCAGTCAAGATCGCCTCTGATATGACAGATCGTCTACGATCGACAAGATCATCCGAGATCCACGAATTTACGAATTCGTCAGAGACCTGCAATCAGAGAAATAGATACAAAATACAGAAAATGCAACTATTCCAACAGAGGGAAATGATGTAAAATGACAATATAGATACTAAATGATAATTACAAATAGAAATTCAAGTAAATTATAGTATTCTAATGACAAATTATGATCTTATCATGCACTTAAGCTATATGGGTGAACTCCAAGATGCAAAATAGTAATAAGTCTAACTAATGCAAAGCAAAACAATAGATAATGGAGAAAGAATGCAAACTCAGGGCACTGATTGCCCCCAATGTTGACTATAGTCAAAATCATCTCGAATTGGTGCGAGATCATCCGAGATTGTACAAGATCGTCTACGATGATCTGAGCTTGCTCCGCTGAAGAATAACAAAGTTCCCGCAAACAAACTTGGAAAAATACGAAGGCAAATGGTGATCTAAGATGGTCTAATGCAAGTAGAACTCGTGTTACAGGAAAATTCAGCCAGGGGAATGTCAAGGGGAGGGCCTAAGATTAAATAGGCATAGGAAGGAGGTTGGGAGGTTGGAGATCATCCCAATTTGGGAGATCTCCAATGGGGGAAGTCTCTAACCGCGTAGACACGCTTTTGCCCAGGTTAGAGACGCCGTTGAAACAGAAGCTAATTATGAAAAATTAGTTTTGGGACGAAATCGTCTGGACGTCCTAGTCCAGATGAAATCGTCCGATCTGAGGCGATATCGTCTGATCGGCGATGATATCGTCCAACGGTCACAACAAATCCTAAAAATGGCACGAAAAATGAGGAAAGCGGTTAAAAGGCGGTTTGGGGTTGAAAATTTGAATTTGAATTATTACTAAGGTAATTTTAATTATTGCTAAGGTTTACTGCACCAATTTTAGGGTGCTACACATCTAATAGCCCATCATGGTCTTATCAAATTACTCGTCCTACACAAAGCCTTGGAAACTAAAACTGCATGGGATAAGATTGTGGAGGAGGTAAACCTATTGGTGCAGTCATCTAAGTTGAGTGAATCAGAGTCTAATGAGGGTGCTACATATAAGGAGATATCTAAATCTAAAAACCAGGAAGTAGAAGAGTCTCTTGTGCATAAACGATCCACCCAAACCAAATCTACTAGGAATTCTAAATTCTCCTTACCTGTAATAATTAAGAAGACAAGATTTGAGGAGCATAGCCAAGCAAGAGAAGAAATATCTAGCCCTTAGATGAGTTCACCTACTTCATTGTCTATCGAAACCCTATCCCAAATTCATATGTAGTAGAATCTACTACAAATTAAGCTAGATAGCCTCATAAAGGAGTTTTTAGAGCATGCAACATTGGTGGAGAAGACTCTCTCCACCCAATTTAATATTCTAAGAAAACTAGTTGTGGAAAATGTGGTCAAATAAATCAAGCCAGTTCCTTAACCTTTAGTTTTCAATGCCTCATCGAACAAAATTTCTATGGGTGGGAAGAAGATGAGGATATCGATAATTTTTAGTAAACACTTTGCTTTGACCCAAATTAGTGAGGTTAGATCACCCACCTTTTCAAAGTTTAGATTCTAAAAGTGTACCACTCCTTAAACATGTGGTGCATAGTAGGAAAATCCAAGCATGGAGATAGAGTTCCTGGTATAAGTTGATAAGGTGATCAACATAATCATCATAGCTACAAGGTAGTCATCCCCACCAACAAATCAAGGGTTGCCATATGGCACAAAGGACATAGGAGGTAGACCATAAGATATTGTATACTTGAAGACCATGGCTATTGAACAACCACAAAATCCTCATAAAGCTGGGGCACAAATACAAAAGTTTAAGCATGAAAAGTTGAAAGTAGATCTCCTTGTTCCAACTCAGGTTTCATCCCAGATCAGATCCAGAAATATTTAAAGTTTTAAATGTTATTAAAATTTTGGTCATAAATAGAAAAACTTGCATATTTATATTTATCATTATTCATGTTATATTTTTGTAGCACTAATTTTGCATGCATGAGGACATGCATTCCCTTCAGTTTGGGGGAATGATGAGTGTTGAATTGTAATTATAATATGTAGTTTTATTCTGGTTTTTAGATGTAGATATGATGGTTATGAATATGTTTTGATGAATGTTATGCATAATTTACATGATTTTTGATAAAACTGATCCATGAGATATTATGTGACATATGCTAGTAATTTTATGCAAATTATGCAAGATTGTTATGTTTTCAAGAGGTGGATATTGTAGGTAGTCCGTAGAAAACATTATAGAAAAAATTAGATGAACCAGATCATGAGAAAACACATCAATAGCAGGTTACGAAAAGCACCTATAAAAAGGTGCTATGAAAAGGTACTATGGATAATGTCTACGGAAACCAACTGATGATGTAAACCTATTTGGCACAATGGAAATTACCATGTATGCTGACAGCTCAGTCAACACCACTTGTATTGTGAAGTTAGCATTGTCATCATTCTATTTGTTGACCATATTTAAATCCGTTATACAATCTATTAATTGTTATGTAATTTGTTTATTATTATGTAATCTATTAATTATTTGGAGATTGTGTAATCAAAATGTAATGACTTTGTCCTCCTTGAGAAAAGGACAAAAGAGTTGTTTTACTTTGTTAGTATCTTGTTAGTAAGTTATAGGTCTTTGTTACATATATCTATTATGCCACTTGGACATATCTATTTGTAATAAGTCCAAAGTAGTTATTAGGTTGTTTTAATTTTAGATTATTTTGTTATGTAATATTAGTATTCAATCTGTAATAGTTCGATTTGCAATAGTAAAAGGTTGTAAATTCTATTGTAAAGGTTGAAGGTAACAATATAAATTACAATGTAAAGACCCTGAAAAAGGTCTGCCTTCTATTGCTTTTCTACCATATGTCCAAGTTGTTTTAGCATATTACATTGTACAAATTATGAAGATTGGAATAAAGTGATATATTAGTAGCAATATTTTCTTCTAAGTATGGTAACTGTGTTTCATATTTTCTTCATGTTTTGTTTATTTTTGTAACTTGATTTATTTTCCTGCACACATGAATTAAATAGCATAAATATTAGTTTAATAAAAATATATTGCTAAAGTAAAATAGAAAATAAATGAGAAGAGATTAATATTGACCTCTAAGAGATATAAAACCATATTCAAAATCCTTTTAAAAGAGGTCCATAAATTTGGTGATGACGATCGAAGGTCCACATAGCAGCAAGCAAAGTCTACCTCTTGGTGGCTTTCGGCCTTTTCTACAGGGGTTTGGTGTTCGATCGTTCGTTTCCCTCCTTTTCTAGTTTTTGATTCCATATTTTTCCTTGGCTTTCTTGCCCTCTGCCCATCCTCCCGTCACTTCCTAGGGCTAGTTGGGTGCCTTCCCTGACTCCCAAAATTGGGTCATGCTAGCAAAATGATTATCATAGGCACCCCCTATGGTGATGCACTTATATCTTAATTGTTGTAGCAGAGACATCGAGGGCTCCGTCAGGCCTGGCACCATGGTGAAGCAAGGGCCCCATATCCTAGGCGAGGTTCCAACAACAGGAATTAAGCCATCCTTTGCTGACTTGCTCCAAAAAAATGAATTCCTATGGCTAGTGAATTTAGAATGCAAGGGAATAATATTCTATGCCCTAAATCCCTCATGGAAAACTATGAATCCTGGGATACCAACTCCTTGGTAGGAAAATTCATTGACGGACAACCTAACTTAGATGTTATTCATAGATGGGTGGCTTCAAAATGGAAAACCCTAGGCAACTTGGAGATCTCAATAATGACAAGGGTTTTTTTCATGATTCAACTCAATTCCCATGAAGATGCAGAGTGCATCTTATCTAGAGGGCCCTAGTTTTATGGAAGGCAAAGTCTATTCCTCAAAAAATGGCAACCAGTATTCAACCCCAACTCCTAGAACATCAATTTCACCCCCATATGGGTTAGACTTCTAGATCTCCCAACCCACTTCTTCTATGAAGATGCCTTGCTTGGTATTTCTAAGATGAACGATGAGCTCGTGGCTATCAACCCGACCACCCGGGTAAGAACCCGACTAACCCAGGCCCACATTTGCATGAATGTGAACCTAGAAAGTTAGCTTCTAGACCACTTGAACCTCATATATGGTGAATTCAATTGGAAGCAGCCACTCTTCTATGAAAACAATCCAAATTTTTGCCCTGAGTGCCAATCCCAGGGCCATCTTTAGTCACAGTGCCCCAAAATTTGGATCCCACCATAGTCAAAACCTGCCAGGGACCAGTCAAAGAAGATGCAACATCAACCCCTACCTATCTTTCCTATGGCTATCAAAGCTATTTATAGACCCCCTCAGGGCTTGCTCAATCGTAAGGCAAGTACCTTTGTTCCTCTAATCGATAAATTAAATTCTTTGCAAAGTTTTGTTATCAGTGAGGATTTTAAGGAAGGTGAGATCTCGACCATCTCTAAACCAATGACCATCCTCTCACACCCTCGACCTTCCCTGGTTTTCCCCATACCACCCCCATCCATAATAATCCCCCCATCCTCAATTCCCCCACTTCCCCGATAATCCCTCAAGGCCTACCTCCCCTATCTCCTCCTACATCCCCTCGCCCAAAACCTGAAGACCCAGCCTCTCTTGTGTACTCAGACTCTATCTTTGTTGATGATGAAGCTAAGGACCAGTCATCCCCTAAGGAAAGTAGTCCCAGGATAACTCAGAGCTCCCAAAAATCCATTATGGATGTAGGAGGAGAAAAAAAGAGAGGAAGACCCTCTGATTCGGACATAAGGAACAAAAATGTGGTTGAAGATATAGCCAATGGAACCCAGTGAACGCTATTTCAGGAAACAAAAAATAATTTTAAAGACAAAATTCAAAGATCCAAACCCCTTGCAAAGCAAGGAAAATGGGGCAAGATAATTTCCAAGAGTTTGAAATGAAAATCCTCTCTTGGAATGTGAGATGCCTAAATGGGGCAGCCAAATAGAGACTAGCTGCAACCATGAGGAGAGAACATAATCCAACCATTTTCTCATTCAAGAAACAAAATTGGGTGATCAATGGTCCCCTAATATTGCTAGAAATATTTGGAAAAACTATGATTTCATTCATTCTCTAGCTTCTAGGATGTCGAGAGGGCTCTTGTGTCTCTAGAATCCTACCAAGATCTAGGGAAACCTTATTTCAGGCCACGATAGGGTAAGCAACATCCTGTTCTAGGATACTAAATCCCAAAATTCTTGGGTGATGTCAAATTTCTATGCCCCGAACACCTCTGTGGGCAGAGAATCTCTATGGAAAATGCTCACTTAAATGAGGTAGGTCTTTGAAGGAAATCCTTGGATCCTGGCAGGGGACTTCAATTCTCTTTTGCACCTCAAGGACAAAAAATGAGGGAACAACATCACTCACAGAGATACTGTAGACCTAAGAAACTTTGTTAATTCCAATGCTCTCATGGATTTCCAGCTTCAGGGGTCCCTCTTCACTTGGATAAATAGAAGGAAGGGCACCAATATGATACAAAAGAACCTAGATATATTTATGCTTTCCCAGGAAGCCCTCCCCTGCTTTGGGGATGCCAATTTGCAAGACCTCCCAAAGATAGGCTCTCATAACAATCCCCTCATCCTAGAATAAGATTCTAGACCATAGTTAAAGACCCCTTTTAGGTTTGAAGCAATGTGGATTCACCACAAGGATCTCAAGGGCTTGATACAGTCATGGTGGAGTCAAAAATTCCCAAGGTCTGCTATTAAATAGGTAACCCAAAAACTCAGGTTCATCAAAGGGAAATTGAAAAAGTGGAATAAGGAAACCTTCAGGAACATCTTCGAAGACAAATAGTAGGTCAAATCCTGAATCAACCAGATTGAGGAGTCCTTTCAAAAATTTGAAGGCAGTGACAATATTAGGGATGAGAAGAATGCCTTGTTGTATGAGTACCACAACATCCTCACCAAGGAGGAAACTTTCTAGTGCCAGAAGTCAAGATAACTTTGGCTCAAGGAAGGTGATGCCAATACCAAGTTCTTACACATCTAAAACTTGAGGCATAGGAGTGCCAATAAGATCAAAAGCATTGTCTTGTAGGATGGGGCAGCCATTTCAGATATCCATGCAATCATAGAAGAAGCCATCAATTATTTCAAAAGCCTCCTAGGTTCCAACCCACCCCGAGCCCCCGAGGCCATGGAATCCCTCCTGGACATCATCCCCACCATCATATCCCATGAATCAAATTATTTTCTCCTCAACCCCATATCCTAGGATGAAGTTCACCAAGCCCTCTTTTCCATGAAGCCCAACAAAGCCCCTAGGTCGGATGGGTTCTCGTCCAGGTTTTTCTAAACCTTCTGGGACATCATGGGGTAGGATATTTCTAATGCCATTAGGGAAATGTAAATCTATAGGTCCATTCCCAGATATGTGAATTCCATCTTCTTGGATCTCATCCCAAAACGAGCCGATTCTCGATCCTTCTTTGATTACTGACCCATCAGCCTGTGCAATGTCATTTACAAAATCCTCACCAAAGCCTTGGCGTCCAGGCTATCCAAAACTATTTTGTCCATCATTGACCCATTTCAGGGGAGTACAGTCAAAGGATGCAATATTCTTGATGGGGTCATCACCATCCATGAATTGATCCATTCAGCCTAGGTTTCAGACACGGTTGCTTTCTTCCTTAAGCTAGACATGAACAAGGCCTTTGAAAAATTCAACAGGGAATTCCTTAGCCAAATCCTTCTCAAGTTCAGGTTCTATGGGTCCTGGGTAATCCTAATCTACAACTACATTTCCTCTTCTTGGTTCTCTATCATGGTAAATAGTTGTGTTACGATTTACTTCTCAAGTTCTTGGGGCCTAAGGCAAGGTGACCCTCTATCCCCCATTCTATTCATCATCCTAGCAAAGACTTTGGGGAGAACTATCAAGGAGGCCTACTCCTATAGTCAGATTTTCAGGATCAGGGTAGCGTTCGGGCTTCCCCGCACCACTCACAAATAGTTTGTAGATGACACGTTGATGGCTACTAAGGCTTCGGTAGTAGATGCCAAGGTGATCAAGGATAATCTCAACCGCTTTGAGGAAGTTGTTGGTCAAAAAATAAATTATACTAAAAGCAAGTTATTCTTCATCCATACCTTGGCCAAAAGATAGTGCAAGATAACCAGAATCCTGGGATGCTCCATTTCTGAGTTCTCGACCACTTACCTCGGGCTTCCCATATTCCATGGTAGGGCCTGGAAAACCATGTGGGAAAACATGGTGGACAAGATTCATAACAAGTTATTTGGGTGGAAAGAGGCCCTGCTCACCAGTGTAAGGAAGGCAACTTTGGTCAAATTTTTCTTGCAGAGCATCCCCACATATTTCATGTCTGTATTCAAAATCCTGACCTCAGTGGGAGAATTCATTGAAAAAATTTAAAAGTAGTTCCTTTGGTCTGGATCGTAGGCCTCGAGAAACCTCCACATAATACCTTGGGATAAAGTTTGATTCCCAAAAGATCATGGAGGTCTTGGTCTGCATCGAATCTCAGTTGCTAACCTAGCTCTCCTAGCCAAGCAGGCTTGGAGAGTAGTGACTAAGGCCAATATTGAATGGGTAAACATCATAAAAAGAAAGTACCTTCAGCACCAGGCCTTCCTCCAAGTGCCTCCCCCATGCAACAGTTCCCATTTCTAGAAATACATCACTCATACCTAGAACATCATCCTTGAAGGGTCTTCCTGGAAGCTGGGGAATGGGACCAACATAAAATTCTGGGAAGATACCTGGGTCAAGAATTTCCCCCTCATCAGCAATCCAATTTTGAACCCTACCAGGCATTTGATTGACAAAATATTTGGGCTCAGGGTTTCAGACTTCATTTCCTCCAGCTCAAAAGCCCAGGAGTGGAAGAAGATCAATTTTAGAATAAGAAATGAACCCATCAGGGAAGCTGTGAAAGGGATTCAGGAGATCCAGTGATCAACTTTCCTCCCCCATGTCAATAGGAGAGATGAGCAATGTTGGAAAGGCACCAATGATAGGAATTTATCTGTCAAGACCATGGCCCAGATTATTGAGAATTGGGGTTCCCAGGGCCACCCCAACTATGAGAATGTGGTTGCTAACAAGGTGTGGATCAAATCTCTCATTCCCAAAATTGTGCACTTTTGCTGGATGACCATCCACAACAAAATCCTTATTGGGGATAATCTCATGTGGTGAGGGATCATGGTGTTGAATAGATGTTTCCTATGCCTCCAGGCCTAGGAATCTATTCACCACATCTTGATGGATTGCCCCTACTCCAGAAGTTTTTTCTCCCTAGCCACCCAAAGCTTTCAGGTTAGCTGGACCTAGCCAAAATCTATCAAAGAGTTCATTTTCCAATGGACTAAGCCCTTCAAGAATCCCAACCTAAGATTTTTGTGGGAATTCCTCATCCATCACATCTTCTGGAAGCTCTATTTGGAGCACAACAAATGATTTTTCAATAAAGGCCCCAAAACATGTGAAGCCATAGCTGCTAGAGCCCTTGCTTATGCCACTAAAAATTTTGGACTCATCCCTTGTCAGGCCAACCCTGCTCTGGGGATTGAAGAATTTCTTTGTTCCATCCTCAAGATTCACTAGGATCGTAGTAAGTCTTAGAAACCTAGAAAATATAGATCTCAAGTCACTTGGGTCCCTCCCCCCTAAGGTTGGCTCAAGGCTAACTTCGATGATGTCTCCAAAGGGAACCCAGGTAAAGTGGAAGCAGGAGGGGTCTTCAAAGATCATAGTGCAAAATACTTAAGGCCTTTTTTAAAAATTTGGAGTCCCAGACCAACAACTTTGTGGAATCCAGGGCCCTCTAGAGATGTATTGGAATTTCTAAAAACTTGGCAGCCCCTATCATCTATGAAGGGGACTCGAAGATCATTTTCAAACTCATCTAAAGAAATAACAAGGGTGGGAAAAATATAGAGAATATTATCCAGGAATGCCAGCTAGGCCTTTGCAATAAAGAGCAATCCCAGATCAAGCATGTGTTTAGGAAGGCCAATCAAGTGGTTGACACCTTGGCAAACAGAGCAATCAAAGAGAGCTCCCTCACCATTTGGGAAGACAACTTTTCCATGGAAGTCATCAAGAAAGTCATCCTGGATAATGAAAAAAGATCAAACACTTAGCTCTGTCGAAGCAGGAGGGTGCCTCTTCTCTAACATTGTTATAATGTTCACAAAGGCCAATCATCAGTGGCAAAATTTTACCGGTAGTTCTAACCACCTACAAGGTGTCTCTTTGACACCATCGATCAGTTTGTTTTGGTTTAGCTCGACTGTTAGTTTTTGTTAATTTTTGACTATGGTGCTAGTGTTTTTGCCCTGCATTACGAATGTAGATGAACTATTGTAAATTGGTATTTTTGGCCTACATTTTTAATGCATATTATCTTCTTTTAAATAGGGGTGGGTCCCTTCAACCCATAAGTAAATAAATTTTACTTTACCTAAAAAAAAAAATATTGACCTCTAAGAGGCAGGGCGCGCTCTGAAGAACCAATCCCTTGCTCTCTTTCTCCTGAATAGAGTAGAATTAATTAGGATATAGAATAGTCTTAGACATAGATTTATTTATTTTTAATTTGAAAAACTAATATTAAAACAAGATCATTTACAAGTTGGGATGAGACTTCTCCTAGCCTTAGCCAAAGAGAAAACATGTTTACAATAGTAAAAGAAGATTTGCATTGGAGCAAAATATCCTAAACCATATTTCTACAATGGTTGTTCACTTGTTTACAATTGTAAAAAAAGATCTACATTGGAGCCAAATATCCTAAACCATATTTCTACAATGGTTGTCCAAATTAGCTAAACACTGGATTTGCTCACCAACCTACCTAATCATCTCATCTTCAATAGCCATGTCACTGTGCCACTGAAACCCTACCTCCTTCTTAGTACCCATATTAACCAAAAAAATTTCCACTTTATTTAGATCTCTACTCACATAAACTGTAATTACATCATCTAATTCCCTCCATAATTCCTTAATTTGAGTGACAAGAATCCTCAATCTCCATGTCTTCAAAGTAAAGTTCCTCATGCAATCCAAAGCTCCTACCATTATTTGAAAATATGATTATAGAATTATCCTCATGAACCTTGTTTTACTATCCAAATAGAAGCGAATTTTATAGTTAAGGATTTTGATTCATTGTTTGTGGCCCTTCCTAGGCCTTGTAGTTCTCAATAGAATACTATCCCTGCATAATTCTTGCAAACCACTCCAATTCCAACTCTACCAAGATTACCTTTTGCAACTCCATCAGTATTAATTTTAATCCAAAATTTTGGAGGTGGTTTCCAACTAGCTCTGTCCTATCCCTCTTACACTTCAAATTCCTTCTCCATTGTCCCTATAACATCCTAAGTTTCCCCTTTAGCATACACTACCACAATTTCTGTGAATTTGCTCCAAATGACTTATCAAAATCCATCTAAAAATGAAAATTTTTCTCTAAAAATTCTACCATTTCTCTCCAACCACACTTACCACCAAATGAAGTTTAATACAAACTCCCAACTGACACAAAGATATTTGGATTTAAATCTACCCCTATTTCATCTTTCCCAAATATTAGTCCATTTCAAATCATCATTAACTTGAATTTTATAAGATTAAAACCATCTCTCCCAAATCTAGTGCATGAATAGGCACTCAAGTGGTCAGATGTTTCCTCACTCTTGTAACATAAAATACATTGATATGGACCAATGATTATCCTACGTATGAGATTATAAAAAGTAAGGATTCTATTATGCATGAACTTCCAAGAAAAAAATTTTATTTTTGATCAACCGTTGGATTACCAAATATTTATCCCATCCTCAACCTAATATGTATGAGGAGAAGGATTTTAAAGGATATTATCATATCCTTCCTTCATTATGTAGAGACCAAGGCTCCCATAGCCCCAAGCTAATTCATCCTCCTCATATCTACCTATGAGAAATATTTCTACCAAGATTTTAGTCATGATGGGTGTCAATTCTAGAGGGATTGAAATTGGCCATTCATCCAACTTATTAAACTGCTTAAAATTATAATACCCTAGCTAACTAGTGTTGAAATAAATTTCAATTTGTACCCAACCCCTAGTTTCCATGGTTATTTTTATTGGTTGCAGTTTTGGAAATTCAATAATGATAGGTGGGTATTGATCCCATGAATCTATCCCAAATCATGCCTTCTACCCTCTCTCCACTTTCCAAAATAGTCCATCTTTTCACTACCCAAGATCCTAACTTTAGAGCCTACCACACTAAGGACCCATTACCATCCAAAGGGAAACAACCAACCTCATTTGGGTTTACCTATCCCAAGTATTTACTAATTAAAACTCTTCTAAAAAAGAAGTTGGTTGGGAAATCCATCTCCAGTAAAGCTTTCCAGTCAAAGATTTATTATTTAAATTTGATCTCCTTAGTCCCAAAAATCCTTTTACCTTAGATTGGATTACTTTATTCCAACCTACTAAGGCCCATTTCCTCTCTCCTTTTTTTCCTCCCCATAAAAATTTTCTAGCCATCTTGACCAACTCTTTCCATATGGTATGTGGGACAACAAGGATAGAAAATTTATAAATTGGCATGGCTTGAATGAATGACTACAAAAAGTTTAATCTACCCCTATAGCTTAACCATTTATGAGACCAATGATTAATTATTCCTTGATTTAATCTGAAATATTCCTCCATATATCTATTTTTAGTTTTTTAAAATGCAAAGGGACCCCCAAGTATACCATTGGGAGAAAAGTCCTCGTCAATCCTAAGATATCTATAATTCTATCTTGAAGCCTTTGATCAATATTGAAAAAGACCACTTCGGATTTTTTATCATTGATGACTTGGTTTGTGGCCCTAAGATAGACATTCAATGTATCTCTAATCATTATTGCTTCCTTGAAGTTGACCACTCCCACCAATTTTATGTCATCCACAAACTATATGTGAGTCAAAAATTCCTCACCCACATTGATACCTATTAGCAAACCTTGTTGTCTTCTCCTCAAGATGAGTCTACCCAAACCTTCAAACAATATGAGAAAAATATAGGGGGAACAAGAATCTCCTTGATGAAGGCCTTGAGTAGCTCCAAATGGTTGCGAGGGAAGACCCTTGATTAACATTGAGTATGTCGGAGTAGAAACACAACTCATGACCCATTCTATCCAATCCTGAGAGAAACCAAAAGCTGCCATTATTTTTGAAAAGAAGCTCCACTCCACCCTATCATAGCTTTTGACATATCCAATTTTATGAACATTCCCCTATTACTAGATTTTTGCATTGAATGGATTGCCTCTTGAGCTAGAACCACACCATCCAATATCTGCCTATGCTCTATAAAACCCCCTTGATTTGAGGAGATAATGCTATGTAGAAGAGGTTTTAGCTACTCAACCATTACCTTTGTGATTATTTTATATATGATATTGCATAAGGTAATAGGTCTATAATCTAAAATATGCACCCCCTCCTCCCATTTTGGAATTAAGGCAATGAAAGTATGATTTAATTCTTTAAGCATTCTTTTACTACCTTTCGACTCCTCTATAAAAACCATTACATCCTCCTCCAAGTTGTCCTAGAAGGCCTGAAAAACTCAATTGGAAAGCCATCTAGACCTGGATTTTTTCCGATGCTCATTCCAAAGACTACTTTCTTTAGTTCCTCTCTATCAATGGGTTTAAGTAGGGTTTGATTTTCTTCTTCAGAGATAATAAAGGGTATGACAACAAGAAATTCTTTTTGAGCCTCTTCATATTGCACCATAATTTCCTTAAATAGTTAAAAAAATAATCCATTAAATGGAAATGCATACTTGGAATTATATCAAAGGAGTGTTTGTTCTCATATTGAAGAGCTTCCATGTTGTTCATCTATATCCTAGTGTAGGCAACCCGATGGAAAAAAAATGGTATTTTTATCACCTTCTAATAACCAAGTGGTTATTACTCTATGTTTCTAGTAGATCTCCTCTTGGTTGTTAATGTCCTCAACTACTTTACACAATGCATCATCCTCTTCTTTGAGATGCTCTATATTTTTCCTTCCCTAAAGCATTTTTGAACCTCATCCCATATGGCCACCAATGGAGCTTTTTGGACTTGGAAGTCTATCTTGTTAGCTCACCTCCATTATTTCAATTTATCCTTGACATAATGAAGCTTCTTGTGGAATTTAAACATTGTTGTCACTATGCTGGACGACCCTCTTCCCACCACTATGGAATTTTCTTTCAAAGTTCCTCTTTTTGTAACCAATTTTTTTCAAATTTGAATGGATTGTGATGTTGCACTATCTTGATCCCCCATTCCAAAAAAATGGGAAAGTGATATGAAACTAGACCCTCCAAAATCTAAAATTTTATATTCCATTTCACAAATACCTCCTTTGTGTAGCACCCTAAAATTGGCGCAGTTAAACCCTCAGTAAAAGATAAAAAATTGAATTTTAACCCCGAAACCGCCCGTTAACCGCTCACCTCATTTTTTGTGCCATTTTTAGAAGTTGTTTTGACCGTTGGACGATATCGTCGCCGATCTGACGATATCGTCCCAAATCGGACGAATTCGTCTGGAACAGAACGTCCAGACGATTTCATCCCAAAACCAAATTTTCATAATTAGCTTCTGTTTCAACAACCTCTCCAACTCGGGCAGAAGCGTGTCTGCACGGTTGGAGATTCCTACGTTGGAGATCTCCCAGATTGGGATGATCCCCAACCTCCTAACCTCCCCCTAATCCTATATAAACTTGGGATTTTCCCAGTTTATCCCCCTGGCTGATCATTTCCCTGCAACTTTAGTTTTTGTTGTGTTAGAACATCCTATCCCCCATCATTTGCATTTGTGTTTTCAAGTTTTATTGTAGGATCTCACTGTGTTTCAGCCGGAGGAAGCTCGGATCGTCGTAGGTGATTCAACCACAATTTTAGATGATCCTATCGAGATCGACGATGATCTCGTACGATTGCAGATGATTTTGACTATAGTTCAGATTGGGGGCAATCAGAGCCCTGAGTTTGCATTCTCTATCTCTTTTCTTATTTAATTGTGCATTAGATTAATTCACTTATATTCTGCATCTTGGAGTTCACCTCATTTAGCATATTTGCATGATAAAATTCAAAATAAATTATTAAAACATTGCATCCCATTTGATTTGATATCTGGATTTATCATTTAAGCATTTATATTCTTATTTCTATCATTTTGTATCATTCTTGCAATTGTATTTTTGGTTTTTGGTGTCTATTTTCATGATTGTAGTTTCTGATGATCTTGGCTGATCTCAGATGATCTCCTATGATCTGGATGATTCTGTACAATTACAGATGATCCTGTCATATCCGAGATGATCTGGACTCCTACAAGCTTCAGAATCTTCATCAGACATCAAAAATCAGGTGCACTCTTCTCCATTTTAGATATTTTCTGTATTTAGGATTCATTTATGTTTGTTGTCTTCATATAAACCAGAAATTTCATATAGAATAGCTTAGATTCATTTTGGCCAACCTAGGAATCTAAATGATTGAATATAAAATGAACACATCAAACCCATTCTCGACCTAGGTATGGAAACGCCACTCAAAGTTTCCTGGTGAACCCCACCATCCATCAAAATTCACCCTTATACCCCTCCCCCGAGAGGCGCGACCTTCAAAGGGCCTCTCCGTCCGAGGTATTGTCCCATCCTTCTCGCATCCCCTTTTGGGCACGGATCCTTTAGCCTAAAGGTAAGGGTGCAAAAATTTGGGCGATACATTTTGGTGAACCCGACGTGAAACTAAAACACCTTTTGAAAACAATCCAAAAAAAAACATTATTAAGAACATCTAGAATCATTAGAAAACAATTAAATTTGCATATCATATTTAGATGGTAGATTATAATAGAAGACGAGCTGTCACCATAAATGTTGAAAATCAATTAACGGCCATAGAGATTACTTCTATGCTTAGAGTACCTCAAACAAATAGAGCCCAATATTTGTGGGATGAACTTGATAGGAGATTAGGTATTATTGAATCCAGATCTGTAGAACTTAGGCAAATTAAGAGGTTTGTCCTAGATAGAATCCTGGATCCTGATCAAGTGACTTTGTATCATGAACTTCAGAGAGCTTGCCATAGGTGGTTAGCAGATAAAAGAGCACTTGTGTCTTCAGAATTATACACCTTTGAGGAATACCTTGAGAACGTAGTTGTAGTACATAAATTTCTATCTCGTATAGAGGATCAAGAAGTCATTCTTACGGATAGAAAAATATGGAATAGAGTTCCTAGAGCTGTGTTGTATCGAGAGTATTGCCATGAACTTTATTTTTACAAGTCGAAGTCTGAAGTAGATCATATTACCATAGCACACTTTGTCAAATTCTTGAAAAACCACTTCCAATTTGAAGAGGAGCATTTCATGACTCCTGATGAACTTGACCCTATCAATGATATCCATAAACTATTCATAGAAAACTAAGTCATTCTTTTTACTATTGTTATTTCTTGCAACTAGCATGTTGTTTGTTATTTTTATTCTCGCAAAATAATAATATAATCAAACACAAAAAAAAACAAAACATTTTCCTTTTAAAGTATTATAGTAGGTATATAGTTAAAATATATACCTCTCAACCCTACCGCATATATATATATATATATATATATATATATATATATATTTCTAAAACCTAAGTTTAGCACAATGCCTAGACTTAGGAATGGAAAACAAACCGAAGAAGATGAAGATTGGTTAGGAAGACCATTAATCGACCAAAATGTCCCTCCTGAGGACCAAGTTCAGGAAGAAGAAACCCTAGACCAGTAAGAAGAAGAGCTTGCTGTAGGAAATGAACAAGAAGAAACTATTAGAGAGGAAGGATCCTCATCCCCTAAAATGTCTCCGGGAGGAGCTATCACTTTTGAAAACATGGAACAATTTTGGAAGTTCATTAACACTAATATTGGTGTTTTTAATAGAGCAGTCCATATGGACAAGGATCGAATTAGTGACACTCAAGCAACTCTAGAAGAAGTATTTCACACACGCACTAATCCCTTGTCCTTTATTGATCAAGAGAGTGATCAAGCTGGACCATCCAATTTGGATATAGTAGTTGTGATCCGAACATGCAACAACAACAGGTTACCCAACCACCTAAAGTGCCTATTAACAAGCCTAGGGTCATTCCCGCACAAAAGAAACCATCATTTACTGCTCTATTTCGCCAAGCTCTTGATCAACATACCTCAAATCAACAAAACCCAAAACAAAACCAAACACCAATTACCAACAATCTGGGGTACAACATAATACTATTACAAATCCTCTTCATAATACTCTTCCTACCAACACTTTGCATAATAGCAATATAGCATCTAATCCTTATGTCACACCATCATACACTCATAGATCCCATACCTATGTCCCACCGAACCAATATGGTGGACAAACTAGTAATCTTGAAACCATGGTGAAACAACTAGTTTCCCGCATGGACCAGATAGATCCCTACCGTCCCTCGTACAACTATCGAGAGATGTGTAGTCAGCCTTTAGATCCTATAGTCATAGCACAGCCATATCCTAAACATTTTCCTATGCCTGTTCTTCCCATATATAAAGGAACCAAAGATCCCATAGAGCATCTTCGTATGTTTAGGATAGCATGTCATGATATATCACATGATGACTTGTTATTACTAAAAATGTTCCCAAAAATCTTGGGAGGAATGGCATTAGAGTGGTATTATCAATTACCCACTAATTCTTTGAGGAATTTCGAAGAAACTACCGAGTCTTTTGTTCATCAATTTAGTGCCTACATCGAAAGACATGTGACCATTAAAGATTTGTATAACTTAAAACAGGACAAAGATGAATGCTTTGCTGATTTCCTAGCTAGGTGGAGACAATTGATAGGAAAATTGCACTTTGTGTTACCTTATAGGGAGATGTTGGACATCTTTATTAATAATTTGCAAGAGCAACTATCTTACGAATTATCAATTGCTACCTTGACCACCTTCGATCAGGCTATAGACTTAGCCCGAAGAGTGGAAGATGCTCTCATTAGGAGAGGCCAGCTTAAAAAGAAAGACGATGAGAAAACATCCAAAAATCAATATAAGAATAAACAAGTTGTGGGTGATGGAGTCACCGATAGCAAAAATATTGCTAATGTTAATGCTGCAAAGACAACGGAGAAGTTTGTACTGAAACCTCCTGATAGACCTCCTCGAGAATTTACTAGGTTAAATCAACCTTTATCAACTATTCTACCACAATTATTAGAATGAGGTTTGATTCAATTACCAAATATCCGAGAACCTGATCCAACTATACCCGGATACAGAGCAGATTTACACTGTGACTTCCATAGAGGACCTGGACACACTACCAACTCTTGTAAAATATTAAAACATAAAATACAGGACTTGATTGATAACAATGAGATGGAGGTGCAAGCCTTTCAACCTAAGCAAAATCCTCCTAATAATGTTCAAAAGAACACCCCACAAAACCAGAATCAGAATGCCAATCAGTCATTAGACATATTTCAACATCCCTTACCAAAACATGGTAAGGAGGTGGCTAATCAAATTGAACATCATAATGTCCCTCCTCCTGCCCGATATGTAGGAACTATTAGTGGGCATTTACCTGCTCATGATCTGGAAATATTTGACACAACTTTATCTATGGTTACAACCAGGCCTCTATATAATATTTAGATACCTGATCTTAGTGATACAGAATACGAGACTGAGAGTGATATGGAAATCACATCAAATCAATCGAATAGTTCTGAAGATGAATCAGATACTATTCACCCTATCACAAGTTATATGGTTCCAGAAGAGCCATTTCCAAGAAGAGTCACTACTAGACCATCGTCTCACCGATTACTTTCTAATGAGCTAGCTATAAATGCTAGACCAAGACCCATTCATCATCCGTAGAATAATATTGTGGGTACCATCGGAGTCGTTACTAGACAACAGGCTCAAAATTATCAACAAGATCAAATTCAGAATGGTGGATCAACTCCATTTGTTTTGAAGGTTCCTAATAAAGGGAATCATGCACCTAATGTTCAACCTAAACCTCCTTATAATATTAATGAACAATTATCAAATATTACAACTAGAATTTCCCTCTTGGACCTTTTAAGATCTTCTCCTACACATAGAGATGAATTAATGCTCACATTAAGCCAGATGATGGTACCACAAGACATTCAACCTAAAGCCATGGCCAATACTATAATAACTCGTGAAGTTGATTGTATTGACTTTCGAGATAGAGACATACCTCAACATAGTTTACATAAAGATAACCCCTTGTATATTACTGCTTTAATTGGAGATGTAGCAATCAAACGAGTTTTGATTGATAATGGTTCATCTTTAAATATCTGCACTTTTGACTTCTACCAAATATTTGGGTTTAGAAGTGAGGAAATGAAAAGAACTGATATGATCATAAAAGCTTTCAATGACGAAACACAAGAAACGTGTGGAGTTATTACCATTCCATTGCAGGTTGGTCCGAGAACCTTGGATACGACCGTGTTTATTGTACATTGCCCTGCATCGTACAATATACTCTTGGGTCATCCTTGGATCAACGCGATGCGAGCTGTTCCCTCAACCTTACATCAATGTGTTAAGTTCGAATTTAAGAATCAGTTGGTTACCATTCATGGTGATCCAAGACCCTTTGATATGTGTGCTTTGGCAGAACCTATTGGAGTTCAATTTTGCCCTGCTCTGTCATCCACACATCCTAATTCTCATTATCCATCTAAACATGTGAAACTCACACCCACAAAGTCATCTACTTCTTCTCCATCAGTTGCACCTTCACATATAGCTCAACCATATTCTGAACAAACCGCATTAGGACCTAAGAAAGATCCTAATCTCACAACCAATGTCTCTTGTTCTACTCCTATAACTTCCATACCTATAATAGACCCATCTATCGACACCTCTACACCGTCTACATCCACCAAAGTCATATTTTCCACATCGAAAGACGTAGGGAATGTTCCTTCTACCTCTTATGCTCTCACTGACGAGCTCTTACCCGATCTATCTAAAATCCTTATATCAGAAGAAACGAATGCTTCTATGCAAGATTCCCTTATTTTAAATAATTTGCCACCATCTCCTCATACCTTGGGCCTCCCACAACCTATGGGAAGTATTTACCAAGTCGGGAGCTATGCCTTTATTTATAAGGGATATGACTGGGGTAGAATACCCAGAAACATCAGAACTCATTATGATGGATATGCTCGATGTTATTTTACTAATGAATATATTAAAGCCAAACCTATAATGCTGAAATTGGGATATAAAGGGAAAGGTTTGGGACCTTTCCAGAATGGTATGAAAGAACCTTTTGAGGTAGAAGCGTGGCCCGCCCGATGTGGTGTGGGCCTATTTCCTAGTAAGGGTCAGCCATTCCCATTTGAGGATGATGACCAACTTATATGTTACCAAGATTATTTAGATGAACGTGATGCCTTGCATTTAATAAATAAGACATTCACATGTAATATGCTATCTATAGCTTATCCTGAGATGATCGCTGAATCCGACGATGAGTTGGAGGGAGATATCTTTCATGATGTCTCCATTGAGGAATTATTACATAATGGATTTTATTTTGATGGCTCTATACCTAGTATAGCCCAGATTGAGGCCATGACTCCTCAAGATGAATTATCCAAGCTAACCTTGGAAGAATTACAAGAATTGGGCGTTTCACCCACCCCACCTAATTTTGAGAGAGATCTACACATGGAAGTAGAAAATGTCATAAAAATTAACATTGGAACCGAGGATAACCCCCACATAATCAACATTGGATCAGAATTGAGTCAAGAAAAATAGGATAAATACATTGCATTTCTTAAAGAATATGAAGATGTCTTTGCTTGGACATATGAAGATATGCCAGGATTAGACCCTTCTGTAGTTATGCATCACCTAGTAGTGCACCCGGATGCTAAACCTGTTAAACAGAAACTTAGGAAAATGCATCCTAAAGTGGCCTTACTAGTCAAAGGGGAGTTAGAAAAACTCCTGAATGTTATTTTTATACAAGCCATTGATTATGCTGAATGGATCTCGAATGTAGTTCCAGTAACTAAGAAAGAAACTACTAAGGTTAGGGTTTGTACAGACTTTAGAGATATTAATGTTGCATGCCCTAAAGATGATTTTCCCTTCCCAATATGGATCAGATCATTGATTTTACTACTAGGAGTGGAATGATATCCTTAATGGATGGATTTTTTGGTTATAATCAGATCAGGATAGCTCCTGAAGATCAGGCTAAAACAACCTTTATTACCCCTTGGGGGACTTTCTATTGGAAAGTGATGCCATTCAGGTTGAAGAATGTAGGTGCAACCTATCAACGAGCCATGACTTATATCTTTCATGATATGATGCATGATATACTACATGATTATGTAGATGACATTATAGCTCGTTCTACTGAAGAAGATGACCATTTAGATGACTTGAGAAAAGTATTTGATCGGTTAAGGGAATATCTTATCCGATTGAATCCAGCCAAATGTATATTCGGAGTTAAGTCAGGTAAATTATTAGGGGTTATAGTTTCTTTACGTGGCATCAAAATTGACCCTCTCAAGATTACGGCTATCACTGATATGCCCGCACCTACAAATATATCTGAATTACGGAGTCTACAAGGTAAGCTTCAAGCTATCCGTCGCTTCATCGATAAGTTGGTGGATAAAACTGGACCCTTTCTTAAGCTTCTTAAGAAGGATGTCTCTTTCCATTGGGACGATGAATGTCAAGAAGCATTTGAACTCCTCAAACAATATCTTCTTAACCCACCTATACTTTCACCACCTAAACCTGATCGCCCATTTATCTTGTATATTTTTGCTTCAGATTTTGCTTTAGGAGCTATGTTAGCTCAACTTGATGATGAGAAAAGAGAGCATGCTAATTATTACATTAGCAGAACATTAATTAGTTATGAAACCCGCTACACAACATTAGAGAAGTTATGTCTAGCAATCATATTTTCTACACAGAAACTATGCCATTATATGCTCATCAAAAAACATACGTTATTGCTAAATCCGATCCCTTGCGGTATCTCATGAGTCGACCTTATTTATCTGGTCGCACAACAAAGTGGGTTCTTGCGCTAAGCGAGTTTGAACTCACGTTTATAGGACAGAAGTCTGTTAAGGGTCAAATCATAGCAGATCAATTAGTTATTGCACCCTTAGAATCCACCCATCCCCTCGTCATTGAGTTTCCTGACGAATGCCTTAAACTAGAGGCAGATCATTCAGAGCAATGGTCCTTATACTTTGATGGAGCCCGATGTATGAGTGGGGCTGGTGTAGGTATTATTTTGATATCTCCATAGAAACATCTCATACCTCTATCCTTTAAATTAACGTTTGCCTGTACTAATAACACTGCTGAATATGAGGCTCTCATCCTTGGATTACGAGCAGCCCTGGCACTAAAAATTAAAAATCTATTAGTTTTTGATGATTCTCAACTTGTTATAAATCAAATTAATGATGTTTATCAGACTAGAGATGATAAATTGTGCCCATATAAAGCATATGTATTACAATTAATATCTTTATTTGATCAAATTACCTTGGAAGCTATTCCTAGAACTAGCAATCGTGCTGACGCCATGGGCGCAGCTGCATCTCTTTTACCCTTGGAGTTAGATGACGAATATGCTACCATCATTATTCATCGACTCAGGAACCCGCTTCAATTAAATCATGCTTGGAACCTTTGGACGTGTTTCTAATCAATGAAACTACTCCTAAACTTTGGTACACCGATATCCTCAATTTTCTTCAAAATGGGACCTTCCCTGAAGGTTTTAATAGAAACCAAGCTGTTATTACGTAGACGAGCAAGTCGCTTCATCATAATTGGCAATACCTTATATAGGAGATCCTTTGAAGGTATCCTACTGAGATGTTTGAATCTAGAAGAGTCTAGATCAGCTTTGAGTGAAGCCCATGATGGATCTTGTGGGGGACACTTTAGTGGTAGCGCCATTGCTAAGAAGCTCCTTAGGATAGGATATTTTTGGCCTACCATGGAGAATGATGCACATGATTACGTGTCACCATTGCGACAAGTGCCAGAAACATGCTGACCTTGTCCATGCACTCGCACAAGAACTGCAGGCTATTTCATCTCCTTGGCCCTTCTCAAAATGGGGCTTAGACATCATCAAAAAAATCAATCCTGTGTCATCTGATGGACACAAATTCATCATAACCGCCATCGAGTATTTTACGAAGTGGGTTGAAGCTATGCCCTTAGCTTCTTGCACTGGAACTCAAGTTTCCAAATTTATTTTTAATCAAATTATTTGTAGGTTCGGAATTCCTGCAAATCTCATCTCGGATAATGGAACTTGTTTCAAAAATAAATATGTAAAGAAACTATGTCAAAAATATAAAATTCAACATCGTTGGTCCACTCCCTATTATCCTCAGGGTAATGGCCAAGCAGAAGCATCTAATAAAACATTAATTAAAATCCTCAAAATACTGGTCAATAAATCTAGTCGTGATTGGCACATTCAATTATATCCTGCTTTGTGGGCTTATCGAACTAGCATTCGTACTCCCACGGGCACTTCACCTTTTGTTTTGGTTTATGGCGCTGAAGTTGTTTTTCCCTTTGAATTAGAAGTTCCTTCTTTGGCTCTGCTACTTCAAGATACTGAAGTAGGAGATGAATATCATGTCGGCAGATTTAGTCAGCTGGAACTCCTAGATGAGAAGTGCATTAATGCTTTGGAGCATCTTCGTGCCTACCATAACAAGCTCAAACGAGCATATCTCAAGAAAGTTCATCATCGATCCTTTGAGATCGACGACCTCGTCTTAAAAGAAAATAAAAAAAATACTAATGCAACTAAAGACCTTAAAGGCAAATTTGAGCCTAACTGGCTTGGGCCATATATTATCACTACTAAATTTGGATCGGGAGCATACAGATTAGCTACCTTAGATGGTAAAGATCTTAAAGAACCTATGAACATTATGCATCTTAAGCGCTATTATGCATAAATCTGGTAATTTCATCACTATATATATTATACATATTGTCTTATTTTAGTAATTCATATAAAAATTTCAAAAATAGTAATATTATGTAATTAAAATCAAAATATAAAAAATCAAAATCATCAAAATCCTCAAAAACATCTTCTATTTTTGCACCTATCAATTCTTGAAGTATTGCAGTTATATTTTCAGTTATTTTGGATAAATTAGCATTTATTTGGAATCCCTCACTTTCACACTCACATGAATAAATATCTTGATATTATTTGGTATGATTATTAATCTCTCTTATATCAAAGTCCACAATTGAATTAAATAAATTTTTGAGCATAGAGAACTGATCTTGTTATTTACTTGAACCAAGTACACCTTTTCACATTAAAATGATTTCATTGCAAATTCAAAATGATGCTACATAGTAGAAGTGGTCTCTTGAGCGAAAAGTTTCCCTGCTATCCTATCATGCACATGGTCTAGAATATTTGAGAATTGACAAAAGGACAAGCTCACCCCTACCCAGAATAAAAATCCCTTGCTCTACAGCCAATCCGAGCAAGTATCCCTAGTATAGGAAGAAAAAGAAAAAGAAAAAAAATCAAGAAAAATCATGAGAAAAAGAGAAATTATTTAAGCATTATCATTTTGTACCATCTCAAGGAATATTTCAGCATTATCTCAATGTCAAGCAAAAAAAAAAAAAAGAAAAAGAAAAGAAAAAGCAAAAAGCAATAAATCCCTTCCCCTACCCTTTGAAAGAAAAGAAGGGTGAATGAGCTTGAATCCCTGGAATTCTCAATTATTCAAAAACTGTGAGGTAAGCCCCATAACAGGTGGTTTGTGCCCAACCCGCTTGGCCTTGGGTAACTCCTAGCATGGTGATATGTCTGTCACATTAGCGACCTTCTTTTGTATAGACCTATGTCCGCTCATGGATCAGCTAGCTCTTGATGACCCGACTTACATAGTAGTCTGGTACGGTTACATGCATATAAATCATGGTCAACGAACACTCATTTGGTTAATTCAAATTACTTGTATCAAATTATCTTGCTCAAAATTGGTAAATGAACAATACAATTGCACACACATTTGTGTTTGAGAGATTTTGTATCATTATGATAGATCAAGATCGGCAATGAACTCACATATGCACATGGGGTTCCTTATAAATCTAAATTTTGTCTTTGAGATAATTTAAAATATTTATGCAAATCTTCTAGAATAATTTGATTTTCTTACTTGAGAATATTGGCTTAGCGTAAAAACAATTAAATACATTTTTTCAAAAATCCAAAATTTCTTTCAAAGCATGTTCAAAAATCTAGCAATAAAGTCACATTTATATTTTTCGACTTTCGCAACGATGGTATAGTTCCTAAACCTAAATTGGAATCTATGCCTAGTGCAAGTCCTCATTTTTATATTTTTAATCTCAAAATCAAAAATCAACTATGCAATAAAACTATTACATCAATTTCTTCTTTGGATTTCGCGATGATGGTATAAGTCTATACCTAAAATTCTATGCCTAGCGCAAACCATCGTTATAATTTTATCTCCCATTTATTTAATCCATAAAAGCATATGGCTTAAATCATTATGTTACACAATTATGCTTTAAAAAGAATGAAAACTTTTCTATTTCATTTCATTATGTCAAACATTCAGTTTTGCGATGATGGTATAATTCCTAGGCAATTGTTCAAAATTCTATCACACTTAGGAATTTTATGCCTAGCAAAAATCATATTTTTAATATTTCATGCATAATATTTTCATGGAAATCTGAAAACAAATCATCACCATCATCATTTTTCATCATCACAACACAAAGTCTTAAGAAAGTCTCTTAAGCACCCTTTTACTTTTAGCAATATTTCTCTCATAACGAGATTAGCTTGATGACCTAGCGAGCGGCGACTCCATGAAATGGTCATGTAACAACGACAATGTCCTTTGAAATTATTGTTAGAAGTCACTTTATTTTTCATCAAATCACACCACAACAACCAATTTGTTTACATCAGATTATTTCATTTAATTTTATAGCATGACATAAAATTATAATATTTTCAATGACATAATTACATGAATAATCAATCAACCATTAAAATATTAAAGCATCATAAAACATATGCACAAGTCATATCACAAAAAGAATATATATATATATATATATATATCAAGAAGTCTATACATCATATCAAAATGGATTGGTATGCCACAATCTATACCCTGGCATACTCAATCCTCTCAAAAATATATGGTCTATGTACCAATGAGCAACTAGTCTCGAGAAGCCCTCGAGCTCTCAACCTCATCTCCTCTCCCACCCTAAGGTGGAGGAGGTGGTCCCATCGAAGTCCATGCTGTATCATGGGTCCTCGACGTCGATCATGATGATGTCCTCGATGACCCCATCCCGATCGGCTTCACAATGTTGGCTGGCAGCAGTATCCTCTACTCCTCTAGAACCACATGATAGTACAACCCCTAGTAGAACGTGGTCTATGCAACAGCCCATGCCAGCTCCAGAATGCTCGCCCCTCCACTCCGAGCCCTGAGCCATGTAGCCTCATCCTGAAGAGTCTGCACCTGAGCTCGTAGGTAGGCATTCTCCACCTAGAGAGCCACCATCTCGTTGCTCTCCCCCACCTCGACACCCTTGCCCTTATCGAGCGATGGTGGCCTATCCCTCTACTAAGAAGGGAGTCTCTCCCTCCTCTCTTGTTGTTGCTATCTCTTCGAAGCTTATGGTACTCTCCGACATCTCTCCTGAGGAGGCCATCATTGATCCCTCCCTCCATGACCCCTCACTGCATCGATGGTAGCCTGGCACCGCCTCTCCATCCATTGCACTACAACGTGCATCGAACCCTATGCCCTCATCATCCGAGGAGGGTGGATGCCTGCATACCAGGCATCATACCCATCTGCTACCCCCATGTCATCCCCATCCACTAGCTGAATGGGGGCATCATCAACATCCTGACTCCAGAACCACTGCATGTCTGGAGCCCCGCTCAATGTGGTATTATCCCGCATAGTCCAAGAGTACTCATAATCCCTAAGAGAAGGGATCCCCTACTGTAGACCGAACTACCTCAAAACTTGGTCATAGCGATGGAGCTCTACCTCTCCCCGCTCTGTCCTCAACCAGATGACTCGCCTGATGTGAGCCAACTCCTGTCCATCCTCTACCCACCCTGGATGCTCTCTCCATGGTCTCCAGGTGATCCGATCTAGGGTGAGGTCATCTAGCAACCTCCGGGACATCGATAGATCTATCCACCATTGTGACCCTCTCTAGAGCCACCAATAGAAAACTTGGGGTCTCTCCCGATCAACTCCTATCAGTGGAAGCCCTACCGGCCTCTACACCACAATGTGCTCCCAGCACCAAACCTGTAGTAGCGATGTCAGCACCAGACATCGACCTCCCTTGTATACGACCCCGTAAAGGATCCTATACAAGCGGCATAGTACAAAGCTACCCCAAGCAAACCTATATCCATGGTCTCTCATGTCGCAGACCACATCTGAGAGGAGCCACGGTAACCTGCATCCACTTTGGTGGCATAGAAGAAGGCCACCCACCACCCCTACCAAAACCTAGGTCAACCGAGATGCCCCAGGCATCTGCCTCAAAGCCTCGATGTTCACTCTGCCCTTCTCTAGGGCGAAGCTTGGGTCACTGCACAATCTCATCATGGCATGGCCCTGATTGGCCGAAGGAGTCATGAACCACCCATGTATGGGGATCCTCAAGATCCTCCATACATCCTCTAGAGTGGGAGTCATCTCCCCTATCGATAGCCAAAAGTAGGACGACTCCGGATACCATCTCTCTGCTAGGGCTGTCAGTAGCCCCATGTCTGTAGGAATTTGTGGCATCTCTGCCACATGCTGTAGCCTGACCTCTGCTAGTCTGTCTCGCTCGGCCTGATCGAGCATAGCTAAGTCATCCCTGAGACCCCCGTATTTCCACTCTCGACTCTTTAGCAATCCCCTCTACAAAATAAACAATAAAACAACAAAAATCATTAGTACATAATCATTAAAATCAATTAAAATCAATTTCATCTCATAAAAAAATGATATCGCCCATTATTGGATGATATCGTACCAAATTTAGCAAAATCATCCTTAATAGGATGAAATCATCTTCGATTCTTCAATTTGGGGATCGCCCCTTATTGGACGGGATCGCCCCTATTTCTTCGATTTCATCCTCAAGACAAATCGATATAGGGACGATTTCCAAAATTGGGACGATTTCATCCCGACATCGTCGACGGCCTAAAAATGGCCACGATGCCCAAAAACAATTAAAATTCAAGTAAAAAATTAAACAAATCAAGCTAAAAACATAGTACACTAGGTTTAGATCCTTACCCGCAACCCGCTCGGACCTCTGTCGATCTGTGTGTCTTTCCACCATTTCGCCTCAGAGCTCGAAACAAGAAAGTGAATAGTAAAAATGAATTAGGGTTTTACCCTATTTTTCCTATTTTTATTTAAAAACAACATTTTTTTTAATTTTTGCTTTTCACGCTTTTACCTCAAACGTTCGATTTGGGTAAAAACTCAGAGGGGGCACCATAGCAAACAGTTGTACGATTCGACCTAGAATCGTCGTCTAAAAAATGGAATAAATTTTTGCTTTCTCGTAAAGCATGAAGAACTCATCTTTAACGCATTTTCTTCAAAAAATTTGCTAAAGAGGGGGCAAAATGTAGCACCCTAAAATTGGCGTAGTTAAACCCTCAGTAAAAGATAAAAAATTGAATTTTAACCCCAAACCGCCGTTAACCGCTCACCTCATTTTTCATGCCATTTTTAGAAGTTGTTTTGACCGTTGGACGATATCATCGCCGATCTGACGATATCATCCCAAATCGGACGAATTCATCTAGAACAGAACGTCCAGACGATTTCATCCCAAAACCAAATTTTCATAATTAGCTTCTATTTCAACAACCTCTCCAACTCGGAAAAGCGTGTCTACACGGTTGGAGATTCCTACATTGGAGATCTCCCAGATTGGGATGATCCCCAACCTCCTAACCTCCCCTAATCCTATATAAACTTGGGATTTTCCCAGTTTATCCCCCGCTGATCATTTCCCTGCAACTTTAGTTTTTGTTGTGTTAGAACATCCTATCCCCCATCATTTGCATTTGTGTTTTCAAGTTTTATTGCAGGATCTCACTGTGTTTCAGCCGGAGGAAGCTCGGATCGTCGCAAGCGATTCAACCACAATTTTAGATGATCCTATCGAGATCGGCGATGATCTCGTACGATTGCAGATGATTTTGACTACAGTTCAGATTGGGGGCAATCAGAGCCCTGAGTTTGCATTCTCTATCTCTTTTCTTATTTAATTGTGCATTAGATTAATTCACTTCTGTTCTCGCATCTTGGAGTTCACCTCATTTAGCATATTTGCATGATAAAATTCAAAATAAATTATTAAAACATTGCATCCCATTTGATTTGATATCTGGATTTATCATTTAAGCATTTATATTCTTATTTCTATCATTTTGTATCATTCTTGCAATTGTATTTTTGGTTTTTGGTGTCTGTTTTCATGATTGCAGGTTTTTGACGAATTCGTCGAGTCGTCGATGATCTTGGCTGATCTCAAATGATCTCCTGTGATCTGGATGATTCTGTACAATTACGGATGATCCTGTCATATCCGGGATGATCTGGACTCCTACAAGCTTCAGAATCTTCATCAGACATCAGAAATCAGGTGCACTCTTCTCCATTTTAGATATTTTCTGTATTTAGGATTCATTTATGTTTGTTGTCTTCATATAAACCAGAAATTTCATATAGAATAGCTTAGATTCATTTTGGCCAACCTAGGAATCTGAATGATTGAACATAAAATGAACACATCAAACCCATTCTCGACCTAGGCGTGGAAACTGCCACTCAAAGTTTCCTGGTGAACCCCACCATCCATCAAAAATTCACCCTTATACCCCTCCCCCGAGAGGCACGACCTTCAAAGGGCCTCTCCGTCCGAGGTATTGTCCCATCCTTCTCGCATCCCCCTTTCGGGCATGGATCCTTTAGCCTGAAGGTAAGGGTGCAAAAAATTTGGGCGATACACTTTTAAACCAAAAAATGATCTAACTTCAACTTCTGGCTATGTGGCTTCCTCCTCTTATTAGTCCAAGTATAGTTGGTTCTAGGGCTTTTAATATCCACCAAGTGTAATGCATGGACTTGGGCAATCATAAATCGACCCCTTGGATCTAAAATTGGGGTTCCCCCTTCTTGATCTCTAGAGGATAATTTAGCATTAAAATACCCAACAACAATCCAGTCCAAATACCCCCTTGAGACTCTCATGTTATGCACCAGTTTCCATTGATGCATCTAACCATATATGTTTTGAGTCTCATAAAATTTATGATTAAAACCTACTCAACTATCACATTGTTCCTAAATGTGATGTGATGACACCCCTCCAAGCTATATGTTCTACTGTCATCCATTTAAGAGAGTTAAAAAAAATAACTATCCCCCATAAGGCCCCTTGGGCAGCCACTTCCATATAACCAACACCCGTCCAAAATCAATTTACTATTTTACACATAAGATCCAATGATATTTTTATCTCTTGGATAAGCAAAAAATATGTTTTACATTTTTCTAAGAGTCTTTGAACAACAACTTGATGGGTTCTACTGTTAAACCCCTAACATTCCATGATTGTATAATCACTGGTTACCTTGAGAGCAGTAAAAATATATTGGCTTCACCAATCCTCTAGTGATCAGTTTACTCCTTAAACTGTTATCAATTCCTTATTTGATTTTCTATCCACTCCTTGAGAGATGATATTTTTGATCTCTTTTCCACTTGAGTTATCCCTAGAGTTTACCTTTCTCTATTTTTTTCTACTATACTCATTATGACATCATTAATTATTGACTACTCTTGGTTATGCACTATCAATTCCCCTGCAATCTCTGATTGTGATAACTCACTATGCTCAATTACCTGCTCTAGAATGGGAGGAGGTGAAAGAGGGGCTTGGACATGGCTGTTATTATTTTTATTATTCCCATCCACTCCTTCCATGAATTTTTCTTCTTCCTGGTCCACTAGTGTCTTGAAGATCTCATACCTATTGGAGGGCTTGAGTTGGGTTTGCTCTTTACCACATTTTTTCTTTTATCTTCTCCTTATTTTGGGTTATTCAAAACCAACTCCCTATGCTTATTTACCTTGAGAAATGTTGGTTGTTTCTTTGTTGATTGTTGAATTACCCTCCTTATGAAGATTTTAAATTCTTAAAGAATCTTCCATTTTTATGTTTATATTTTTTGGGCAAGATTGGGACAAATACCCATATTTCTAGTAAAATATACACTTGAAGGGCAATGACTCATAAGTTGTTGAATCCAAGATAGACTTGCAAGTTTGAGTTCAACCTCTATCGAAAAAGGTTGGCTAAGATCCATTTCCATGCATAATATAGCATAAACGGTTGTGTTTCCTTCCATTGTGTCTTTGGAAACACCCAAATGTCTTCCAAGGGAATTGCCAATAATTTCCAATACCTGCTCACTCTAAACTCCATTGGAAGTGCATACAAATGGATCCAAACTGGGATAGTAGTGGGTTCAATTCAAGAATCAAATCCCACTCTCCAAGGCTGAACAAATAATCCTATTGGACCATGATTCCTCTTTTCAGATTTGAAAGCCCTATTTCTATCGACAAATGAAAAAAACTAACAATAAAATATCCATTGCTAATTAACCACAAAGAATACTCACCAAGAGGCTCCTAGTTTTGTTGGATCCAAGAATGCAAAAAAATTAGGGTAGGGTGAATACCCATGAATTTATAGATCAAATCATGATTGGCTTTATATAAATTTTTTCTTCTACCATCCTTTGCTTAATGATAATATTTGGCCTTGATTCTGACTATGGAAAGCATCCAGTAACTCGTTGAGATGTTGATCTATTTCTAGTAGTCGTAAGGATCATTTTTAATGCAATTTTTTGTGCTTATTCAGTCTCTAATGGATATTTATCCTTTAAAAAATATATAAAAGAACTATATATCTCCAAAATAGGATTCGGAGTTGTCCCCATTGGGCCCTCCTAGGACAACAATATTATATTCAATTCCACAACTAGAAATCTCTTCCTAGACATAGATTTAATTAAATTGCATAATATAGAATTATAAAATATATTAAATAGATAATGCATCATTAGATCATAATGTGGATCCACACACATAAACTTAGACTAAATCATAATTGCATTAAGCATAATTTCATTCTATTTCATTTATTATAAACTTTCATTTCCTGCAAATGAAACTAAGGAAACAATAGAGATTGCATTTTATTTTATTTAAATTAGGCTCTCTCCTCAGCTGACAATATTTCTAGAACTTGCCCTTCAACCATGTATTTACATGTCACCCATCCATCTAGTTCTACCATTGATATTTATTTTTTCCACTAGAGTCACCTGATCCTCAAAGATCATCCTTGTTAGCATTTCACATAAAGATTTTTCCCTAATTAGTTTAGTAGGTTTGTTATCAATATTGAATTCTTGAATCTTATTTATCCACGCAATCCTCTTTTTTCCCAAATTTTCATGTAATATAATAGATTAGACATCAATGTGTATTACAAATATGGTAGTGTTGCTTTGTGATAGATAGTATTTGAACTTCTTTAGAGCCTTTATGGTGGAAAATACCTAATTTCAATTCAAGGTATACTTCTATTTATATTTGTGAAGGACCTATATCATGAATTATAGGGGATGCTCCTTATCCTTATCATTTTTTTGTCTAGGACAATTGATATCCTTTCATCTATACTAAATACATACAACAAAAAATCTTTGAAAAAATATAGGTTGGTTACAAATGGGGCTTTTGTGATAGCACCTTTGACATCCTCAAAGGATTTATTTCCTTCATTGTTCTAATATAGATAGACATACTTTTTAACATCTTGGTTATTGGCCTAACCATTTGTGCAAAATTTATTATAAACTGTGACAAATTGGATTTGGCCTAGGAATGAACTAATCCATATTATTGATGTGGGTAATGGTAGGTCTTGAATGGATTTTATTTGATTAGGGTCTATGGGTAAAACTTATTTTGATAATAAATGACCTAAAAATTTGCCTTTTTGGACCATAAAAATGGAATTCATAGGGTTAAGAGATATACCAAACTCCCTACACATTTGGAATTCTCACTTGATATGGATATTATGCTTACTCATGGTCTTAGAAAAATTATGTAATATCATTAAGGCATATGATAATAGTCTCTCCTAAAATCCCAATAAAAGCTATGTCCATAGCCCTTTGGAAGGTTTTTCCTATGTTTTCTAAGCCAAAAAAGAATCATTGATATGCAAAGATTCCCCACTTGGTAGTGAAAGTTGTTTTTTTTTAATCTTTGTCCTTAATCTAGATCTATTTATAACATAAAAATCCATCCAAGAGAGACAAAATCTATAACCCAACTACCATCTACAAGAATTAATCAATGATAGACAATGGGTAGTGATATTTAAAGATGTTATGTTTAAGTTCCTGAAGTTGATACATAGCCTTATATCCTTATTATTATTGTGTATTAGGACCAAATTGGAAACCTAGGTGGAGTGTTTGATTGAGAATATAATTTGATTTTGCAAAATCTTCAATAATTCCTTGTTAATGATGAATCCAATTTTTTTTTTTATTGGTCTTTATTGTTATCTAAAAGGTTTGACATTAAGCTTTAATACAATAGTATGATCTTTGATGTTCCAATCATAGAATTTAATATCTTTGTATGATAGGAAATAATATCTCTATATTCATTATAGAGATATTTGAAAAGGTCATTTTCTTCCTTAATGTAGTCTTTTTTGAGTAGTAGACTTTTGCCTTTAGTTACACCAAGTGGATGATATAAAGAACACTTCACTTTGAGTATCATCTTCCTTGTATTATCATTAGGATTAAAATGAATTTCTAGGGTGATCAGGCCTTTGGGTAGTTGATTTAACTTTTGTTGTATGATTTCTTATTTGATTTCATGCTTATGCTTAGTATTTTATTTTGTGGGTAGCTAACTCAATTTTAGTTGTATGTTTTCTTATTTGATATCATCCCTATACTTATTATTTTATTTGGTGTATTGATCCTCTTTGATTTGGAAATCTATGATTTAATAATCATTATTGAAGACTTGCTAGTGGTCAAAATTATCAAGAATTACTAACACAAAGACAACCTCTAATTCTTTTGGTTTATCCCAATGGTGGGGTCAAACTAGGATTCCATTCCTTCCAACTCATATTCTTTTTTGTTAAATTATTTAGGTATTGCCTTGATTTTATACATATGAAAACTTTGAAGCAAATCCTAGATGTGGTATTTGTAATATTTCATGTGTCTATTCTTGGTGGTGTAATGGAAATTTACCCGATTTATAATTAGTTTAGAATCTCCATATACTATTAGGTCTTTAATTCCCATCTTTTTAGATTTTCTTAAACCAACACAAATTTATTTATAATCTACCACAATACTAGTATAATTGGATAATAACTTGTAGTTATAATGAGTTTGTATACCTTATGGGTCAATGAATGAATACTAGTGTCTACTCTACTCTTGGTTTTACACTATCAAAGTGCATTGTCCATATTTTATTTTCTCTTAAACTTGTTAGAGCTAAATTTTGGAATATATTTATATGATGAGATAATATTCCAATTTAGTTTCTTCATATTCGACCTCAAGTTCTCCATCATATTGCAATATTCTATCATATCAACCTTTAGATCTTGGTTGCCTTCAAGATATTAATTATCATCTAAGAATATTGTAAGATCATTCTAGTTCATTTTACTCTCATAATTAAGCTTGTGTAGAAGGTAGTTGCAAGGTGGTTCATTCACAATATTGATTACTTTACAATCTTTGGGTACATTCATATGAGTTTTGTCCATTGCTAAGTAACCATCCCCTAATAATTTATGCATCCACTCTTTAGACAATAGCATCTTGAAGGATGGAGGAAAATCCATGAATATCACCTCCTATACTACTATAAAATTTGGATGTTTGGCTATCATTATGATCATATCTTTGAGTGTCCTAGCTATGTTGACCCTTGTGCCATCCATTTGGATTAGGTGTCTAGCCATATTAAAATAATAAAAATTAATTTTTATGCAAATAACATTCGGCACAACTATGATTGTTGCATCCAAATAAAAAATGCAACTATTTAAGAGATATAGTTTTTAATCTTGAGTGTTACATAGAACAAAGGTAATTTTAGTGTCTTCAATTTTAAGGCATTTTTTATATCAGCTACATTGACCTAAATATCTACTAGATACTTTGTCATCAAATTCTATTGAATTGTTCTATCAATCGAAGTGGATCTTAATTGTTTATCCCTAGCATAACTTCACTCTTACTCTTTTAGAGCTTCTTGAAGTGAGTGCTACTATTTTGGGAGATTTAATGTCTATAGAATACTAACCTTGGCTAGCATGATTTTCATTTCCTCTATGATATTAAATTTAGACTTAGTAATGATGCCCTCTTTTTATGCCATAAAATTTTGATATTGCTTCATAGCTATAGCTTTTCCTTCGCTCATGAGAGGCATATTTTAGTCACCTTTTGACCTTATTTTGGAGTGGATTATTATTTTTATTACTAAATATTGGAGGTGGGTTATTGGTATAGAATTGACTCAAAAATAATGGGTTATTTATAAGGTTATTTACATCAATCTACCATGTAGAGGATTATTGTAAATTAAGGTAGGGGTCAAATTGGATCAAGTCTACTTTGTTAGATCTAAAGAATAACTTATTTTTTGGCTTAGGAAACTAATTGATGGTATGGATAATTAATTAATTATATTGACCATGGGGATTTTACCTTTCAATGGAGTAGGACTAGGTATTGAAATATTTCAAACTTGTCCTCTTGATGCATCTACACAACAATTTATTCTTTTATTTTTCCTTTATCATTTATTTGATGGCATTAAATGATGTTTTTAGTTTGATGCTCTTTTTCTATTTTTGCATCTTAGATCATGTATTCATAATCTTGCACACATACCTGCACATACAAAGTTTTAGGGTTAAAATTATAAAAAGTCAAAATTCAATCTCTTGAGTGTTTCATTCATAAATTTGGAGTGATTCATTTGAAAATTTGAAGTGATTTGATTTAAAATTTTAGACTTAATTTTTTTTTGGTAAAAAATGGATCCAAGTGGATTGCTCAGAGAAAATTGTCCTTGAGACTAGACTAAATTACCTACCCATAAGGGAGGGAGGAAATACTCATCTTTCATAGTGAATTGCTTCTTAGATTTAGGGCAAATTTCTTGTCAAATTTATTTTGGATAGATATTACCATCATAGAGCAAATCACTTGTTGAATTTGAACGAATTAGTGTTGCATTGATCTTTAGCAAAAATAATTTATAATTAACTTTAAGTGTTTTTTCCCATGGCAAATGCACAAAAAATGTTAGATTCAAGTTTTTATTTACTTGAATATTGTTGGAGTCATTATTATTGTAAAAGTTTCAAAATTAAAAAGTTCATGTCAACATCACCATTTGCAAAATAATAACAAAATTTAAGCATAAATAATGAAAAATTGGTCAATTTCAAAGCTGATTTGGGACTAGAATTAAAAAATTTAGTGCCTAACCTTAGTGAATCACTCTATATTTGACCTACAAAAATGTAGACCTTCTTGAGTGTGTTGCTTGCTAAATTGGGACAAGCTACTTGGAAATTCCAAAGTAAATAACTCATTTATAGATACCTTAGTGAAATCTAAATATTTTCTCAAATGGAGTGAATTTTTTTGAATTTTAGAGTGAATTGGTTCATAATTGTGACAGAGAAAATTTTCTCAATTCTGATCCAATCATTTGATCAATGATAAATATAATTTTTGAGTAGAAATTGAGGCATTAACTGAAAATTTGAGGAAAAAATGAGGGTTGGTACCACCAAGTATGCCAAAAACTATGTTGAATGGCACATCATGGATAATATTTGTGAATTGATCACTTATAAATTGATCTATGCAATTGAAAAAAAATTTGCGGCAAACCACTTATAAAGATATACTTAGAAGTTTTTTAGTGACCAATTCAAAATGGAGCAAATCACCACCTATGGATAGAGTTAGCAAAATTATCTCAAATCTAACCAAATCACTTCATCTATGGTGAATGTAAATTTGGCATTAAAATAAAGGAATTTTACAAAATTGAGTAATTGTTTTGGAAAGTGATGATTCGAGTCCCACTTGCTATTTTAGAAACTACGTTGAACCAGGGAATTGTCCTTATATTTGATTAAGGTTTTGCACCTCCAATTCAATTTTCAACAAGGTTGGATGGGATTGCCAAATTCTCTTGATCTCCATTTTTAGCCCACCTTTCCACTATCCTTGTAAAAGACTCCTAAACTAATCTAAACTAATTTGCATGAAAGTAAAATGCAAGAAGAAAAATACAAAAAAAAAATGCTTGGAAGTTTAAGAGTACAAGAGATTTAATAAAATACGACTTTTACACAATACTAAGGAAAACATGTGATCAATTAATACATGAGAAGTTGAATATCATCAATATCCACTTATTTATTTGATTATAGAATTTATTATCAAATGACAATATGGGACTAGAATGACCATGTCATAACCAATGCACACTTGAATAGTCGAAATGACAATGCCACTAATGGAATGCCTGAGGACTTGTCACTTTTTATAATATCATGAGTAAGAATCACAATGTGGGTTTTACAAAGTGTAGCTCTAAATTATCATGGCTAAAATATGAATACAATGAGGGACTTAGGCCCCTATTTATAATAAAAGTTTATCCCTAAGTCAATAGAGGTGAAATTCCTAAAAGTATTTGGAGGAATCTTTATCAAAATTTTATGCCACCATATACTACATAATTCTAATTATACCTCTAATAGACTTACAATACTTTCAAAAATATTTGGTGTGCCACTACATACAAAAATATAGCTTTCCAAAATATTTACCTTGGGATATATGGCTTTAATATACCTTTGTGATTGGTCAAGTGATTATCTCTAGCTTGATAGGAAATTTTCGTATATTTACAAATAGATCAGCTATTTATTTTGCATTGTCTTGAGCTAATTATTCATTTCTATCTAGTGAATTGATGCTTACAGTAAATTAGCTAGTTTTTTCAAGCAGATTGGTCCCTATCCAAAATCAGATTTTGATAATTTTGAGGTGCCTCTACTAACTAATCTCTACTACTACATTTCTCCTCCAAAAGATATAAAATTTATAAAGATAATGTTGAGGTACTACAATTACATGAGATTGAAATTAGCCCCACTGGAATTACATCATGACCACATAGTGGTATTACAACATTTTGTCTATTGCCACTTGGTTATGAATGTATTGCTTGGCAATATTTAAACCTAGGTTTCATCCTTGAAAGTCAAGAAAAATAACCAGTTGAGCTAATGGCATTTGATGTTTCAATTATTATATTAAAAGCTATTGAATCTTACATTCTATTTTTTCTACTATTCCTTTCAACTACTTCCCAAGCATGGGATGTATGAATTTCATCATATACCAAGGTGGTTGCTCATAATTAATATCTACACTCTTTAATTAGAATATTTTAATGGAAAACTATCATCAAACGAAAGTATCTTCAAAATATAGAATTTCTAAGTGACTTAGTTTCAATCAGAGGTTTTGCTTTTTGGAAAGCAATTCTCAATTGTAAGGAAATCATCAAAAAAGGTTTAATATGGGTTTTAGGCAATGGTAAGAGGATAAATTATTGGAATGACAGGTGGTCTAAGGATGAACCGCTAACGCAATATCCTAACTTAGCCCGAATTAGAGATATCATAGAAGAACTCATTGGCAGAAAAGTCTTTGATTATATGGTTGAGGACAGAGGCAGAATGAAGTGGAAACAAATAAGGATTCAAGGATTTCAAGTGGAATCAAATGATATTTGTAAAATTCTCAAAAAATAGTTTATCCCCATGAGACCTAAGGAATATCAAGTGACCTAGGCTCATACGGAAATAGGTAGTTCACTGTTAAATCAAATTACAAGCTTTTGCTTGATGACGGGGATTTTGTCCTCCAAAAGGACTTAGTTTGGATAAAAAAATTAATTCCAAAAATTGTAGTCTTTTAATGGCTGGTTATCCAAGGAAGAATTCTAACCATTGATAATATGATGTGTAAAAGTATTTGTATCACTAATCACTGTTATCTATGCAGGGCTAATTAGGAGACCATTTATCACATTTTCCTTGATTGCCCTTTTTCCTTAACTGTCCTAAGTGGGGTTTTTCAAGCCTTTAATATTTCTTGGGTTAAACCAGCCACCGTACTTGATTTGTTCATTTAGTGGCCTTACCCCTTTTCAATCCAAAGACTTAGATACATGTGGAAAATTTGTCTCAATCACTATATTTGGTAGGTGTGGTTAGAAAGGAACCATAGAGTCTTTAATGAGTCTATCCATGATCATCAAACTATCATTGTCAGGATTCTATCCTTTGCCAATGAGAATGTGAATCTTATCCCTTTTGATAGCCATAAACCTCATCTGTAGGAGACCACGACTGCTCAATATTTAAGCTTAACCTTGTTAGATGATTCTATGCCTAGGGTAGTCAGCCCCAAAGCCAATGTTAAGTGGTCCTCACCTCCTCCAGGTTGGTTTAAGCTTAATTTTGATGGAGCGGCTAAGGAAAATCTTGGTAGAGTAGGCACTGGCGGAATTATGCAAGATCATAATGGGAATATGATGCTTACATTTTCTGAATATTTGGGAAAAAGGATGAAAAATGAATCTAAAGCTAGAGCTATGTGAAGAGGCCTTCAAATGACTCAAGACTTAGAAGAAAATTTGATCGTAGAATGAGACTCTATGCATGCTATAAATCTCATAAATAATTGGAAAACACCTCCTTGGAGGATTAAAACAATTGTTGAAGAGGCTAGGATCCTTTTCCAAGGAAGACAGGACAAAAAATCCCAACATGTCTTTCAGAAAGCTAACAAAATTGCTAATAAGCAGGCCAATTTGGGTGTCAATGGTGATGAACTTTTCAAATGGGAACACGATGTCCCGAGTGAAGTAGAGGAGCTTATTCAACAAGAATTCCAAGAATGATAGTCAAATTTACCAACAGGTAAGGCACTATAAGTTCAAAGTCTAGGAGTATTCCCACCTCTTTTTTGAAATGGACTCACAATAAAAATTATCCGAGCTATCAGTCTTCGTGGATGCTACTTGGAAATACCACAAAGACTAATGGAGATAGTCACATGTCAGATAACATGGCTCCTAGTCGTATTAGTAATTTGAGGTTGGTTGATAATCATAGGGTAAGAAAGAAATGACAATATAAGACTTCAAACCAGAGCCACGTGGACCACCAGATAGCCACCGCCATAAATATAGCTAGCAGGTTCACTTCTTTAAGGCTGATTGGCCAAGATGGGATGTGGTCCCAAAGCATGTCATATACGAAAGAAAGCAATTACCAAAAAATTATTAAGAGTAATTGTCAATACAGAGCTTGTGGGAGTTTTTTTCAGTACTCTGCTATGTGTGTCTGCAGCTTTTTGTTTCTCCACTATTTCAAGGAAGGGATCTGTGTCTGTTTCTTTTTTTGTAATTATAATGTAGGTCTGTTTTCTCAGGGCATACCCAAAATTTTGTATGGGAAGTTTCTTTTGATAACAGGATATGTGCCTTACCGGATGTAATGGCTTTGGTGGCATGTAGATTTTACATATATAGGATCCTTAGTAAGGACATGTTCATCAACAACCCTGGGATGATTTTTGTAAAAGGTTTTGGGTCAACCTATAAAAATTGGTATTAATGTTATAGTATCTTATATACAAAAAAAAAAAAGATTTTTAACTTTATTTCTTTCCCACATGTCATGATTATTTGGTGGTTCTATACTCTAAATAGGTTTATTATTAGTTATCATATTCATTTAAAATTTGAAGACCTATGATGACTCTTTGACTTAATAGTAATGAATTAAGGTGGAAGTATATGGTATAATAAATATAGCTTGTATATTTGGAATCCCTAAAATTAGTTGCTATAAATATAACTATGTTGTAAATTACCATGCTTTCAAAGTTTAGAACTATCCTAATTAGCTACAATCTAACTATATGATATAAAAAATTAAAAGAACTTGTTTTATGCATTTAATATGATAATTTATTTATTTTTTCTTTTAAAAATATGTAGTACTTGAACAAAAATTATAAATACCATTTGAAATAAACATAATCTAAAACCTTAAAAGAATTATTAGAAGTACTCTACCACTTATACCCTTCCTTATCTTATCTACATAAATATTTTGAAAATCTATATCTTTATTAAATTTTCAAGTGTCTCATCCCGAATATTCTTATCAATTTCTATGAAACATCTTCCACCAACAATACTTCATTATCTTGAACTAATGGAATCATATTAGTTTTTATTTATTTCAAAATAGTTAGTCCTAATTATTCTAACATTACACTTGTTATTATCTTCATTCCAACTATTATTATTATTATTATTTCAATTTATAATATCTATTATGCTTCATTTGATGCTTTCCATTACCTCTTATATTTTTCTATAAGTTATCCTACCATAATATTTAATTTAAATTCTATCTTCATCATAGTTTTCTTCAACCTTCATTAATAATCTTTAACTATATTTTTTATGAAAAATCATTGGAGGATCTTCAATACAAAGGCATAAGAGAAAAACCAACTAAGGCAACAAATACGAATGAAAAATAGGACATCAATATTTAGGTGGACTTGATGAAAACAACCACCCAAGGTGAAGAAAATAAATAGGTAAACTAAATAAGGAGAATAAGGGGCTAAATAAGGAGACAAAGACGATATAAACATATATCTCAATAATCAACCAAGTCCTTATGGGACAACATATATATTTATGTTATGCATGCCAATGTTTACTCTAATTTTACTATAGAATCAAAATCCATCCTTGATCATACCTCCCATGCAATTAAGCAAACAAAAGAGTTACTACATAAGTAAGGTACACAAACATAATGAGAAATTATTGAAAATGACTATTGAACAAGTCAAGTAGCTAGGTATATAAAATAGAAAAATAATAGTAAAGCAGTTAAAAAGGAATTCATAATATCCAAAGATGACTACAACAAGGTAGAACTACCTATGACACCTTGAAGCTACCAATATAGGAGATGAACAAGGAGGTGAAATAATTAATAAATACAAGCTTACCTATAATTTTCTCTAAGTAGGAAAAACTACTTACCTTGCAAATTGGAAAAATCAATAACAAGAAAAAAGCAAATTAGAAAGCAATGCAATACCTCTTAAAGCCACTGATCTAGAATCCTTACTTGATGGGATAAAAAAGATAACTAGCAAAAATCATAGACTATTCAAAATTTAATATGAATATTTAGCAATAGATATAGAGATGTTAAGTGGCTTGAAGATGTCTAATAGTCCATATTAGTAGAAACTAGTAGGAGAATTACAATGAAGAGCAATATAGACCACACATTTTATAATTTTTAATAAGCAATTTCTAATTTTTAAGATTCCATGCCAAGGAATAACATTAGGATCTAGGATCTCTTAAAAATAAAGCTTGATGGACCAAGAAGTAGCCAAAAATATAGTAGCTCAACTACTACCTACAAATCCTACCCAATAATTAACCATGAAGAACAAATGAGTCAAAATTTTATAGCCCTAGGAACATCATCACATGCCTCTAAATTTTGGACAATGTTAATAATTGACCAAGTATGAAAATAGTGATATCCCAAAATAGTGATTTCTCAAAAGGAATAATCTATTAAAAAGAACAATTTGTCTCAAATCAATGAAGTGCTATTTTCTAGACTAGCAAATTGCCACTTTTAGAAGTAGTAAATTATCATTTTTGTGACAAGCAAGATAAGAGCAGTATAAAAGTTAAAGAATTCTCCAAGAAAGTGGTATTTTATCATTATACGGAATATAAGGGAATTAGAAGGCCACCAAATAGGTTTAGCAATATTTTTAGAAAAAGTTGAAGTTTATGGATGCATCATTTTGCTAAATATACCCCTAAATTAAATTTTTTACTATAGGTGGAAATGATTTATCTTAGTAAAATTATAGATGATTTTTTTTATAAATAGTATCTATGGGATGTTAGATTTTGTAGCAATTTCAAAAAATTAATGGAATCAACACATTACCTAGTATTGCTGAAAAATAAATACATAGAGAAAGGAACATTGAATGTATGACGTGTCCATCAACACAAAATAATGTCACTATAAATGGAGAGAATTACGCTCTAATTAATAACCAAAATGGTTTGTATGGTGGGATATCTATAACAAAATATAAGTTATATTTACATCTGTAGAGGGGGAAAAGTTGCCCTATCTCATACGATTCTTATTTGGATCTGTTGGAAGCTAAGGTGACCACATGGGTATGCTAATTCCTCTAAACATGGGGGCTTGGGGATTTAAGGGTTCACCAGGAATGGTTTTAGGACTTGCTCCAAGTCCAGGGTGGAAATTTTTGATGTATTTATTTGAATAAGCACCTATGTTTGGCCTCACTAATATTTAAGCTATGAAAATGTAAAGAACAATGCAGGGCAAGCAATGATGCAAAAAAAAAATGACTACCCATAGAATAATTTTTAATTTCAATGAGGGCTAAAAAAATTTACAAATAAATGAACCTTTCCTTTTTAGTAGGGTAACCTAAGATGCAAAAATACATTATTTTCTTTATTGATGCCTAAAAATAAAGCCAAACATTTTTGTTTTTATTTATAATCTAAATACAAAATAGAAATGGATAAAAATGAACAAAATACACCTATAAAATAGCCTAAATATCTAACAAAGCACTTACTCGATCCGGTGGTTGATCCTAGATTAAAACTTACGTCCAACTTCAAACCTACAAAATAGCTTCAAAACCCTTGGAAAAAATGATCAGTGCTTGGGGGCCTACTTAGGCTGCTATGTTACTGATCTTGGAGGTGTAGTAGTCAAGCGCCCTGAGTACTTTTAGCTAATTATTCAAAAGTAAAAATGATTGTTGACCTTTGGGAAGCAAACAAGACAAAGTGCAATGCCATGAAATAGTGTAAATAGAGTATGAATAGAATGAAATATGACTAAAATAAAATATGCAAGAGGTGAGCTAGGATTTGGTAGTGAATCCTACACCTAAGAATTTAATGAATCAAATGTATGCCTCGTAAGGGGTGGCCATGAATTCGGTATCATTAAATTCATGCCCTGTAAGTACAAGGTACAAATTGATAATAGAGCCTTTAACTGATCTATTAATGCTAAAAATGCAATGCTAAATGGAATATTAATGATCTAGAAAATCAATAATGTAAAAAAACTTGGTTAACTTGTGGTGGAAGCAAAAGATCCATAAAATAATGAGGGTAGCAACAAAAATAGTATACTCCTCCTCAAGGCTCCTACAATTGTTTACCAAAATAGCTAATCATAAAATCAAAGCATCAAGAGAATGATTCAAATCAGAAAGAGCATTTGAAATCACTTGATGACATCAAAAACTTATTAGATCACTTGGAAGAACTGTCTTAGCTTAGAAAAGGGGGTCTAATACTCTTATTTATAGGAGGTCTGGAGGGGGGTTAGGTGGGAAAATGAAAAACAACCTTGGCCAAGAGCTGACACCATAGATCTTGGCCCAAATTTTAATTTTTTTTTGAGAAAAATCCAAATTTTGCTAAATTCGTGCCTCATTCTAGACGACTACAAATTTGGCAAAGCCAAGGGAAAAAGGAAATAAAAGGGGAAAATAAGGCCCAAACTTGAACCTAGCAATTTTTAGGGACTCCTTAGGGATACTAATGTAAAATGACTCATTTTGATGGGTCATTTTTCCATGTTTATATTTTACCCCCTCTTTGATGCATTTATGGCCTAATAAATGCATCAAAGAAAGATGTAGACACCCATGGGTAAAAAATAGAGAGCACAAAAAAAGGGTAGTAGGTTTAGAAGAAGGGATGGTGCAAAAATGGTATCATTCTAAACACTTTAAAAATTTTACATGCAAAATGGGGCATTAATGACTTTAATGTCCCTGTGTTTGGGTGTCCCCTTGAGTTTCAGAGGGAATGCAATATTTTTAAAGAAACTTCAAAAAGGTAGACATAGAAGAAAAAAGAGTAACAAATAGAGATAAAAATAATGAAAATAAAAACAAGAGAGAAAAAGAGGGGATAATAAGGGAGAAGAGTGAAAATAAATTCATTTTCACCATGCGAGAAGAAGAAAAGGAGCTCTAGAGAAAAAAGACAAGTGATAATTCCAACACATTATTCAATAATTATGAGGGGTAAGGCCGATGTAGTAGTGAAGTGAGCATGGGTAAGGACCAAAAAATAACCTCTAAAATAGGCTAGAGTAGGATTTAAGTGTATTTTTGTAAATTTTATCTTTTTTAGAAGAAATTACCATGCACGATCCAATGTAAATTTGGTGTCAAATTGTGAATTCAGTTGAAACTTGACAATGATTGAATTCATGCCCTAGAAATACAGGTGTAAATTTATGCCCTAGAAAATATGTGACACAAATTCATTGAGAAGAAAAGGGGAGAAAGGGAGAATAAATATAGTGAAAATAGGAAGAAAAGAAAGAAAAAAAGAACAATTTTGATTAATATTGATTATGCTTTGAGTTTTATTGCTTAAATGATGGTTAAACTAATTAAATTTTTATTGATATTTTTGGTTGCAATATGATGTACTAGAGAGTAGAGAGTGGTGGTTGATCTCCTTAGATGAGACAATACGGTAGCTCACAGTAGCAAAGTGAGACACACTATGGATGGTGGGGCTATCACATATGGTAGAGATGCCTTGGATGGAGGTAAACAAAATGCTATTGACAGTGTTGGTAGAGAGATGATACCCAAAATCATTGACCTTTTGGCTACCTACAAGGAAGATGCCCATCACATGAGAATGTATGGTAGATATTATACATCCCCATTATGGGTATGGAATTTGAAAGAGCATGAGGGCATCGAACAACACTATAGTGATTGTTGGTAGATCTAATGAATGAGATATAATAGAGTGATATCCATGTAGGTGAGATGTCCATATGATTGGGATAGATACCTATAGTGAGTTCAAAGGATATATGTATGTAGGGAGGTAGGTCATAGATGAGTTATGGAATCATATGATTATATGGATACTATGGCATCTACACTCTAGTTGGATTGAGAATGAAGTTGGCTAGGGTTAAGAGGATCAGGTGAGTCTCTATGAAGAAGGGGGATTTGAAGCTCTATTAGTTTGATCAAGTCTAGTAGTAGTTCAATATCCTTTAGGAGATATCAAACTTAGCAAACTACTAGTTTTGATGAGTTCAGAGGGATCCATCAGGAGTCAGAGGGGATCTCGATGTGGGGAGATTTATGGAGGACTTGGATGATCCTCTCTACCTCAACCTAGGAGTGGATGATGTTAGGGTGGTGCTTGGATATAGGAGATGGTATAAAGGTATTATGCCCTCAAGGATCTCCCCATTAGTGCCAGTTTAAAGGTTCTAATTCATGAATTGATGAGTGCAATTAGCCTTGAGAGAGGCCATCAAAATAAAATTAAGTGTTAATAGAGAGGTTTAAACCCTCCTAGGTAGACACAATTTCAAGTTAGGATAGAGATGGTTATGGCTATGAGGATGATAATCACCTTCTTTGGCTTAGGGGAAGGGGAAGAAGCCAAAGGTGCTCCCATGGTGGTTGTAGCTAGGACAAGTAATACAATAGGGGGTGCCTCTACATTGATGATGGTGAGATCTAGTAGGATTGTAGGTCAATAGGACCCAACGAGGGAGAGGGATGTATTGTAGGTCTAGATAATGACCATGTAGAAATATATGGACCTACTTTGAGAGGATTGGTCTAAGAGGATAGAGGGACCATGGAGCACCTTGAACATGACACTCATAGAGTGAGACGTGACAAGGGCTAAGGTAGAGTGTATTACAAGGGAGATGAGTTGACTAGGGCAAGAGTGATAATAGGCTTGTTTTGATGGGATGGATGTCGCTACGGGAAGCTAGCAGGGTGAGGATCTACAAAGGGTGGTAGAGAGGTTGGAGGTATATTTATGGAGGGAGATCTTCTACTAGACCTTATACTTTTAGATAAGTTTTATGGAGTAGAGAGTGCTCCAACCATCATACTTACAAACACAAGGCAACTTATGGTCTATGTCATAGACTATTTCATGGTCTGTGAACATGCCCCCACTAGGATCACCTCTAGTAGGTGACACAAAGGAGACTAGCTCATAGAGCTAGGGCTAGGATCGAGATGACATGCTAATTTTGAGTATGGCATGCAACCCTAGGGGTGGTTGAGTGTGTTGATCTTGGAATGTGGCACACCAACCAAGATGATATGTACTCCTAATTATCAAGTAATACATGTTGTATTATATATGTGAGTGTAAATTTTATGTTTTGTTGATTTTTAGTTATGCATGAATGAACTTAATGGAAATAAAATGAATTGAACTAATGAAATGCATGAATGGAAAATGAATTAACTAATGATATGCATGATGAGATGAAGCTAACTAATTAAATGCATGAGTAGATGAGAAAATGAAAAAAAAAATGTGATGGAAGAAAGATAAAGCTTTAACAAAATTTATGCCATATAAAAATGGATCGTGAATTTGTCATAGAGTGAATTCATGCCCCGTATGGACAGGCCATAAATTCAAAAAAAAGAAGAAGAAGAAGAAGGATAAGATCAACAAAGGAAAATAGAAAATAAAAAGGTGCTTAGAGTATGATATTTGAGTCAATATAGACTGCAAGGGGTTAGTGTGATAAAACAAACATAAACTAAGTGAAAAGAAAAAGGGTGGAGTGAGACACTATAAGGATGTATACTTAGAAATGGCCTAATGGAGGCTATCCCTCACTGGTAACCATGAAGCTATCCTATAAGGGTGTAATTCTCACTAAAAAATAACAAGTGTGGAGTGATACCCACTATGGGTGTGATGCTCGCTAATGGCTATGGTTGGAGAGATACCTGCTAGGATGTATGCTCGTAAATGATCTTATGGAGGTTACATCTTGCTTGTTGGTCATGAAGCTATCTTGTATGGGATGTAATGTTTGATTGAATTACTAAAGTGAGTGTAACTCGATAGGGGTGTGGTGTGTGTAAAATATGGATGAGCAAAGGAAAGCACACCAAAAAAGAAGTGTGTGTGTGTGTGTGTGTGTGTGCATGTGTTAGATAGAAGAATGAGAGAAGTAAGAAGTAAATAGTAGTGTGTGTGTGTGTCCTTTTTGAAATTTCAATAGCTAAGAGATGTACATAAGATAGTTATGGTCATATGAATACCATAAATGATATTCATGTGGTATCTAACCTATCCCACAAGGATCCCTTACTAATTGAAAGATAAAAAAAAGGAAAAGTATGAGAAAAACAAGATGCACAAATAGAAGAATGAACTTATATCAGTTGTCTTGGAGATAAGAAGAAAATATTAAATACTTGCAAAGGACAAAAGATATATAAGAGATGAATAACTATATCCCTTAGCTTAGAGAGATTTTAAAATTATTGATACTTTCAAGGTCAAGTAATATATGAGAAGAGAAAAGAAGAAAATAAATGAGCAAATGCACTGATGAAAATACATGAAGATCTACCCTAGGTTGGTATTTTGCTAAGCATCAGTGACCTAGTATGAGTGCAATACATGTGAGTTAGAACCTAACTAGGTTTTATCACTTGCCTCATTACGAAGTCCCCAAGAATCTATATGGTCAAGTAATCATATGCAAGTATGATCAAGCAAAAAATTATCTTTACGACAAGCAAATATGTAAAATGAAATAGAATGGCAAGAAATTCATACAAAATATGATAGGTAATCATGCATTTTGAGCATGCAAACCAAATATAGGATGAAGAATGATGATGTGGAATCATGCATAATATCATTTAGGGTGCATTATGTTGATTGGTTCTTTATGTTATTTACCATCTAACATTTCCAAACGATAGACTCCTAAGCCAAAATTGGTCGTTATGACAAAGGGGCCTAGCCAATTGGGCTAAAATTTACCTTTTAGATCTATAAAAGCATTCATATTCTTCTAGTTTTCCTTGAGAAAAAAGTTACCAACCTGAAAATAACTATTGTAAAATTTCTTAGAGTAAGATCACTTGAGCCTATTCTAATAGGCTTGAAGATGCTCTAAGGCATGGATGCACTTCTCATCTAATAGTTCCAATTGGTGCAAATGATCTAAATGATACTCATTATCAATTGAGGCATCTTGAAACAAGACATGCAAAGATGAGACTTCTAAATTGAATGGGAAGAATGCCTCGGTGCTATAGACCAAGTCTTATAGGGTTGCACCTATAGGAGTTTACACACTAGTATGATAGGCCCACAAAGCAAGATACAATTGGATATACCAATCGTGATCAATCATACTTACTGGCTTCTTTAGGATCTTAACTAAAGACTTATTGGATTCTTTGACTTGACAATTACCCTAAGGGTAATATGGAGTTGACCACTTGAGTTGAATCTTGTACTTATAACAAAATTTATGGAAATTTTTATTCTTGAAAGTTCTAATGTCAGAAAGAATAATTGAAGGAATCCTATACCTACAAAGGATATGGTTGAAGATGAACTTAGAGACTTGAGATCTAGTGACTATAGCAAGGGGATTCAAACAACTTGATGAAGTACTTTGTTATCATAATTATAAATTTATGATCATTCAATGACATTGGGTTAATATTCTCTATATGTTCCAATTCCCACATGGAAAATAGCCAAGGGGAAGAAATAACTAATTGATTTTGGGTGATAATATAAAAAAAAAACAATTTATTTAATTTATTTAAAATATTACACTCCACACCATAGTACAATGTAGACATTGAAGAATAGGGTATTTATAGGGAGGAGGTGGAGGAATAAGGAGAGACGTGGAGGGATAAGGGGATAGAATGACGATGAGAGAAAGGAGGCAGAATAATAGGGAAGAAAGAGGAATGCGAGAGGAGAGGAGAGAATATAGGGAGAGGGGAATTTTAAAAATAAAAATCATGCCGACATTTATATTGTCGATAAACCATTATCGGTTTCACACTGAGGCCAGAAAAACCAGATATTTCTAGGCCTTAACCCTCTTCATATTTGCAACATTCTCCCCCTTAAATTTGAGAGGATTGACTATACAGTCTCTCAAATTTATAAATTGAGCTTTAGCCATCACTTTGGTGAAGATATCTGCAACATTCTCCAAAGTGCGACAAAATTTAAGCTCAACAATTTCATGCTCCACCATGTCTCGGATGAAGTGGTACTTCATATCAAAATGCTTCGTTCTGCTATGGTGGATTGGATTGTATGCCAACTGAATGGCACTGATGTTGTCATAGTAGATTTTGGTTGGACCACTTTGTTGCTCTCCAATCTCTTCCAACACTTTTCTTAGCCACAGGGCTTGAGTACTAGCATAGGTGACTACTATATACTCAGCTTCTGTAGAAGACAAAGCTACCACAATTTTCTTTTTGGAACTCCATGTTATTAGTCTTGATCCCAGACTAAAACAATTCCCTGAAGTTGATTTTCTGTCATCAATATTGCTGCCCCAATCACTATCACTGAATCCTACAAGCTTGATAGTGTTACATTTATGGTACTGGATTCCAAAATCCAATGTACCCTTCACATATCTGAGAATTCTTTTAGCTACCTGCAAATGCAGTTCAGATGGGCTAGCCATAAATCGAGAGACAAGAGAAACAACATACTGAATATCAGGTCTGGTGTTGTGAGAAACATCAAACTCCCAACCATACTCCTGAAAGTGGTCACATCAACTTTCGATGCTCCATCATATTTGCTCAATTGGATCCCATGTCCAACTAGAGTTGCAACTGGTTTACAATGTTCCATAGCAAACTTCTTGATCATGTCCCGAGCATACTTATGTTGATAGATGAAGATCCTTGTATCTGACTGATGAAATTCCAATCCAAGGAAGTAGTGCATTAAGCCGAGATCCTTCATCTCAAACTGCTTCATCATGGAGCGCTTGAACTCCATATTCATTTTTTCATTACTACCCATGAATATGAGATCATCCACATACAAGAAAACTATGAGGATGTCATTACATTGCTTCAGGTAGTAAAGGGTGGGTTCATTTCTACTTCTAGTGAACCCAAAATCTTTAAAGTACCCATCAATGCATGAGTACCAAGCTCGTGATGCCTGCTTGAGGCCATAGAGTGCATTTTTCAGTCTATAAACAAGGTGCTCTTTACCTTACTCTTGAAATCCTTGAGGTTTCTCAACATACACTTCCTCTGTCAAGTACCCATTGAGAAAGGCACTCTTCACATCCATGTGTTGGATTTTCCAACCCTTGTGAGCAACTAAAGCAAGAATTGTTTTGATGGTCTCCTATCTGGCTACAGGAGCAAATGTCTCCTCATAATCAATACCATACTTTTGTGTAAATCCTTTTGCAACCAATATTGCTTTGTGCCTTTCAATGCTTCCATCAACATTGAATTTGGTCTTGAAGACCCATTTACATCCAACACATTTCTTGCCTTTAGGAAGCTTTACCAGCTCCCAAGTGTCATTGTTTTTTATAGAGGTTATCTCCTCTTTCATGGCATCTTGCCAAATTTTTTGAGTACATGCCTTCTCATAACTAGAAGGTTCAAGTTGTGTGCTAGTTAACAAAGCATAGTTAACTACATCTCCCCGAGGTTCTTGGGAGTCATCATCACCATACAAATGCATATTTTCAAGTCTTTGCAAAACATAACTCATTTCACTAGCTTGACTTCTAGTATATCTTCTTGAAATTTTTTTATCCAACATCTGATAAGATGGATGATGCTGGAGAGTTCTCTTACCTCTAGATGGAGAATCAATATCCATTGGTGAGGAACTAACTGACCTTTGTGGAGAAGGACTTGGTGAAGAATATGATGAACTGGATGTAGAATGTCTACTTGGGCTTGGAGGAGGAGACTTCTTGCCTTTCTATGGTGCCTATTGAATTTGTGAATAACATGCATCATGAGATTCAACATCACTATAAATTTGGGGATGTCCCCATTCTCCCCCTTCATCAAAAATCACATCCCTGGAAAGTATTATATTTTGAGTCCTAGGATTGTAGAGTCTCTAAGCTTTTGTGTTCTCACAATACCCTATAAAAATGCATGCTTGACTCTTGGGATCGATCTTCTTACTCTACTCATCAGGAATGTGTGAGTAAGCCAGTGAACCAAACACTCTGAAATGCTTGACATTTGGTTTCTTACCATACCATGCTTGGTAAGGAGTTTTCCATTTAAAACTTGAAGTAGGACTCCTATTCAAAATATACACATTGGTCCTAGTTGCATCTACCCAATACATATTTCTTAAATGCTTGGTTTTAAGCATAGATATTGCCATATCTACAATGGTGTGGTTCTTTCTCTCAGCCACACCATTCTACTGTGGAGTATAGGCAATAGTGAACTACCTCTTTATTCCATGTTCTTTACAAAAATTCAAAAATTCATTAGAGGAGTATTCTCCTCCTTTATCTGATCTGAGACACTTAACAAAATATCCACTCTCATTTTCAACTCTTGCTTTAAAATATATGAAGCAATCAAATGCCTCATATTTATGCTTCAAAAAATATATCCAACACATTCTTGAAAAATCATCAATGAAAAGAAGAAAGTAAGAGTTATTACCAATGCTCTTGGTCTGCATCGGACCACAAATGTCCGAGTGCACTAGATGGAGTGGATAACTAGCCCGCCATGCTTATCCATGAGGAAATTTGGTTCTAGCATGCTTGCCCAAGGCACAACCTTCATAGACTTCCTTATTGTCCTAAACTTTAGGAAGTATGGTCACCATCGCTTGAGTGGTCAACATCTTCAAACTGGCTAAATTCAGATGACCGTATCTCAAGTGCCACAACACACTTGGATTTGAAATAGCAACATTTGCTAATTTCTCTCCCCCTAGCTAGCCAAAATTTAAAGGAAATAACATGTTCTTTGTCATTGGAACTTGAGTAATGATTCTATCACTATTACTTTTATCAAAAATGGTACATTTACCCTCATCAAATAGCAACTTATAGTTTTTCTCCAACATTTGACCAACACTCAAAAGATTATGTTGGAGATGAGGGCTGTAATAGATATCATTTACCTGTTTAACGCCCTCTTTTGTTGGAACCTCCAAGGCTCCAATGCCTTCAACTATCAATGACTTATCGTCCCCCAACTTGATGCTGGATTTGTAGGAAGAATCTAGAGTAGCAAAGAGTTCTTCTTTGCCACTCATATGATTGGAACACCCAGTGTCCAAGATCCAGGTGTCATTTAGATTCTGATCTGACTTGACATATGAGAGAAAGATATTTGAGGTCCCTTCATCTTCTCCAAAATTTCCATATTGACTGCTCTGATTGCTGTTACCTTGAGAGTATTTTGACCAACAGTCATGAGCAAAGTGGCTAAGTTTGCCACAATTGTAGCAAGCTTGTTTTGACTTATCATTTCCTTTTCCTCATCTTGGATTCTTCCCTCTATTTTTCTATCCACCTCTATTTTGACCTCCACCTCTGTTTGAAGATCCTCCTCTATTAGGAGTTCCACCTCATGGACTATTCCTACCTCTACCTCTATGTTGACCTCTGCCACAACCTCTGCCTTGTCCTTTTCCTTCTTGTGAAGCAAAGGCTTTGTCATCACCTCCATGGCTAGTGGAAGAAGATTCCTACAATCTCTCTTCATGTGAAAGAAGAGAACCAATTAGTGCATCAAAGGAAAGTGCAGTCAAATATTTTGACTCTTCAATAATGATTGCTACATGATTCCATTTAGGAAGAAGTGTTCACAACACTTTCTTCACTAAAACTTCTGGTTTAATCTCTTCAACTAAAGTGACCATTTTATCTACTACGGCTTTGACATGCACGCAGTAGTCTCCTACTTTCTCATTATCTTACATTCTGAGATTTTCAAAATCTCTTTTCAGAGTTTGAAGCTTGACCTGCTTCACTTGATCACTCCCTTGAAAAATTTCCTTTAAAGCCTTCCAAGCATCTTGAGCTATTATATAGGATGCTATTCTAGGAAATATGCTTTTATCTAGGGCTACTTGTAAATGATATAGGGAAAAGGAATTATTTTTTTGTGCTTCTTTCTTGGCTTTTCTATCGACAACACTTAAGGTAGACCAATCAGTAGGAGAGGGTTATGTGTAACCCTCTTCAACTATTTCCCATAAACCTTTACCAATCAACATAGTTTTCATCTTTATTGACCAAGTATTCATAATCACTACCATTAAATTCAGGAATTGGGAGATTCAAATTTGAAGCCATTTCTACTACTTGAAAGCAAACTTTGATTTGACTACAAAAAGGAAGTACAAAGCAATTACAAGTTCAAATAAAATCTAGATTTCTTAGCTCTCTCATTGATTTCTTGTTCTTCTTCTTGAGGATTGCCCAATAATGGAGGCCCAAAATTTTCTAAAATGGAATCCTCCTCATCATCGATGACAACAATTTTAGGAGCTATCGTTGGCTCGACTTGTGCTAGCTCAGCCTCTACTGGCTCAGGTTTCATTGACTCAGGCTCTGTTGGCTTAGGTTTTGGAGAGCATGGGGTATAGCTCTCACTGGATTGCTCCTCAGGTTCAAATGCCACTGAATCAGACTTCTCCACTCGTTGTCTAAAAATATTTTCCTCTGAGTCAGCCTCGTATCCTAAATTAGGATTCCTATGGTGAGCTATCACTGAAATTTGCAATTGACTAAATACAATATGTATTTCGTCTCGCTAGATCTGCTCATCAAAAGACTTAGTAGATTCTCTCCTCAATAGAGAGCATAGGGCGTGGTAACATCCGGTTGACCGGATCATCTACTCATCATGGCAAAAAATTTAGCTGAGTTGCATATGTCAATTTTCAAGTGCCCAAGAAATTTTGATCTTCAAAAAAGGTTTTCAAATTTCCCTTTTCCAAAAAGTTTTAAAAGTTTTCAATAATTTTTTATAAAGTTTTCATAAAAAATTTAATAATTTTTTTTTATATCCTTCATTAGTTTTTTTTTTTTTAAATTGAAGAATATAATTTTAAAACCATTAAATTAATTAAAAAATTTAATAAAAATTTAAAAAATTAAAAAAAAAATCTTAAATTTTTTAACAAAAAACCTTTGTTTTGGAGTGGAGGGGAATCGATCCCCAAACCTACCGCCAGGTAAAGTCTTCACGACGGGTGTTCAACCAACCCGTCTACTCCTTCGGATAGGAACAAAGGTGGGTAGCCTTTTATTTAAATCCTTTTTTGCCAAGAAACAAAAAAAAAATTAGCACCTCAATGGGTTTCAAACCCAGAACCTCCGTTAAACAAGTCTTCCACCTTTGCCAACTATGCTATGTGCTTGCTTGAAACAATTAACAAGGCAAGTGTTAAATAAATGGGCACGATTGAAACTTTTTAAAATAAATAAAAAATATTGTCCCACATGCACCGAGACGAGAATTTTTTTTGAGATTTTTATATGCGTTCACCCGTGTATACCATCGATTGCCTTCAGGAAATCATGTTGGCTAATGTTTTGTTCGTTTGACAAATCAGCAACCACCACATGGCAAATCCTTTGCCACTCAACCTCGCTCGTGCCACATTCATGCCTGTGCTGCCATATTGCCTTCCTGCGCTGCCATGTCATCATCCACCTCAGATCCTTGAGCTGCATGTCCACATCAACTATTGTGTATCTGCCTCATGATTCATGCCCAGGTTTCCAGCTCAGCTTGCCTAGTCAGCACCTACGTGTTGTCTCGAGATTCCTGCCCTAGCTACCACCTCAATCTACCCTACTGCCTCAAACTATGTGTTGCTTCTTAGTTAGCATCCACATCAAAACCCACATTGGGTCTTGTGCCCCCATGCCTCAAAAAATGTGTCCACATGGTGCTCCTTGACCCCTACACAACCGGGCTCTGATACCAGTGATCGATTGTGGGTGATAATATAAAAAATAATTTATTTAATTTATTTAAAATATTACACTCCACACCGTAGTACATTGTAGACATTGAAGAATAGGGTATTTATAGGGAGGAGGTGGAGGAATAAGGAGATACGTGGAGGGATAAGGGGATAGAATGATGGTGAGAGAAAGGAGGCAGAATAATAGGGAAGAAAATATAATGCGAGAGGAGAGGAGAGAATATAGGGAGAGGAGATTTTTTTAAAAATAAAAATCATGCCGACATTTATATTACTGACAAACCATTATTGGTTTCACACTGAGTCTAGAAAAACCAGATATTTCTAGGCCTTAACCCTCTTCATATTTACAATAATAACCTAAAGGTTTTGAGAAGGAGAATGAACAAAGCTATCATGGAATTGACACTTGTCACAAAATCAAACATAGTGACATGCATCTTTCTCCATGGAAGGCCAATAATAGCTGATATAAAGGAGCTTCTTAGCAATAGCATTGCTGCTAAAATTGCCTCCACATGATCCTTCATGAGCTTCTCTAAATGCTAGTTGGGCTTTATTAGATTTTTGGCATCATAAGAGGATGCCCTAAAAAGAATATCAATATAAAGTATTGCCAATTATCACAATTTGACACACTCTTTTTTTCAAAATCCTTTGTTGGTTATGGTATAAGCCATTAGGCATCAAACCATCCTTAAGAAAATTAAATATATTTGTGTACCAAGGATCAGATTGAGAAACTCCAATATTTAGGACATCTAATAGAATGAGGCTAGAACTAAGGGACACCGACACTCAGAGTTGTCAAATTATAATCATTGCTTGATCATCTTCTAACTCCAAGGGGATCAAGGATTTAGCAATTTCCATAGCATCTACATGATGGTTAGAGGATTTAGGGATAGATTTTATGGTTACCCTATCAAAGGTAGGCAAAATATTAGTGATAATTTCCTTGTATGTTTTTAGTTTATCATTTCTACTTTGATAAATGTTGTTGATTTGATTAACCACAAGTTGAGAGTCACCAAATATGGACATAATTCTAACCTTCAAGGCTAAGGCTACTCTAAGATGTAGGATCAAGCCTTTGTAATCTAAAATATTATTAGTATAGGATAAGTGAAGCTTTAAGGAAAGAGGGATCAAATGCTTCTAAGGGATTACTAGAATGATTCTAGCCCCAACACCCTTTAAGCAATGGTATCCATAAAATAAAGACCAAGACTCAAGATCTTCTACTTCTAAACTAAAATACTCATTAGAAAACTTGATGACTAAGGGATGGGCAGATCTATGGGTGAAATGACTAGTTGATCAACAATCACTTGATAATTTATGGCCTTTTGACCTATAAATGTTAAGTCAAACTCACTAAGGGCTAAACCCCACTTAGCAACTCAACAAAAAATGTAAGGCTTTGATATTAAGTAGCAAAGAGGATTAATGTTTACCACTACCAATGTCTTATGGATGAGCATGTAGTGTCTCAACTTTTGGAAATCAAACAATATAGTAAGGTAAATATTATATAAGGGAGTGTACTAGGTTTCATAGCTAACCAAGGTTCTACTGATATAATAGATATCTAACTCTTTGCTGTGATCATCATGTTGAGTGAGCATGTACCCTAGAGCATGGGTTGTGGTTGTTATATAAAGCATAAATTGCTTATCTAGTCTAGGGGGAAGAAGGATATGTATGGAGGTGAGATACTTTTTGAGTTTATCAAAGGCTCTTTAACATTCAAAATCCCACTTGAACACTACATCTTTCTTAATAAGCTTAAAAAGAGCTAATACTTATTGACCAACTGAGCTATGAACCAATTAATGGATTTAAGTTTCACTTGTAAGCTATGCAATTCAATTAGATTATAGGGAGGAGGCATATCAGTAATAGCTACTATCTTAGCATGATCCACTTAAATACCTTGCCTAGACACTATGAAGCCTAAAATATTTCTAGATGTGACTCCAAACACACACTTAGAGGGTTTAAGATGAATATTGTATTATCGAAGTCTTTCAAAAATCCATCTTAGATCTTGATCATGAGCTTATTGATGTATGGAGTGACCAAGAAGACCATCCACATAGTATTCAACAATTTTATACATCATGTCATGAAAAATATATCTCATGACCCTTTGGTATGTGGCATCAATGTTCTTCAAGGCAAAAGGCATCACTTTATAATAGAAGGTACCCCATGGAGTTATGAAATTTATCTTTTACTGGTCCTCAGGGGTAATCATGATTTGATTGTATCATGAGAAACCATCCATGAGCAATAACATTCCATATATGCAAAAAAATAAATGATCATATCTATGTTGTGGAGGGGAAAATCATCCTTAGGACATGATAAGTTAATGTATTGAAATTCGGTACATATTCTTATTGTTCCTTCCTTCTTAGTTATAGGAATGATGTTGGAGATCCAATCAAAATAGTCGATAGATTTGATAAAACCAACATCAAGAAGTTTTTGGAGCTCCTCCTTGACCAAAAGTATGACCTTATGATGCATCTTCCTAAGTTTCTACTTAAAAGGCATGGCATTGGATGCAGCTACCAAATGATGTATAATAAGGTAGGTATCAAGCCATGGCATTCTAGCATATGACCAAGAAAATATATTTTAAAATTATTTTAACAAATTGGTCAACTACTCCTAGTCATCCATGGACAAGGTTTTGCTAACTTAAGGATTTTAGGTAACTCCTCGATATTTATATTAAAATCTATGGTCTTCTCAATGAAGATATGGGATTCATCATCATAGTGAAGAGGGGTAGGGATCACTCCTAGCTACTTAAGGTATTCAAGAGACATAGGAATAGGGTCCACTTTGTAGCACATGTGGCAATATTCCAATGAGGGAGGGTGTGATGAGAGGTTTTGGAATGATATCCCAATGTTTAGTATGCAAATAGGATAATCATACAATCATATGATTACAATTGTAAAACTCCACAAAACATACAATAGTTGGTTGTACGATTACAAAATGTATAATGTATGATTGTACGATCACAAACATACAATGGACATTGACTGTACAATTTTCCAAAATATACAATCTACCAGAAATGTTTAATCACTAATCAATTATCTTATTGGTTAGATATGGTAATCATTCACTTAACAATTTGTTGATATTACTCTTAAATGTACAATTATGAATTCAAAGTTTAATAGGGGGTAATTTATCAACTGTATTTTTAGGTAAACTAACTGTACAATTTTTGGATTTGTATATTTATCAACAGGTTTATCAATACTTACAATTACTATCAATATCATTAGAATTGCATAAACAGATCTAGGTTAATTGAGACTTCTAACATCCATAGTGGCTATGCACAATAATTGTATAATTTAATATCTTTGTACAAGAATATAACAATATGGATATTATTCCAACCTGCATTATTCCATACACAATGAACAATATATGGATTTCATAAGGATGAACAACTATGAACAAAATTCACCATTACGAATAACTATAGACCATTATCAACAACCATGAGAAACACCCTTACCACATGTATGAACCTTCCCAAAATAAGCATGGGGGGTGCTTATAATGCTTGCCTAGGTTGTTCTAAAGCAGTTCTTGAGACAATGCATCATTCACAACTGCCACCCACAACTTCTCATATTAACAACTTTATTAAAGTTTACTAAGGTTCTAATTTGATTTTTATCAAATTATATTTCATGCATATGTCATTACATTTCATTTCAATTTTATTATTTACTTCCCTACATTGTACAATTAGCCAAACCCTACATTGTATGTTTACTCCAAATTGTACAATTACTCAAAATTGTGCAAATCCCTTCATTGTGCATTATCATTTCTTCTTATTTTGGGAGGTGGATTTGCTGCATACATCTTCACTCCCATTTAAATTAGTTTATGCTCTCATCAACTCATTTTGCTTACCCTTGGCTAACTAGTCCTGCTTTTGGATATCTTTAATTTGTACTTGAAGAATAGCTCATTCATCTTACAACTTGGAAATATAGTTACTATGTTCTATGACCTTCAACCCATATTTTTTTTCCTTCTCTTTGGATTTATCCAAGAATTGTAGCAACTCCTATTGATATTATGTACCTTTGCATAGCTTCTCAATCAAATCTACCTCGATTCTAGCTTCTCAATCAAAGCAACCTTTGCATAGTTCCTCATTCTTCTTTTCTATTACTTGATTGTGTTGTTGCTATTTTGTTTGATGATCTTGCTACTGTAATTCCCTAACTTGAAGCATATCCTTGTAGTCAATGATCATCTAGTTATAGTAGTATATATTTTTCCATCTCCATTATTTTTATATCCTTCAGTTTAGCTACCCCTCGTGCATTTCTAATTAATCTTATTTTTTTAGTAGTTGTATCTATTATGCTACTAGTTGCTCTTCCTGCTATTTGAGTTGTTGATTATTCAAGCTTAACTATTCCTCCTATTGCTCTATATATGTAGCATACTTATATAGAATCTCTTTTTGTTCATTTAGCCACTTCTTTTTTTCTTCCATCTACTATACCAAAAGTTACCTTTGTTCTTCCTAGACACTAAGCTTATCTTCAAAATCCTACTTCGTGCTATTCATCTCTATTTTTGTCTTCTTTTTCTTGGATTCTAATTATTTCTTACTACACTCTAGCTGATATTACATTGAAGCCATTTATTTTATGTCACTTTAGTTTCTCTTTCCTAAGCTTCCTTAGCAATTGATAGATCTTATCAAATATTGAGGTAAGCCATTCTATCCACTGTGTTAGGAAATTGTACTTCCAAAATATAAATACTAACTCTTGTGGTGTTCCTATGAATTTTATCATAGTTGTATCTAGTGGACATATTTGTGTTCTATCCAAGCTAAGATACATCCATGGAGGTACTCTATAGTTAGTCTTCATTCCTTCTAGCAAGTCACCAATTCCTAACATGCTTGTTACCCCTATTGAAGGCAAATACCATGGGCGATGTGCATATATCTCTACTATCCTCCTTGTCTTGTTTTCATGATGCACCCATTCCAACACTTTTTCCATTTTACTAAATATCCATTCCTTCCATTGCTTTAGCTTTCCCACATAGCCCATGTGAAACTGTAATTGAGTTCTCAAGAACATCTCAAATACTTATTCAAAGAAAAGATCCACCCATTCATCTATCTCTTATCCTTCTCCATATAAGATCCTAAACATAAATACTTCAATAAAAAAATGAGTTTAAAGTTCCCTATCCATTTCCTACATTTGGTTTTCCTCAATTTCCTCATATGGAAGGGATCTTTCCCCAATCTCCTTGACTTGTCTCATCCTAAGCTATGATTGTAGCAAAATTTATACTATAGTTATCTCCTGTCGCTCCTCTTTTTTTTTATTTTCTTTCCTCGATCTCTATGACTTCAATAACTAACTATTTATCATATCTTGGTACTTGAACTTCTTCCTATGGATTTGTGGCTCCTATACCTATTCTTGAGGTATAGGTACTGTATTAGGTCATTTTTCCTCATCTACCACATTTTCCTCCATTGGATTTCTATTGCACCTTTCATAACAATCCAATACTATGGTTTTTTATTATCCTTATTCTCTTCTGGTGGTATCACCATTGCTTATTTTTATTTTTATCATAGTGGTGATGCCCCTTTATCCATCCATTGTTTGGATTTCTCCATAAATTAAAATTCATTGACATTGATCAACGTGGGAGATCCCATTATTCCTCCTATTTTCTAAGTGCATCTCATCTACTAGATCTATAAGCATCACTTGTGGTTTTTCACTTTGTACCAAATGTTCTATATTTTTATCTCATGTTGCCTCTATCAAAAAATCGAACAACTATTCATTGATATGAGTTTGAATAAATAATACAACTAGGCTCTAATTATCCTGAATGAAATGAATCTCATGAACAACTATGAGCCTGAAATAGATCTCGCTAACAACTATATACCTAACAATAAAATATGCTAACAAATATAGTTAGCATATAATAATGTAATAAATAGCTAATATACACTACATATAATATATGCTAACATCCCCCATTATTACATTATTTTGCAATACAAAGAGAGTTACAAAACAACTCAAATTTGACATGTGCAAGTGCCTTAGTGAAAATATCTACAACTTGAGCATTGGTGGGAATGTATTGAAGCTGAATTCGATGTCTTGGAACTTCATCTCGAATGAAGTGACATTGTGTATCAATGTGTTTGGTTCTTTCATGATGCACTGGATTCTTAACAAGGTTCAAAACACCCTGGTTGTCGTAGAACAAGTGAATTGGAGATTTGGATGGATGACCCATACTTGTCAAGATGTGATGCAACCATATCACCTCACACACTGCTTCATGTGCGACATGATACTCTACCTCTGTAGATGAAATAGCAACCACCTATTGCTTCTTGTTGTGCCAAGAGATAGGACCAGATCCAAGATGAAAAATATATCCTGAAGTTGACTTTTGATCATCATATGATCCGGCATAGTCGGAGTCCATGTATCCTTGCAAGAAGAATTTATCATTCTTCTTGTACTCTAGGCCATACTCAATAGTACCACGGACATAGTGAAGAACACATTTTGCTACTTTCCAATGAGTGGTCTTAGGCTCCTGCATGAACCTCGAAAGATAGTTGACATCAAACATGATATCTGGCCTAGTGTTTATCAGATATATGAGACTCTCGATCAGCTATCGATAGAGAGTACCATCTACCTAAGGTGAATCATCATACCATGATAACTGAAGCCTTGATTCCATCAGAGTTGCCATTGGCTTGCAATCAGTCATGCGATACTTTTCTAACAATGTCTTGGCATACTTTTTCTATGACACCTTGATGTGGTGCTTCTTCTGGTTCACTTCCAGGCCAAGACAATAGTGGAGAAGTCCAAGATCTATCATCTCAAAATATTTGCACAAGTCACTTTTGATGGTAGTTATCAAAGTTTTTGAGCTGCCTATGATAATTAGATCATCCACGTAGAGTACAAGTAACACTATTTCAAAACCTTATTTCTTGAAATAGAGGTTTGCATCTGATGGAATTCTCTTAAATCCATGCTGTAGTAGGTGATCATCCATATTAATATACCAAGCTCGAGGAGCTTGTTTCAAACCGTACAAGGACTTGACCAATTTGCACACTTTCTGCTCTTGGCCTTCCACTTCAAATCCTTCAAGTTGTGTCATATAGACTTCCTCTTGGAGATCACCATTCAAGAAGGCACTCTTGACATCCATCTGATGAACTTTCCACCCAAATTGTGCTGCCATAGCACAAAGAACTCGAATGGTTGTCATCCGAGCAGTAGGTGCAAAAGTTTCCTCATAGTCGATGCCTTCCTTTTGCGCATAGCCCTTTGCAACAAGATGGGCCTTATGCTTATCAATTGTCCCATATACCTTGTACTTGACTTTGTACACCCATTTGTAGCCAATGGGCTTCTTTCCATGTGGTAGATCAACAAGCTTCCAAGTCTTGTTTTTCTTCAGAGACATGTACTCTGCATCCATAGCAACCTTCCATTGTGGCTCACTAAGGGCATCTTGTACTATGGTGGGTTCATGCTCATAAAGTGAAGACATAAAAACCTAGTCATCATCCACTTCCATATCCTCTGTTTCTCTCTCTGGATCTACTGAAATCTCCTTGAAATATTGACAAAGATCATCAACCTCAGTAGTCTCTGTTGCTGCTCTATCCTGTCGAGCCATACTATGAGTACGAGGTCTATTCAAAGTCAAATATGGTGGTGTGGATATATTTGAGTCTCTGATAGTACTTGTATACCACTTAGGAATCTTCTTCTATGGTGAAGAAGAAGAAGATCCTCCCAAATGTGGCAAAGGAGACTTCTCTATTTTAGATTCCACAAAATCTAGGTATACATCGGATGTGCTTTGTGATGTGAAAGCCTCATCAAAAACATCTCTACTGATATGAATCTTCTTGGTCAAAGGATCAATCAATCGATAACCCTTAGAGTGCTCATCATAACCAAGAAGAACACATTTCAAGGTCTTCTCATCTAGCTTCTTCCTTTTCTCTTTTGGTATGTGCATAAAAGCCTTACATCCAAAAATGCATAGATGAGAGATGGAGGGTTTCTGACCACTCCATGCTTCCTATGGAGTTATTCCTTTTAGGGCCTTTGTGGGTGCCCTATTCAATAGGTATACTACTATGGTGATAGCTTCTACCCAAAATTATTGCTCTAGATGGGCTCCTATGAGCATACAATGAACCATTTCCATGATGGAACGGTTCCTCCACTCAACAACTCCATTTTTCTAAGGAGTATAAGTAGTAGTGAGTTGTCTCTTGATCCCATGTGCAGTCAAATATGCAAAAAAATATTTAGAGGTAAACTCCCCCCTCGATCTGAGTGGAGGGTCTTTATAGAAGTCCCTGACTCCTTCTCAACAGATTTCTTGAATTGTTGGAAGTAACTAAAGGCTTTAGATTTTAGATGAAGAAAGAAAACCCACATCTTTCATGAGTAGTCATCTACAAACAACTGAAAGTACCTCTTCCCCCCATAACTATTTGGTGTGAAAGGACCACATAGATCGGTGTGAATTAACTCCAGAGGTTTCTTTGCTCGTGTAGAGCTCTTTTCAAATGGTACTCTATGTTGCTTTCCTGCCAAGCAATCAGAGCACACTAGAAATGTAGAGGAAAGGGAGGGAAGGCCCTTTACCATCTCATATTTACTTAGCTCAAGTAAATATCCAGAACTTAGATGCCCGTATCTCTTGTGCCAAAGTGAAGTTGCCTCCTTTGTAGAGACTATCATGGCAACATGAGGGGTGGAGATAGCATCTAATGCAAACAAGCCATGCTTGTATGAAGCTATTGTGATGTGTTTACCCCTCTTGGTGATAAAGCAACACTTCTTTCCATCCTCAACATGAAAATCAACAACCATATCCTTATCCAAAATTTGAGTGACTGACAACAAATTGTTCACCAATCCTGGAACATATAGGACTCTATCAATCTGACATTTGCCATCTGGAAGGTTGACTAAAACTGTACCCTCACCCTGAACCTTGTAGGTTTTATCATCAACAATAGTGATGGGTTTGCCCTCCTTGGCTTCATATGTCTCAAACCATGATTTGTCACTAGTCATGTGCTTACTAGCGCCAGAATCAACATACCATACAGGATCCTTCTGCTTGGAGGTTGTGGTAGTCATGAGCACCTTGTGTGCCCACTCAGAATCAGAATTAGATTCTTCAACAACAACATTCACCTTGGGTTGCTTGTTTTTATTTTGTGGTTTGTTATGGCCCTTGTTCTTAGGTTGTTTGTTTTTGTGCCAACACCTATTTGTGTCATGGGTATCCTTATCACAAATCTTGCAATATCTCTTCGCTTGTTGAGGTTGTTTTCCCTTGGAATCCTTGGAAGAATTTCCTCCCTTCTAAAAATTACCCTTCTTCTTAGAACCCTTCCTGGTGGAATAGAGGGTTGTATTAGAAGCTTCATCTCTTTGAAGTTGGTGAGCCTCCTCTTCCTGAAGCATATTGACCAACTCAACAAAGGTAACTTTTCTTTGTGACACTTGAAGAGAAGTTATCAACATTCTGTATGAATCAGGTAAAGCTCTCATAACTACTAAAGTAAGGAGCTTATCATCTATAGTCTCTCCCAAGGAATTCAACTTTGACTTCAACTCAACCACTCTACAAAGAAATAGTTCAACTATCTCTCCATGCTTCATACTCAAACTATGAAGTTGATATTGAAGGTGAAGAATGGTGGACTCATTCTTACCCTCATAGATGGTTGTAAGGGCATCCCATGCCTCTTTACCATGTTCTGTGTCAGCTATGTGAGGTTGAACTTCATCTGAAATAGCAAGCAAGATGAGCACTCTTGCCTTACTATCTTTCTTGTCAAATGCAATCTGATCTGTAGTTGGTCGAGTAGGTTGAGTTGTGTTTGTTGATGGTGAAGGTCTTGTTTTCATGCCAGAAACAACATCCCACAAATCTTCCATTTGTAGAATAGCCTTCATCTTTGTTTTCCATGGTGTGTAATTGGAACCTTTTAGTAACTGAGAATCTATTAGGTACTTGTGGATAGCGGCCATAATGAGGGTTCCTTATAACACCAAATGGTCCCCCTTTCTTTATACCTTTTCTAGGCCTTTATACCAAACCTCTCAAGATACCCACCCTTACGTGAGGGAGACTATAGGTACATGAGAGCAGAACGATAAGTGGTACATAGGTGGTACTAAAAGGGAATCATTTTGTTTATGACACCTACCATAGAAGGTCTTTCCTCATGCATGGGGCGTAACTTCCCCTAAACACTTTGGATAGAGCACTTCGTCAAGATTTACGTCTAACAACAATAACGATTAGGGTAGTGGAATGGAGTGAAAAAATAACAAAATGGTAAACTTATATCTCCCCGATGATTGATAGAGAACAAGCTCAGACATCATTGTTGCAGCTATGTTAGGTGATAGATACAGTAGCCCAAAGCACGACAACATTACCTATAAGTGTGGGCCAGAGGTATCATTAATACCGAACACTACGATGCAAATAAATTTGCATGGATGGGTTCAATTTTTGGGGACTTAATTGTGCTTGATTTTACTTAATGATGTAGTGCAAATGAAATGTAAATGCAACTAACAACAAAAAGTGCCCACAAAAAATGAAATTTTAGGTGTCGGTCACTATTGAAAATGCACCTAATTACAATGCCAAATTGCCTTTTCAAATTTGAAAAATTCACTCTCTATTCCCCCTTTTTCATCCTGATTTGATAATTTTGCAATAAATGGACATGAAAAAATGCCCCCCTTTGATTTTGCAAAAGATAGGATGAAAAATGTTTGAAGTGTGGTGTATAGCTTCAAATAAAAGGTACATTTGAAGTTAAGTTTGAAAGTAAACAAGAATCTCTAATGAAACAAAAATTAGTTAATTAAATATAATTATTCTTAATTAAATTTTCTAAAAGAAAAATTAATTAAGAAAATAAAAAAATATTTAATTAAACTAAATTATGAAGCATTAAAAAAAAAACTTGTAACTTTCAAATAAGAAAACAAAAAAAAAATACCTTAATGGAGTGGGTTGGATTTGAACACCCAACCTTTTGACTGCAAATCTTCAATTCCTAGTTTCCAACCACCCTGGCTACCACTATCGGTAGATATAAGAGCGAAAGCTCAAATGGTGTAAACTCAGCTACAAGAGACCAAAAAAATGGACTCCAATCACATAACACAAATGCAATATAATGGAATAAACCTGCAAATCAATATTCTTCTCATTCCTAAATTCACACCCCCTCTCCAAATGAACACAATCCGTCATATAGCAACCAAAAACAAAAGAAACCCTAAAAAACATCTTTTTTTAAAAGCTACTAAAAATAGTAATTCTAGAAATGATCCGGATTGCACCCAAATTCGGTGCACACATCCCTCTTACAATAATGAACCTTGATTTAAAATATCAGGTCTCAACTTAATGTATAACAAAAGATAATAAAATTCTAACATTAAAAAAAACCCAAAAAACTCGGGAACATAAGCCAAAAGCTAATTTTGGGACACTAGATGGAGGAGTTAGGTCTTGAAAGTATGTTTTTTGGAGGGTTAGGTGAATAAAATATTAGCCTAATGTAGAACATGCACATGGAACCACTTGTTAAATTTCAAGGCAAATGGACATACGATTCAACAGTTATGGCTCCGGCAAGGTGCATCATCAAATACTTGAAGAGATTTCACATAGACATGCTCACCTCAACCTTATAGAAATGCATCTCCTTGGCTACCACCAGTAGTGCTTTGTGAGTGATTACTCTTACACCTAGTGCACCATGGTGGTGCCCCTGCATTCGAAAGTATCTACACCACGAAGACAAAATTAAACCAGACCAGCAATCATGAAAAATTGGTCTTTTGGATCAATCACAGGAAGTATGTCATCAAGCAATCACTATTATTGACATCTAATATCTATGGAATATTGGAAAACCATCGCCATCCATTTCAGGTGGTTTCATAAAAATATGTAAAATGAGGGCTACGTGAGCGGTGACTACTGCGAGCAAGTGACCTTCTCTATGGTGATACACTACCAACCATTAATGGTCTTCACTGGTGGTAGGGATGGCTGCAATTTAGGTAGTGGTGTGTTAGTGGTGAACAAGTGATGGATGGGTGGCACTCTGAACAACAAAAAAAAAATTATGTTACCATTTGCAAAGTTGCCTGTAACATGGAGGTCACTGACAGTGTGGTTTCGATGCGAGCTTGTTACATCTATCCCATTTTAGAATCAAATCATTAATAATAGAGCTATGTCTATAAACATAAAATCTTATGACAAGCCACATGATTGCCAAGAATTAGCTATATCAAGCATCGAATATGGATAGGTCTATCTTCCATCACAGATGGCATATCAGTGATTGATTTGCAATGCCTGCCTCCCTTGGATCAATGCTCAAGAACTGGAGTAGTCCTCAAGCACCAAATCTACTACCAACATCTACTGGTGTTGGGATACGATGGAGGCTCTATCCACATAGAATAATTAAAAAATAATAATAATAAATTTGAAGACTATTTATCCCACATGTGGGACACGGAGATGCTAAAGGGGAATAAAAAAACAACGAACATACATTATTAACCACCTATGGGTGGTCTCCCCCAATCGATTCCTTTTTTTCCCAGTGAGCCATGTAAGTGTTAATCCATTAGAGTCTCCCATCCATGTGTCCAAGTAGGTTTCAAGTTGTCCATTGTGTCAGTCCAATCCTCGACCTGCATGCCACTTGTGAGTTAGGGCTTGTCTACCCAGTCAGGTTCTACATCCACATAGGCTGCTATAGAGTCACCTGCATCTAGTCCTCGATATCTGAGGTTGGTCTAGGTACCTCAGGTATCATGCTCAAGTTGTAGGTCTAGGTCCACCTCAAGATACGTGCCCAATCAAATCTTTGAAATCAAAATGAGCTAAGACCACAAAAGCTTCGATACCATGTCAAACAATCGAACTATTTATTGATATGATTTTTAATAAATAATACAACTAGGCTCTAATTAGCCTGAATGAAATGGATCTCATGAACAACTATGAGCCTAAAATATATCTCACTAACAACTATATATCTAACAATAAAATATACTAACAAATATAGTTAGCATATAATAATGTAATAAATAGCTAATATATGCTACAACTAATATACGCTAATAGCCTCCTTGTCTACATAGGACTTGGTGTTGGTTTTGTTGCTTCTTTATTAATTTGAGATAGTGGCTACTCTTGCAACCCCGATTTAGGTGCATTATCTGTCTGAGTAGATTCCAACTCCAACTTCCATAACCTCTTCCTCCTATGGTGGACTTTGTCCTCTAAAGTCTTATTCTCTTCTACCACTACAGGTTCGGTCTTCCTTGCGTTTATATTTAGTTTGAGCTTTTTTAGCATGGCTTTCTAGATTAGAACTATTTTTACCCATTACAATATTGAAGGTTGATCCTTCTATAGATCTCAAAGCATTTTTAACCCATTAAATGGAATGCCTACCTAAGATACAACATCAAGCATCATTGTGATTGCATGAAATATCAAAAAAACATTCTTCTTCAAACTCTGCAACAACTATTGGATTTGTTAAGCTAAATATAAGCCCCAATAATACTTCACTCCTTTAGAAATACCCTCCATGTACTGCACCATCCAAATTGTTATCTCTAAATATCATGACTCTCTTGATAATCAAGATATTACTATATTCATGGAACACTGGAGTTCCTTATTTTTCAAATGGCTCTGCTTGATTACACACCTTCCCAAACCAAAGGACTTAGTGGCTATTGGAGACTTTATAAATGTCAACTCATTGAGTAATTTGTGTGTCTCAAGTGTATCAACATGCTTCTTTATCGATTTCCCTTCCCTTGGCAACCCAAGCATTCATTGAAAATGTCCAAGTGAGAACTCCACCTTCAGATGTCAGTTCCTAATATGAATAAAGATGCAATTCTTCTTGGTATTATATTATTGTATAATATACATCAAGTAGTCATTAAATAAATTCTTATAAAATGGAGGTACTTGTGCCAAAATACTTGCACCTAATTTCTCTAGGGCCAATTTTAGTTGGTGATTCTCTGGATGTTCACTTCATAATTTTTGATAAAATTCCCCTATTAGTTGTGTGAAATTTATCTTTTGACTCCACTTGACCATCTTCCTCTTGACTTGGTAGGTCACTTTGATCTTCTAACATGGATTATCTATTAACTTCACTTCAAATTTCCCTCTGATGTGCTTGTGGATGTTCCATTTGGGATTCCTTTCTAAATTGTGATTTTTCCCTACTCTACCACCATGTAAATTGCCATGTTAGCTCCATGGCCTATAACCTCTTCCCCTACAAGGATAGTAACTACGTGCTCTCCTTGGTTAAAACTCTTTTTATTACCCTTGAGTAGGGTAGGTTACCTCCTACCACATCAAATATCCTCTTCCTTTTCTGGGCCATGGTTTCCTCTAATGTAGTGGTCTTGGTGAGCATTCTATCCTTGTTGTTGCAATTCTTTGTATGTGAGCTCAAAATTCTTTCTCATCACTCATTTTTTAAAACCCTTCATGTTTCCACTTTTACCATGCCAAAATCCATACAATTGTACCAAAATGACTAGTATTTCATACAATTGCACAACAATTTGTACAAATGCATAAAAATTGGTACAAATTGTATTAAAATTATATAATTCACCTAGATTTCATACAATTAGCCTCCAAATCATACAAATCTTATGGAAATCATACAATATTCCTTGGAAGTGTATGATTTACCCCCAAATCATATGAATTGTACTAAAATCATAAAATTCCTCTACAATTTGTATAAATTTCACCCAAATCATACAACTAGTTTATGAAATCATACAATTGCTACTAATTCATACACTTAACCCTAAAATTATACAATTTGCCAAATTTTGTATGATTTTTCCTAGGGTTTCTATGAAAATTCTTAGTTATCCTTAAAATTATGTTTTTTGCCCTCAATTATTCAACTCTACCATCACTGTATCAATTTTCACTTCTAGCTATACAATTTTTCCTTCCAACTTGTATACTTTTGTTCCCTTGTGTAATTTTCCTTTGTACGATATTATTTCTTTGATATTCAACATGTAATTGCTATGAATCTCTTATCTATAGAAATCCTATCATCATGCATGCCTAGGGTTTAAATTTACCATTGTGTAAATCGTATAGTGATATTTACTTGTATGATTCCCTCTGTTGACATATCAATTTGTGGTTCCACTAAATTATTTCTCACAACAATGGGTTGACCAATCATAAAATTCAATTTATATTGATCAAGTGTATGATTTACCACTTTCAAATTTATAATTGTACTATTTGGAATTGTATCGTTGTCAACTATATGATTTGGAATTGTACAATTATCAACTATATGTTTTAGAATTATACAATTGTTAATCGTATGATTTGGAACTATACAATTGTCAACTATATGATTTAGAATTATATAATTCCCCAATTTAACAATTGCATGATCTCTATTTATTCTTTCTCAACTGCTACCTTATTCTAGAATTTCTCTCTGTCATGTTGAATGATTATTTGGTGAAGGTACCCTAGTTATCCAATTCTCATTTGGGTGACTTCTACTCTTATCACCCTAGACTAAGTTTACCTCCAAAATTGGTGAATGATTTCTTTACCTACTTTGACTACTTTCTTCTTGAAATCATTCTCTTCCTATTCCATCATGCTCTTGTCCACACATATATATTTTGTGGTGTTATCCTCTTGCTGCAAAACCTCATTGAATATTGAATAGGATTTCATATCTTTGAAGCAATCCTCTTCCTACTTCTATCCTTATTGGTTCTTGTTGATGCTTGGTGGTCACCCCAAATTTCCTTTGTTAGGGCACAATACCTTTAGATTTTGTAATGTTCCACTCTAAAATATACATCCTTTTTGTTAGCTTTTGATGGGATGGTAGTACAGGAAATACAACCACAAGATGAAAGATAACTAATCTGAGATAACTATAAACTAATGGCACAATAATATGCAGGAAAGTAATGAGATGAACATCTGCAAATAACTCAAAAATATGCCATTAATGAAAGTGACGAAAATAGTACAATGCTATATAATGGAGGACATGAACACTCCATGAACAGATATGAAAGGACTACATTGTACCATACTACTAAACTATACCACACACTCTCTATATTTACTACTACCTTGAAAACACTCACTATGAGGCCTTTATATAGGAAGATAGATTCCTTGGCCCTTACTCTACCTATCTACCTGATGTACAAGTGGACTCCTTGTACATTTACAACTTGCACATTGACACTTGTGCATTTATTACAATACTTGAAGTAACTAACTTTACTCTAAAGTAAACTCCTACTCTAGTTATGTACCAAAGGTGGTACATTTACATGACCCAAATGATGTAATATACTCTAACACCCCCATGTATTACATTATTTGGGTATTGAAGACTTTAGTCTTCAATATGGATCTTCTATCTGGTACTGGAGTTTGAGTTCTCCTTCTCTGTTGTTTGTGTCATGTTCAAGCAAGTAGTTAGTGTCTTCATAAAATGCTATCTTTGCTGAGAGAGCTTTGACTTCATGATCATCTGTAGGATCTTCTAGTTCTTCAATTTCTTGAATCCTTTGAGCTAAGTGTCCCTTCTGATTTCCTTCTCGATATTCCAATTGAGGATAATTGTATGGTCGCTGAAACTGTTGTTGATGAGGATTATTTTGAGCTTGATATTGCCTTGGTTGGAATGCCCTATTTGGTTGGCTTCCATAGTTTGTTTGATTTCTCTAATTTGGTTTCTGGGATTGAATCTGCAGTAATTAGTGCTATGACCTTTTCTCCTGCATACATGACAATATCTGTTATTCCATGGTCTTCATCCTTTTGAGGATGAGGTAACATTTCCTTGTGGAGTATCTTTTGAAACCAATGCATTGTTAGTCATTTCATCCTTCACTGTATTTTCCACCTCATATTCTTGAAGAATGTTAACTAGCTCATCAAATGATATATCTTTACTTAGAACTTGTAAAGATGTAACTAGATGTTTGTAGTTGTCTGGAAGAGCTCTCATGGTTACTTGAACAAGAAATTTATCTTTAACCTCTTCTCCTAAGGTTAATAATTTTCCTTTAATATCTACTACCTTCCTTAGGAATAGTTCTACACTTTCACCACTGTTCATTTTCAGGGAATGTAATTGAGTTTGAAGATTTAGGATAGTAGCTTTATTTTTCCCTTCAAATATTTTTTCTAGGGTTTTCCAAGCTTCTGTAGATGTTCCTGCTGAACTGATGTAAGGTTGTATTTCATCTGTGATGGAAAAAGTTATTATCATTAATGCTTTTGCATCACTCTCTTCAAACTTTTGAATCTTTGTATCACCTGAATTAGGTTTAGTAGTTATTCCTTTGACAATTTCCCAAAGCTTCTCAACTATTAAAATTGCCCTCACTTTGTTTTTCCATGAGGAGTAATTTGGACCTTTAAGTAGTTGAGATTCTATAAGGATGAATTTATTTGTTGTCATGATGATCCTTGTTGGCTACCTTATATCTCCCTAATTTAGTTTGATAAGAAATTTCCAAAACCTAGTTTTTGTAGGACTCCTTATGTCTCCCTAGTGATTGGAATGCGTTATAGCAAGTAATAGTTCACCTTTTGGGTTGATTTTGTAATATTTTGTAAATAACAATAATCAACTCCTATTTCACCTTATCTCTCCTAATGAACTATGCACTTATCAATTTGAAGTTCTCTATGGTTGGATTTCTTTTGTCCCTTTAGTATGAGTATGAGACAAGTGTAAGTAAATAATTCCAACTCCTTTAAGTAAATAATGAACTTCCTTTTATAGCCCTTAATATCCAATAGTTTAATATTTCTAAATTCCAATAATCTATGTTTGATGTAGTATACCTTATATCTCCCTAATTTTAGAATTTTAGAAAATAATGATATTTGCAATAATAATTTGTTTCCAAGTAGAAAACCTTATACCTCCTATGATATTAATTGCAAATATTGTATTTTAGCTAGAGTGATAATACTATTTAAGGATAAGAATATTAACTCCTTGATTTGCTCTCAAATCTATTAAGGTTGATTTTGCAAATAACTTTAAATGCAAAAGATAATGATAATTTCAACCTTATATTATCCCTTATTACTCCTTATGAAAGCAAATTAATCAACCTATATAAAATAATACCTTAGTAAGGTTGATGAGCACTAAAACTCCTTGAAATGTGTTGTATCCTCTTGTTGGTTTATGATAGGCTAGTGGATGTCCTCTTATGACAGTCTTAAATGCACCTTTGACTCCTTGACTTCAAGCTTTGAATACAATGCAGGCTTAGAATGTGCTTCGACTCTCTCCAAGAGCGCTCCTTTTTATGGTGGCTACAGATGCGCTACCACCTTATTGATGGGTGTGCCAAGTGGCATGAGGTATTACCAATATTCTTTTATCTCCTCCTTGAGTAGCACTTGTCTTTGAGGAGCATTAGACCATGTGGTGCAGGATGAATTCCTTCTTGTTGAGCATTTGAAAATTCTTGGATGTTAGGGCAATGATGGAAGGCATTACTTAGATGGGCACCTTTCTCTTGAGTGTTGGAGATAAGATGAGAGTGTTACTTGGTTGAGCGCTCTTCCTCCTTGAGTGCAAGCATTAGGGTTTGAAGATTCTCTTACACCTTTGTGCCAAGTGGCACAATATTCCCTCCTTGTCAAGACAAGTGTTTGAGCCTTCTTTGCATGCACTCTTACCTTCAATGTACCAATGTCTTAAGGCTTCTCAATGTATTCTTACCAACTATTGCAAGCTTTCTTTTGCCTCCTCTATGACAAAAAATTGTGAGATGGCTCCTCCTTTTCTCCAGCGAAGATGGATGATGTATTCCAACAAGGTTGGCTCCAGCTATGAAGATTCTCAAGCATTGCAATGGTGCTCCCTCTTGGCTGGTGGTTCTTCCACATTGGAGCTTTGGTAAGACACTCCTTGTTATACATAGGATGTGTTGCGTTGTCCTTTGTATTGTCCACCTTGCAATGAGTGCTAGTTTCTTACGTAGGATTGTTGTTGTTGCTTGTTGTGTAGACGTTGAGTTGGTGTCTTGATACACCTTGGTGATGCGGATATCGAGCTCTCTAGGACTAACTCTATTCTCAAGCACCTTGAGTGTGCTTTCACCTTGCTAGCAGTGGATGTTGAGCCCCTTTGGAATGGCTCTCTACTCTTCTCAAAGTTTTCTCCTCAAACTTCAGTGATGTGGCCGCTTGGAGACCATGTCTTGCTGCTTGTAATAGTGTCTTTAAGACACTCTTTCTTTGTCCTATTTTGTTGTAACTGAAAGGACAAAGCTGGTGCCAATGTAATGCAAAACCCTTTGCAATAGATTAGGATAAAATATTATATTTTGCACCGAAGTTATACGTCTCCTATTGAAGCTTCCCTTGCTTCTTAAATATGGTGGCACTCTGCTCTATTCCTTGAGAGCAAGATGTAATGTATTGTTGCCTTCTTTTCTAGACAACACTAACCTCTAACTCTTTACTTGGATAACTTTAGCACCAATGAATCCAAGCTCTTAACCATGCAACTAATTTTAGAGGTTTAACTTTGCACTAATGTTCACTTTAACTAAAAATCCTTAGTGAACTTTCAATAACTAATATAGTGCAATAATAGTTTCTCCTTATTACTCCTGTAAATGAACCCTCAAAGTAACTCGAAATATGCACTAATTTTCATTGCAACTTAAAATACTTAGTGCATCTTAAGAAATTCTTAAAACAACTAGTATAGTGCAATATTGATCTCACCTTATCACTCCTTCTAATGAACCTTAAATCATGCACTAGTAATCTCTGCAACTTAATGTAGTCTTCTTTGTTTCAACTAAACAATAGGAAGATGATATTTTTATTTCTATCGAAATATATCCAACTCCTATTTAATGTGCAGGTAATAACCTTAAAAGAAACTCTCTTCTACACTCCCTTGAAGACTTTAAAATGAATCCACTCCTTGCAACTTTTAAACTAATATGGTGCTTAATGAATCTTAATAAAGCTAAAGTTCAACTAATGAACCTTTTGCACCCAAGTTGCTTACCTTTAAGATCTCTGAATATGGTGGATGTCTTGGTGATTCGATTCACCAAATTGCTGCCCTTAACTAGATGAACTTGCAGCTCTACTTGGCTGTCCGAAACAGCTCTCTAACTCACCTTTTTGTAGCTCTAAAAACCCTCTAACTTGCTGCCCTTTAACTGTAGTAGGTGACTTCGATTCTCCTTCAGGATGTATCCTAGAAATCTGAACCTTGATGCTGTCCTAATTGCTGCTCTTTCACAGTCAATATTCTCCACTGAAATGTTATCCTTGAAACTCAAAAATTTGGTAGGAAACTCCTCCAAATCATAGCTGAGTTTTTCCTTCAAGAACCCTTCAGTATTTTGCTATAGATTAAGCAAACCCCTATCTCTGAAATGTGCCTTCTAGCTATCAAAGGCAATCTTCAAATCTCTTGGATTTGGTAGTAATGTTTGGCTCCTTTCTCCTTCAACCTCCTTGTCGAATTCTGACTTCAATCTAGGCCTTCTTCTCAAGAATCTAAAAGTCTTGAGGTATTCTAAAGTTTGGCTAATTCCTTGCCAAATATTTCTCTCTTGGGCTTGTTGTCGGATGGCGATAATTGTCCCAATTTCTTCACTATCAAGAACTTCTCCTTGGTAGTGAATTTCTCCAATGAGTTCTCCTAGGAACTCCTCCAATGGCCTTCTATGAACTCTGTAATAAGGCTCTCCAAGCCTTCTCCTTGTTTCTCCTTGAGACCTCTCCTAGGTCTTCAATCTCGTAGCTCTTATGGTCTTCCAAATGAGACCTTTCCTTCAACCTTCTACTATGGAAGTGTTGGTAATGAGATCTTCCTCTTGGATCTCTGTAGTCTACTACTTCTGGAATCTGGAACAGGACCTTGCTAGTCCTTCTTCTACAATCTACAGGCTTCAATGGAGATCACCAACCTCCAATCTTCCAAAACTGGGAGTTCTTTAATGAGACCTCTCGTAGGTCTTCTTTAGTTTCTCTGGCTGATTTCTTCAATCTGCAATGGAGATCACCAATATCCTATCTTCTTCTGGACTCTTCTCTGGAGTCTCTTGAATCAATAGTAAGGCTACTATGGCCTTTTCTTCTTTTGCACTCTACAGGTCTACAATCTCTAGTAATGGGACCTTTTGTACAGGCCTCCAAATCTCCAATCTTCCACTTGTTGCTTCTAGTGCTGGATTGATTCCAAAGAAGATATTCTTCCTAGATCTATGTAGGAAGCTTCCCAACTTTCTTTGAATCTCCTTTCCCTACAACAAAGTATTAGGACTGTAATGGAAGAAATTTTAAATCTAGAGATAATCAGTCTTCACTAGTTGATTTGTCAAACTAGTGGAATCCTTGTTGAGTCCTAGTCTTCACGAGTTTTTTTGCAACCCTATGGAAAGACTCTAGCCAAATGCAATCTCAAAAATTCTGTAAATGAGATTTTTGGATTTCTCTCAATCTCTCTTGTGGCTCTCCCTATCTTCTAACTAATCTACCATGGCTTTGATACCACTATTAGCTTTTGATGGGATGGTAGTACAGGAAATACAACCACAAGATGAAAGATAACTAATCTGAGATAACTATAAACTAATGGCACAATAATATGTAGGAAAGTAATGAGATGAACATCTGCAAATAACTCAAAAATATGCCATTAATGAAAGTGACAAAAATAGTACAATGCTATATAATGGAGGACATGAACACTCCATGAACAGATATGAAAGGACTACATTGTACCATACTACTGAACTATACCACACACTATCTATATTTACTACTACATTGAAAACACTCACTATGAGGCCTTTATATAGGAAGATAGATTCCTTGGCCCTTACTCTACCTATCTACCTGATGTACAAGTGGACTCCTTGTACATTTACAACTTGCACATTGACACTTGTGCATTTATTACAATACTTGAAGTAACTAACTAACTTTACTCTAAAGTAAACTCCTACTCTAGTTATGTACCAAAGGTGGTACATTTACATGACCCAAATGATGTAATATACTCTAACACTTGTGTGTTCCTTGTCAAATTTAAGGGTGTATATTGTACCTCATTCTGCTACCTAGGTCATCTTGGAGTGAGGTCAATTTATTCCCCTCATTTATTTATGTAAAGGATCTAAATATTTTATACCCACAATCACTTGTTACAACCCTCCTTTATGACCTAGTTGTAATCATGTAGTTCTTGGAATTCCTTTTTGGTGATCCTATTGTTGACTTGGCTCCCCTCTTTCCCAAGTTCTAGGAGTCACTTCCAAAAATTCTATATTGGCAAAGTTTCCATTACACTAGGCTCCTAGTGATAATTATCATAGTACCCTCAGTCTATGATCCATGTTCCTTAGTTGTCTTATCCATATTTGTTTTTCAAAATTATGTTGCAGGGAAAAACTTGCCAAGGCTTCCCTATAGTCATCTAAAAAATTAGAGACAATACTTGAGTCATTACAACTATCATCTCATTAAGAGGACCATTATGGTGGCATATCATCACTTCCCTCCTTTACCTTATTAATTATTGATATGTTGTAACATAGGTGTCTAGCTCATGATGAGTATGTGGTTCTTATATTCTCAACAAAAATTCATCACTATTGACTATTGATTCTTAGCAATAACAAAATTCCTTCATCACTAGAACCACTAGAATCTTCTTGTTGATTCCCTTGTTTTTCAGGTTATGTGAGGTTCTCTTCAATATCTGTAGATTCCTAAAACACATCATGTTGATGAGACTACCTATATGGAATCATTTAAGGCCATATGACCCATCTTGGGTAGCCCTAGAGCTCAATAGTGGTTTTCACCACTCAAACAAGGAGGAATTCCCATTTGTAACCAGGACCGTCCCACCAAGGGATGACCTTTAGAGACTATCTAACCCCAAGATAGTATCAAGTCAGGACAAGTTTTGAATCCCATGCAATGATTAAATCAGTTATATGTACCAGCTAAGCTTAACGACATACCAGCCAATTGTGGGAAAGTTTCAAGAATGGGTAGTTATCTTTCTTAAATATAACCACTTCTTGGCTTCCCTTGTAAGCTTGGACTCCCATTTGGAAGTCTATATAATGATACCCAACCTTCATTAATCATATACCAATTTTCATGCAACAAAGTACTATCAAATTGAGGATCAAAGAGAGATTTCACTTCTAAGCAATGAAGTGCTGCCAAATTTTAACTACGAAGCTTCCAATCCTTTTGCATTCTTATCTCCATGAAAAGTATGCTAATGGATCATTTTGAAGGTTGAAGACTACATCCATGTTCTTTGTGCAATATAATTTCCTTTCTTAGATGTTGAATTCTATCCCTTAATTTTTTCTCCATGAACACACCAATTCATCGATCAATCCATAGATCGAACCTAGTGTCACCTCACACCAGCCACAAGAAAATTGCTCGTAGATTAGCAAACGTCTCTCTCAGATATGGCCCGTAGGTATGGCCATCTCTCTTAGAGATATCCTGTAGCATAGAGATCCATTTCCTATTTTCTTTCTTTTGTTAATATTTAGTAGCATTTTTATTACCGTTTAGCATAGATAGATTTCATTTCCATGCATGCATTCAACTTATTTTAGTTTCTTTATCATTTTATTTTCTATTAATATGGGCCTTATCTTGAAAGTCTTTGCATATGCTTTTAATGTTCTTTAAATATTCTTGTGTGCAAATCACATGTATCTATGAGGAAGCAACAACATAAAAATTCACATATCAAGATCATCATTGCAAGTCCCAAAAACCTATCCCAAATTAGTTTGTGGATGCAAAAATACACCCTGCATAGTATATCTATTGCTCTATTTGTAACTCATTGTATCAATATTGGTAGCAATCCCTTAAAGGGGATCCTATTTGTAACCTTCTTGGAAAAGAACAAGATATTATTAATAAAAAGGGCACCGTCCATCATTTTCTTTCATTTTGTTCTTTATCTTTATGATTATATATTGATTTGTCATATTTTGATCTTGTATTTCATTTTATGGATGTATGGTATTTTTTAATATTTTTAGTGGTGATCATGGTGGGATCTAGTCCCTAATTTTTATTCATTCAACTAATTGTTGTCTATTTTTCTATTTGTAGATTGCAAGTCTGATCATTTGACATAGATATGATTCCTATTCTTAATTGTCTGTTATAGAGATGACCCCTATTTTGGACCATTCGATCCTAAGATAGCTTCATTTTGTAATCATCTTGACCCAAGATAGCCTTTGTTTAAAACCGTATTGACCTGAGATGGTCGTAAATATGGTAAAAAAAGTTTTAGGGGGCTCCACCCTTGAACCCATTGAGAGGGGGGTCAATAACCCCCCTATGTCCCTCCTTTATGGATGCTCACAATATAAGAACAACATGTGGGAAGGAAGACAATCCTTGATCAAGAGCACAACATATTCAAGCCATTAAAATGGGATATTTATCAAATGTAGGCTTTCAAGGTGAGTATGTATGTGCTATTTCTATGTGTTTATGATTAAAAGTTGCATAAAAAATTATGTTGCAGAGATTAGATACAAAAAATCATAAGTGTTGGGCTTATGTCTGTGATTGTATCTGGTCCAGATGACCCCTATATGCAACCATATCTTATGATACGGTCCTTATTGATGATCGTACATGTGCAGGATTACCCCTATATAAAGTCATCTCTACTTGATATGACCCCTTGTCTTCTAGTTTTTGGTCAGATTGCTTGCTACCTGACCATAGGCTACTCATGTAGGGTTCTACATATTATAGGTTTCTAAAAAGTAAAATGTTTATTATTTAGAAATTTAAATTTGAAATGTTATTTTTATGCATTAGAGTACTATTAGTAGCTGAAAGTTACATTAATATACTATTATTCAACAAAGAGGATAGATTCCACTGGGTTTTGTTTAACATATATGCTCCTAATTATCCTTCCAAAAGGAATCTATTATGGAACTCTTTTACTCAATTGAGGGAAGTCTTTTCCTTGGAAGCATGGATGCTGGCTGGAGATTTCAACTCCCCTCTTTTCCCCATAGATAAGAAAGGAGGATCTTAGATCACTAAGAGTTCTTATGAGTTCTTTGAGTTCTTATGAGTTCTTTGCAAACATTGTTGATAGCAATGAATTAATGTATATTAATCTTAGAGGACCCAAATGCACATGGAGCAATCGCATGAAAGGAGATCAGCTAATCCAAATCTGCCTTGATCATGTTATCATTTCCACCAATGCCATTCCTAGATTTGGTGATACCATTATGTCCTCTCTAACTAGAATTGGCTCTGATCATAATACATTGATGTTTGACAGTGATCCTCATATCTCCACTTTAAAATACCCTTTTAGATTTGAATCCATGTGGCTCCAATATACCAATATCAAGGCTTTGATCTCCCAATGGTGGGCTCACCCTTTTCTTGGATCTAAAGTCTCCCAAGTGAGAAAAAAATTAAGATACGTTAAGTTCAAACTCAAACAATGGAATAAGGAGGTCTTCAGGAACATCTTCCACAAAAAACAACAAATCCATACACAACTCACTAATATTGAGTTGTCAATGCAGCACGGTGATCCTAACCCCACTCTCCAGGAAATAGAAAAGATTCTTCTCTCAGACTTCCATAATATTCTCCAAAGTGAAGAAGTTTTTTGGAAATAAAAGTCTAGGATCACTTGGCTAAAAGAAGGTGATTCCAATATAAATTTCTTTCATGCCACAACTATGAGACATAGAGAAATAAAAAGAATCAAGGAGTTGGTTCAACATAATGGAGAGATAGCATAGATATTTTGGAAATTAGAACAAAGACATTAACTTTTTTGATGAGCTACTCAGGCCCATTCCAGAATGTGATCCTCAAACCTTTGATAATATTATCTAAAATATCCCAAGGTTAGTAACAATTGAAAAAAATCAATTGTTACTCAAAACCCTCACTACTGAAGAAATTCATAATGCTATTTTTTCATGCAAGGTGGGAAAGCACTAGGTCCTGATGGATTTTCCTATATTTGTTTCCATAATTTTTGGGACATTGTGGGTCCATATGTGGTCTCTGCTATCCAATAAATGCAAAGAGATAAGAAAATTCTAGGAGACATCAATTCCACTTTTTTAGCTCTCATTCCCAAATTCAATCATGCCCACACCCTTTCTAACTTCCACCCCATCAGCTTGTGCAATATCCTTTATAAAATCCTCACCAAATCCCTAGCCACCAAACTCAAACCCAGTCTACCCTTCATAATAGCCCCAAACCAAGGTAGCTCTTTTCAAGGGAGACAAATTGCAGATAACATCATCACCATCCATGAAATCATTCACTCCATTTCCAAAAGGGGTAAGGTGGATCTCCTTCTCAAGCTTGACATGAATAAAGTCTTTGATAGAGTTTCCTAGGATTTCCTATTCTCGGTCCTCTCCAGGTTTGGTTTCCACCCTGAATGGATTGCTCTTATTAAGGAATGTATCACTTCTACTATTTTTTTTGTCCATGTGAACGAATCCCCTGCTAGCCATTTCAAGAGATTCAAAGGCCTCCAACAAGGGGACACCCTCTCTCCATTTTTGTTCATCATCATTGTTGAAGCCTTAAGGAGAACCCTGAACCATGCCTACTCCATTGGGAATATTTTTGGTATCAAACCTATGTCTTCCCTTCAAGCCACCCCTCACCAATTTTTTGTTGATGACACCATCTTATCTACCTTTGCATCCATCCATCAAGATTAGCACATCACATCCATCCTACTTTCCTTTGAGAATGCTACTGGACAAAAGGTAAATTTCAAAAAAATCAAGGTCTACTTTATCAATGCTCTAGGAAGACATCAAGCTTGCATTACTTCCATATTAGGCTGCTCCATCACCACTTTCCCAGCTACCTATTTAGGGTTTCTCCTTTTTGAAGTCCAATCTAAGAAATCCCTTTGGAATACTATTATTGAGCGCATCCAAAAAAAATTGGGTAGTTGAAAAGGGAGTCTCCTCAGCCAAGAAGGCAAAGCCACTATTCAAAGTATTCCTATTTTCTTCCTCTTCATATTTTAGGTTCCTATTGAAGTGTGCAATAAAATTGAGCAGATCCAAAAAATTTGTGGTCAAGATCAAATACTAAGTAGTACATTCATCTAGTTACATGGAATCATATTTTTTCTAGAAAAGACTATGGTGGCATCGAAATTTGGAGGGTCCATAACATGAACATGGTGCTCATAGCCAAGCAAGGATGGTGTACCCTCACCAATAAAATATCTCTTTGGTTTTCTATCATCAAAGCCAAATATTTGTGGTATCACAAGAATTTTTTGGATGATCCTGAACCCATCTATGGATCAGTTGTATGGAACTCTATCATCAAAACCAAGTAGATCATTAAAAAGGGTATCCGATGGAAGCTAGGTAATGGTGCCAAAATTAGATTTTGGAAAGATTTGTGGCTTGATAACTATCCTCTATAGAAGTGTGAGAACCTCCTATGCTTGAATCCTATGACTGATGCCCTATTTGGATCAAAGGTATGTGATTTATTCCTTTCCAATGGTCGATCTTGGAAATCTATACTAGATGACATCTTGACTAATGAGCATAAAAAAGAATCTATTGATCTTTCTAATTTGTTGCATATTTGCATCATTCCCACCTCCCCATTGGAATATTCTCTTCTTTGGTCTCCCACATAAAATGGTCTATTTTTATTTAAGTCTACCTAGTACCTCACTGAGAACCTTGGTCCTCCCTGGTTCCCTTCCATGCTCATCTAGAAACCCCACCTCATTCCCAAAATCAACTTTTTATTTTGGCTTGTTTTCCAAGATAATATTATCACCATCCCAAACCTTCATCATCATGGCATTCCTCTGCCCAACCATTGTTATCTCTACCATGCAAACTATGAGTCTACCCAACATATATTTTTGTCTTCTCCCTTCTCCCAATTCATCCTGTCATCCTTATTCCTTTACATTGGTATTTCTTGGGTCTCGCCTTCTCTGCTAAGTGATATGTGTGTCCAATGGTCCAACCCTTCTGAAGGTCATCACCTCAAGATATTTTGGTCTTTCTACCTTCTCCACTTCTTGTGGGATATTTGGAAAGAACATAATGCTCATGCTTTTAATGACTCAATTCATAATGAGAAGTATGTTCTTTCTAGAATCTTTGTTTCATATGCAAAAAAAGTGTCCATAACCCATAGATATTATGATCCTGAGCCAAATTATGAAGCTCTTATGACATATTCCCTCAAGATTTCCAATGGTAATCACAACCATGTCTCTCCCAGGACTGATCATTCCCTTGTCAAATGGACTACGTTTCCTAAAGCTAAATTTTTATGGAGCAGCCAAAGGAAATCCTGGGCCTATTGGCACAGCAGGAATTGTTAGGGACAATTTAGAAAATATCATTTTATCCTATGCTAATAACTTATGCCATAATTCCAGTCACTTCATTGAAGTCAGGGCTCTCTACTAGGGTATTGCTCTCATCCATAGTATGTATATCTCCAATATTCTAGTGGGAGGGGGCTCCAAAAACATCATAGGATGTATTTCAATAGAAAACCTCTCTGTTTCATGGAACATCTCCAATATGATCAATGAAATAAATCATCTCATGATTTCTTTCTCAAATATTAGGGTGAATAACATATACAGGGAAGGAAATCATGTTGCAGACCACTTGGTAAATATGGGAATATATGAACAAAGCCTCACAGTGTGGAGAGATTCCTTTCCTTTGTCCCTAGCTGATGTCAACAATACTGAACTCAACCAATAGTAGGCACAGGAGTTGATAATTTAGTAACCAATATTTTTAAATTTTATCTCAAGTTTACTTTTTTATCACCACTATGATTGGTCAATCTTCGATGGGCAAGTCAGATTCCATCAATTGGTTATAGCTGGATCTTCTCTCTCTCACACAAATGTCGTGCAATTTTTGTCATGGAGGGAATGAGGTTTCAAATGTAAGGAAAATTTTATATTGCACCACTAAATAGAATGATGGTCAAGGTCCAAATAATGCCAATGTTTAAATTTATCCCCTTGTGTGAGGTCCTGTTGTGGTTTGGGTTACTGCCCCTGCGTGGGTTAGTTTATCCTCTTTTTTAGCTTGGTTGTTGTCTCTACCCTTGTGTGGGTTCTAAAAGGTTTTTTGTGATGGTTTCTCTTCTAATGATAGTTTATTATTGGATTCCTAGATAGGGTTGTTGCTCTTATTATTTTTTATCTTCGTGGAGCTTATCGAAATATTACTTTCTTTGTAAAAGGTTACGGACCCTTTCAAAACCCCTTTTTACCGATTAAAAAGAGAGCATGGAATGCTGTATGATTTTACTTTATTTTGCATAAAATAAAAATAACCCCACACACCATGTTTCACTTTAACATTAACGAGTTATATTTCATCACCAACCATTGATCGAGACCAGCGATGGTGGGCTTCATCTCCATCCGTTGGCTCGCACCCTAGAAACTTAGTGGTCAAAAGTGAGTGGCTTTTTAGACTTCATCACTAGAAGGTCCCCTACTCTTGGGTGCACCTAGAGTGGGAAGGATTAGTAGAGCCCTTTTACCATGGGGCTCTTTAAAATAATTAATGAATGTAGCTATCATTACTATCCATGCCTTAAACATGAGGGTTAAGGGAAAGTGAGGCTTCATCGATACCAGGACATTAGACAGTGCAACCCCTTCAAAGAGGTAATTTGTTCCCATAAGGTTACCTTGAACAATATCCAATAGGAAGCCACTTTTTGCCATTTGAGTCACATTCCTCTATAGGGGATGTGCTCAAACTACCTTTTAGTAGTTTTCTATTTTTTTTACCCTTAGTTTCATAGGAATAGGGGTTTTCAACATCAAAATGCACTAAAACAATTATAGGAACTCACACTTAAAACTTAAATGAGATAATCACATTGTTTTCTTATGTGTTTCTTTGTTGTTTGATTAATCCACCTCATGGTAATAACATGCGGTCAAGCTCAATCAAGAGCTAGCACTACTAAAAATTTGCAAGGAGACATGGAACATCTCCAATTTAGTCCAGAGGACATGGCCATCCTTGAATGGCATCTTGGGTTTTGTCATAACACCAATACCATCTACAAGGGAGTCAGACCTTCAAGACATCCCTATTAGGGAGGCACCCATAGGTCCTCCAAGAAACCTTCCTGACTTGGACACCTTGATAGAATTTTATAAAAAGAATAATCCACCCACTGAGGGGCCTAGTAGGTCGGTGCCACGGGTTCACATTTTGACTTGCTCTATACATCAATCAAAACATGAACATGAGTATACACCATGGCCTAGCCTGGATGAGCAAGCCACCCTACTTGATCGACCAAGGATGAGTCAAAAATATGCCCATCTAGATAGGTACGACACTCATAGTAAGATAGCCACATCAGCCCATGCCTTTCTTATAGATGAGGAAGAGGAAGACTCAAGTCATCCTCCTACTCCTCATGAAGGGTACTCTACATGAGCATGTTGTACCTCTATGCAACCCAAGTATACAGAGCTTACATTTAAGCTTGAATATCATGCATTCCTCATATATGAGGAAGAGGACCCAAGTCATCCTCCTACTCCTCATGAAGAGTACTCGATGCAACCATGTTGCATCTCTACATCGCGTAACTATATAGATCTCATTCATAAACCAGAATATCAGGTCAATGCGACCTTTAGGAATCATGGAAAATAAGTAATAGATCCTACTAGGGAGAAATACAAGATAAACCCATCCATATTTTAGATACAAGGGTACACAGACCCCACATAATTGAGCAATGAAATCATACTCATCAGGCACTTAGGCCAAATATTAACAAACAACAATAGTTGGATCAACTCCGGTTGGACCAACAATAATTAAATCAACAATGGGTGGACCCACAATGGGCACACCTACAAAGGTTGTATCAACAAAGGATACAACAAGAGCAACAAAAGATACAACAAGAGCAATTGCAAAAGGTATTGCATGAAGCGGTGCCTACACCTAGCACCCATAGGATGCAACAATGCATAAGACACCCAATACAGTATCAAAATATTCTCCCTCGACCATACCAAAATCACGTTCAACATCAAAGGCCACTACCTGGTTATCATCAAGAACCTCATACTCCTCAATAGTACCAAGATCAACAAGAGGAGGAATTATATGAAGAGCCCCAATAGGGACATTAGGAACAAGTAGATACCTACCTTGAATCCATTTATGATGAGGTACCTAATTATCATACTTATCACCCACCTCAACATCAAAATCGGCCCCCCTACCTAATCAAGGGTGACAACAAGTAGATCATATCATTTATCCAGAGGCATACAAAGTGCTAACTGATCAAATAAATTCATTAGAAAAACAAGCTCAAAGTTTGGGTTATCAAAAACCCACACTAAAGCAGCTTAGCAATCAACCTCTACATCCATCAGTGCCATCACCACCATACCCACCGCATTTCGAGATGCCTAAACTCAAAAAGTTTAAAGGTGACGAAGACGTGCAAGAGCACGTGATAAGCTTCATCAATATGTGCTTTCATATTCAAGACAATGACTCTTTGATGTTGAGAACCTTCCTTATAACATTAGTTGGGGGTGCTTTGGAATGGTATAACCATCTACCATGCCATAACATATACACCTTTGAGCAATTAGTCAATGCATTTTTGGAATGTTTTGCCTTTAGCATTAGGAAAAAGGTAAACTTGACTGACTTGTCTAGCCTTCATCAATTTGATGATGAGCCAATCATGGAATATGGAAATAGGTGGAGGAAGGTTATGTCAAAATTACCTTTCACCTTACCCATCATAGAACTTACTCGAATGTTCACTAGGAGTTGTTTGAAGCAAATCTCACTTCTATTACAACTACAACAATACCAAATATTCAAGGAGGCCTTAGCACAAGCCAAGGTCATTGAGGACATCAAGGTCCAGGAGGGTGACATTCAACTCTACAAAAAGGAATGGCCAAACAAGAATATTAAAGGTGGCAACACGCAAAAAAAAATGGCCCTAATCAATCAAGTTGTTTTGAGTATCCCCAGATCCTCAAACCAGGCCACACCACCTCAACTACTAGTGCAGCCTAATTATTAGGCTCAGCCTCCATCGGCCTAGTATCATACATAATAGAATCAAATACAAGGCCAACAATGTCAACCACCATGATAATATACTCCTTTTCTAGAGACATTAGCATTGATCTTCAATCGATTATGTGAGGCATGAGCAATCAATATTCTTGAGATCCATCCATTGAATCCTAATAAGCCTAGATCAAAGGGGCATAGGAAAGATCTATATTGTGCTTACCATCAACAAAGAGGTCATGACATTCAAACATGTTACCCCTTTAGAGATTTAGTACAGGATATGATCGAGAGGCAAGAGCTTTAGATTGGCAATCCTCTTACCCCAAACAACCAACAAATAGGAATCTTCCAAGACCCCTTACCCACACATGAAACAAACACAACACCTACCACTCAAGCAGAGCAACCTAGGTAGGTGAATTAGGTGTAAAGTAATTTTGGGGCTGCTCAAGGTATCACACCTTCCCCCCACACAAAAAAATAAAAATTTCATCAAAAAAACTTCAAAAAAAAATTAAAACAAAAAGCTCCAAAGGCACCTAATCTCTTTGGTCAACTCACAACAAGCTCCAAAGGCACTTAAGCCCTTTGGTAAAATCACAAAAATATCCAAAGGCACCTAAGCCCTTCGGTCAATTCACAAAAATATCCAAAGGCACCTAAGCCCTTTGGTCAACTCACAAAAAGCTCCAAAGGCACTTAAGCCCTTTGGTCAATTCACAAAATGCTCCAAAGGCACCTAAGCCCTTTGGTCAACTCACAAAAATCTCCAAAGGCACCTAAACCCTTTGGTCAATTCACAAAAAGCTCCAAAGGCACTTAAGACCTTTGGTCAATTAAAAAAATGCTCCAAAGACACCTAAGCCCTTTGGTCAAATCACAAAAAGCTCCAAAGGCACTTAAGCCCTTTGGTCAATTCACAAAAAGCTCCAAAGGCACTTAAGCCCTTTGGTAAATTCACAAAAATCTCCAAAGGCACTTAAGCCCTTTGGTCAATTCACAAAAATCTCCAAAGGCACTTAAGCCCTTTGGTCAATTCACAAAAAGCTCCAAAGGAACTTAAGCCCTTTGGTCAACTCACAAAAATATCCAAAGGCACCTAAGCCCTTTGGTCAATTCACAAAAATCCCCAAAGGCACTTAAGCCCTTTGGTCAATTCAAAAAAAATCAAAAAAATAAAAACCACAAAAATATTGGAAAACCACAAAACATCAAAAACATTTGCACTACATCATCATGTATTTCACACCATTGCACTTATTTCTTAGTTGCATTAGGTATATTCATCCATTGTACTTGCATTAAGATAAATTATGCTTGCATTACTACACATAGCACCATGTTTGTATGACTATCATGAGTCTTAAACCAACCTTTTCCATCATCATCATCATTAGTAGTTTTCCTTATGAGCTTTTTCTTATTAAGCGGTCCTCATAAGATAGGGTAGATACCGGATGAATATCAACAATGATATTTAGACAACCACTAACTATTTTACACACATATTTTAGTTTGCAAAATATCATAGGGAAAACCCTCATATTCTACATACCATTACCATCCACATTCCCCTTTGTGAGTAAATATTTTTTTCAACACATCCAATAAGTTGCTATAGGATGTTCACTAGGGTTTTTGATCATTCAACCATCCCTAGTTTTCTTTTCAGATAGTATAGAAAGATATCTTGATTTTTTTAAGTAGGATCTTGCTTTAAGAGTAACTTGTATATCTCAAAATACCAAACACAAATTCACATATTAAAATCCAAGTTTGAACGAAGAAGGATGATTCTACAATGCATTCCTTGCCACCTTGAGCAAAAGGTTTTCCTTACTCATCCTATTATGTGCATGGTTTAGGATGCTGAGAATTGAAAAAAGGACAAGCTCTCATTTACTTAAGAAAAAATACCTTGCTCCAAAAAAATGATCAAGTATCCCTCAAAGAAAAAAAAACAACAAACAATGTTTTTTACCACTAACAAATAAATCCCCTTTACTACTAAAAAAGAAAGAGCAAGAATTCCAGAATAATGAAAAGAAAAGAAGGGGGTAATAAGCTCAAATCCCTAGAATCCCCAATAATTCAAAATCCATGGGAAAATATCCATTTAAACAATGGGTTGAATGAAACCCACCTGGGAATGCAGTATTCTTATGTATGGAAATATGTCTATCACATTAGCGACCTTTTGTACAAATCAATGTTATCTTGTGAATGAGCTAGCTTTTGGTGGCTTGTATTGCCTAATAGTCTAATCCAATTGTGTTAAAAATTAGGATAAATATGACCATAGGGTGATATTCATTACAAGAATAGGTTGAGTTAAACCCGCATGGCAATGGGATAGTCTTATGCATCATATTAATGAAAAATACTATGCACACATAGGGAAATTGACTATTTGGATCCTCCTAGTAGATTTCTATCTTACAAAAGTCAAGTACAGTCAGTATACAACTTTTGATCTGGTAAACTAGGGTGTTTGAGTCTCATTAAATACCTTGTTATGCCCTCATAACATCTCACTATCTCACATCCATATTTTACATTTCACCATATCATTCCATACAATTCAACTTCAAATGTATGACTTCTGAGAAAGGGTTAAAACATTTGGATTAATGAATTTCATACATTTTGTGGTGCTTACATTTAGGTTGCTTTGCATCTTATATTCATTCATTATGTTTTAGCATATAAACACAAACATCAAATTTTGCATCATCATGTCATTTACACATAACATCTATGCATACATAATCAATGTTTGGAGGAGGACGTTTTTTGTAGGACTGCCCAAACTATCAAACTTGTTTCGGCCATATCTCACTCATCCGGACTCGGATTGAGCTAAAATTTTGAGGGTAGATGCCTGAAAAACCCTAGAACATCTCCACCAATTTTTAGATCATTTGGAGCAACACAGATCCTAGCGTATCCCAATGTGTGAACAAGATTTTTGGCAAGCGACTGTGCGAGGGTTTCATCTGGGTTGAGCAATAGCGGAGGTGATGGCGAGTGAACGAGCGGTTTCAGGTGATCGGATGGCTTTAGGGGAGTGAGGGGAAGGTAGGAATACAAATTTTCAAATCTCTACAGGTGGATCTACCCCTCAGAACTCATCAGAGATAGGTAATGCATGCGACAGCGAGAAAGCAGGCCCTGATTCAGAACCAGATGGCAAGGATCCTCCCGATAAGGGACACATGTTTAATGGGTCCCTCTCTCAAGACTGTGATTCCTCTCCTCGGTCTTATGCTAAGAAATTAAAAGGGTCTACGAAACCTCCTTCGGGTAGTGGAACCCTCTTACTCCCAGTGGGTGAAGACCTAGTAATTCCTGAAACCCTAATGGTGGATTACATTTCTGTTGAATCCCACAATATGGTGGGGAAATTTGTTGGAGGATGGCCAGATATGGAATCTATTCGGTGGTGGGCCTATACCAAATGGAAAACCCTAGGCAATATGGAGTTGGTTGCCCTTTCAAAGGGCTTTTTCCTCATTCGACTCAACAATGAAGAAGATGCCTCCCGGATCCTTACCAGGGGTCCTTGGTTCTTCGATCGAAAGAGTCTCTTTCTTTGGAGGTGGGGTGAAGATTTCAACCCCGAGATGCAGAGCATAAATTTTGCACCAATATGGGTTCGGTTTCCAGATCTGCCTACCCATTTTTGGCACGAAGATATTTTAAAGGGTATTGGCAAATATATAGGTGAGTTGGTTGCAATCGACCCGATGACCAGAGCACGCACTCGCATGGTACATGCTAGAATTTGTGTTAATGCCAATCTAGATTCCTAGCTTCCCACTCAGATAAATTTGGTTTATGGCTCCTATCGTAGATGTCAGGCCATAGAATATGAGAATAAGCCTGCATTCTGCATTGAATGCAAGGCTTAGGGCCATCTCAAAACCCAATGCCCATTGCTAAGAAACTCAAAGGAGATGAAATTCCCCAATACCTCTCAAAGTGGGTTGCATATTGGGTGGCAACAAGGCAGACCCCTACAGGGCAAGCAACAAAGCAGCTACTACCAGAAGAAGGATCAAATTCCAAAAAATTCCAAAGGAAAGCAGATTGAAATCCAAGATTCGAAGAATGATCATCCAAAGGTGAGTTCCATTTTTGCCTTCCAAAATTGTTTTGATGTTTTAAAAGGAACTACTTTTCATGGGCCTAAACCTGGTGAGGATGACATTACCTCACATCTAGCTGAAACCCTAGTTTCTGACCAAGATGAGCCTCAATCCTCGACCAGATCTGGGCCCTCCAATACTATCTCAAAACCTCCATCCACCCTGAGGGGCATATAGAAATTGGCAGTCCCATCTCAGACAAAGTGGAGAAAGAAGATAAATATGATTTCAGCCCCATTAACACTAGAAGTCTCAAGAAAGCTTTTGTTGACATCGGTAGTGAAAAGAAAAAAAGGGAAGACCCTCTATAAATGATCAGAAGAAAAAGGAAATAGAAAATGATATTGCAAATGGTACCCAAAAACCCTATTCCAAGATCTTCTCGGACAGGAGAAGGATGAATCAAAAAGACCCAAACCTCCCTTGCAACAATCTAAGGGAGGCCAAAAACTTTCCAAAAATTCTAAATGAGGATCCTCTCATGGAATGTGAGAGGCCTCAATAGTGTTGTCAAGCAAAGGCTTGTTTGCACTCTGAGGAAAGAACATAGACCCACTATCATAGTTCTACAAGAAACGAAGATTGACCAAAATAAAATCCAGAAAATCACAAATTCTATCTGGAAAAATGGTGAGTTTGCTTTTTGCCCCACTCAAGGTACGTCTGGGGGACTTCTCTGTATTTGGGACTCAAACAAGTTAGAAGGCAGAATCATTTCCTCTTCCGATAGGGTCCTCAATATGATGTTCTTCTATAAAAGCAGTAATTTCTCTTGGGTTCTGTCCAATGTCTACGCCCCTAACAATCCTCTCAGCCATAGGGGCCTATGGGATACTTTGAGTCAGATGAGAAGTGCTTTCTTAAACCTTCCATGGATTATCATTGGAGATTTCAACTCTCCCTTTTTCCTTCTGACAAGCAAGGAGGGAACCTGATGCCCTCCAAAAGCATTGAGGATTTTCATAACTTTGTCACTAATTGTGAGTTGATGGATGTTCAGACTAAAGGGGAAAAATACACCTAGAGCAATAGGAGAATTGGGGATCAACACATTCAAGTTAAACTTGATAGGTTTTTTTATCTCAAGAAGCTATACCGATGATGGGTGATGGCACTCTTATCTATCTTCCAGAGTTGGATCTGATCATTGTCCTTTATTGTTTGAAGTCGATAAAGGTCCTTGTTTCAAAATCCCCTTCATATTTGAAGCTATGTGGACTCAACACCCAGATTTGTAGATGCAAATTGTTGACTGGTGGTAATTTGACTATCATGGGTCCTTTATTTTTAGGGTTTCTCAAAAACTTAAGTGTGTCAAAGAAAATATTCGAGTCTAGAATAGAGAAGTTTTTGGTAACATATTTGAAAATAAGGAGAATATTTTGCAAAAGCTAAAAAGTATTGAACTCCAAATTCAGAATGGGCAGCTCAATGAACAACTCAGAAATGAAGAGAGACAGGTTCTTGCAGACTATCATAATGTACTAGCTAAAGAGGAGACTTTATGGAGGCAAAAATCAAGGGCCCTTTGGCTCAAAGAGGGGGACTCTAACACAAAATTCTTTCATGCCACTACCCTTAGGCACCAAAGTTTGAACAAAATTAAAGAATTAACTAGAAGTGATGGCACCATCATCAAGGATATTTTTGAGATCCGAAATGAAGCTTCATCTTTCTTTGAAGGCCTTTTGGGAGCCAACCCCCAAAATACTGCCCAGGCTGGTAGACAATTGCTCCACCATATTCCTAGCCTAGTCACTTCAGATATGAATTTGACTCTTATCAAACCCCTCACCCCTGATGAAATTAAAGAGGCCCTTTTTTCTATGCACCTTGATAAAACCCCAGGCCTTGATGGGTTTTCTCCCCAGTTCTACCAGACCTTTTGGGACATCATTGGGCCTGACATTTGTAATGCCATCATTGAAATTCAACAAACTAAATCTATACCCAGAAGTATCAACTCCACTTTCATTGCCTTGGTTCCCAAAGGGCCTGTTTGCAAATCTATGTCAGATTTCAGACCCATTAGTCTCTACAATGTTCTTTACAAAACTCTCACTAAAGCCATGGCTACAAGACTCAAGGAGATCCTTCCTCAGATCATAGACCCTTGTCAAGGTAGCTCTATCAAAGGAAGAAATATTACTGATGGTGTTATCACGTTACATGAAGTCCTTCATTCTGCCAGCCTTAACAAAAAAGTTGCCATGTTTTTCAAAATTGATATGAATAAGGTATTTGATAGAGTTAACAGATATTTCCTGATTGTTGTCCTTCTCAAATTTGGATTTCATAGGGAATGGGTTGATCTTGTTCACAATTGCATCTCTAATCCTTGGTTTTCAGTCCTGGTAAATGGATCTGCAGTAGGGTTTTTCCCTAGTAATAGGGGCCTCAGATAGGGAGATCCTCTCTCCCCCATCCTTTTTATCATTCTTGCTGAATCCTTGGGTAGAGCGCTCAAAAATTCCTGCTCCAATGACATAATTTTAGGCATTAAGGTTGCATCCAATTTAAGAGCCCTATCTCACCAGCAGTTCGTTGATGATACCATCATTGCTACTCATGCTTCTATGTGGGAAGAAAAAGCCATTAAGAGTATTCTTGATACTTATGAGGAGGCTATAGGTCAAAAAATAAATTATATTAAAAGCAAAATCTATTTCATCAACACTCCCCAAGAGAGACAAGCAAATATTGCACACATTTTTCAATGTGTTATATCTCAGTTACCTACTCAATATTTGGGCCTCCCTCTTTTCACCAGTGCTCTGAAGGAATCCATGTGGAGTAATGTTATTGAGAGGATTAACAAAAAACTTACAGGTTGGAAAGGGACCCTCCTCTCTCAAGCAGCCAAAGCCACCCTGACAATGGCTTATCTCCAAAGTGTTCCTATTTATTTCATGTCCATATTCAAAGTTCCTGCTATTATCTGCATGAAAATTGAGCAAATCCAGAAGAGATTTTTGTGGGTAGGTGTCGAGGATAGGAAAATATTTCATCTAGTCAGTTGGGACAAGGTGTGCTCCCCAAAAATTTAGGGGGATTGGGGCTTCAAAGAGTTTTTAATATGAACACAACCTTGTTAGCCAAGCAAGCATGGAAGGTTTTCACCAACAACAACCTTGAATGGGTCTCAATTATCAACAAAAAATATCTTCAAAACCGTTGTTTCCTAGATGATGATATTCCTAGAGATGGGTCCACTTTCTGGAAATCAATTATCCAAACCAGATCTCTTATTCAGAAGGGGATAAGGTGGCAACTAGGCACAGGGAGAAAAATTAATTTTTGGACTGACAAGTGGATTTCTAATCAACCACTTTTAGAGAACAATGAAATTGTTATCTTACAACCTTTCCTAGACACTTTAATTGGTAGCAAGGTTGAAGATTTCATTGACATTTCATCGGATTCCAAGTGTTGGAAATATTTTCATATTCCATGTGCTAATGGTCAAATCTCTACTACCTCAGAAGTTCTCAAAACCATCCTAAATGCAATAGTCATCCCCACTGGTAATTCCCCTGACTCTCCTTTTTGGAAAGAAACTGATTCTGGGTTGTTCACTATTAAATCTGCTCATGATCTGACTATTAATTATCAAGTGGTCCATATCCCTTATGATCGAGTGTGGATTAAATACCTCATTCTGAAATTTGCTCATTTCAGTTGGTTGGCCATTCAAAATAAGATTCTAATGATTGATAACATTATGAAAAGGGGTATGTCTATCCCCAACAGATGCTATTTGTGCATGAATGCCTGGGAATCTGCCAATCACCTCCTTCTAGAGTGCCCTTTCTCCAAGATAGCTTTGGATCACCTTATGTCCACTTTTCATATCTCTTGGGTTCCTCCTAATTCGTTGAGTCACCTTTTCACCCAATGGCCTGCTCCATTCAAAAATCTCAGATTATCTTCTTTATGGAAAGTGAGCCTTCATCATATCTTATGGCAATTGTGGCTTGAAAGAAATAGCAGGGTTTTCTCTTCCTCCTCTAAGGATCCCATATCTATAGCCAACAAAGCTATTGCCTTTGCTATCGAGAATTCCTAGCTCTTCCCTTGTCCCAAACCACCTGATTCTAGATTGGAGTCTATTCTATTCTCTTATTTAAATATTCCCTACAACTCCAGTTCTAGTTTACCAGCCCCCCATCCCAGAGTGGGTGCCCATTGGATTCCTCCCCCAAGTGAGTGGCTGAAACTTAATTTTGATGGTGCCTCCAAAGGAAACCCAGGGGATGTTGGTGTAGGTGGCCTAGTCAGAGATAACAGTGGTCAAGTTATTATGGCTTATGCTGAGTATCTAGGGTGCCAAACAAATCATTTTTTTGAAGGTCGTGCACTATGGAGAGGGCTAGATCTTCTCAAGGATTATAAAGGCAACCTTTTTATTGAGGGAGATTCTTTGAACATTATAAATGCTCTTAAAAACAATAGGGTGTCCTCTTGGAATGTCAGAACTATTATTCAAGAAGCTAAGAAGTTATCCCAAAATTTCAATGATATCTCTATCAACCATGTGTACCACGAAGCTAACAGACCTACAAATATTCTTGCCAATTGGGGAGTTACCCATAAATATCTATCCATTTGGAAAGAAAGCTTTCCCCAAGAAGTTTTAAATGCTACTAATAATGATTTGGTTTGAAAGTTGTGGTCACAGGTTTTGGTGGGTCAGCTTCTCCAATGTTGACTCTACCCTTTTCAGCATGATGTGTTTCTTTGGTTCCAATTCTTATGGTGGAAGTTTTTTGATTAGCGTGACTCTCTACCTTGCTATCAGTGTTGGCATTTGGTTCTCCCATTTCCCTTTCGTGAAGTATGCAATGTCCCAAGATAGGCCCTATCAGTGGGTTTACCTCGTGGTTGTCTTCTCCAAGCATGTCAAGTCCCTGAGTAGGTCTAGGTTATGCAATTGGATGTTATCAAACAATGTCAATATGCATCAAGTCTTGAGATGCTTAATTTTATGTCTTGTGAATTTTGAGATTCATTATTTTAGTCATTTGGCACTCCCAATCCTATCCCAGCCCTATCATGTGCGAAGTCTGTCCTGTGCCATGTCTATTTTTTTAGTGTCGGTTCCCTATGGAGAATTATTACGTGGTCTACCAATCACACCAACTCAACTTTCGAAAAGGGCGTCTATTGTACCAAAAATTTCTATATTTACATCCTTGGTCTGTGTCAGTCCATTGTCATCTAGTTTTGTTCACCGTTGTGTGTCCTAGGTAGTAAGAAGCTTTTGTGGTCTTCCTTTCTCCTCAGTCTTGCCAATATGGCCCTGCTTGAGCCATCTACCCTTCAGCTTGATCCCCTATCTCACACCTTTCTGGAAGCTCATGGTCTCATTCCATTTCTAAGCAAGTTCAAAGGGGCTGAGCAAGATATCACTGAAGCCTTTGTCATTTCATGGAATAATGGTTATGTTGTTGTGCGTAACCTCCATTTCAGAGTTACTATTAAGCTGATGGTTGAGGTGATAGAACTACCGATGAAAGGGTGAGCGGTGCGAAGAGATCATCATAATTGGGAACTTGAGCTCCAGGGTTTCCCAAATCATTCAAATATTTTCAAGTGGAAGGGTGTTGTTGTTGATCGTGAGTCACTGCCTACGCCCTGGCCCACGGTGTCTATTATAGTTTTTATGGATATTTTGTGAGCTTCCCCTACATGGGTTTTTGTCATAGCTCCTTTACAAGTTTTTTAGATAGTTACTTCTCTTAAGCAACCCCTGCGTGGGTATTGCTCGGACTGCATTTTTATTTTTCTGACGTCAGGCGTCCATCCAACCTTCTCTGCTATTGTTTGGACCTTTTTCTTCAGGTTGTTGTTGGCCAATATGCAGGCCTGTGTCATCTTATGCTATTGGTTTAGCTACCAGTTTATGTACTTGGGTTTGGGGCCCATTTAAACCCCACACTTAATCAATTTTACCTACAAAAAAAAAATTATCCATAACATAACATAAGTAATAAAAAATTCTCTAAAGACACTTAACCCCTTTTGTCACATCACTTCCAAATTATCCAAAGGAACTTAATCCCTTTGGTCACATCACTTCAAAACTATCCAAAGGAACCTAACCCATTTGGTCATATCAATCCAAAAATGCTCCAAAGGCACTTAAGCCCTTTGGTCAAATCAATCCAAAAATGCTCCAAAGGCACTTAAGCCCTTTGGTCAAATCAATTCAAAATGCTCCAAAGGCACTTAATCCATTAGGTTAAATCATTTCAAAAATATCCAAAGGAACATAACTCCTTTGGTAAAATAAATTAAAAAAAAAAAATCGAGTGAACCTCATATCTAGTGATCTACTCTTGTCACTTGGTGGTTGTAGCAATTGGTTATCCACGCAATCTAGTTAGATGAGTAAATTACCATAAGACCAATTGTTGATTGTGGAGCCTGATTAAATTGAAGGCCTTTGTTCTAGCCACACTTGGACCCACTACGCGAAAGAGGGGGGGTGTAGGGGGGGCATTAGCCCCTCTAAGCCAAAAATAGATGCATTTTCATCTATGTAAATCTGGACCATTTTTTATTAGGTCACAGATAAGACAGTAGATTTTAGGTAATTTTTTGCCCTAAAATTGTAATGCACTTTTATAAGAGGATGTTGTATGGCGATTGAAATGTAATGTTTGGTGTGCGATTGTGTAACAGAGGGATTTTTTGGATGGAATATAAGGCCTGGTTATTTTCTCCATGGACATAGCCCACATTGGGTGAACCACGTAAATCTGTGTCTATTATGTATTGCATTATTTTCTTCTATGTTTTATTTCCACATTTTATTGCTCATATTTTATGCTTTAATCCTAACAATTGGTATCAGAGCTTAGGGTTTGAAAAATGTACTTGAAATGAGGGTTTTCCAATCGAGTGGGAGCAATGGTAGAAGAAGGTAGATTTAGGGTTGAGAAGTTTAATGGCCAAAACTACTAGCTATGGAAGATGCAAATGAAGTATTATCTTTATCAAAAATATCTTTACCTACCATTAGGTGAAGTAGCAAAGAATCCAACATCGACGAAAGATGAATAATGGGAAGTTCTAGATAGAAAAGCACTAGGAATAATACGGCTATGCTTGGCATCATCGGTGGCCTTCAATATTTCAAAGGAAAAGACAACGAAGGGTTTAATGAATGCATTGGCTAAACTGTATGAAAAACCCTCAGCTTCAAACAAGGTATTTCTTATGAAATGTTTATTTAATATGCATATGTCAGAAGGTGGGTCTGTTACTAATAATTTAAATGAATTTAACATCGTTACAAATTAGTTAAGTTATTTAGGAGTAAAATTTGATGATGAGGTTAGGCCTCTCTTTATTTTGTGCTCATTTTCAAAAAGGTAGAAGGCTTGGTAATGGCTGTGAGTAACTTTGTCTATGGTTAAAATGCTTTAAATTTTGATGATGTTATTGGTGTTATCCTTAACGAGGAAATGCAATGGAAAAGCACAGGTGAGACATCAAGTAATGCTTTAACTTTATAGAATAGGGGAGATAAAGGGAGAGATAAAAAAGCTCAAGGAATCATGGAAAATCAAAGAAATACATATCCAAATCCAAATGGAAGTAGTTGGAATGTTGGCATTGCGAGAAGAAAGGACACCTAAAAAGAGACTGTTGGAATTGAAAAGAAAAATAGGGAGAAGAAAACCAAGGTAATCAGGAAGCAAATGTAGCAGGTGATGTATTGCAATATGCCTTAATATTAATTATTATTGGGTGCTAGACTCTAGTGCATCATATCATGCCACACCCCATAGGAAATATTTTCTAAATTATGTTCAAGGTGATTTTGGGTAGGTCTTTTTGGGTGATGATAGACCATGTAAAATTGCTGGAAAGGGTAACATACAGATAAAGTTACCAAATGAAAACCAATGTTTTTTGAAAGAGGTAAGGCATATTCCTGATTTAAGAAGAAATTTAATTTCCACAGGGCAGTTGGATAGTGAAGGATGTACAGTTACATTCTTAGCAAATTCATGGAAGGTTGCTAAAGGATCAATGTTATTAGCAAAAGGAAATAAGGAAGGTACATTGTATGTATGTACTGGTAATACTAATATTTCTATTGCTTTAGCTTCTATAGGAGTGGATACATCTTCATGGCATCATAGGCTTGGGCACATGAGTGTGAAGGGGATGCAAATTCTCCACTCAAGGAATTTGTTGCTAGGTTTGAAGCAAGTTGATTTAGACTTCTATGAGAACTTTGTTTATGGAAAATAGAAAAGAGCCAAATTTCTTAGATTTGGAAAATAAAAGAAGAGTGAAAATATAGAGCTTGTACATTCATATGTATGGGAACAAGCTCAAGTATCATCTCTTGTTGGCTCTTATTATTATGTTATGTTTATTAATGATGCAACTAGAAATACTTTGGTTTACTGTATTCAAAAGAAATCGGAAGTTTTTGATACCTTTAAGAAATGGAAAGCTTTGGTTGAGAATGAGACAAGAAATAAGCTAAAGTGTCTCAGATATGATAATGGAGGTGAGTAATGTAGCAAATAATTTGATAGTTACTGATGAGCACCAAAAATGCTCATATTTTGTACATATTTCTTGGATCAATATGCGGCTGTATAATAAGGATTGCATACTTTTATGAATGATTATATAGATATTTGATATAATTATGCGTGTTATCTAATTTGTGTGCTTTTAGTATGTTTTGTGGAATTGCAGTTGATTTAGTTAGATTTGGAATGGTCGAGGTCTTTTGATGGACCTGGCACTTTATTTCATCGGGGGTCAATGTAGAGAACATAGGCGCCTCCCTGCAACCGGAAGGCGCCAAGGGAACAAGCGCCTCCCTGCAATCGAAAGGCACCAACCAAATACGAGCGCCTCCCAGTCGAAAGGCACCAACCGAATACGAGCGCCTCCCCATAGTCGGAAGGCGCCAACCGAATATCGAGCACCTCCCTCAAGGCACCAACCAATACAGCACCTCCCCATCAAGCACCAACAATCAAGCACCTCCCTACAGTCGAAAGGCACCAACTGAATACGAGCGCCTCCCTACAGTCGAAAGGCACCAACTGAATGCGAGTGCCTCCCTGCAACCGAAAGGCACCAACCAATACAAGCGCCTCCCCAAGGCCCAAGCCTCCCCAACCGAAGGCCCAACCAAGCCTCCCAAGTCACAAGCAGCGCCTCCCCACTCGAAAGGCACCAAAGGCAAGCACCTCCCCATAGCCGAAAGGCGCTAATAGAAGGCAAGCGCCTCCCCACAGCCGAAAGGCGCTAATAGAAGGCAAGCACCTCCCTACAACTAGAAGGCACCACGATAACAAGGTACCTTCCTCATAAGGAAGGTGCCACTGATTCTTTGCCCGTTGACCAGAGTTGAACGACATGGATGGCAACGGCTGGTGTAGTTCCAGCTCTGCATCATGCAGAGCTAAATTGGAGATAGCACCAATGTATCCAAACGTCTTACCGATGCCAGGCAAAGCACGAACCAAAATGAACATGCCGCCATCAGAACAGAATGCCAGACGTCGATTGCATTCGCCAGACTATTCTAATTTAGTCTGGGAAGAATCGACTATTGTAACCACTTCTATAATAGAAGTTCTATGGGTGTGTTATATAAACACACGCAGATCATTCTGAGGAATATATAGAAATAATTAATAAAGATCCATTTAGAATTACAGAAGATAGATTGTAATACGTTGATAAATATATTACAGTTCCAGAAGTTCTAAGCGCGTGTTCGATCGGGAAGAAGCTGCTGGAGCCTGGGCCCACTCCAAGCCAGTATTTCTTCCCCATTTCCTTTTTGTTTATTTATTTTAATTAGTTTATTGCTTTCATAGGAACGTTCATTAGTTTGCTAGTTCCAGTATTTGTAGTAGGTTTATTTTTAAGAATGTGTACATGATTTATTTCTGTAGATTTAATTATGTTCTTCTTACGTAATTTATTGAGGAGTGCGGGAATGATTGACAACCATTTCAAGAACACCCCCAAATGTAGGATTAGCAGATTCACCTCCAAGTGGTATTGTAGTAACCTAATTCCGACTCTTCGCAAGTTTACGAAGCTCCCCGGGTTGATAATTAAATGCACGGGCATGTGACAAAAATAGGAAACCATTCACCTTGTTTGGCCCGCAACATTTTGGCACCGTTGTCGGGGAAGCGTCTTAATTAGATTACTTACAATACCCTGAAACCTTCCATCTGACCTTGTATGAGTTCTTCGAGAAGAAGAGGACCTGACGGTCGCTTTATAAGAACTAATCCATCAGGACCTGAGTCAGCCGAGCATTTTGGATTTGAGTTAGACTCGCCCGACCTACCAACAGTCCATTGGAGTGAGGAACCGCACTTTGTGCAAAGTGCCACCTCATCCCATCAACAAGGGGATGAACGAATCATCATAAATCCCCTGTTTAATAGGACTCCTCTAGAGGAAGCCCTATTGTGGAAGGCTATGGAGGATCAGACGATCTCGCCAGACAACCTTAGAGCATTGACTCAAAAAGTTTTAAATGATCGAAAGGCCATAAACGCTGCATTAGAAACCACATTTCCTAAAAAATGGTAGATAACGATGAAGTCTCATCTGGCTTTAGTTTCCCAATAGAGGAGGGAGTAGGAGATACCAAAATGAAAAACATATCCCCTGCTCACCTTCCGTCCTTCGGAGGACACCCGACTGAGGACCCCGACCTATTTTTATTCAAGTTTGATGTTTTGTGCAGGTCTATGGATTACAAATCAAACACGTAGAAGTTGAAATTATTTCCTTCTACATTAGACGATGTAGCTCTGCGATGGTTCATCGGTCTGGGAGACAAACACATCACCACCTGGGACCATATGAAGAAGCTCTTTCTAGAGCAATATCAAGATTTTGGGAGAGCAAGAGACTCCAGGGAGGAGGTCCTGAGCATGACACAAAGAGAAGATGAGTCTCTCGAGGAGTATTGGGAGAGATTCAGCTTTAATCTTCAACGGTCCCCTCACTCGAGGCTATCTGATAAGTCCCTCAAAAGCATCTTCTTGAGGGGACTTACCAATGAGTCACTGGAGGCTCTCAACATGATCTCTCGGAGGTGATGTCTATCAAGCATGCTATGGACGACATCCGACAATTATGCCGGAACTACTCGAGAAGGCGAGGCAAAATCACCGCCAGGACCATGAAGGCGACTGCTTCAGTCACCAAAATAGAAATAGGCAACATGCTGGAGGATTTGAAGAGCGAAATGCTCTCATCTCTAGCACTGCAGATGGATACGCTGCTGTTAGAAAAGAAGAAACAAGAAAATGACGCAGCATTAGCCTATTTCTGCCCAAAATGTAGAGGAAGGCACGCAAAGAATGCATGCCCAGAAAACAAGGTCAGAGTATGCACAGTTTGTAGGCTGAATCATAAAACTCGATTGTGCCCACAACTGCCCAAGAACCAGGAAGCGGCTGAGAGCACGGAGGCCTACTTCATAGGCAATAGGAAGAGTTGGCCACAGCCCCCATGGGGAATATACCAACCGGAATGCCATCATATGGGGGAGGGTCATACATGCACCAAGGACCCCCTCAACCACCTAATATGGGGTGGTGGGGACCATCAACCTGGACGAACGCACCCCCAATAGCATTCCCGAATCAGCAGCCATGGATGCCATATCCATATCCTGGGCAGCAGTGGAGAGGCCACAATGCATGGAATCAGACTCCACAGAGTGCAGCGCCTGCTCACATCCAACAGAACTTACCAGCATTGCCAGCAATGAGACCTGCGCAGCTACCAGCACAACCGACAACAAACCCGAACAATAGAGTAAATCAGCTGGCATACAACGTAGAAGGTGAGATGTATCATATGTACAATATTCAGCTTAGATCGGTAGGCAACTAGGAGTAGAGACACCGCCTCTGGTAGAAGAGGAGGAAGAAATAGTAGAGACACCTCCACTGGTAGAAGAGGAGGAAGAAATAGAGGAGACACCTCTGGTAGAAGAGGGAAAAGCACTTGAGAGAGCGGAGGCTCCATTTCCTAGCCGGCTGCAGGAACAAAGAAAAACAACACAGCCAAAATTTGACATCTTGTCGAGCTTGAAGAATCTCACGGTGACAATCCCATTATTTCAAGCAATTCGAGATGTCCCCATTTACACCAAGGCAATTAGAGAAATGTGTCTAAGGAGACCGAGATGAAAAGCTACCCAGACTATCAACGTCATGGGTAAACTGGCAGATCTAATGATGGGTAGAACACGTCATCCGAAGTATGCAGATCCAGGCAGCCCAAGTGCTGACCATAAAAATTGGAGGACATTCCCTGTCCAACACATTGGTTGACCTCGGGGCAGCCATCAACGTGATGCCTCAAGAGACCATGCAGAGGCTGCAGCTCACGAACCTGAAGCCAACCATGACAGTGCTATAGTTAGCCGATCGATCAACCGTGTCACCGGAAGGGATGCTGGAAGATGTGATCGTAATAGTCAGTGCATGGGAATATCCAACCGATTTTTTAGTTTTGCAAACCAAGACCAGGCTGGGCGGTTACCCGCTCATTTTGGGGAGGCCATGGCTGGCAACAACTGATGCTTACATCAGCTGTCGAGATGGGCTAATGACCATCTCCAATGGGCAAAATATCAAAAGGCTGACCATTTCACCGCCAACTCAGTCTATGGACTCGACAGAAGAACCCAGGATCACCGAGCATGGAACTACGGAGTTGTCCATAATCCAACCGGTGATGACCTTGGAGGAGGTGGCAGAAGAGGACGAGGATGGTGCTATCATGGAGTTTCTCCATGGAGAATCATCCACCCCCACACCTGGATCGCCGTTGACTGGCGCCCAAGATCAACACATCCAACAAATACACGTTGGGCCAGGGAGGATATTAAACGTCAACAGCAGGTTGATGCCCACACAACTAGAAAATTTGGAAGAGCTTCTGGTAAAACACCAGCAAGCATTTGCATGGGACTACGCAGATATGCATGACATCAGCCCAAAAATATGTACCCATCGGATTTATTTAGATGACCAGGCAACTCCTAGTCGACAGCCACAGAGAAGGATGAACCCAGCAATGAAAGACATTGTCAGAGAAGAACTGCACAAACTTCTGGCTGTCGAATTCATATATCCAATTTTTGATAGTGAATGGGTATCACCATTAGTGGTGGTCCCCAAAAAGAATGGGAAATGGTGGATCTACGTGGACTACCGAGCGTTGAACAAGGCGACTAAGAAAGACCACTTCCCGCTCCCGTTCATCGATCAGGTCTTGGACACACTCTCAAGAAGAAAATACTTCTCCTTTCTGGACGGTTTCAATGGTTACAACCAGATCCAGATAGGGGAAGAAGATCAAGATAAAACAACGTTCACCTATCCATGGGGAACGTTTGCCTATAAGGTATTGCCTTTTGGACTGTGCAACGCACCGACCACCTTTCAAAGGGCGGTGCTTAGCATATTCTCTCGATATGATAGGAGACGGGGTGGAAGTATACATGGATGACTTCACCGCCTATGGAGAAACCTTCGAGGAGGCAATGACAAATCTGGAAAGAGTGCTCGACAGGAGCAAGGAAAATCATTTGTCCCTAAGTAATGAAAAATGTTTTATGATGATGCAGGAAGGCATCGTGTTGGGACACCACCTCTCTGCAGAAGGAATAAAAGTAGACAAGAGGAAGATCGAGGTCATCAGAGACCTACCTAGCCCTAGAACGTAGAAGGAGGTAAGAAGTTTCCTTGGATCAACCGGGTACTACCGACGATTTATCGCCGAATTTAGTAAGATTGCCAAACCACTACACACCCTACTTTCTAAGGACGTAGAGTTCAATTGGACGGGAGATTGCGAAGAAGCATTCCAATTGCTGAAAGAAAAATTGATATCTACACCGGTCTTGAGAGGACCGAATTGGGCCATACCATTCCATATTTACTGTGATGCATCTAACGGTGCGATCGGAGCAATCCTCGAGCAGAAAGACGATGAAGAATTCTACGCCATCTATTATGTCAATAAAAACTTGGCGGGAGCAGAGCTCAACTATACAGTGATAGAAAAAGAATTCCTCATAGTTGTCCATGCAATAAACAAATTCCGTCACTATATAACGGGATACAAGGTCTTCGTCCATACGGACCACGCGGCTATCAGGTATCTGATGAGCAAGCCAGCCATTGGTGGCAGAATTATCAGATGGCTGTTGCTATTGCAGGAATTCGACATCACTATAGTCGATAAACCGGGCAAGGACAACGTCGTGGCAGATTTTCTGTCCAGATTGATACCAGCAGATCATCAAGCAATGGAAGATCAGTTTTTGGATGAACATCTATTCGCTATTAGTGAACAAACTCCATGGTATGCAGACATAGCCAATTACTTGGCCACCGAAAGGACCTCACCTGCTCTCTCCTACCGAGAAAAGCAGGCGGTCATAGAGAAGAGCGCATCATTCCTTTGGATGGATGGTCTCCTATTTAAAATAGGATGGGACCAAATTATAAGAAGATGCATAGCAGAACAGGAGTTTTCAGAAGTGCTCAAGGCATGTCACGATGAGCCATGCGGAGGACACTTTGCAGGGAAACGAACTGCCTACAAAATCCTGCAGGCTGGGTATTTTTGGCCCACTCTGTTCAAGGACGCGGCAGCGTATACCAGCAAGTGTGACGAGTGCCAGAGGATGGGTAGACCAACCCACCGAGATGAAATGCCCTTGCAGCCCTAGGTACACCTGGAACCTTTCGATAAATGGGGCATGGACTTCGTGGGACCATTTAATCCACCTTCGATGGGAAGGAGGTTTATTCTCGGTCTGCACGGATTACGTCACCAAATGGGTGGAAGTGCAGGCATTAAGGGACTCAAAGGAAAGAACGGTCGCCGATTTCTTATTTGCCCATATTTTCACATGATTTGGGGTTCCTCGAGAGATAACAATAGACCAAGGGCCCCAATTCACCTCCAAATTGATTGAGGAGCTGATGGAGCAGTATAGAGTTTGGCACAATAAAACCACGCCCTACCATCCGCAGGCGAACGGGCAAGTAGAAGTGACAAACAGGGAGATAGAAAACATCCTGACCAAAACCGTGTAGCAACACAAGAAATATTGGGCCACACGGTTGCCGGAGGCAGTTTGGGCATACAACACCACGTGGAAATCCACCACAGGATGCACACCTTTCCAACTGGTCTATGGAAAAAATGCGATGATGCCCATCGAGTTCGAAATCAAAACTCGAGGACGGCTTCAGAATTAAATTTGAGCTTGGACGAAGCTCAAAAATAGAGGATTCGCCAACTAGATCAGCTGGACGAAATCCGACTGGATGCTTTGCAGAGGACAGAGATTATACAGAAGCAGAGAAAGAAGTGGCATGATAACCACATCAAGCTGAAGAAGTTCCAGGTAGGGGAATGGGTACTGTTGTACGATTCCCGGTTCCAGGAAAGGAAGGGCAAACTTATGCAGAGGTGGATGGGGCCGTATGAGGTGGCAGAGCTCATTAGGAATGGGGCGGTGCGCGTTAAGACAATTGACGGCAGCAACACCATGTTCACAGTCAATGGCCACCGACTACGCCCCTATAATACGTCCGAAACGTTATAGGTGGAATCCAGAGTAGGCATGGGGGAGACCCCATCTTGCTAGATCTGGACCGAACTCTCACAGGTGAAATGGTGGGCACGAAAGTGCTCACCCAAATTTTTAGTTAGTTAATATAGTTTTTTTTAATGTGTGTTTTTTGCAGGGACGACGCCCGCATGCAAGCTGCAGGCATCCTAATCCAGGGCCTAACAAGCATGGAACGCGTCTAACTGCCTTTATTTTCCTTTCTTTTTTGGTTGCTTTTTGTAGGTGGAGGACCTGACAGCACGAGGGATAGGTATCTGGGAAACCAGGCCTGATTCGGCTCAACATTTCGACACCGGCTCGTAGGTAGAATCTGGGCAGCGTGAAAAACTGGGAAGGCTTGATCACCCTTTTTCCAGTCAAATCGCCATCCAGAAGAAGGCGCCTTACTGCACCCAGAAGGTGCCAAGTCCAGAAGAAGGCACCTTACTGCACCCAAAAGGTGCCAAGTCCAGAAGAAGGTGCCTTACTACATCCAAAAGGCGCCAAGTCCAGAAGAAGGCGCCTTACTCATCCAGAAGGTGCCAAGTCCGAAGAAGGCGCCTTACTACATCCAAAGGCCAAGTCGAAGAAGTGCACTACAAGGTGCCAGTCCACAAGAAGTGCCTCTCCACCCAAAGGCCCATCCGAAGAAGGCACCTCATAAGTGCCAATAAACAGATTCCATCCATATAAATATATATATATATATATATATAGGCGCCTTCCATGGAGGAAGGCACCAAGTCAAAAAAAAAAAGCCACCAATACGCCTTCCAACATCAGAAGGCGCATTCATCCAGCCGAATACGCCTTCCAACATCTAGGAAGGCACATTCATCAAGACGAACGCCTTCCAACATCGGAAGGCACGAACCAGAAGGAGGCGCCCCCACATTGGGAAGACGCATGCAGGCAAAAGCGCCTCCCACCAATCAGAGGCACCTCGTAGCACCGGAAGGCGCATTCGTTCGAAGAAGAGCACCGACAACGTTGGAAAGGTGCTACAAGGGCACCATCCACATGGGGAAGGTACCAAAGAATGCCTCCCGTGTACAACATTTACATCTACCGGATGCCTCGAGCGGAACGAAGCATCGCACGAATAAGTGACATCAAATGACCATACCCCTCCCTCGTGTCACAAGTCAACAAATCAGCGGCTACCATGACAACTCCGAATCAGGTACGCGCATACTAAATCAAATCATTTATATAATTATTTATAAATACGTAGTACCAAAAAATACAGCCGTCATAGAGATCGTACCCCCCATAGCCGAAATCGCGTGCCAATGATAGGGCGCCTTCCATAACTGCTAGGGTTAGGCATATTTTCTATAAGAAGGTGCCTTCCTGAAGAAGGAAGGACAAAAAAAATACAACAGCAGAAGGCGCCATGGGAGGAAGGTCCAAGAACCACGTGATCAAGAAGAATGAACCTAGTGACACTGATGGGATCAGAGGGGCAGTGAAGACCCAATTCGAAGCCGAGGGGTGGCTCGAATACTACACCCTGGTCAGTCAGGGCCAGGACATGGAGGCAGCTAGAGAATTCATCACCTCTTTGAGGGGCGATGCGGCCCAAGTACGAGGGATGGAAATTCTAGTCACCCCTGAGTTCATCTCACAGGCGACTGGATTGCCTCTCACGGGGGAATGTACATACAAGGGCGGAGTGTTAAAACTATACGCCGAAATACTGTTGCCAAGAGGAAATGTGCAGATAGACAAGGAGGGGTTACTCAAAAATAGTCTCCCCATGAATATGCGAAAGATGTTCGAGCAGATTGCTCGATTCTTCACATGCACAAGGAAGTATACCCATCTGCACATTAATCATGTGCACTTCCTCAATCACCTAGTGCATGGGAGGAAATTAAATATACCTTTCTACCTGGCGAGTGCTCTGAAAGATGAAGCGGCTCGATACCAGAAAGGGGCACCGTCCGCCTTAGCCCACCATGGGCTGATATCGGCATTGGTCCGCCATGTAGAAGCACAAGGACAGAACCGCGATGCAGAGGGAGATGGCGGCCAAATAGAGCAACACAATGCGGTTGCCAAATTAGGGCAAGACGAAGCATCCCCTGCAGAGGAGATAACAAACATCGAGCAATTGGCGTTGCCCTATTTTCTAGGAGGAGCAGAGCAGTCACCGATGCCCGAAGACATAGAGGATAGAGGGCATTCCCCAGTGCCCGAGTATGAGGAGGAAGGAGCGCCACTCGCTGGTGGTGAGGATGAACCAATTCCCAGGAGGAAACGTCTACGGTGATTCCTCTCGATAGAGGAAGGACAGAGTGACACAGAGATAGACGTTGCCGCCCAAACCCTCCGAGAATTAACGAACCAGAGCCCACGGAATGAAGGAACTTCTAGGAGTAACGACCAGATCGATGCGGCCTTGGAGGAGGCGCTCGAATGGCAAACCGATTGTTGGATGGCACAACAGATTCTAGAAGATTGCCAGAACCAGCATAAAAGGGAATTGGAGGAAAGGGATAGACGAATCGCTCAGCTCGAGCAGCTGGTCCAACAGTTGCAGGAGGAAAATCAAATACTTCAGGACAGAGGAACAACAAGACAGGAGGCGTCCACTCAGACTGATTGGGCAGAAGAAGTGCCGACGAACTCTCCCACATCCATCGAACGAGTATTCTCTTCAGGGGAGATTCGATCGGACGCCCGACAGAGCAGCCCGAAGGCAGGGGAGGATTCCTCTATTTTTAGGGGTGAAAAGGAAAGAAGTCCTACGATGCCCCCTGTCATTGTCCTGAGTGACACAGAGCAGGACGAAGGTCTCCAACAGCAGATAAGACCAGAGGATACGGAGGACCTCCCCAGGCCTGAAGAAGGAGAAGAGCCTGAGGGGTCGACACCAGGTAGACAGGAGAACGAAGGATCACCCCTAGAGATAGCAGCACAGCCGATCCTTCGGAGTAAAGAGAAGTCCCCAAAGGAGAAAGAAGAGACCCCGGTCCGAGCCGCCACATTTTCTGCAGAGGCCAAGGCAAAGAGGCCCAGGACGGCTCGACAGAAGGTGAAAGTGACCTTCATCGAGTCAGAGGAGGATGAATGGGACATGCAACTATTCATCGAAAGGCAAAAATATTTTGAGCAGCTATGCAATGAAATGAAAGCAGCCAAGGAGGCCAAGAAGGCATCCTCGAGGGTAAAAGGAGATTCTGGCATCTACGTCAATCCGGTAGAAGACAGCCAATTTTGGGACATCTATGGTTCATCCCGAGGGTGGCCTTCCATGATGAGGAGGTACTTGGAATGGTGGGGAGTATATGGCCCACAATTGGAGGCCACTGCAATTGCAAAGGAGAATGCAGGGCTTACCCCTGAAGTGGCCGGATTATACAAGGCCCAAGTAGTGCCTTCCAGAGGGGATAACTCGGATATCCCTCTGGAAGTGGTCAGACCTCCAGACGTCGACCTCTGGCAAGCTGCCGAAGCTGCATTTCAATCGACAGGAACAACGCTGGCTAGACCACCACCAGTAGCGGCTAGAACAAGAAGGGGACAATTGACAGCCGTAGTTTCCCATAGGCAAAGGCGAACCACACCTTCAAATGCCGGCACGAAAAGACAGACTCGGGCCACAGGGGCAGCCGAATCCTCCAAGAGATGGCGACGATGAAAAGTCAGAGGGCTACCTATAGCTTGGATGCCACGAGGGCATGGCATATGTTAGGCATGGGGGGATGATGAGCACCAAAAATGCTCATATTTTGTACATATTTCTTGGATCAATATGCGGTCGTATAATAAGGATTGCATACTTTTATGAATGATTATATAGATATTTGATATAATTATGCGTGTTATCTAATTTGTGTGCTTTTAGTATGTTTTGTGGAATTGCAGTTGATTTAGTTAGATTTGGAACGGTCGAGGTCTTTTGATGGACCTGGCACTTTATTTCATCGAGGGTCAATGTAGAGAACATAGGCGCCTCCCTGCAACCGAAAGGCACCAAGGGAACAAGCGCCTCCCTGCAGTCGAAAGGCACCAACCGAATACGAGCGCCTCCCGCAGTCGAAAGGCGCCAACTGAATACCAGCGCCTCCCTACAATAGAAAGGTGCCAACTGAATACAAGCGCCTCACTGTAGTCGAAAGGCGCCAACTAAATATGAGCGCCTCCTTGCAATCGAAAGGCGCCAACCAATGACAAGTGCCTCCCCAGCCGAAAGGCACCAACCTCAATACAAGCGCCTCCCCACAATCGAAGGCGCCAACCAAAGGCAAGCGCCTCCCACACCGAAAGGCGCCAATAGAAGGCAAGCGCCTCCCCAACGAAGGCGCTAATAGAAGGCAAGCGCCTCCCTACAACCAGAAGGCACTGATAACAAGGTACCTTCCTCATAAGGAAGGCGCCACTGATTCTTTGCCCGTTGACCAGATTTGAACGACGTGGACGATAGTGGCTAGTGTAGTTCTAGCTCTACGTCATGCAGAGCTAAATTGGAGATAGCACCAACGTATCAAAATGTCTTACTGATGCCAGGCAAAGCACGAACCGAAATGAACACGCCGCCATCGTAATAGAATGCCGGACGTCGATTGCATTCGCCAGACTGTTCTAATTTAGTCTGGGAAGAATCGACTGTTGTAACCACTTCTGTAACAGAAGTTCTACGGGTGTGTTATATAAACACACGCAGATCGTTCTGAGGAATATATAGAAATAATTAATAAAGATCCATTTAGAATTATAGAAGATAGATTGTAATACGTTGATAAATATATTACAGTTCCATAAGTTCTAAGCGCGTGTTCGATCGGGAAGAAGTTGCTGGAGCCTGGGCCCACTCCAAGCCAGTATTTCTTCCCCATTTCCTTTTTGTTTATTTATTTTAATTAGTTTATTGCTTTCATAGGAATGTTCATTAGTTTGCTAGTTCCAGTATTTGCAGTAGGTTTATTTTCAGGAATGTGTACATGATTTATTTCTGTAGATTTAATTTTGTTCTTCTTACGTAATTTATTGAGGAGTGCGGGAATGATTGACAACCATTTCAAGAACACCCCCCAAATGTAGGATTAGCAGATTCACCTCCAATGGTATTGTAGTAACCTAATTCTGACTCTTCGCAAGTTTACGAAGCTCCCTGGGTTGATAATTAAATGCACGGGCATGTGACAAAAATAGGAAACCATTCACCTTGTTTGGCCCGCAACAGTTACTATTCATACCATGGGATTCGTAGAGTGAATATGGTTCCAGGAACTCCACAAGAAAATGGTGTGTCAGAAAGGATGAACATTACTATCATGGAACATGATAGGTGCATGAGATTACATGTAGGATTGCCCTTACAGTTTTGGGCAGATGTTGTGGATACTATAGTTTATTTAATAAATAGAGGACCTTCAAGTTCCTTAGATGGTGGGATTCCATAAGAGGTATGGACAGGTAAGCCTATTAATTACTCATTTTTAAAGGCTTTTCGTTGTGAAGCTTTCATGTATATTAGTAAAGAAAATCAAACTAAACTTGAGGTAAAATCTAAGAAGTGTTTTTCATGGAGTTAATTATTTTGGTTATTGCTTTTGGGATTATGTAAATCATAAAATCATTAGGAGTAGAGATGTAATATTCAATGAGAAGGTCATGTATAAGGATAGGTTGTAGGAAAAGAAACAGGAAAATGAAAACACAGAATACATAGTGTTTGATAAAATTGAAACTCCAAAGGTGCTAGAAAATCAACAATAGCTAGCACCTCAAACTCCTACAACTATTGTTAGGAAATATACCAGGTTAAGTAGACCTCTTGTACGTTACTCTCCTTCATTATATTATGTATTATTGTCTAAATCTAGTGAACCAAAAACATATGAAGAAGCAATGCAGGTAGAAACCAATAAGAAGTGGGAGCAAGGCATGAAAGAGGAGATGGAATACTTGATAAATAATCAAACTTGGGATCTGGTTCAATTGCCTGTAGGAAAAAGAGCATTGCAGAATAAATGGGTTTACAAGGTGAAAGAAGAATATGGAGGTAAAAATAGGTATAAGGCTAGACTGGTTGTAAAGGGGTTGCACAGAAGAAAGGTATTGATTATGATGAAATTTTTTCTCCTATTTTTAAAATGACTTCAATTAGAACTGTTTTAAGCTTAGTATCTGTAGAGGATTTACATCTTGAAAATTTAAATGTAAAAACAACTTTTCTCCATGGGGATTTGGAGGAAGAGATTTATATGCAATAGCCACAAGGGTACGAGGTCAAAGGAAATGAGGAATTAGTATGCAGGCTGAAAAAGAACATGTATGGCCTGAAGAAAGCTCCAAGGCAGTGGTATATGAAATTTGATAGGTTTATGTCAGATCAAGATTATAGTAGATGTTATTCTGACTACTATGTTTATTTTAAGAGATTGTATAATGGTAACTATATTATCCTATTATTGTATGTAGATGACATGCTTATTACGGGGTCTAACATACAAGATATAATCGTACTCAAAAGAAAATTTGCAGAGTCATTTGCAATGAAGGATTTGGGTGTTGCAAAGCAAATCCTTGGTATGAGAATAACAAGAGATAGGAAAAATTATAAATTAATATTATCTCAGAGTGAGTACATTGAGAAGGTGTTCAAAATATTCAGTATGCAGGATGCAAAACCTGTTAGCACACCTTTAGGAAATCATTTCAAACCGACCAAAGAGATGTGTCCTAAGACACAGGAGAAGATGAACTACATGTCCAAGGTTCCTTATTCGTCAGCAGTTGGCATTTTTATGTATGCGATGGTGTGCACAAGGCCAGATATTGCACATGCAGTGAGAGTTGAGTAGGTTTATGAGTGGTCTAGGATGAAAGCATTGAGAGGCAGTGAAGTAGATTCTTAGGTATTTGAGAGGTAATGTCACTCAAGCATTATGATTTGAAGGATCTAATACTGCTTTACAAGGATATATCGATTCAGATATGGAAGGTGATAGAGATGGCAGGAGGAGTACCACAAGGTATGTTTTTACTGTAGGTGAAACTATAGTAAACTAGATTTCAAAATTATAGAAGGTTGTTGCACTGTCAACAACAGAAGCAGAGTATGTTGCTTTTACAAAGGCTAGTAAGGAGATGATTTGGTTAAAAAGTTTTATGGAGGACTTGGGAAAGAAGCAGGAGAATAGTACATTATATAGTGATAGTCAGAGTGCCATTCATCTTCCAAAGAATTCAGCTTTCCATTCTAGGACTAAACACATACATACCAAGTACCATTTCATACGCTCAGTATTGGAATATGGATAGTTAAAATTGGAGAAGATACACACTAGCTAGAATCTTGCAGATATGTTCACAAAGGTAGTAACCAAGGAGAAACTAATTTCCTACTCAGTTTTAGTTAGTCTTAAAGCATGACAATAAAATGTGAGAAAATTTCTAGGTCCAAAGTTGAAGCATAGTCCAACAAGTGCAGTAGCGATGGAGTTACTGTTATCAATCTCCAAGTGGAAGATTATTGATTGTGGAGCCTGATTAAATCGAAGGTCTTTGTTCCAACCACACTTGGACCCACTACACAAATGAGGGGGGGTGTAGGGGGGGAATTAACCCCCCATACTACTGTCACCATGGGCGGTCCAGGGGGGGTGGCGACACTTTTATAGAGCCCCCCTGGTAGGGGTTTCGGGGGTAGTCCCTGTTGAGAAGCAACACACCCCCACTAAAAAATGAGATTCCAATCCTCTTGAAAGCCCTGAAATACCATTTTGCAGCAGGGACCCTCTTGGTCATTTTCAGTTTTAAATCCAGATTTTGCTTGCCTCCTTTTTAAAGTTGTGCTTTTTCTTGCATTCTAGCTGTGTTATCCAAGAATTAACTTTTTACATGCTAGAATCATTCATGCACAAGAAAATATTGCACCGGTACCGAGAAAAATCCAGAAAACAGTTGCATAATTCACTGAAAAATCAAACTTTCCATTTTTGGTAGTGTCGCGATATCGCGACACTTCCATTTTTGAAAATGTCGCGATATCGCGACAGGTAAGTCAAAATGCAGCTAAGTCTTTTATGTGTAGCGAAATCGCGACACTTTCCATTTTTGGAAGTGTCGCGATATCGCGACGTTTCCATTTTTGGAAACTGTCGCAGAATCGCTGCAGGATGAGGAGAGAGAAAGCCGGGGAGAAACATGTCGCGAAATCGCGACATGTCTCATTTTCACGGTAGGAGAGAGAAAATGCATGAGGAGAGAGAAAATGCATGAAAATCGGCTAAGTGCCAGAAAGGTCGCGATTTCGCGACATGTCGCGAAATCGCGACAGTTTTTGGAGAGAGAAGCAAGCTGTACGGAAGGGCGCAATTTCGCGACATGTCGCGAAATCGTGACAGTTTTTGGAGAGAGAAGCAAGCTGTACGGAAGGGCGCGATTTTGCGACATGTCACGAAATCATGACATGTCACATTTTCACGGCAGGAGAGAGAAAGTGGGCTGTAGAATGAAAAATTGGCTAAGTTGCAAACATGTTCCAAAATCGCGGTCAACGTGGTCAACGCATGCAGGTAAGGGAGCTTTCGCGATATCGCGATGTGTTCTATTTTCGCGATAGGAAATCAAGAAGTTTTACGGAGGCCAGGAAGGGTCGTGATTTCACGACATGTCGCGAAATCGTGACATGTCGCGCTTTCGCGCCGACGAGGGAAGAAGTTGCCGATGCGCTGGCAGTGGTCACGATTTCGCGACATGTCGTGAAATCGCGACATGTCGCAGAATCGCGGTAGGAGAGAGAAAGTCATAAGTTGACCTGAAAGTGCATTTCGACGGGAAACATAAGGCATCCTGGGGTAGCGACACATGTCAAAGCGTGAGGCAGACATGCAGAGGCCGACATGCAAGCTTATTTTGTGGTTTTTAATCTGTTTTAACCTTTAAAGCTTCTGATTTAATTAAAATGCTAATCTAATGCATCTTTTTGTCTTTCATGCAGGATTCCATCTGGCACTTACGGGACAACCGGGAAAGACCATAAAGGCAAATATAAAGTGCGGATTTAGTCAAGGACCGCCATGCTAGAAGAGAAGAAGCCGGTAAAGCATTCAATAGCAAATTTATTGCAGACTTGATAGCATGAAGACAATTTCAACACAGGGATGGCTTTACGGAGATCAGATCTGAGAGAAGTGGTGACTCATCCGGCTCACCAGCAGAATTAATGGAGGCATTTATTTGTAGTTGCGGATGAATGCAAGTTGCATTTGATTTTATCTTCTCCATTTATGGCAATTGACTGCACTGATTTGCCGAAGGGTTAAGTTCTATCTGGACTTTGATTTTAAATGGATTTTTATTGTAAAACCCGGGTCCTAGGGTTAAGTGCGATAATATTTAGGGTTTGAGCAAGATATTTTGAAAAGATCAGGGTCTGTCCTGAGTCTATAAATACAGATTCTAAATGTAATCGCGGGAGGCGAAGACTTAGAAATAAAGGCTTATAAGCAATTTCTTGCAAATTTTGTGAAATCCTTTGTTTCTGGACTTGGAGTTGATGTGCTTTAGCTTTTCTGTGATAGCATGGCCAGGAGCCTAATATTTTGTAGAGTGTGATAAGTGTATCTTCTTTTGTTTTCCGTTCCATTAAAGTTTGTTAGATATATGCTGTGAATCTGCTGTTGTCAAGATTAAATATCTTTGTTAGGCTTCAGTTGTTCTCTTGTCTGCTAGGGGAAATTACAGATTTCAGGTTAAGTTTGTTCTAATTGCTCTGTCTTCACTGTGTGAGCTAGGATGTCGGTGAAAGATACCAATTTTAACTAGCTGCCCTTGGATTTATAATTTTCTGCTAGATCTGTTTCACTCTGCCTTGTGCTCTTAGTTGAAAGTGATCTTAGACTGACTGGACACTTTCTTATGGGATTTGTTCTGTTGTGAAGCTGATAGCATAGATAAGATTGACAGTTTGGGTTTTACAGTTGATGTTTGATAAACTTCTCTTTCTGCCCTACCCTACCCTCTCTTTGTTTTCGGTGAATGATCCATTTTTATTTTCTTTATTTGTCTTTTATTTAAATCTGTTGACCCATGAGAGCTAGATCAAGAATTCAAGTTAAATCTGATTCTGATCAACTTTTGCAACTACTGAACAAGTTCAAGAACCCCCTGTAAGGTAACAGAGCAGTCCATATTGAAATCTATTCCAGAAGTGGAAAATAGTGAATTGCCATTCGACCCAACTCTGTAACTCACACCTTGGATAACCAGCTAGATCCTAAAGATGAGTGGGATCCGTCCCGTGGGTGTCTTCGGAGCTTCCCTGCTTCATCCTTTCCCGGGGTGTGCATGAAAGCCGGACCAACAATCCCCCTTAAGCCAAAATATATGCTTTTTCCTCTATGTAAATCTGGATCATTTGTTATTCAGTCATAGATCGAAAGGTAGATTTTAGGTGGGTTTTTACCCTAAAATTGTAATGCACTTTTATAAGAGGATGTTGTATGGTGACTAAAATGTAATTTTCGATGCACGACTGTGTAACAAAGGGATTTTCTAGACGAAATATAAGGCCTAGTTATTTTCTCCATGGACGTAGCCCACATTGGGTGAACCACGTAAATATGTGTCTATTGTGTATTACATTATTTTCTTCTGTGTTTTATTTTCGCATTTTATTGCTCATATTTTATGCTTTAATCCTAACACCAATCACAAAAATTAATATATATATATATATATATATATATATATATATATATATATATATATATATATATATATATATATATATATATATAATGGATCAAATCAAGGTTGTAATAGGGTCTTTCGATCCTCCCACATTTTCAATTCAACGGTCAAACCCAAATCAAGTCATCTTGGTCAAGCGACTTGTCGCTTTCATAATTTTCCATATCATTGCTTGAAATGGTAGTCATATAATTACAAAATTTATAATCAAATCAACAATCAAACACTCAATCATCACTAATTGCGTTCATCCAAGAATCATTTCCAAAGATAATCATGCACCCTCCTTGCTTGGGGCAAACAAATAAAAGGTAAAAAACAAATTCAAACAAACTAGGTAGCTTGTCTTCCAATACCCCTAAGGCTAATGTGTAGACTTAAGCTTGTCTTCCAATGCCCCTAAGGCTAAAGTGTAGACTTAAGCTTGTCTTCCAATGCCCCTAAGGTTACCAAAAACTTAGTATACTCAAAGCCTAAAGTGTAGACTCATATCATAATTTCTACCAATGGATGAAAAGTTTACTAAAATCAAGTTCTTCAACTTGTCAAAAGCAATGATTCAAAAATGCATGCTCTTTCCATGATTGGGGTATCTAACATTGATCATATCAATGAACACCATAAACCCTCAATTTGACTATAGGTCATCTATTTTTGCTCCATGTTATGCTTTCACACAATGCATCCCAAAAATGGGTATCTGTAGACACCTAAAATACATCATGTTGAGGATACTACCTATATGGACCCCTTTAAGGCCATATGATCCATATTGGGTAGCCTTAGGGCTCAAAAGTGTTTTTCACCACTCAAACAAGGAGTAATTTCCCTTTGTAGCTAGGATCGTCCCATCAAGGGATGATATCTAGAGACTGTCTAACCTCGAGATGATCTCCAGTCAGGGTTGTCTCACCCTGAGATAGTCATGCCTGAAACAAGTTTTGAATCCTACACAATGGTTAAAGAGGTTACATGTACTAGCTAAGGTTAAAAACATACCAGTAAATTATGTGAAAGATTCAAGAATGGGTAGTTACCTTTCTTGAATCTAACCGCTTCTTGGATTCCATTGTAAGCTTGGACTCCTATTTGGAAGTCTATATAATGGCACCATATTCATTAATCATATAAACATTTTAATGCAACGAAGTGTTATCGAATTGAGGATCAAAGAGAGATTTCACTTCCAAGCAATGAAGTGCTATCGAATTTCAACTACAAAGCTTCCAACCCTTTTGCATTCTTCTCTCCATGTAAAACATGCTAATGGATCATTTTTAAGGTTTAAGACTACATCCATGCTCTTTGTGTAATCTAACATCATTTTTTTGGTGTTGAATTCAACCCCTAAAGTTTTTCTATACAAACACACCAATTCATTAAAGAATCCATATATCAAACCTAGTGTTGCCTCGCATCAACCATAAGAAAATTTCTCATATATTATCAACCATATCTCTTAGAGAAAACCCACATGGAGGATCATATCTCTCAGAGATGGCCTGCAAGGTAGAGATCCATTTCCTATTTTCTTTCTTTTGTTAAGTTTTAGTAGCACTTTTGATTACTACTTAGCATAGATAGATTTCATTTCCACACATGGATTCAGATTATTTCAGTTTCTTTATCATTTTCTTTACTAATAATATGGGCCTTATCTTGAAAGGCTCTCCATATAATTTTAATATTCTTTAAATCTTCTTGTGTGTAGATCATAGTTATCTACAAGGAAGCAACAACATAAAGATTCACATATCAACATCATTCATTATGATAGTCCTAAAACCTATCCCAAATAAGTTTGTGAATGCAAAAAATATCCTATAGAGTATATCTAAATTATCTCATTTGTAATTCAATGTATCAATATTGGTAGCAATCCCTTAAAGGGGGTCATATTTATAACATTTTTGGAAAAGAACAAGATATTATTAATAAAAAAGGGATCAACCATCATTTTATTTCATTTCGTTCTTTATATTTATGGTTATATCTTGATTTGTTACATTTATAACTTGTATTTCATTTATGGATGTATGTTGTAACATAGGTTCCTAGTTCAGGATGAGTATGAGGTTCTTGTATTCTCGACAAAAATTCATCGCTACTACTATCTTGACTATTGATTCTTATTAGTAAAAAAATTCCTTCATCACTAGAATCGCTAGAATATTCTTGTTGATTCCCTTATTTTTTAGGTGATGTGAGGTTCTCTTCAATATCTCACCATAATATTTTTGCTACCTCATTTGTAATTGGTGGATCTTGCATCGAGCCCCTTGGTTCTACTTGTGATCTTTCATCCTCACTAGAACTTTGCCTTGAGCCTTCTTGTTGTCTTCCTTGTACCTGGGGTACCTCTTCATTTTTATCATTTTGTAATTCAAGCTCCCTTTGCCTTGTGACCTATTGCTCATCAAGCCTTTGCATTGTATCATCTAACTCTTGAATGATCTATCCTTGGAGTCATGCATTATGGGCTTGTAATACTTCATACTCCTCTTGTAATTGTTGTGCTTGATGGTGCATCCATTGTTGTATCATACCAATTTGGGCTAATGGGGTAAGTCCCACTAATTATTCATCTACAACACCTCCTTCATTTGAATTTGATATTTCCATATCAAATGTATCCATCCTATCTAGATACTAGACCATTAGTTGTATCCTTCGTCGATCTTCTACTTGGTGAGGCAACTCTCATTGCTCCAACTGAGGATACACTACTGCTTCCAATGGTTGGGAGGCTTCTTCCTATATTTCCAAGTTTGTAGCTAATGGTACTACCTCCTGATTCCTTATTTCATTTAAAGGAATCCATTCCTCCTCTTCTTCCTCAATTCTTTCTATCCCATCTATGAACCTCATGTGTACTTGCATTCTTCTTCTTTCACCAAGGTGAGGTACCAATTCTTGTTGTTCCACAATCGACTGTGTCTCCTCCCCTTCTACAAATAGATGTGCAATCCCAATATCATCTTCCCCTTGTAGAGGATTTTGGTTATTCTGGATTGCTTGTTCTTGTTCATGAGATGTTGCTTCTTGTTATTGTCTTCATTCTATTTCATTTAAAGTGATGAACAAGCATTGTGCTTTATATGGTTTCAACTTTGAACCATTCACCATTTTGGGTACCACTATCCCATCCAACTTTTGCAATTTAACTGCACCATTGTTCATCACCTCTACCACTCTAAAGGGACCAAGCCATAATATTTTCAACTTCCCTGGCTTGATTTCCCATTTACCATTATACTTTAGAACTAAATCACCTTGATTAAGTTCTAGCTTTTGAAGATGCTTATCATGCCATAGTTTTCTTTGCTTCTGGGCTACTTCAATTTCCCATTGTGCCATGACTCATCTTTCATCTAACTTGATCAATGCTACCAATATTTCCTCTAAACTTTCTTGGTCACCTAAATGATGCTCCATGGCTACTCGTAAACTAGGTACCAAGAACTCTACTGGCACGACTACCTCCTGACCATACATTAGCTAGAATGGTGTATGGTCTATTGTAGGTTTAAAGGTTGTTCTATATACCCATAGAATAGATGGCAACCTCTCCTCCCAATCTACTCCTTCTATTCCACAGGTTTTATACAATGTAGAGACTAGGATTTTGTTAGTTGCCTCCACCTACCCATTTTCTCTAGGGTAATATAGACTTGACAATGAATGCAAAATTTAAAAATCAGTTGTTAGCTTCTTGATAACCTCATTAACAAAGTGACCACCCCTATCACTTGTTATTTGTAGCAAAATTCTGAATCTTGTGATTACTTACTCATACAAGAAATAAGTTGTACTTTTTGTCGTATTATCTGGTAGTGCCCTTGCCTCTACCCATTTGGTTAGGTATTCTGTTGCTACCATGATATATCAACATTTTTACCTTTGGGTTGTTTTAAGTGGACCAACAAAATCCAAACCCCATATTTCAAACAATTCTTGAGGTTGAGATGGATGTAAGGGCATAAAGTCATGATGCAATGGTTTCCCTACTCTTTGAAAAGTATCACATTCTTGTATATATTCCTTTGCATCATGGTATATTGTAGGCCACCACAATCCTATCAAAAATAGTTTTTTTAAGTAGCATCTAGACGCATATGTCCTCCTTAAAATTATTTATGGTCTTATTTTACTATTTTTTAAAATTCCTCATCCATTATGCATCTTATCAAAATACCATCTACATCCCTTTTATACAACAATCCAACTATCAAATAGAAAGGTGTTGACTTCATTATTAGTTTTTTTCTTTGTTGTTGTCAACTTTGGGGGTAATTTTCTTGTGGATAGATACTCACCAATTAACTTGTACCATGATGGTACAACATTGATTACAAATAGTTGAGCATTAGGAAACTCATCTAACACTCCCATTCCTATAGGTTCTCTTGAGTGAATTCTTGACAAATGATCTGCTATTACATGCTTTTTACTGGGTCTGACCACCACCCAAAACATAAATTCTTGCAAGGTAATGAGCCACCTACTAACTCATCCTTGTATCATTGGTTTGTTTATCAGGTACAATAGAGCTTGATGATCCACATAAAAGGCAAATGGGTTTACCAATAGGTAATGCCTAAACTTTTGAACTACATATACCATTCCCAAAGCCTCTCATTCTATTGTACTGTAGTTCCTTTCTACCCTTGATAGTAGATGACTTGCAAAGTAAATAGGTTGATCCAACCTAAATTTCCCTTCTTGAGCCAACACACAACCTATTACAAAATTGGATGCATCAATATGAACATGGAACTCCTTATCCTAATCTAGAAATACCAAAATGGGACTACACATGAGCTTTGCTTTCAACTCCTCAAAATCTCCTTGATGCTCCTCTATCCAACTAAAAGGAATATTCTTTTTTATTAGTGAATCCAATGGATAGGACACATGTGCATAATTCTTGATAAACCTTTAGTAATACCCTATGGATCCCAAGAAGGTTTTTAATGAACTCACATCATATGGTTCTTCCATATTCAGAATGACATGAATCTTATCAAGATCTAGCTTCAACCCTTCGCTACACACTATGTGTCCCAAAAACTTTCCATATGGTACCATCAAGAAATATTTCCCTGGATTCAAGGATATCTACACATTTTTGCAGTGACTCATACATTCACTTAGAGCTAGTAGATGATCCTTAATTTTACCATATATAGACCAATCATCTAGGAATACCTTGAATTTTCTTATTGCCAATTGATCAAATATGTACAAAATAATTCATTGAAATATGGCAGGTGCATTGCATAGCCCAAATGGCATTCTATTATAAGCATAAATACCATTTTCCACTACAAACATGGTCTTCAACTTATCTTCTTCTGCTATGCTAATCTGATTATAGCCAAAAAACCCATCCAAAAATGAGTAAATTTCATGTCCTGCAACTTCCTCCAAGATAGAATCTGTAAAAGGAATAGGAAAGGGATCCTTGATTGTTACTACATTTAGACTATGAAAGTCCATGCATATACAAATTTTGTCCACTTCCTTCTTCAAGGTGACCACAATAGGTGAAACCCATTTGCTTGTGGTAACTTTAAAAATAATGCTAGCATCCAACATCTTCTCTATTTTTGCATTTACCAAGGTTGCATACTTTGGGTTCATTCTATAAGGTCTCCTTCTAACTGGTTATGCTCCTAGAATTAATGAAATCTTATGCACACATAATTCTGGTGGTATCCCTTTCAAATCCTTATATGTCCATGCAAAAACATCCTTATATTCCAAGAATATTTTGAAAGTTGTTACTTTCAACATTGGGTCCCAATCATCTCTATAATGGATCAATCTTGGTTCATTATCAGTCCCCAAATTTACTTTCACTATTCAAGGTCCTTCATATTTAATATTTTTTGGCTCTATCTTAGCCTTTTCCACATTCTTTAGATGTGTTGGTTTTGCATCTATCTCTACATCACCAACTATATACTCTATGAAGCTTTTGGAAAATATCCATTTCTCTTGTTCCTCTTCCTTTGGTTTCTTATTGACCTTCTTCTCATCTTGTATTTTTGTAGTCTCCTCTATATTAATACAGAGGCAGTTGGGCTGAAACACCTCGTACTCCTCCATCTACTAGTGGAGAAGTCCATTATCCGATTGAGCTTCATCCTCACTACATTCCTCAAGGTACAACATTCCCTCTTCATTGGGCTCATATTGGTCTTCCTCCTCTAAAGAACTCCTTGATTCATTTGATGTAGCGACATCTTCACTAATTATTTAATTTTTTAGGTTAATCATATATTTGTGTTGTCCTTTCTTGAATGTAATTCGATCCTTTTCCTAGTTGTGATTAACTTTGGCTAATCTCTGTAGACACCTAAAACATGTCATATTGAGGAGACTACCTTTATGGACTCCATGAAGACCATATGACCCACCTTGGGCAACCCTAGGTCTAAAATAGTGATTTTCACCACTTAAAATACTAATTAATTAATTAATTAGTATATAAAATCAAGCATATAAAATACTAATTAATTAATCGTAATTAATTAGTATATTTAATATTAATTAAATTAATTAATATTAAATTAAATAATCATTTGCCCAAAGTATTAATTAATTTATTAATTTATTAAATAATTGATTAATTATTACCTAGGCTACGCAACCACTTGCCCCTTTCCATGGGAACATTCCCCCTTCCACGTCATCCATAGTGCAACATGTATATATATATTGAATTTATATGGTGGAATCGATAGCTACCACAAATCCGGGCAAGTTGTCCGATTTTTATGGCTGCCACAGTATTCTATGTTGTTCACCTTGGAAGCCGCCATAGATCTTCATACATTCCACCCCTATAAACACCATGCCACAATAATTTTAAACCTTTTACGTCGCTGAAATCACCAGGAAAGGGGCAAATGCAACATGTATATTCAAACTAAATAATATATTTAATTTAAATATAGAAAAACAAATCAAATATGCACACTTAAACATATATATTTAAATTAAATAATATATTTAATTTAACTATAGAAAAGCAAATCAAATGTGCACGTCATGCACTTTTACTTTAAAATATATATTTAAATTAAATAATATATTTAATTTGAATATAAAAAGCAAATCAAATATGCACATCATGCACTTTCACTTAAACATGTATATTTAAATTAAATAAATATATTTAATTTAAATATAAAAATTAAATCAAATGTGCACATCATGCACTTTCACTTAAACATATATATTTAAATTAAATAATATATTTAATTTAAAATAAAAAATAAGAGAAAACAATTACATGGAATTCCAGAGATAAGCATTTGCTTTTTTAATAGCGGACTACCTCTCTGCTTTTTCATGCAGGGTGTTTTTTCCATTATTAGCTTCCACCCGGGAAGTCTATATAATAGCACCCACCCCTCATTCAAAGATATATAGAGCTCTCAAATTTTAGGTAACAAAGTGTTGCTAGATTTTGATCAGAGATCTAATAGCTTTCATGGAAATTGAAGTGTTATTCATCTTGACTCCCTAAGAAGACCATGTTGTCAGACTACTCCAAGGAATAGAGGTGAGCATTTATTTCTTCCACCCGACCTTGCTCACTTGCTTCGAAGACCGATTTAGATCCACCAAGTTATTGCTATAGTGCACCCAACCCGTTGAAGACACCAACAGATCAAACCTGGAGTCATACCGCATCAGCCTCGAGAAAAGATCCATGACTTAATGGTCATCTTGCTTAGATATGGCATGCAGGTACAATTGTTCTGTACATAGATGAACTCTTGATTCAAATCTATTTTTTTCAGTAGATGTTAACAATTTTATTACTTTATAGTTCAGTTTAATTAGATTTAATTTTGTGCATACATTTATCATGTTTCAGTTGTTTATCGCTTTTGTTTACGTTTTCATATGCACATGCTATTAACATATTCATTTTCATTGTGTGTAGGTAACAGGTTGCTACAAAGAGGAAATAAATAATTTGACATTATCACCCCTTGCAGAGGTCACGAAAAACCCTCTTCAAGATGGTTTGTGGGTGTGAGAGAAATCCAATAGAGTACACCTAAATATTTTATGATTGTATCAATTGTATCAAGACTTGGTAGCATCCCTAAGAGGGATCTTATTGTAACCTTTGAAAAGGAACAAATTTAATATCAATAAAGGGACACCAATTTTTGTTTCATTTTTATGGTTGCATTTTTGCTATTTATTTCAAGTCTTTTATTTCATTGCTTGGTGTATAGATTTTTTTGGCATTTTAATGACAATCACGGTGGGACCTTGCCCCTATTTTTTAGGCATTCTATTAATTATTGTCTATTTTCCTATTTGTAGGTTATCGATATCATATTAGAAATTAGAAATGACCCAAAACTGAAACATCATCAAACATAGGATTTCATGGTGTGTCTGATCTATTTCTTTGTGTTTTGAGTAAAAAAATTGCAATTTTTTTTATTACAAAAAGGGAAGTAGAGAAAAGTAGAGTGTTGGGTTTCTGTCTATGACTATCTCTGGTCCAGGTGGCCCCTGTTTGAGACCGTATCTATCATAGATGATCCCTGTTGGAGGTCATATATGGTTCAAACAACCTTTGTCTGTAATCATCCCTCTACGGGATGATCTCTATATATTAATTGTTTGCACTACTTACTTGCTACCTATTTACATACTACTCATTTAGGGTCTTGCATTTATAGATTTTTGAAATTTAAATGTCATTTTACTTAGGAATTTGAATATAAAATATTATTTATGCATTAGTGAAAAGTCATTGATTGCTCTTTGATTTTATTTTTCTAGCATAAAATGAATTGAGACCAATAACAGTGGGTTTCATCTCTACTTTGTTGGCTTGTATGTTGTTACTTCGTACCCCATTTTTGGCAAAGTCTAGTCCAAGAACTATCATAAGGTGAGGGTTGGTAGGACCTGGGCTCCCTCTTCAGGTTTGGGTTTCATCACCAAGCCCTTATGGGATTTACAGCTTGAACTTCATCACCAAGAGAATATAGGTAAAAACCTTAAACTGATACAATATCATCAAAAAAAATGAGAAAGAGAAAAAGAGCAACAACAAAAACAAACATCAAAACACACTCAAATAGTTATAGGGATTCACAAATAAAACTTAAATGAGATAATCACATTGTTTGATTGTGTGTTTATTTGTTGTTTATTTGGGTAATCAAGACCATGGTAACTACATGCGACCAAGCTTGATCAAGGGCTAGTACCACAAAAGACTATCAAGGAGGTATGGAATGCCTTCACTTCAATCCTAAGGATTTAACCATTCTTGAATGGCATCCTGGTTATAGAGAGTCTAACCTAGGGGAGATCCCCATTCAGGATGCATCTACCGATTTTTGGTATGATTGTGATAATGACCTCCATGGTCAAAATATTTTCCATGCTTCACAAAGACACACCCTTCAGCATGGAGAGTGTCCTAGTAGGGTGGTGCTACGAGTTCATATTATGAATCACCCTATACACGAGGTATAAAATGATCAGGATTACACACCATGGATGAGGTTGGATGATCATGCCACCCTTCTTGACTATCCATGGATGAGTCGATAATATGCCTTCTTAGACATGTATGGCACTCATTTTCTTGCTCGAACACCCATGTCAGCTCATACAATCCTAGTCAATGAGGAAGTAAGAGAATTTGATGGTCTCCATACTCCTCAAGAAGAGTATTCCACGTAAGTATGTTGTGCCTCTACACCACTTGAGTACATCGATCTTACATATAAGCACAAATACCCAATCAAAATGGATTCTCTCAATTGTGGGAAATAGATAACTGCCAGGGTTACAGAGCAAGAAAAGATTCTTTGTATTTATATGAAGGTCATTCAATCCCATACTACTAATAAGTTAGATCAGGATCTTAGGGAGAATGTTAAGAAACAAGAGGTGTTGAACTAGCTATGGTTGGATAAATAATGCTTGTATAAGTAGTATCAAATGAGTTAGTAGAGACTGCAAGAAAATAGGGTGTATCAAGAAAGGCTATACCAAGAGATATTGCAAAAATATATGAATGAGGTGATTCCCACACCAAGTACATATAGGTAGTATATTCAATAGAAGCACATGATGCACAAACAAAAACTGTCACCTAGATCTCATATTGTCCTCCTTGTGCACCCCTCAATACCATAGGCCCCTACAACATCAAATCAACAATGTTTAGTAGGAGCATGAAGCCTATGAGGACTTAGGGTCAGAGTATCAATATCAAGGGTACCTTGAGTCACATTATAATAATATGGTTGATGAACATAATCAACCACCTCACTCCATCATGCATCTTCCACATCCCCCTCCTATAGGAAAAAGATGATAGGATGAGATCATTTCTTCTAAATCTTATAAGGTGCTCATCGAGTGCATTCAATCATTGTAAAAACAAGCTTCAAGAATAGGTTATAAGAAACCCACATTGAGTCAAATTTGCAACAAACTGCTACATCCTTCTGTTCCATCTTACCCATACCTGAAGAATTTTGAAATGCCTAGGTTAGATAATTTTAAAGGAGATGATAATGCATAGGAGCATGTCACTAGTTTTATGAACCTATGCTTTCAACTTCAGGATAATGATGCCTTACTACTGAGAACTTTCTTGATAACACTCTCGGGCCCAGACTTGGAGTGGTTCAATCATTCACCAAGGCACAACATTCATAGCTTTAAACAACTGGAAGATGCATTCTTGGAATGCTTTTCATTCATCATAAATAAGAAAGCTTCTTCTCTAGTTCAATGAGGAACCAGTCTTGGACTATTGAAATAGGTGGTAAACAAACATTTCAAAGTTACCTTTTGCCTTAACTATGATAGAAATTACTTGCTTATTCACATGGAGTTGTTCAAAATAGATCTCATTGTTGTTACAACTCCAACAATATCAGATATTTGAGGAAGCTTTGGCTTAGGCTAAGGTCATATAGGATATCAATATTTAGAAAGGGGAAATTAAACTTTGAAAGAAGTAATGGGACAAAATCCAAAGGGCAACCCTACTCAACATAAACCCTCAATGGTTAATCAGGTTGTATTGAATGTTCTAGAGTTTGTAAAGATAAATCTAACACAACAAGATAATTATCATGCCTAGCCCGCTCCTGCACAATATAATAGGCCTCAAAAAAATCAAGTGCAAAGGTAAAAATACCATCAATCTCACAATTATATGCCATTACCTGAGTCTTTGATGTCACTTTTTAATCAATTATGCGAAGCCAAGGCTATTGACTTTCCAAAAATACACCCCATAAATCCTAATAAGACCAAACCTAAGTGGTATAAGGAGGACTTGTACTACCCTTATCATCGAGTAAATTGTCATAACATTCAATCATGTATCACATTTAAAAATATAGTACAAGATATACTCGACAATAACAAATTTCAAATCGACAATCCTCTCACAACCAAAAATCAACAAATGGGTATATTTAAATATCCACTACACACACACACGAGGTGATGGTAGATCAAATTCTACAGGTAAATAAAATCCATACAACCCCACCCAATCAGGGATTTGTAGGGATGATTAACATTGTGACACGGAATATGATAGGGTTATGCATAAGGGGTCATCCCCAAAATGTATTTATAAAAATTTGGCAAATTAGTTTCAAAATCCAGGTGAATAGTATTGAAACACATGTAGAAGGTTAACTATTATTAGGGGTAATGTTGGAAATTTAAACTTAAAATGGTCAAATTATTATAAAATTGGGGTGAATCAACCCCAAAAAAAATTGTACCCAAAATTTTTTGGCTAATGGGCCTTGGTCAAGGGTCCCAAATATTAGCCAATTCCAAATTTCAAAAATCCAATTTTAGCCAATTGGCTATAAATAGCCGCTATGCATAACCCTAGAATATGAGGTATCCAAATTAGGTTGCACCACCTATAACTCCAATAAATATTCCCTCCATGTCATAGCCATTACCATCAAAAAACCCTATCGAAGATCCTCCACCTCACTCGATGGTAATGATTAAAAGTAAACTTACTCAAAGTCTATATATGGAATCAACCAGATTCTCCATGTATGAGCTAATACAATAATCGCAACCACATTGAGAAGCTCTAATGGATATTCTAAAGTTAGTTGAATTGCAACCCTAGGATCCTCACTCATTCATTAATTTTATGGGGCAGATTCAATAGTGCAAGGATCCTATCATTACATTTCATGATCATGAGATCAATCCAAGTCTCACTATCGGGCCCGATCCTCCACTGCACATCATTGTTGGTGTGAATCAGATTCCCTGCAAGAAGGTTTTGATCCACACATGTTCCTCAATAAATATCATAATCATTGATGCACTAGAGCACCTCAACATTCCAACCTCACATATCATAGCATCTACATTCACCCTTTGAGCATTCAATGATGCTTTATGCTCCACCATTGGTATGATAGTCCTTCCTATTCAAGTTGGGTTAAAGACTATTCCTACATTGTGCTATGTATTAGAGGGTGTAATACAATACAATATATTTCTTGAAAGGCCTTGGATGTGAGACATGAAATGTGTTCCATAAATTTTGCATCAGTGTCTCAAGTATGTACATGAAGGGCAAGTCCATGTGGTTCATGCCAATATTGAACCCTTCAAGTATTGTAATGTGGTGCACCACCCACAAGAGTTTATCTTGCCATCCATACATATATAAATAATACCAAATATTCCAATAAAGAGTCCAAATTTAGCATCATGATTAGCCATAGAATCATCTCCATCTCCACATTTTCCATCGATTTCTCTCGATATCCATTCTTCCTCCTCGAATCCCCTGGGTAAGAGCAAGTTGGAGCTAATCAAAGATATTCCTCCCTCCATTTCCACCATCTTAGTGGAAGATGATCCAAATCATATGGATGTGAAAAAATTATTTACTGCTATGGATACATTAGTCCAAGCCACACCCCCATCATCATCATCCATCCCAATGCAAGTCATGATTTCATTGGCCAATCCTGAACTTGTTGAGTATATGGTACAAAATATCATATTCACCCTACTCATTAAAGCCATGCAAGACATGGGTAGGCCTCACTTTCTATAACTACCCATTGGTACCATCATGCCCTTGGGGGTTTCCCCAAACCACATGAACTTTATATATGGGGAACTTGGTGAATCCACAAGTTCATCACCTATGATGGTAGATGATGATGAGCCATTTATAGGGGATGTTACTTATCTGTCAAATCCAAATTTCCCTACGGTGTTTTCACCACTACCATTGGCACGAGGAATTATCTTAGTTGGTATGAATAGGATATTCTAACACCTTACCAACCACAATATCAACTCCCTATAGATAAATTTGGCTTAGGATATTTTGTACGTATGCTATATGAACTCATTACAGACTCCCTCCAATGCCTAGCCTTAGTTTTTGGATATGATATCGATGAAAATGAATACACTGATCCAGGATACTTTCATCTTCTAGGAGATCATATCCCCATCATAATATGTGTAGTTGAGCCTCTTGACTTTACTAGTAAATCATCATATGAGTATGGGAATAAGAAAAAAATAGCGTATCTAGGTCCTGCTCATATGCAATGGATTAGCAATCATATTCTTGCAAACTCTCTCTTGTCCTCTAATAAAGAGCACACAAGTGGTTGGATATTTGATATAAAAGAAAATAACAACAAGTAAGAAGAGTTTTGCCAAGCCAATGACCTTGAGAATGATTGGTTTGAAGAGGGTAGTGGATCCACTCAAGATCATGATGACATATCCATGGCTTCCTCTTATCATGATTCTAATACAATATTCATTACTTTAGAGGAATATGAGAATTAAATAAAACTATTTTATCTAGGTCCTCACCATATTTGGTAGCCTCGTGATTCTTTTAGTGAGGAATAAAAAGAGTACGAGGACAAAATAGAACTGACATATCTAGGTCCTCACCATCTCCGATAAACTAACAATGAAAGGATATAATTTATTCCCTTAAAAATGAATGAGCTATATCTTAGGGTTTTTCCTATGCACTAGTCCATTTGGAGGTAGCTTCTACCCCTAGAAGATCTGATCATCCTAACTCTTCACAGGCTCAATATAGTCATCCCATTTCCACCTGAGACACATCTGATACATCTAGAGCCACCCATATTTGATAGGCTCTTCCCATCCATGAATGAAAACTATTCATTCATCAATATGGTTTCTATTGATTTGACCACACCTCTTCAAAATCCTAGTGACCCTTCAAAACCCTTGTACCTCAACCATGAGGTCATCAATTTTTATCATGTCACATCACCACCATCACCCGAATAGTTTTTCCCTTGTGAAGAAATGTTACAACCATTTCATTTATCCCAAGGGTAATCCGAAGATGTTTGTCAAGCTGAGATCAAAATAGATATGATCGATTCTTCAAATCCAACCGATGGTATCCACTTGATCCCTACACCTCACCAGCTTGAGGAGGGATCCCACATTTCAATAGGGAGAATAATTTATATAGACATTGGCACCAGTCCTGAGGTTCCTAAATAGGAGAAAATATCTCCCTTGAAGAGCAATCCATTTACCCAAATCTATTGATAAAGAAGATTTTTTTTTTGCTTTGTCATATAAATACATACCAGGTCTCAACCCGAATTTTGTCGTGCACAACCTTACACTCAATCCAAACATAAAACTGATAAAGCAAAAACTTTGAAAAATGCATCCAACAATAGCCTTAATGGTAAAATATGAATTACAAAAATTCTTGGATGTCGAATTCATCCAACCCATCGATTATCCTCCATGGGTTTCCAATATGGTACCCATAAGAAAACCCGATGGGAGAATTTGAATATGGATAGATTTTTGAGATATTAACAAAGCAATTACTAAGGATTAATTCCCCCTTCCTAACATTGATTCTCTAGTCGATGCAACTGCAGGACATGAAATGTTTATCCCTCATGGATGGTTTCTTCAGCTACAATCATATTCGGGTTAATCTCAAAGATCATCCCAAGACAACCTCTACCACTCCTTGGGTAACATTATGTTACAAAGTCATGCCATTCTAAGAAATTATGGTGCCACATATCAGCGGGTCATGACATACATCTTCCATGACTACATGCATAGATGATTTACTAGCCAAGTCTCTATTGCATCATGAGCACATAGATGTTTTTAGGAAGGTCTTTGATCACCTCATCGAGAATAATGTTAGACTTAACCCCAATAAATGCATCTTTGGAGTTACATCTAGAAAACTCTTGGGTTTTATAGTCTCCAAATAGTGCATTGAAGTCGATCCCACTAAAGTTAATGTAATACTTGAAATGCTTCCCCCTATCAACCATAAGGAGCTTCACAAATTAAAAGGAAAGGTAGCATCCATCAAATTATTTATAGTGCAATTTTCAGATAAATTTTGACCCATGAATTGACTACTACACAAGGGTATCCCATTAAAATGGGATGATGAATGTCAAAAATACTTTGACAAGATCAAACAATACCTGGTATCCCCACCATTTTTAGCTCTACCTTGACTAGGTGTGTCATTTTTACTATATTTTTTAGCTACTAACATTGCTTTAGGGAGCATGTTGACCCAAAATAACAAAGCAAATAAGGAACAAGTTGTTTATTACATTAGTCACACCTTGGTGAGCTATGAGCTTAATTATATATATGTTGAGAAGCTTTACCTCATAGTGGTATTTACCACTAATAAGTTGTGCCATTACATGCTCAATCAAACAACATATATTTTATTTTAAGGAAAACCCTTTGCAGTGCATGATGAGTCATATGTATCATAATAGTCGTACCGCAAAGTGGATTATGCTATTGATAGAATTTGACCTTGAGTTCATAATTCAAAAATCCATTAAAGATCAAGTAATTATTGATCAACTAGTAGAGACTCCTCTTTAGGATAATCAACCTCTTACCATAGAGTTTCCTGATGATGTAGTTTTTGCATTATCCAACTTGCTAGAACCAAAAGAACCAAAAAATCAAGCTAATATGACTTAGTTCTTTGATGATTCTAAGTGTGAGCAAGGGGGTGGTGTGGGAATTGCGTTCTTCACACAACAATGGAGTTCTATGCCCCTATAATTTAAACTTAATTTATTTTGCACCAATAATAATGCTAAATATGAGGCCCTCCTTTTAGGCCTTCAAGTGGTTGTCGCCATGAAAATCAAGAAGCAAAATATCTTTGATGATTCCTCGCTCATTTTCAACCAATTCAAAGAGATATATTAATGCAGGTGTCCAATATTGTAGTCTTACAAAGCCCTTGTGGATAATCTCTTAGCTAAATTGGAATGGTATAACATCAAGGTAGTCCCTCACTCATCCAATAATTTTATGGATACTATGGCTTCTTTGGGATCCTTAATTCCATAGAACCCTTCAAACCCTATAACATCAAATAAACAATGCTGAGTAGGAGCATGAAGCCTATGAGGAATTAGGGTTAGAGTTCCAATATCAAGGGTACTCCAAGTCACATTATGAGAATATGGTTGATGACCATAATCAACCACCTTGCCCCATTAGGCATCTTACACCTCCCCCCTCCTAGAGGGAAAATATAAGAATATGAAATCATTTCTTCCAAAGCTTACAAGGTTCTCATTGAGCACATTAAATCACTATGAAAACAATATTTATGAATGGGTTACAAGAAATCCATATTGAGTCAACTTTGCAACAAATTGCTACATCCTTCTATCTCATCTCCCCCATACCCAGAGCATTTTGAAATACCCAGGTTAGATAAGTTTAAATGGGATGGTACTTGTTATGGCCATTTAAGTGGCATGGCTATCACTAAGTGCATCCTTAAAATGGGCTATTATTGGCCTACTATGGAGAAATATTATTGTTCTTATGTCAATAAGTTCATGAAATGTCAACATCATGCTAATATTTTGCACATACCTTCTCAGGCCTTGCAATTGATTAAGTCAGTATGGCTATTTTTGTAGTGATATTTTGATTTAATTGGGAATGTCTTTCCCCCATATTTTGGTCATCACACATTTATATTAATGGCCACAGAGTAGTTTACCAAATGGGTGGAAGCAATCCCTCTTACCACTACAACTGGACCAAGAATTATGGAGTTCATACTCCATAATATCATGTCATTTTGGTATTCCATCCAAGATTATCTTAGATAATGGACCTCCATTCAAGAATAAATATGTGTGAGTGTTGATTGCAAAGTCTAACATTCAACACAAATTTTCTATGCCCTATTATCTACAAGCTAATGGACAAGCAGAGGCATTGAACAAAACAATTATTATTATTCTTAAGAAAACTGTCAAGGATAATCATAAAGATTGGCATCTTCAAGTGCCTCTTGTGTTATGGGCTTATAGAACTAGCATTAGGATGCCCATTGGGGCAACTCCTTTTTCACTAGTATATGACATTGAGGCCATTATGCCTTTGGAATTAGAGATTCCTTCATTACGCATATCACTTCAAGAATTTATTGATGATGATACTATGCAACAAGCTCACCTTGATCAGTTGACCCTTCTTGATGAACGACGTGTTATTGCTATCAAGAACCTCCACATTTATCAATATTTCCTTAAGAGAGATTATGATATGAAATTCCATATTAGTGAATTTAAATTTCGAGACCTTGTGCTTAAATAAAATTAACAAAAATCCAACTTGTCATCATACTTGTGAGACAAATTTGTAGCAAACTGGTTAGGCCCATTTATCATCACACAAAATATAGGGCCTGGGATGTAGAGTTTAGCATCTCTTGAGGGTGCTGAGGAGCTTGAACCTCTCAAAATCCTCCACCTACATGTATTTCATGCATAAATCCCACTTCAAAAAAATATCCAAGGGCATTTAAGACCTTTGGTCAATTCACAAAAATTGCCAAAGGCAGTTAAGCCCTTTGGTCAATTCACAAAAATCTTCAAAGGCACTTAAGCCCTTTGGTTAATTTACAAAAAGATCCAAAGGCACTTAGGCTCTTTGATAAATTCACACAAAGCTCCAAAGGCACTTAAGCCCTTTGTTCAATTCACAAAAAGTCCTAAAGGCACTTAAGACCTTTGGTCAAATAAAAATAAAAAAATCCGAATTCAACCCAAAAACAACAAAATCATAAGAAAATCGTAAAAACACAAAAACATCACATTTTTATTTTGTATTCCATCATGCATTTCATGTCACTGTATTGGCTCACTTGCATTAGGAATTTTCTTTCATTTCATTTGCTAGGATCATGTACCAGGCCTATATATTTTTCATCCTTCTTAATCAAACTTATCCATCATCATCATTTACGATTTTTTTTTTTGAGCTTTTGCATATTAAGGGGTCCCTGTAATATAGGGTAGATATCGAATAAACATCAACAATGATGTTTAGATGACCACTGGCTATTTTACACACACCTTTTACTTTGTAAGAGATCATAGAGAAAAACCCTCACATTTTGCATATCATTACCATGCATTCCCCTTTGTGAGTAACTATGTTTTTCAACACAACTAGTAAGTTGCTATAGGGTGTTCACTAGGGTTTTAGTCATTCAACCACTCTTATTTTTCCTTTATATTTTGTAGAAATCTATCTTGATTTTAGAAGGTAGGTTTTTGCTTTGATAGAAACTTACATATCTCAAAATATCAAACACAAATCACACATAAAATCCAAGTTTGAACAAGGAAGGATGAAACTACAAAGTAGTCCTTACCCCTTAAGCAAAAGGCATCCCTTGCTAATCATGTTATGCACATGATCTAGGATGCTGAGAATTGAGAAAATAACAAGCTCCTCCCTACCCAAAGCAATAAAATCCCTTGCTCCCTACAAATGGGTAAGTATCCCTAAAAAACAAATAGTGGTTTTCACCACTAAAGCAAATAAATCCCCTTTCTCCTCATTAAAAATGAGCAAGAATCCCAATCAAAGAAATCAAAAGAAAATAAGGGAGTAATGAGCTTGAATCCTAGAATCCTTAGTTGTTCAAAAGCCATGGGATTATATCCATTATATAAATGAGTTGAATAAAACCTATCTGTCAATGGGGTAGTCTTACGTGTGGTGATATGTCTGTCACATTAGCAACCTTATTTTATACAAACCAATGTCAACTTACGGATGAGCTAGCTTTTGGTGGCTTGTATTGCCTAGTAGTCTAGTCCAACTATGTCCAAAATCAAGATAATTATGACCATGAGGTAATCCTCATTACAATAATGGATTGAATAAAACTTACCTAGCAATGGGGTAATCTTATGCATCATCTTAAGGAACATCACATGTACACACAAGGATATTGAATATCTGGGTCTTCCTAGCAGACTTGTATCTTTCAACGTCATGTGTAGTGAGTATATATCTTTTGACTAATCAAATAGGGTGTTTGAGTCTCATGAAAACCATGTTGTTCCATCATAGCATCTTATTGGTCACCCATCTATCATCTACATTTTTATCATATTACATATGGTTGGCTCTCAAACATATGCCTTTTGTAAAAAGCTTAATATTTTAATTTATGAATTTTATACATTCTATGGTGCTTAAATTTAGGTTGTTTTGCATATTAGATTAACTCATTCGATTTTAGCATATAAACATAAAATTAAAGTTTGCATCATTAGATCATTAGTATACTATCTACATGTACACATTTAGAAATACATTTAGCATCCATCATTGCATGCCATTAGTACATCACATACATACCTAGATTAATGCATACATAATAGCTCTAGAAAAAAAACATCACAAAAGGTCCCAAAGGTACTTAAGACCTTTGGTCACATCATCACAAAAATCCCCAAAGGTACAAGGGTCACATCATCAAAAAAATCCCCAAAGGCACTTAAGCCCTTTGGTCACATCATCACAAAAAGCCCCAAAGGCACTTAAGCCCTTTGGTCACATCATCACAAAAAGCCCCAAAGGCACTTAAGCCCTTTGGTCACATCATCACAAAAAGTCCCAAAGGCACTTAAACCCTTTGGTCACATCAAAAAAAAGGTTCCAAAGGTACTATATTTCCTTTGATCACAATTAAAAGGCTCCAAAGGCACTCACGTCCTTTGGTCACATCAACTATGCAAAATTTGAGTGAATCTCGTATCTAGTAATTTATTCTATAAACCTGGTGATTCCAGTGATTGGTTGTCCATGCAATTCGGTAGGATGAGTAAATTACCATAAGGTCACTCACTAAAACCAGTAATAAATGGGTCAAATAAAGGTTGTAACAATGACATGAGCCCTCTAAAATATTATAACGATCCTAGAATACCCAAATCAAAATGTCTTGGTCAAGAAACTCATCGCTTTCATCATTTTTCCATTTCCTCATCGACTCGTCACTTGAGAGGGTAGTCATATACTCATAAATTCATAATCAAATAAATATTCAAATACGCAATCATGCAAGTTGCATTCATTCAAGAATCATTTCCAAATATAATCATACCCCTTTTGCTTGGGGTAGACAACAAGCAAAAATTTCAAACAATACAAATGACTTGGCATTCTTGAAGAATGGAGGCCCATAGACCCCTTGTGTATCTCCATGATTGAAAATGTTCCAAGATCAAGTATACCTCAAAGTCATGAATCTTGGTTGAAAGGTTTACTAAAACTAAGTTCTTCAACTTGTCAAAAGCAATGGTTCAAAAATGCATGTTCTTTCCATGATTGGGGCATCTAACATTGATTTGATCAATGAACATCATCAACCCTTAGTTTGACTTTGGGTCATCTATTTTTGCTTAGCATTGTGTTTTTACACAACGCATCCCAAATAGGGGCATCTGTAGACACCTAAAATGCGTCATATTGAGGAGACTACCTATATGGACTCTATGAAGACCATATGACCCACATTGGACAGCCCTAGGGCTTAAACAGTGGTTTTCACCACTTAAACGGGCAATACCAAAATCAAACATATAAAATACTAATTAATTAATCATAATTAATTAGTATATTTAATATTAATTAAATTAATTAATATTAAATTAAATAATCATTTTCCCAAAGTATTAATTAATTAATTTATTTATTTATTAAATAATTGATTAATTATTACCTAGGCTACGCAACCACTTGCCCCTTCCCATGGGAACATTCCCCCTTCCACATCATCCATAGTGCAACATGTATATTTAAATTAAATAATATATTTAATTTAAATATAAAAAGCAAACAAAATGTGCACATCATGCACTTCCACTTAAACATGCATATTTAAATTATATTTAATTTAAATATAAAAAGTAAATCAAATGTGCACATCATGCACTTTCACTTAAACATGTATATTTAAATTAAATAATATATTTAATTTAAAATACAAAAGCAAAAAAAAAGAACAATTACATGGAATTCCAGAGATAAGCATCTACTTTTTTAATACGAACTACCTCTCTACTTTTTCATGTAGGGTGCTTTTTCCATTATTATATTCCATTCGAGAAGTCTATATAATAGCACCCACACCTCACTCAAAGATACATATAGAGCTCTCAAATTTCAGGTAATGAAGTGCTACCGGATTTCAATCAGAGATCTAACAACTTTCATGGAAATCAAAGTGTTATTCATCTCGACTCCCTGAGAAGGCCATGTTGCCGAACTGCTCCAAGGGATAGAGGTGAGCATTTATATCTTCCACCTGACCTTGCTCACTTGCTTCAAATACCGATTTAGATCCACCAAGTTGTTGCCACAGTGCATCCAATCTATCAAAAACACCAACAGATCAAACCTAGAGTCATCTCGTATCAACCTTGAGAAAATATCCATGGGTTAGTAGCCATATCGCTCAAATATGACCTGTAGGTATGGTCATCCTACACATAGATGGCCTCTATAGTCAGATCTATTTATTTTATTTTTTATTTTAGTAGATCTTAACAGTTTTCTTACTTTATAGTTCAGTTTAATTAGATTTAATTTTATGCATACATTTATCATGTTTCAATTGTTTATTGCTTTTGTTTACCTTTTCATTTGCATATGCTATTAACATATTTATTTTCATTATGTGTAGCTAACAGGTTTCTACAAAGAGGAAAGAAAGAAATTGATATTATCACCTCTTGTGGAGGTCACGAAAAACCCTCTTCAAGATGGTTTGTGGGTGTGAGAGAAATCCAACAGAGTACACCTAAAGATTTTATGATTGTATCAATTGTATCAATACTTGATAGCATATCTAAGAGGTATATTATTGTATCCTTTGAAAAGGAATAAATTTAATATCAATAAAGGGCCACCATTATTTTAATTTCTCTTTTATTTTTGTGGTTGCATTTTTGCTATTTATTTCAAGTCTTTTATTTCATTTCTTAGTGTACAATTTTTTTTTGACATTTCAATCTCAACCAACCCCTTCCTAGTAATGCATAATATGTTGGGTTCTATATCGTAATCATAACAAAATCCAATATGAACTCTTGGTCAACTATTATTACTTTTTGTGCCATCAACACTCCCTTAGTTTCAATACCATACTGGTCAACACCATATAACTTAAAACTGGGTGCCCATAAGAATGGAGCCCCAATCTCCTTCCAGGTTTTCTTTGAAAATATGTTAATACTGGATCCTCTATCCATAATGACTTGTGTTAACTTGTGCTCCAATATCTCCATATGAACTAATGCTAGTTTCTTTCCAACATTGATCATTAATATCGTTGGATCCATAAAATAATCCTTCTTTTCTATTTCCATTACCTTTTGGGATTGTAATTCTTTCCTTATCATCGTATTTAAGGTTGGTAATGTAGACACCTAAAATATTTCATGCTTAGGGGAGCTACTCACATAGACACATTCATAAAATTAGATGACATAATATTGGACTTTCCAAGCATCAACAGTGGTTCTCACCACTCATTTGGGGCCTTTTCAAGCCATCCAAGCCTAGATGCTTAAGATAAGAGTGACCATATCCTAGCCGCTCAAGTCTAGAGCATCCAGACCTTAACCATTGCAGATGATAGCAGCCAGATCCTAGTCAATGTTGATGACAGTGGCTAAACCATAAAAGTAGTTCTACCAAAAAATAGGCCTAATCATGGGTTAAAGTGGTAGTCTATATGCAATAAAGATGAGCGGGAGTAAATTTGCACTCCTTTTTACAAAAAAATCACATAGGAGACTTGAGTTTGCATTTAGAATTTAGTTAACTAGCTTCCAAACATAGACAAAGGACAAAAGCTTCTCATGCTAACTCTCACTACGCATGAGAAATTCATTCCTAGGGCTTAGACATAGACCTAGGGTTTCACACTATAAAAGGTGCAAGCCTAAGAGTACCAAGGATCGATATTTTAAGAGAGAAGAGACATCTTTTATCTATCTATATTTTATCTAAGAGATATTTATCTAGATAATTTATCAAGACAGGTCATTGAGGAGAGATTTTAAGACTTGGAGAGTTCCCTTGGAGATCACGTGTACGGCAAAGTCCTAAAAAATTGGAGAGCATAGCGACCATTATTTCAACATCAGATACAAGCTTTGATCCATAACTTTGGAGCAAAGATGACAAAAGTCACTTTAGCGGCCACTATCTTAGACAGTGGCCCGTAGGCTTCACTTAGGATTTTAGACATTAGATTCATTATTTTAGCATATCATTAGCATAGCATCATTTTATTTGTTCACATTCATAGCATTAGTGTAATTTGCACTTGCTTTCATTTGTTATATTCATTGCTAACAACATCATTTGGGAAGGTATTCTTGAATATCTAAGCATGTGTTGTTGTTTTATTGCTTACAAGGCCATAGGTTCATCAGAAATAATCTACGACATATGAGAACAAAAGGGATCCCTCTAGGAAATAGGCCTAGAGAAGGAAGCATCTATAAGCCCTCATACATTTCCGTGTGGAGAATCGAGAAGATTTTTAGAAGTGCACCACCTCTTCGTGAAAGAGGCACTCTTTACCTATTTGTAATATTATTGTATCAAAATGGGTATCCCTAAGTAAATATAAATAAAGAGATCCATATTTGTTATTTCTATGTTATATGCTTTTCATTGTCTTCTATTTTATTTTGGGATTTTAATACATTGCAAGTAGCATAAAAAGAGTGGTGTGTGCATCCTAGGGGTAGTTATATTTTAGTTAATTGACCTCCAAACATAGAAAAGACAAAAAGCTTCTCATGCTAACTCTCACTATGCATGAGAAATTCATTCCCAGGGCTTAGACATGGACCTAGGGTTTCACATACTAAGTTACTAAGATACTTGTCCTCAAAATGTGCCCCTAGAGCTTCATAGAAATGGATTGAGAAACTTACTTATAGTGATACTAAGTTACTTGTGCTCAAAATGTCTCCCACTATTGGAACAATCATTAGTTTAGAGTGGAAGAGCTAGGTGAACCCCCCACTGGGACTTCAGCGGTGTACCCTAGATTCTTTTGAGAAAATCATGTTTGGCATGGGTGTACTTTATTTTCACTATGGATGAGTCTTGTCATTCTTAATCCAAGAACAAGAGCAAGAAATTGAAAGAACAACACATCAAAACACACCAAATAGTTTAGGGCACACTTAAATCGATAATCAAGATAAGCATTTGTTTGGTATTGTGTGGCTATTCCTAAATTACAAATCAAAAGATAAATTCATAGACAACATGATCAAAACAAGAATTAAACACCTTCGGTTTGATATCGAGGGAGAGACTGAAGCAACTCATACCCATAGGCAGAGTCGTAGTAACATTGAACAACCTACCCGTAAGATCGTGGGATGTAGCTCCATGAGCCTAAGGGGTGATAACTCAACCCTTGGGAGATCTCCTCAAGAAATCCCAAGTAGGGAACCACATCATGGAACAAAGTCACATAGACAAAAAGAGGCTTCACAACCATCCTCATCAAGGAGACATGAGGAGACCTCAAGGGCCTCCTCTAAACACACAAAAACATCTCAAAGACATGAGGAAGCTTCAAGGGCTTCTTCCTCACATGGACATAAAGAAGGTTCTAAAACTCATTCTTCACGTAGGGATGATGAGACTACTACATCTCCATCCACATGGAGAAAACATGTCACCACAAAGCCATCTTCAACAAGAAGGTAAGCAAGAGTTGCAACACCTCAAGATTCAAAAGAAACATATGAAATAAGTCTGCCCATCGAAGGGTAGGAAACTAGAGCGACATCTAGTCATGGGAATTAGATAGAAGAAACCCTTCACACAAAAGGAAATATTATTGTATACTATGATCTCATAGGAGTGAATGGCACCCCATGGGATCAACCATGGAAAATAAGATAGCTAGATGAGTTGGATCGATTTCCTACATGACCAACTCAAAGAATTGTAGCTATTGAGAACTATGCATCTAGAAGCTCACAAACTGTGACTTCTAAATGCATATCTCATTCTTGGGGTACCTCAGAGCGATCCTGTAGTATATGCATAGAGTCTGATCCTAGGGATACTCAATAGTACACTAAATAAGTCACATTAGCTAGCAAGAGTATAGGTACAACAAAAACCTCCTTGAGAAATCTATGAGTCAAGACAACAAGAACAGAGTCAGATAAACATGAGTCTTTTGTGATAGTGCAAACTAACCATGTGAGGTGGTTAGAAAATGCATTATGTAAGGAGCGAGAGCTATTGGAGGCTCTCGAATAGGATAAACAAAGAGAAAGACTCTTGCACCAACATGAGTAGTGCTTAAGAGAGCAAGATGAGCAGCTAGCTCTTAGCAATTTACAGATAAATGTTGATAACCACCAAATAACTAGACACACTGAATCACCTAAGGAGAGGCACAATAGAAAAGATAGACCACAACAAAATCACCCACAAAATTATGAATAGAATCAAACTAGTGGGGAAAGGGCAAACATAACAAACCAAGATCACAATCCTGAGTCCCCTCATAGGAGGGAGGAAAACATAAAAAATCAAATGGATAGAGAGTTACCTCCATTGCCACTACAGGTAGGCCTATAAGAGGAGGAAATTTGTGCCTTAAAGGCATTTCAAATTTTTTTTGAAAAGATAAAAGCCTTTGAGAAACAAGAGGCAGTTGGGAACTCGCAAAAATTGAGCAAAATACACAACCAACCATTGTGCCCATCACTCCCTATCCCTCCATATCCTAAGCACTTTGAGATGCCTAGGCTAGAAAAAAATAAGGTTGAAGAGGATGCACAAGAGCACCTCACTAATTTTATCAACACATGTTTTTGTCTTGAAGACAATGATGCTCTCATGATAAGAACATTCATAATGACATTTTTAGGTGCTGCCACTCAATGGTTCAACCAACTACCTAAGCATAGCATAACCAAATTTGAACAACTAGTAAATGCATTCCTAAAGCATTTCTACTTTGGTGCTAAGAAGACGGTAAACCTTTTAGACCTGGAAAACTTGAAAAATTATGATGATGATCCAATAATGGATTATGGAAATAGATGGAGAAAATTCATGGTGAAATTATCATTCTCTATTCCCATAGAAGAGATCATTCGCATGTTCACCACAAGTTTTTCTAAACACATCTCCCTCTTGCTACTACTTCAATAGTATCCTTTGTTTGAGGAAGATTTGGCACAGGCCAAGCTCATTGAAGACATAAAATTAGATGAGGGAACCATTAAACTCCAAAACAAAAAGGAGTGGAACAAGAATGGTAAGAATGACAAGTACAAGAAGAAGCAAGGTAACCCTGCTCCAATCAATCAAGTTGTATTGGATACACCCAAGTATGGGGATGCACAACAACCCCAAAACTATCAAGCACATCCCTCACCATCCAAGTATGACCAAAGGAACAATCAAGGGTCAAATAGAGAATGCAATCCACCTCGCTATTTCACACCTTTGACAGAATCAATGCAATAAATCTTCAATCAGCTGAGTGATACCAGGAGGATCAGATTTTTTGATATACCTCTTATAAATCCCAACCATCCTAATCCAAAAGGATATAGGGAAGATCAATTTTACCCTTATCACAAGATATCGGGACATGACATTGAGGCTTGCGTTGGTTTTAAGCATCAAGTGCAAAACATGATTAAGGCAGGAGAACTCAAAGTTGACAACCCATTGACTATCAATAACAGAGACATGGGCATATACAAAAACCCATTTCCCAATCATGAGGTCCCTAGAGAGTAAGGGGCCCAATTCAATCAGGTTCGAGCTGATATACCTACCCACAGATGTGTTGGAATGGTTGAGATTGTTAACATAGAAGCAAATACTAGGTGGTACGGTCAACCGCAACCTCCTACAGCTCCCATGAACATCCCAACCACACCTAGGCAGAGGTAAGACAACCTTCTAGGTCCACCAACATGACCTATGGTAACTATCCGAAGTAGATTGGAGTAAAACCTATAGATGACTCTGGATAATCTATCCATCTATGATCTCATACAATAGTCCCCAAAGCATAGGGATACTCTAATGGAAATTTTAAGTACAATTGAGCTCCAACCACAAGATTCAAATGTATTCACTCACTTTGTGGGACAAGTACAAGAATGCCAGGAACCTGTAATTCAATTCTATGATTATGAGATTAAGATAGTACCTATTGCCTTACCAGATCCTCTACTAAACATTATGGCAGTAATAAATGACTTACCTTTCAATAGGGTCTTGGTCTATACAGGTTCATCAATAAACATCATTACAACAACAACAATAGATCACCTCAAGATCCCCAAGTCCAATATCATTTCAGGAGCTTACACATTGAGATATTTTAATGATGTATGCAATACTATGGGAACAATAGTCCTACCCATCAAGGTGGGGCACAAGACCATCCTTGTGATGTGTCATGTCTTAGAAGGAGATATGTAGTACACCATCCTCCTAGGGAGTACTTGGATAAGGGCCATGAAGTGCGTGCCTTAGATCTTGCACCAGTGTGTCAAGTATGTGCATGAAAACAAAGTCTATGTGGTTTTGGCTGATGAAGAGCCTTTTAAATATGTCCATCAGGTGGACATTCTAGGAGAATTTGTAATTCCTTATACCCACATGTATGTAGTGTCTTCATCTCCAACCACATAAATGGATAACAAAGACAAAAGGATAAGAAAAGACCCATGCACATAAACACCTCCTGGTGCACCCAAAATAGTCAATGCTTATAAAGTACCATCAACATCAAAACCAAAAGACAATCAGAATCTAAAGGCACCCTTAGTCGAGGAAGAAAGGCCCAACAAAGTTCCAACTATAGCCATTGCTAAAATTCCAAGTCCTATGGAAGAAGAAGATCTTCAATATCAATATGAAGATAGTGATTACCACCTCGCTTTGCCAGTATAATCCATAGGGTCATCCACGTTGCATGCATTAATACACTTGGCAAGCACAGGTATAGGGGAGTACCTTGTGAAGAACATTAGGGGCTCAAAGTCATCATCCATGTTGCATTCTGTCCTAATGTTCATTAGGGACTCAAAGTCATCATTACTTAGGGGCTCATTACGTGGATGATGAAATGGAGATGACCTACTTGGTGCCAAGACATGAGCCCCTTTTCTTAGGACAACATACCAATGCTAATAGTTTCTAGATAAGTGATGATGACTTTGAGGATGAAACCAAGATGGCTTATCTTGGGACTCACCACTTGCAACAAGTTGACATGTTGGTAGAGAGAGAGGTGGCACTCTATGCCAAGGACCCTCATCTAATATTTTTGGGGAGATCTGTTGACCTAGCTACCATTGACAAGATGGTCAATCCCCATCTGCCTACATTCAAAGAGAAATTAGAGCCCAACAATCCTATTATCCACCCTACTCATGGGCCAGATCTAGAGATTCCCATTCCTCCAGAGCCTCATCATAAGTATGGAAGAAAAACCCCTAAGATATGATTGCACCCATGTGGTCCTAGAGATTTCATCCCATCCATCAATATGATCTCCATTGATTTGACCACTCCACTTCATAATCCAAAGGATCCTACCAAATAATTGCATCTTGATATAGAGCTATTGATTGGGATAGTGCTAATTCACCCATAGATCCTAAAGACCTCTTCCCCAATGAAGAGATGTTACAATCATTATGTTTTACATCAGGCTGTGCATATGACGTCTTTAATGTTGGTTTGGAACCTGAGTCGGTAGGTCCTATAAATCCCACCGATGACATTCATTTGATACCCACGCCTCATAATCTAGAGGATGGGTCACATATGGCTATAGAAGTGACTTTTGAGATGGACATCAACGATGATCCTATCCAACCAATAAAAGTCAAGTTTGGAGAAAATCTATCTCCATAGGAACAAGCCATCCTAGTTCCTCTCCTCAAATAGAGGCTAAATATTTTTTCTTAGACTTACAAAGACATGCCAAGGATAGATCCAAAATTAGTCATTTACAACCTTTAATTGGATCCCATGAAGAATCCAGTCAAGCAAAATCTGAGGAAAATGCATCCCAGCATCGCTTATATGGTGAAGAAGGAATTGCAAAAAATATTGGATGCAATATCCATAGTTCCTATAGACTACCCTGAGTTGGTGTCAAACATGGTACCCATGGGGAAACCTGATGGAAGAGTCTATATCTACATAGAATTTAGAGATTTAAATAGGGCAACACCAAAGGATTCATTCCCATTTCCAAACATAGATGCTCTTATAGAAACAACCACAGGTCATGAGATGCTTTCCCTAATGGATGGATTTTTTGAATACAACCAGATATAGATTAGGCCTGAAGATAAACATAAAATTTATTTCATTACTCCATGGGGAACATTCTATTACAAAGTGATGCCATTTGGTCTCAAAAATATTGGTGCCACATATCAGTGGGCCATGACATACATATTCCATTACTATATGCATAAGATCTTAGAGGAATATATGGATGACTTACTAGCCAAGTCCCTATTACGACAAGAGCACGTTGAAGTCCTTAGACAAGTCTTTGATTGCCTCATAGAACACAATGTCCAATTGAATCCTAAGAAGTGTGTATTTGGCGTAACTTCTGGCAAACTTTTGGGATTCATCATATCCAGGAGAGGCATTGAAGTTGATCCTGCAAAGGTAAAGGCTATATTAGAAATAGTCGCCCCTACCAACATTAGGGAGCTAAGGAGATTACAAGGCAAGATAGCATCCATCAAAAGATTCATTGCGCAATTATCAAATAAATACTGACCTATGAATCAATTTCTATGCAAGAAGGTCCCCTTTCATTAGGACAAAGAATTCCATCAAGCCTTTGCAGAGATCAAAACCTATCTAGACACACCACTAGTATTGGCTCCACCAAGGCTAGACATACCATTTTTACTATATATATCGGTTACTAATTTTGCATTGGGCACCATGTTAGCCCAAAAGAATGCACAAGACAAAGAGCAAGCCATATATTACATTAGTCACACCTTGGTGAGTTATGAGCTAGGATATGCGTACATCAAAAAATTATGTTTAGCAGTGGTCTTTGCAACTCAAACGTTGCAACACTACATGTTGAGCCATACGACCTACGTCATACCAAAACAAAATCCTTTGTAGTACATGATGAGCAAGACATCACAATATGTGTACTATAAAATGGATCATGCTATTGATAAAATTTGATCTAGAGTTCATAAGCAAAAGTCTATCAAGGGAAAAGTCATAGCAGATCAATTAGTAGAGACGCCTCTCTAGGATGACAAGCCTCTCACCATAGAATTACCTGATGATGCGATATTTGCATTATCAGATCTTCTAGAACTCGAAGAACCTAAGAAATAAAGAGACATGTCATTTTTATTCGATAGTTTGATGTGTGAATAAGGGGGTAGAGTAGGGATTGTCTTTATCACACCGTAGGACACTACATTGCCATTATCATTCAAACTAGACTTACCGTGCACAAATAATAACACAAAATATGAGGCATTGATCTTGGGACTCCAAACAGTCGTAGCAATGGGTATTAAAAGATTGAATATCTTTGGTGACTCCTTGATCATAGTAAACCAGGTCAAAGGACTTTCAATGTAGGTGCCCACTCATGAAGACTTACAAGGAACTTGTTGACACTTACCTAGCCTAGCTGGAATGGTATGACATCGAGGAAATCCCTTGTACATCAAATAGATTTTTAGAAACCATGGCCTATTTGGGATCCTTGATCCCTCATAATCCATCTACTAATTTTACAACCATTCATGTGAAAGTGCTTTCGCACTCAACAATACGTCGTGAAGCTTTTGACAATCGAGAATCAATCAACATGATCAACATCAAGCCAAATTAGGATTGGTTCTTCGTAGCTAAATATTTCTTGCAAACAACACCTTGGGGGTCTTTGATATCCCAAGGACCTATGGAGTGTAGCACAACCATACACCATAGAGTTGTTCCTCAATCTGTGTTCACTAGCTTGGGAATGAAGGAAAAGCAATTCGTATTTTCTATAGAAGTTGTGGCTTATCAAAATTGGATTTCCAAACTATGAAACTTCCTTGGAATAGTGCCTCAGTATTTATCTTATACTAAAAGGTTAATTTTAAAATAGAAAGCAACAAGATACACATTTCTAGGATAAATCCTCTATAGACGAGGATATGATGGAGTATTACTCCATTATCTTGAGCCCTAGGAAGCATCCTGGGCAATTTTGCAAGCTCACGATGACACATGTGGAGGGCATTTCAGTGGCATGGCCATAATTAAGTGCATATTGAGAATGGGTTACTATTGGCCCACCATGGAAAAGGACTACTATGAGTATATCAAGAAATGCATTAAGTCCCATCATCATGCAAATCTAACACACTTACCATTGCAAGCCTTGCAAGCCTTGCAACCCATCCAGGTAGCATGGCCATTCTCATAGTGGGGACTAGACTTGATTGGGAAGATCTCACCCCTATCCTTAGGATGACACACATTCATCATAACAGCCATAGAATACTTCACTAAATGGGTGGAAGTGATTCCCTTAACATCGACAATTGGACCAAGGATTGTGGAGTTTATACTCCACAATATCATAAGTCATTTTGGGGTCCCTTCGAAGATAATATTGGATAATGGGCCATCTTTAAAGAATAAAAATGTGCGTGCTTTAATGAACAAATACCATATTCATCATAGTATGCCTTATTATCCACTAGCAAACGGGCAAGCAGAAGCCTTGAACAAGACAATAGTCTCCATCTTAAGGAAGACAGTGCAAGATAATCACAAGGATTGGCACATGCAGTTGCCTCTTGCACTATGGGCATATAGGACTAGTATATGGATGCCCACTAGGACAACACAATTTTCACTAGTGTATGGCATTGAGGCCATCATGCCAATAGAGTTGGAAATTCCAATTCGATACATAGCATTAAAGGACTTCATATATGATGATGTCACACGACAAGGCCACCTTGATTAGTTGATGCTTCTTGATGAATGCAGAGTCAATACTTTAGAGTATATTCACGTTTACCAATATTGCCTTGTGTTATCTTACAATAGTAAATTCCACCTAAGGGAATTCAGGGTTGGAGATCTAGTGCTCAAAGAAAACCAACAAAATTTGAATCTACCGTCGCATCTATGAGACAAGTTCATGATAAACTGGATAGGCCCATACATGATTTCATAAATAGTTGGGCCTGAAGCATATCACCTTATATCATTAGATGGTGTTGAGGAGCCTAAACCTCTCAATATCATTCACTTAAAAGCATTCTACACATAAAATACAAAAAACATTCAAATATGTCAAAAATACAAAAAAATCAAATATGTCAAAAACACAAACAAATCAAAAAATTCAAATAGGTCAAAAACAAAAACAAATCATAAAAGCATAAAAATTCAAAAATACAATCAAAATGCTCCAAGGACATTTAATCCTGTTGGTCAAAATCAATTCAAAACACTCCAAGGGTATGCAAACTGCTTGGTCAACTCCAATAAAAAATGCTCCAAGGGTATTCAAACCGTTTGGTCAACTACAATAAAAAGGCTCCAAGGGTAATTCATCCCACTTGTTCAAGATCAAAAGGCTTCAAGGGTACTTCATGCTACTTGGTCAAAAATAAAAAATCCCCAAAGGCATAATAAGCCCTTTGGTCAAATTAAACAAAAATACAAAAACAACATAAAAATCAAAAATACAAAAATAATTGCATCTCACATCTTGCATCCACATAATTGCATTGCATTATCAAAACAATTACAATTGCATATTTCATGAGAGCCTTAAAAGTGATACCAAAGTTTGTTGCAAAAATCATTCAAATCCATACCTCCATTAACACGTGTAATTGTATTTTTCAACACAACCATTATTTGTTGCTATACATAATATACTAAGGTTTTTCGGTTAATCAACCACACCTAGTGATCTTATCAAATTTTGTAGAAAACAATCTTGGTTAGTATAAGGTAAGGCTAGCCATGATAATGCCTTGGATATTCAAGATCCCGTCACTAATTGAAACACTAAATCCTAGCTGGCACAAGGAAAATATGAAAGCTATAAAGCGGTCTAGGATACCTTAAGTGGAAAGGATCTTCCTTGCTTATACCCTTGTGCAACTGGTTTAAAGGTGCTGAGAATTGGAAAAATGGAAAGCTTTGCCCTATTCAAATCTCTTTCTTAAATAAAAATAAGCAAAACCCAAAGCAAATTACATATTAAAAAATCCAAGCATACAGTCCAGATCTCAAAGCAATGATCCGATACACAAATTAGAGATTCCAAGAAAATCAATCAAAAATAAATAGTGATTTTCATCACTACATATGATCAACATAAACAGTGATTATCATCACTAAAAGAATCCTCGCTCAAATAAAAATCAATAAAAAATAAACATTGGTTTTCATCACTACATATGAGCAAATATCCAAAGCCAAAAGGAAGAAAAGAAGGGAATAAAGCTTGAATCCCTGGAATTCTTAGCATTGTACAAAATTGGAAGGAGATATCCTTACGCATGATGATATGTCTATCACAATTTCTTCATGCATTTGTGTAGACCAATGTTTGAATGTGGATGAGCTAGCTTAGGTAACCCAATATTGCCTAGTGGTATAGTCCAACTAAGTCCAACTTAGGATGAGATGAACACTTGAGAATCCTTGATCTTAGCAATGGGTTGAAAGAATCCCGCTTGAAATTGGAGGAAATTCTTGAGTTCTATCTCAAAATATACAATCACTTGCACACACAGAGATCATGAATATCCAGGTCCATGGTAAAAGCCTTACTTTTCAAAAGTCTGGAGTGGTCAGTAGACAGCTGTTGATAGGGTAACTAGAGTGTTTGAATCTTCGAAAAGCCCCAAAAATTTTTATATAGCAAAAAATCATATCATCATTCACACCATCACTTTATTTATAATATTCTATAAATTAGGGGGTATCAACATAGTAGGACAAATATCGCATATATATTATAAATAGTATATAGACGACCACTGACTACTTCATATCTTTTAATTTATAGAAACTTATCAAGAAAATACATTACACACCATTAAATCTCATATATGAATACTTAATCAATTCTTATGATAAGAGTGATTATTTAAATTCATGATTATTTTTTTACTTTTTGAGGTATCACCCATTAAGATTGTCAATGTCATATGCATTCCTTATGTTTTAAGTGATTAAAGCATACAGGTTCGTTTATACCATCCCATCACATAAGTTAGATGCATACAATTAAAACAAAATTAAACATGCATTTAAAAATAACATCGCATCCACAAACACAAGTCATTAATCGTCCATCATCACATCATAGAGCACATCATAAAACATATAGGCAATATCCATTTGCATATAATCATGAATTCATAATTCATCATCAAAATACATCACGTTATATCATCAAATCATATAAGCATTTACACATCCATATAAGCATCTACAATATCATCTATAATCTAACATATACATCAAATCATCATAATGCCATCATCACATCACATCATAAAATAAAAATAACAACAAAAACATGAGCAATAGATGATACACATAATGAGTCATAATGCAAAAATATCATAAAAGTATGTGTGTCAAGTCCATGGATATACAAAAATGCCCATGGGCTATAGTCATATAGGTTAGCTGACCTCAAAAATGAATCAAAACAAAGAGCACCATCAATCAAGTACTATGCCTACACCCCCTACAAAACTGCCCCCTATGGATGGATCTTTGGGAGAACGGTGCGAGCTAGACCCTGCTGGTATCTCAATATGAGTTTAGGCCCCATGACCAGACCAAATAGAATATTTCCCTACTGTAGAGCTCCTACTGACCTGTGACCCACCTGTGGCCCCTCTCTCCCTAGGGATGGCTCCTAGCCTCTCGATCTACCTTGAGAAAGCGACAATTTGGGCTACATCCTTAGCAATCTGAACATAACTTTCATCCAACAAACCTTGTAGATGACTGATCTCAGCCTCAAGAGCCACCCTCAAAGGACCCTCGAGAGTAGGAAGAGCAACAACAACCTGCATCCAGTAAGCTCCTCCCATAATGGCCTACAAATATTGTATCTAGTCTGACAGTTGTGCTATAGTAGTATTCCTATATGCTATTATGGCATCGCACTATTGTACCTATATCTTGGCTGACTAGAGCTTGACCTCCACATCATGTAGTTGTGCCCTAAGAGGAGAATCTCTCTCCTCAGGCTCCATATCCTCCTCCACCTCCTCAGGAGCCTCTTGCTCCTCCATTACAACCTACTCTACCTAATGTCCCCATACTATAGTCCTAGCGTGAACCCTACACCCTGATGGATCTACCCCATCTCTACCATCATCCTCTCGACCTAGAATTCCCTCATCACATCACATTAGGTCACCCCACCACTATGCAAATGCATCTGTAACTCCACCAGCTACTCTAGGATCAATAGTTGGGGCATCCTCCTCATCATCCAACCTATAACCTATCGAGGATGGAGGTATCTCTCTGCTTTGATGCACCTATACAAAAATGGTACTAGTGGCACATCCTACTACAACCTGTACTAACAAAGAACTCGAGAGTGAAAGAAGTACTCCTGGATGTTAACCTTATGGTCAATGAGCCATCACTCATGTCGCATCCTAGCAGTAAATTTGTCAAGGTCATCCCAAGCAGGATACTCATAATACAACCGTCATATGACATCTCCAACCTGAATTCCAGTAAAAGTATCAATATAATGAGTCAACTCCCCTAAAAAAGTGTGGCTCTTGCACTCCTCGCTCTCTCTAGCCCATCTAGCACCATAGAACTACACCCACCTATCCATAGTTGTGATCTTAATAGGAAGCCTTGATGCATTGTTGTTAATTACATCATTAAATCTCAAAGATCTTATCAATCCGGGGTGGTGTCCAAGGTTGTCTACGATAGAAGGCTAGGGCAAAGTACAATTCAGGAATTCAAATTTCAAACATTTATTGGGTGAGATAGATTTGGTTTAACCTTTTTGTTTCACCCTAAACCTAATCTACAGAATGGAAACTTATAAGAAATAAAAACTAATTCTAATTTCATAAAGTTAAAATTAACTACAATTGCATGAATTGAAATCGCTAAATTGAAATGTTGCTGAAATGAAATCCTAAATTACACTTGCAAAATTGAAACCTATTTTACTCTTGTAGAATGGAAGTGATGCTTGGAAATAGAACACCTATCAATTCCCTACCACAAAAGGTCATCAAGCTTCTTCTATAGGAATTGACAGCAAAATGAAATCTATTGGAAATTGAAAGTTGCTGAAACATAAAAATAACAGAACATGGAAAGCAAAGGAAACAAGAAATAAATATTTAATCTAATTTATCAGCTAACACACACATAAATATTGTACACAAAAATAATAGAAAACATCAATCACATAATACAAAATAAAAACAAGAAAATGAAATCTGGCAAGCAATCTATTAGTTATGTTGCAGCAAAATTATAGATTAAAACTTGTCATAAAATCCCTCCTTCTAGATCTAAAAGTGGGCCCATAATTCCTGATCTAGAAGGAGGTTAAAAGCACTCCTTAACTAATTTAAAACTCAGAATAGAAAATGATAAAATAACTACACTTTTATTGATGACAAAACATGCTGAAAACTATTACAAAAAATTGTTGTACAGTCCTAATTATTGCTATTGAAAACTCTCCTCTATTCTAATTCCTAACTGGCTCAACCAAGGAGAGATCTGTGTTATTTATATAAATATTTATAACATATCCCATGCTCAAATCAGTCTATGTGCTACTTTACAGTGATTTGCCAATAATTTTGGATCTGAAATAAATGTAAATATGGACAGTTTGTGTTGCAGTAGTAGTCATTGGCCCTTAAAAAGCATCTTCAGTGGTGGTAGTACATGGGAGGAGTCTATAAATATCTCACACATATTTATCCACTTTAGAATATGTCATTTATATCTTGCAAACAACTTCCTATTATGCTATAGTTATTTCCCGGTTTATCCTAGAAGAGGATCAAAATTGATCTTTTCAATGAATGGTGGCTTTGGACGGCAAGGACGACAAATTCAGATGGGACATATTTTCATTTAACCTTTAAAAATTAGTTAACAAGTCAGAAAGCACTTTTTGTTCTCATTCCGAATATAAGTGGCTCATTCCGAAGAGACTGTATTTCTCATTCCGAAGATGTCCGCTCATTTTGAAGAGATTGTATTTCTCATTCCGAAGATGTCTATTCATTATGAATATATTTAGAATGAACAAATGTGTGCTCTTCAAGTGATTTTAGCTGCATTTCTCAGGTGGATTAGCCCTTAGGATCAGATTTCAATAGCCTTCATTCCTCTCCATGTGTGAATTCCATGCCTTGCCATTCATTGGTAGCTTGCTGGAATTTACATGGTAAATTACTGCATTTTCCAGCTCTGCTGCATAGTTGTAAAATATTGGCATTTCTTGCAAATTCAAACAAATTATAACATGGAAAAATTATTCAAATATCAACATGAAGGAATACATCAAGTTGTACTGAATTTATACACTTCATTCACCAAGTAACCATGCTGAAATAGTGCAACAGTGCTGCACAATTGTCCCTCCTCTATTATACCCTGTTGTTGTCTATTTAGACCATGTGGGAATGCTTCTAAATAGGTCAGATTTCTTCTGTAGTCCTTATAAACTCATTCCATCCATATCCTCATTCTTTGCTTGAGAACTTCAAGGTGTTCATATAAAGTGACAGCTTGCTGATTTTTATATGGCTATTTTTTTTCAGATTTTCAGATTTATGACAGTCCTAAAATTTTGGCTTCAATGTGGATTTGAAACAATTTTAAGGGTAGGAAAACATTCAAAAACCATTGAGAAGTTAATGGATATCATCATACCACATTTGGTTAATTTAAATGCATATTTTTACTTGCTACTTAATCAAGCAAAATCAGTCACAAAATGCTGAAAATAGTCAAAAAAAGAGATATAGTATTCCTAACATAAAATCATGCAAACACTTAACAAATATATATTTTAGTCAACTATTTGTAAATTAACTTATCATATGGTAGTCAAAAATTATGTAATAATGAGGTATTTTTGGGCCTCATCAAGCCCCTTAGGGTGATCTACCCTAATGTGCTCCCATCCCCAGATCTGCAAAAACCAACTACATGTGATGTTGACACAACCCCTATGACAGATATGGTATAGCTCATCATAACATTAAGCCAATAGAGACCTATCCCATGCATATATTATGGGCACCTCACTATCCATCAAGTCTTGAACCATCGCAAGGAGGTTCCAAGGGAACCTCAAGCCTGAACAGTTTGGAATAAGGACATTGTTAATGACCATCAGCAACACTACATGCCTCACTATGAAAACATGCTCTCGATACTAGAAGATGATAGACACTCCCCTAGACTTGGTGTCCTTGAGAGCATCCTCAGAGTGCCCTCAGAATACCAGAGTGAATATGACCACCTAATCATTAGTAGTTGAAGAAACAATGGCCACCCCATAAAAAAGGATCTAAAAGATCATGTACACATCCTTTGGCGTAATGGTCATCTCACCGGTCGGGAGGTGGAAGGTATTAGTTTGAGGGTCCCAACGATGGGCCAAAGCCATAAGGTAAGCCTAGTATGACATAATATGAGGTAGTCTGGTAACATACTAGAGCCCACGAGCCTTAAGCCACCTCCAATCCATGTCATATAGAAGAGGTAGAATGTCATTCATGAGCCTTAGGTCCTGAGTCCAAGCAGTAAGGATCTAAGCAAAGCAAAATAAAGATGAAATGTAACTACAGTGCATATAAGGCATAAATCCTAATAAAACATAAAAAAAAAATCTAACACTCTCCTAAATCTGAGTAAATAGGGGGTGATAAATACACCTAGGCATGGAACACATGCTAAAGAGTAGTGTAAATTTCCAAAAAAAAATTATTAAAATATCTCAAAAAATCCAATAAAAAGCAAAAATTTGTGCAAAATTGGCTAAGGGGTTTAGCCATTGTCGCCTATAGCAGCCAGGATCTGGCCACTGGAGGTAGCAACGACCAATGCCCAACGGTCAAATTTATGACTGTTGGGGTTCAAACTTAGTCGCTCTGAGGGATAGTGACAAAATTTCCATTGCTCTAAGCAATAGTAGCCAAAAGGTAACATGACAAACACGTGAACCCTAGGCCATATAATTCAACAAAATTGAAAAAAATAAAAATGGGGACCAACCCACCACTTAAAAACCTAAACTAAGCCTAACTCCAGATCTCATTCATTACCAACATGTTTAGTGGGGTTCATTTACCATTTACTTAGTGAGTTTCAATTTTACCCAAAAGCAGGAAAGAGGATAGGGTTTGAAAGAATACCCAATAAGCTCCGACTCCTCCAACAAGCTGATGCCTCACCCTGTGCAGCCATGTCCTCGACGTAGGTAACTTCAAAAATTGTAACTGTCGTTGTCTCACCAGAGCTCTAAAAAGTGAATTGATAGCAAATAAAAGTGACAATTCAAAACCCTAAAAATGCATTTTATATGTTTTCAAATTATGCCTTGGTTGCTGCTAGTGTCAGTGGCCCAAACTTTGTGGCTGCTCAAGGTGACAGCGGCCACAGGCAGAGACTCAGAGGCCACTAGACTTGATAGCAGCCTACTCCACAAATAAAAACAAGAAAATTCCTTCCATGGGGGGTAAAAAAACATTAAATAAATGTATTTTGATAAATTAAAGTCGTCTTAATGACCAAAATAATAAAAAAATGCACATATAAGCATAATCTCAAGCAGGCCTCGTACCCAGTTACTTACTCTATCCACTCGAAAATTACAACGGCTCACACTCCATGCATTTTTATGAGATGAGTAGACTACCATAAGGCCACTTGGGGCAAAAACATTTCATTTTGGAATTACGATGTGCCATCCTTCAATCCCAAAGAATACCAAGATGGTCGAACTGCTCCACGGGTGTGAAAGGATCATCTTAATTTCTCTATGATACAAAAAACTTTAAGACAAAGTGATACAATATGAACATAAATAGAATCACTCATCCTAACTCCCTAAGAAAACTATTTATAGCTGGATCGCTCCTCGGGATAGGGATAGATGATTATCATAAACAATTAGAATCACACTTGGATGTGGGATTGCCCATTAAAAGCAACAAATGCTAGAAAGGAACCAGATTAGTCATATTGGTCAAGCGGCTTATCACTTCATTCATTGTTATTTCTTCACCAATCCATTGTGTGAGAAAGTAGTTCAAAAATTCAACATAATCATAATCAAAATCAATAAAATATCACTCGATCATAACAAAATCATGTTCGTCCTATGAATCATTGCATACAACAATCACAAATTTTCCTTGTTTGCTAGGAATGTAAGCAAACATGAAATATTCAATTGTAGCTCTCCTACCAATCGGAACTATTGTAGCAGTTGAAGCTACTCAATTGAGTGTGAGGAATGAGTGTAATTTAACATGCCCAAGACACTGAGCTAAGTCCTCTGAACATTGAGGCAATGATTCAAAGGATGCATGCCATATTGCATGATTGGGCCATCCAGCATTGATCATACCATTGATCACCATACACCCTACAAACAAATCAGTCTACATTTTTGCTCAACGTTGTGTTTTCCACATAGTGCATCACAAAAAGAGGCATCTATAAACACCTAAAATATGTCATTCTTAGGGGAGCTACTCACATAAACGCATTCATAAGATCAAATAACATAATCTTGGAATTTCCAAGCATCAATAGTGGTTCTCACCACTCATTTGGGGCCTTTTCAAGCCATCCAAGCCTAGCCACTCAAGCCAAGAGTGACTAGATCCTAGCCTCTCAAGCCTAGAGTGACTAGAACTTAGCCGCTATAGACGACAATGACCAGATCTTAGTCACTGCAGATGACAATGACTAAACCATAAAAGTAGTTTTACCGATAAACAAGCCTAATAACGGGTGGAAGTGGCAATCTGCATGCAATAAAGGTGAGCAAGAGTAACTTTGCACTCTTTTTTATGACAAATTCACATAGGAGACTTGAGTTTACATTTAGAATTTAGTTATATAGCTTCCAAACATAGACAAAGGACAAAATCTTCTCATACCAACGACCAGTTTTTATAGGAGACTCAAGTTGGCAGTTATATTTCAGTTAACTGACATCCAAACATAGAAAAGACAAAAAGCTTCTCATGCTAACTTTCACTATGCATGAGAAATTCATTCCTAGGGCTTAGACATAGACCTAGGGTTTCACACTATAAAAGGTGCAAGCCTAAGGGTACCAAGGATCAATTTTTGAAGAGAGGAGAGACATATTTTATTTATCCATATTTTATCTAAGATATCTTTATCCAAAAAATTTATTAGGATAGGTCATTGAGGAGAGCTTTCAAGACTTGGAGAGTTCCCTTGGAGATCACGTGTACGATGAAGCCCTAAAAAATTGGAGAGCATAGCAACCATTATTTCAACATTGGATACAATATTTGATCCATAGCTTTGGAGCAAAGAGGACGAGAGTCACTTTAGTGGTTGTTGTCTTGGACAGTGGCCCGTAGGCTTAGCTTAGGGTTTTAGACATTAGATTCATTATTTTAGCATATCATTAGCATAGCATCATTTCATTTTTTCACATTCATAGCATTAGTCTAATTTGCACTTGCTTTCATTTGTTATATTCATTGCTAACAACCTCATTCGAGGAGGTATTCTCGGACATCTAATATTTTGTTGTTTTTCATTACTTATAGGGCCATAGGTTCATTGGACGAAATCTGCAACATACGAGAGCAAAAGAGATCCCTCTAGGAAATAGGCCTGGAGAAGGAGGCATCTGTAAGCCCTCATACATTTCCATGTGCGGAACCGGGAAGCTTTTTGAAAGTGCACCACCTCTTCATGAAAGAGGCACTCTCTGCATATTTGTAATATTATTGTATCGAAATGGGTATCCCTAAGAGGGACCGACATGTAACCGGGTTTCAATACAAATAAAGAGATCCATATTTGTTATTTTCGTGTTATATGCTTTTAATTTTCTTCCATTTTATTTTGGGTTTTTAATACATTGCAAGTAGCATAAAAAGAGTGGTGTGTGTGTCCCAGGGTCGCTACAGGTAAGGCTTCTAAAAGCTTAGCCACTTTAACTTCTACCATTGTATTTAAAAATTACACTATCAGTCTCTATATTGATGCTTTGTCTTCTAAGCTACTTGGCTTCTTCAATTATTTTTATTCTACTAACCTTACCTATTTAGTTTTTTGTGCTTCTTCAATTACCTCTTTTGCCTCCTCCCATCTCTCCTTCTCCTTGGTAGGTTCTGTAATCATCTTTCTTGGTCTAACTCCGTGTCATGACCAATAACTATTTTTTATTTTCCTCCTCTCCCATGGGATGTACGCCAATGTCAAGAAAATTGATATTTTACGAGTTACTTGTACTCACCTTCTTGGGATAGTTAACTTCCTTGTGGTTTCCAAGACCATACCATCAATACATATGTGTGATATTATTCTGTGCTATCTCATTTGTTTAAGGTGTAGGACAATTCTTCACAAAATTCCCCCACTCTTGGCAATTGCAACATTGTATGATTGGCCTACCTTCCAAATCATAATACAAACAACTCTGACCTCCTTTTTTATTACCCTAGTATGACCTTCCTCCTCTATGGTTATTCCTATAACCACCACTGGTTGCACCTTGTCCACTCCCTTGGACATTTATTTTTTCCTCACTCCCTTTGATTATCAAGGTCTGATGCCTTACCCATTTTAAATTGAATGGGAAATTACCACTTTGTGTCCCAATACATCACATATATTGTAATATGCATTCCTAGGACAATTCATGTTTGTACGTCCCTCAACTTTGCAATCAATACACCATACATTCTTTAAATCCATCCTTGTTTTTCCATTAACCTCCTTCAATATTTTATCAAATTCCTTACAAAATTATTGGATAGCATGGTGCACCTTATCATCTACATCATAATTTCAGTCCTCATGCTTGGAGTGTCTCATTATTCCTATTGTCATCTACTTTGACTCACTTTCAAAGTTCTTTGCTTTCTCTAGAACATCCTAATATGTTGATGATGTGACTACCCTCATATCATTTCTATAATTAGATAGTAATTCATCAATAAACCATATTCTTATGAGTTCATCCACTAGTGGTATTTGTATTTTATCTATTAGTTGCTTTAATATTTAATTATATGCTTTGACATCCTCATATTTTCCTTGCTTGGTGGCATATATTTTGGTTATAATTTTAGTATCATCTCTCAAGGGATGAAATTCCTTAATGAATTCTTCTTTCATCATATTCCATAATTGAAAGGTTGGTGTATTCTCTCACTTTAGATACCAATCTATCGTGAGTCCTTGTAATGTAGCAAGAAATAGTTACAACCACTCATCTAGTTGGTTTACACCATTTTCTTTCCAAATGGTAGTACATGTGCCAATATGCCTTACTGGGTCTTCCTTCCCTTCTCTTGTGAAGGGTGGGCATCTTTGTTTTCCTACTCTTGTATCTACATTAGCCATTGGTGTAGTACCTCCATTGTCACTTAACAAAGATTCCCTTGGAAGTCCAGTTTGATTCCTTCCTATAGTTGGTGATTTGTTTTGTTGTTCCTCATTGGATGTCTCTATCCTTGGTACTTTATATTCCTCAACTAGTCATCTATCTATTTATTATGCATCCTCACTTTGTAACCTCCTTCGTTTATATACCAACTATGGTACTTGTCTTCCTTCTAGAGACTTCATCCACTATTTCTCTAGTGTGTGACTCCCATCCTCTACACTCTTTGGTAACCTTCTTGCTACTTATTTAGGTTTCACCATCCACTCAACGTATACTCACACACTTTTGACATCTACATCTTCCCTTATAATAATGTCTTCCTTGACTCTTGTTGGTCCTCTTACTCTTGTATCTAACAACAAAATCTACTACCTTTTAGTATCTCCCTCATCTAAAGTCCATACTTGTTCTATTACAGGTTTATCTATTTCTAAATTTTTATTGTGCAAATTATCCCTTTGAGTGATCCATGTACTTCTTATCAAAATTTTCTCCTCTCTATGATCTCATCTCCCACATATTTGCACACTTGAATTTATCATCCACCCTTATTTTCAAAAAGAAAATTATCAATCATAGGTCCTTCTCAACGATAATAATTATTGACCCAAATTTGATTAGGCAATGATACCAAATGTAGCACATGTGGTAGTCTTCCCATGAGGGAGGTTGAGATGAGAGGTTTTGGGATGATATCCTAGTGTTGAGTATGCAAACATGGCCATCGTATAGTTGTTTGATTGTAACTATACAACTCTATAAAATGTACAATAGCTAGATGTATGATTAAAAAATATATAATGTGTTATTGTACAATCACAAATGTACTATGGGCATTGATTGTACAATTTTCTAAAAATGTACAATCTGCTAGAAACGTTTAATAATCAATTATCTTATCGATTAGATATGGTAATCACTCACTTAAAAATTCATCGATATTACTCCTAAATGTACAATGATAAATTTAGGATTTCATTAAAGGGTAACTAATCAACTATACATTTAGATAAACTATCTGTATAATTTTTGGATCTGCATATCTATCAATAGGTTTACCAATACTTACAATAACCAACAATATCATTAGCATTGCATAAATATATTTGGGTTAATTGAGACTCATAACATCCATAGTGGCTATGCACAACAATTATACAATCACATAGAGCACACAAAATCCATCATTGAATTACCACTATTTTCCATTAATATCTTCATAGAAGCATATAAAAATATGGATATTATTCCAACCTACACTATTCCATGCACAATTATGAACAATTGAACAATATATGGATTGCATAGGAATGAATAACTATTAACAATCATTCAACATTACGAACAATGCTGGACCATTATCAAGAACCATGAAAAGAATCCTTATCACATGTATGAACCTCCCTAAAATGAGCATGAGGAGGAACTTATAATGTTTTTCTAAGCCGTTCCAAAGCAGTTCTTAAGATAGCACATCATTCATAATCGCCACCCACAAATTCTTAGATTAACAACTTTATTAAAGTTTACTAAGGTTCTAATTTTATTTTTATCAAATTATATTTCATGCATATGTCATTATATTTCATTTCACTTTTATTATTTACTTCCCTACATTGTACAATTAGCCAAACCCTACATTGTACATTTACTCCAAATTATTCAATCACTCAAAATTGTACAAATCCCTTCATTATGCATTGTCATTTCTTATTATTTTTGGAGGTGGATTTGTTTCCTATACACTTGAGAACTAGAAGACTCAACATGGGGCACAAGGGACTAACCCATCAAAGAAGAAGCTATTTTAAAGGATATCTTCATGATCCATATCACAAAGAGTATCCCCTTCAACATACTCCCCTAGGGTTGCAACTAACTCAGGGTGCACCAAAGTTATCACATTGCAAAATAATATGTTTGAGGGAGAAGGTGGTCCCTCATCCTCATTACTCCACTCTAAGCCATGATGATCCATGAATTTAGCATAAGTAATGACTTGATCATCATCAATTGGTAAGGGTTGGTTTTTGTTGGGGATGTAACCTATGCCACATCTCCTAGGCCAAATCTCAACTTCCAAAGGTTCTTGAATACCTTTCTATTGTGGCCCCAAACCCTTACCTACATATCCCATACTAGATAGGATCTTCTTAGGAAGTGGGTAATCATTGGATAGATAACAATGGGTAAAGGTTTGCTCTACTAGAGAGGGGTTGCTACCATGGATATTTTCTTCATGGGATGTACCCACATAGACAAAGGTACACATATCGATGTGTACTACTTCACCCTTTTTATGAGGTAAACCCATAGTTTGGGGTGAAGGTGGTAGCTTAGCTAGATCTAGAAGAGGACTGTCATCGAGTAGATTAGCTTGATCCTATGATGAGATTATGATTGATGGTTCCTCATTTATTTTGAAATTCTCAAACTCCTTGGTGATCTAAGAATTTCTATGAAGAGAAATAGATGGACAAAAATTGATGCTAGATTGAGCTTGCTCAACCATTGAACAATATTGGAATGGATGAGGGTCACCCAAAATGGTGATAAGTTGATTTTTGAACTCATACTTCAAACATTGATGAAGAGTAGAAGGGACACCCCTCATGGCATGAATCCAAGGGCATCCAAGAAGAAGATTAAAATATGTGGGGCAAGATACCACATAAAACAAAGTGTCTAAGATCTTGGGTCCTACCCTAAGGGGAAGGGATAAAATGTCATAGGCCTCTTGGGACTCATTGTTGAAAGCTTTTATGATAACATCAGATTTGGTTAAATCTTCCTCCTTTAATCCAAAATTTTAGAAAAAATTATAAGTGCATATATTGAGGGAGGAACCATTGTCCACCAAGATCCTCTTGATGAAATTTTTCCCAATATATCTAGTGATGTAAAGAGGAGAATCCCCTTGCAAATTTGAGGAAGGAAGCTCGTCATCATAAAAAGATATGTGATTTATCCCAAGAGTACCTACAACATTGGCTAGGTTGCTAGGGGGAAGATCTTGTGAGATAGATTGTTGACTTAGAAGCTTCAACAAGGCTTCCCTATGAATAGGAGAAGTCTATAAAAGTTCTAAGAGGGATATCTTGGTTGGTGTGTTACTTAACTATTGTTGGATGTCAAAGGAGACTTTTGGTTGTGGCTTCAACACTAAGGTTGGTTTTTCTACACTTGTGCTCCTTTTTTGGGTACTCTTGAGAACTAAAGGTGGTCTAGAGGGTTGGTTGGATGTAGAACTTGTCTTCTACTGAGATTGTTGAGTCGATTGAGCTTGAGCTTGTTGCCTTGTAGTAGCTGCTATCATACCAACCATATTGTTGTAGGGAGGTGGCACATTATGATATGACACTTGATTAGTTGTTTGTTACCCATGATTGGGTAGAGGATTTTGGAAGATCCCCATATCTTGATTAGTTGTAGGTGTCTATTGAGTAGGAGGTTGATTAGTTGGAGGTTTGTGGTTAGGAGTAGGTTGGGAGTCATCCATAACAAGATGACCCTCATCTATTAAGTCCTGAACCATATGTTTCAACCTCTTACATGAGTTCATCATGTGCCCCTCCACTCTATGATACTCACAATGTTGACCAAGCTTATACCAATATATCATGGTATTAGGTTACCTTATGGGAGGTAACTCAATCATCTTAGCTTCCAAAAGTTGCTTAAGGACCAATGAAATAGGTTGGTTGAGTCTAGTAAAATTCCTTGGTGGGGTTTTTGAGGTTTTCCAAGTACCAACTTCTACAAGGTACTAGCGGCATTAACATTGTTGGTTTACCTATTATCTATTACCCCATCACCAACTACATGCTTGTTCTTATATTGGGTTTTCGTGGTCCTTTCTTCTTCTTTCCTTAACTTGATTTGACCTCTTCGAATAAGAGCCTTCTCTACTCTTCTTTCCAAATCTATTGCTTGTTCAAAAGAGGTAATAGTTGTTGTTTCCAATTCATATGAGATCTGTTCTTGTAAATTTCCAATAAATATCTCTAGCATGTCTCGAGGAGGTAAGGTGTATCTTAATCATCCAACTAAACTTCTCCATCGAGACAAGAATTCTAAGAAACTTTCATCTTTACCTTGCTTTAGGAGATACAAATCTTGAATGGTTACTCCTTTCTCCACATAAGCTCCAAATTGTTGAACAAATAACTCAGTTGTTTCCTCAAAGTTCCTCAAAGAATGATGGGGTAGTTGATAATACCATTCCAATGCCATACCACCAAGACTCTTAGGGAATATTTTTAGCAACAACATATCATCATATATAATATCATGGCATGTTGTTCTAAACATCCTTAAATGTTCTATTGGGTCCTTTGTTCCCTTATAAATAGGTAAAACCAGCATTAGAAAATGCTTAGGGTAGGGCCTAGTGGCTACCATGGGATCTAGGGGTTGATTGCACATTTCCTTATAGTTGTAAGTGAAACTTGGTGCTTGAAGTGAATCCATTCTTAATGCCAATTGTTTCACTATACTTGTCAAACTTTGCATATCGAGATTGTTGTTGTGCAATACCCCTAGATTCCCTAAGGGTGGGTTATAGGTAGGTTGTTGAAAGGGAACTTGGTTAATGTTGGAGGCATTAACACTATTATGGTATGGGTTATGGAATGGGATGTTTTGTGTAGTATCTTGCTATGGGATGTAGTTCACATTTGGTGGAATAGAAGAAGGAATGTTGATATTAGAAGAATGAGAAGGAAATTGAACATTATGGTGGAATGCACTACTAGTTGGAGGAGGTTGCGAAATTCTCCCCAATGTTGGTGGTTATTGTAGTAGCATATGTAGGTTTATGAAATGGATTAACATGATGCTCAGATTGAAACAAAGAATTGACATGAATATTGAGAGGCGAATTGGTTTGATGATGAGACACTCCAGCTTCTTCGAAGTGGGTGTCTTCATTCATGGCCTTATCCAAGGCTTGCTTATTTTACCTATAAAAATTCAAGAAATGATTATATGATTTGAAGGTGAATTGACCATGAGGCCCTTCAATAGGATCAAAGTCCTCACTAGTCTCTATGTCCTCTTCTTCTTCCTCTAGATTAGGATTCTCCCTATCAACCTAATCATCCTCATGGCATAGAGGATTCTCTTTAGGCTCTATCATATTTCACTTACTCCTAAGGTTTGGGGCCATAGGATTAAGAGAAAGAGAAAGGGGAGAGAAAAACTAATGCAAAAAGCAAAGGACACAAAAGAGTTTATTAAGTTTTTGTTTAGTTTTTCTAATCTATGCAAACAAATTTAAATGGTCTTGCTTATAGTTTAAAAACCAAAACAAAAGAGACAAAGGAAAAAGGCTTCCTAGATGGCCACTAAGGACGTGTTTCACATTGGGTTCACCAAATATGTAGAGGGGGGAAAACTACCCTACCACGTATGATTCTCGACTGGATCCGCTAGGAGCCGAGGTGACCACGAGGGTATGTTGATTCCTCTACACTCGAGGGCTTAGGGGATCGAAGGGTTCACCAAGAATGTTTTAAGGACTCACTCCAAGTCTAGGGTGGAAATGTTTGATGTGTTTATTTGAACAAGCACCTATGTTTGGCCTTACTAAGATCTAAGCTAGGAAGAATTAAAGAACAATGCAAGGCAAACAATAATGCAAGCAAACAAAGACTATCCCTAGAATGATTTTTTATTTCAATGAGGACTAAAACCCTAATTTTACAAGTAAATAAATATTTTTCTTTTCAACAAGGGTTCAAGAGAATGCACAAACAAAATTAACCTAAGATGCAAAACTACATGCTTTTCTTTATTGATGCCTAGAAATAAAGTCAAATATTTTTCTTTTTATTTATGATCTAAATCTAAAATAGAAATGGACAAAAATGAACAAAGACACCCAAAAAATAGCCTAAAAGATCTATCAAAGCACTTACTCGATCTGGTGGTTGATCCTAGCTTAAAACTTGCATCCAAATATATCCAACAACTTCAAACCTGCAAAATAGCTTCAAAACCCTTGGAAAAATTGATCAGTGTTTGGGGGCCTACTTAGGCTACTATATGACTGAGCTTGGAGGTACAACAGTCAAGCCCCCTTGGTCCTTTTAGCTAATCATTCAAAAGTAAAAGTGATTGTTGACCTTTGGGAAGCAAACAAGACAAAATGCAATGACATGAAATAGTGTAAACAAAGCATAATATAATGAAATATGACTAAAATGAAATATGCAAGAGGTGAGCTAGGGTTTGGGAGTGAAACCTACCCCCAAGCCTTTAATGAACTGAATTCATGCCCCATAAGGGGTGACCATGAATTCGATCTCATTGAATTCGTGCCCTGTAAGTATGGGGTATGAATTCACAATAGAGCCTTTAATTGATCTATTAATGCTAAAAATGCAATGCTAAATGGAAGATTAATGATCTAGAAAACCAATAATGTAAAAAAAACTTGGTTAACTTATGGTGGAAGCAAAAGAGCAACAAAAGGATGAAGGCAACAACCAAAATGGTAGACCCCTCCTCAAGGCTCCCACACTTGTTCACCAAAAGTAGCTAATCACAAAAGCAAAGTAGCAATAGAACAATCCAAAATAGAAAGAGTGCTTGAAATCACTTGATGGCATTCAAAAACTTGTTAGATCACTTGGAGAATAACTAGCTTAGCTTGGAAAAAGAAAGTCCAATCCTCTTATTTATAGGAGGTTTGGAGGGGTTTTAGGTGGGAAAACGAAAAACAACCTTGGCCAAGAGCCGATGCCATAGAGGTCGGCCCAAAATTTGGGTTTTTTTGAGAAAAATCTAAATTTTTCCAAATTCGTGCCCCATCCTAGATGACCGTAAATTCAGCAAAGCCAAGGGAAAAAGAAAAAAAAGGGGAAAAGAAGGCCCAAACTTGCACCTAGCAATTTTGAGGGACTCCTTAGGGATCCTAAGGGAAAATGACTCATTTTGATGGGTCAATTTTCCATGTCTACAACATCAAGTTTGTGAGATTGACCTTTAGGAATAAACTAATAAAATTAGAAAAGTACAATTTTTAATATTTACATGGCCTGAAGGGTTATTTAAACAATACAATACAAAAGATAGTCATGGACTCAAAATAAGCTTAACCACCATATATTCCATCATCCATCCTTGAGATAAATTGGGGACACAAAGAGACCCTTGCTTGGCATCTCCCTTAAATGAAATTGTCCTACCCAAAGTAGCTTCTACATGCACACAACAATGACCTTGGACATGATCTTGATCAAAATATCCATTTATTACATTGATGAAGGCACACAAATTGGATCAATCATCCCTTGTATATGAAGCAACCTCACCAAGTGCATCTAAATCTCTATGTACTTTGTTCTTTGATGAAACAAAGAATTACAAACAAGCTGAATGATAAATTTTTTTGGTAAGTTAAATTTCATTAAAAGCGGGTTTTTAAAGGGACCCAAAACCTTTTTACAAAATTTAAACTGACCAAACAAAATACCCAAAGATAGGCCAGAGTAAAAGAGCATTAAAATCCTGCCCAAACAGGAAATTTGAAATAGGATGAAAATCCTGCACATGTGGGAAACATACAATTTAGAAAATCCCACCCAGGTAGGAAACAAACAGCTTGAAAAATCCCACTCAGGCGGGAAACATGCAATTTGAAAAATCCTTCCCAGGCGGGAAACAAACAATTTGAAAAATATCGCCTAGGCAGGAAACATGTAAACTTGAAAAATCCCTCCCAAGGGGAAAACCAGAAACCAATGTTCCATTGGGGAAAAAATGGAAAGCAAAACTGCCTTGAAGGAAAACCTCCCTGAGAAAGCATGAGGACTAGAGAAATCCGCCAGAATCAACAGGAAGAGCCATCCTACCCAAGGAGGCTGGGATAAATGTGAGGATGTAGGAAAATTGGGATATCACCCAGGAACACTCGAAATCGCTCAAGAAGAGTGAGAATAGCCGAAGGTTGAAGAATGAAGCTAGGATCCCACCAAGGGACAACATGGGAAGGTAGTCTAGGAAGCAACATCCTGCACAAATCCTGGAAATTGGATCAAAAAATCTGAGGATCCCCTTGCAAATGAGGTTGAGCTATGAAAGTGCCAAAAAAAATAGAGGTAACAAAAAAAATAGAATCGCAAACCATGAGAATGCCCCAAATAATATGAACTAAAGGAGCATAGGGAAATCAAACTGTAGGCAAGAAACACAGGTCCCCTCCCAAGATATTTATCACATTAAAGAGTGACTAGAAAACTCTAAGGAATGCCAATATCCAAAATCATGTGCATCCACCTAATATTCCTGGATACCTCCTTGGTAGTATAATATTTAGATTTTATAGAACACTAAAATATAGTGGATTGGCATCTAGCACATCGAGAAATATAAACATATTCTAAATAGAACACAAATACCGTGGTGGACCATCACTTACCGAAATCACTAGCCCAATCAACATCTAAGAATTCTCTCAAAATTAGAGAGGATCCAATAGAGTGGTGAATACCAATTAGATGAGTCCCTTATATGTATCCAATAATCCTCTTATCTATTGTCTATAGAACTCTCTTGGGATGTTTGAATGTACTTAGAACAATAGCCAATAGAAAAATCTATATCAAGTCTAGCATTAATAAGATATATAAGTCTACCCATAAGAGACCAATATAATATAGCATCCACTAAAGGAGTGGTACAATCAACCCTAAGCTTAAGGATTGAAACAAAATGAGTCCAAGAAGACTTGCAATCCTCTATCCTAAAATACTAAAGATGATCTAAAGCATACTTGGTCTATAAAAATGTGATGGTAGAATCTATCTAATAAATATAGATCCCTACAAAGTAATACAGAAGTCCCAAATATGTCATCTCAAAAATGGATCGGAGTAGTGACTTCATATCCTAGATCAAAGTAGAAGAGCTACTAGTGATGATAAAATCTTCAACATATAAAATAATGACCCAAGTTTTCCCATATTTATGTTTAATATAAACATCATGGTTTACCTAACATCATCAAAATCCATAACCAACTAAAAAATAAGGAATATTCTCATACCATGCATGAGGATCTTTCTTAAACTTATCAAATACCTAGTTAGATGAAAACCCAAAGGAATAGGACCTTCAAGGTCAAAGCTAGATGACTTCTACATGTAAATCTCCTCCTAAATATACCCAAGTAAAATTTCACTCTTCGCATCCCTCTAATGTACCTTGGACCCATATGAGGCAGTGTCGGAGAGAATCATCCTAACTAAGTCCATTATATCCATGGATGTAAATACCTCAAAATAGTCCACCCTCTTTTATTGATAGAAAACCTTAGCAACTAGGTGTACCTTTTGCTTCTCCACTTGACCATTCAAAGTATATTTGGTCCTTAGTACTATAGACCCATTTGCATCCAACCATATTCTTCCCTTATATAAAAGGAAACAACTCCCAAGTCTAGTTCTTTATCAGATCCTCATATTATATTAGCATAGCATATTCCCATTATGGGTTCCCTTAGAATATGAATATGTAAGCGTATCTTGAGAATAAGCAATATTTTAGATAAATTCTCAAGTAGGACCATTCTAAAATTATTCTAGAGATATAATAATCTAAGAATCATTTAGAAGCATCTTAACCTACTTAGGTGCTATATGAAATAAGAAAGAATCATGTGTGCTTTATGAAAAAGCAACATCAAAAGCTAAAACTAAAGTATCCAACTCAAAATCACCATTCAGCTCATCATGCAATAGTAGCACTCTAAACTAATGTTTCCTACTCATCATGATGTTAATATAGAAAAGAATATTATGCTTGTGGTGCTACCTATGAAGGGGTCAAATTAATAGTCAATGGACCTCCACTCAAAGATGAAAATGAAGAAAATGATCTAATGGGAATAGATGCAACCAAAATATCAAAATATATAGCTAAATATGAGGTGGTCAAATGATCAAAAGAGTAATCTTCCAATAGCTTAGGTGGCGGGGTGGAAGGAGCATCTGGAAGAACCTCATAAAAATGACATCTCTTCAAAATAAAACCTCATACCAATGAGGGTTATAAAAGAAATATGCCTTTGAAGAATCTGAATACCCTAAAAAATTACACCTATGAATCTTTAGTTACTCATTTTGAAGATCCTTGGTCATGTGAAACTATGTTGAAGACCCAAAGATAAAAGTGAGGACATGTTATACTTATCTCTTGTCAATCTCCTAAGAAGCTCATACCCTACACTGCACTAGTGGGAATCTTGTTGGTGATGTATGTTGTATAAGTGATAATCTCAACCTAAAAATTATTATCCATCCCCTTAATATGAAACATACATAGTTCCATCTCCATAATCACCTTGTTTTTTTATTTTAGCCATGCAAATTTTCTTAGGGGTGTAATAAATAATCCTCTAATATGCAATCCCATGAGAAGCCAAAAAGTCATGAAATACGTAACCAATGTGATCACCTCCTTCATATATCCTTAGATATTCAATTTTTCTATCCAATTATTCTAAAATAAGATCCTTTAAGGTATTGAATCTCTCAAGGACCTCATTCTTAGTCTGAATGATATACAATTACACATAATTAGAAAAATAATTAATAAAAATGAGTTTTTCTATTTCCTAAAAGATATGGTGTACCCATAGGTCCACAATGTATGATATCCAAGGGATGATAGGTTCATGTTTCAATCTCTTTTGGAAATATCTCCATATGATGCTTCCCTAGAATACACCTCTCGCATCCAAAACTTAGAGGAAATATGTGTATAAGTACAATGGCCATATGATGGCAACTCATGCATCTTAAGGATCCACAACTAAGATGCACAAGCTTATGATGCCATTTTTTACCTTCATTATTTACATGTGTAACCATAACAACAAAATATCTCTTTCTATAAGAGAAAATAGATGAGGTTGACCTTTCTTCCAACTCATGCATTTGATCCAACTTATCACAATAGCCAAAAGCAATGGGTTTAAATCCATTGTCTATATTTTTAATAAGCCACAAATCAAGCTAGAATTGTACTTTCTTATTTGTAAGAGTAATATGATAAATATACAAAAGGCTAGGAATTACCTTATCAAAAGAAGAATATCCAATGCTAATTTCTCTATATCTTGCAACCTAAAATAAATAATAATGTCCAATATTAATTCTCACTTAAATGTGATTTATTATAACCCTATAGGAGATGCTTGTTTTTTGTCATGTGTCTAGTTTCCCTTGAATCTATAATCCACTCATCCAATCAGGTGGATGTCCAATATGCTAAATGAACATGTACATGTGCTTATGAGGTTTCCCCATCAAAGTTGTCCTCACTTTGTGCATAGAATATAATAGTACTAACACCCTCTTTCTTGATATTTCCTCATGTTTCTTGATGCAAATATGATAAAAAAGTATTTTGTTACGTTCCTTTTTATAAAAACCAGGGTTTCTTGGGCTTGTTTTCATTCTTTTTTATCTTGTAATTTTTGTTGGAGTATATTATATTATTTAGTACATGCTAATGTACCCCCATGGTACCTTCATGGTAAATATGTAAATATTATATTAGGGTTGAGTCATAGTTTAGAGTGTGAGTAATATTTCCCTTTATATAAGTGTGAATGTGTAGGATATGCACAAGTATCATGTAAGTGTGAATGTGCAAGATATGCACAAGTGTCATGTGAGTAAGTGTGCAAATATAAGTTGAGTATATGTGCACAAGTGTCTTATATGTAAGAGTACAAATATGTAATGTAAATATGTGCACAAGTGTCTTAGATTAGAGTGTGCAAAGTGAAGATCAAGAGTCATGTCTAGGTGTGCATACAATATAGAGTCATGTGTTCATCAAGTATGCAAGTATCAAGTAGATTAGCCAAGAGTCATGAGACTTGGTATATGGAAAGGAATAGTCAAGTATCCAAAGAGTCATTCTACTATGGCTATATAGTACTCCATAGAGAAGCATCACATATAAAATTATTAGATTGTACGATTATCAATATTACATTATAGAGAAAGGGGAGTAATAAATATTGCATATATTTTGAGCAATTAATACTGTAAGTTGTGCTATATGCTTTGTACATGTATGATTCGAGCTATTTATATTCATATTGTAGTTTATTATTGAATTTTAGTTGATATATTAAAATCCTTGATATACATATTAATTTGATTATATCATTATCTTGATCTTATTGTATTGTGGCTATATTATATTTGATCTTGTGGTATTTATCCTGTGATACTTGTGGTAACATTAAGGCTTAAAAAGTAATCAATGGTATGAGAGCTACTATGAGTATTTTTTATCAAAGCTATTACCTGCATAGGTTGATCGAATTTATTTAGCTATATACAAAAATTGATTTTGTTCAGATTGATAAAATAAATTTAGAGTCTGTTCACTTTAAAGGTAGTGTGAATTAGATTCTATTGTAAGGTCATAGTGAGTAGAAAGGCTAGAGTCTTTCCATGGTTGAAGAATAACTAGTAAAGACAAGAATTTAATTGTAGAGCCTTTCCACAATTGAAGAAAAACTAGTGAAGACTAGGACTCATCTATATTGGAAGGTAAAATCAAATTCAAGATAGTTGATCATTCAGGGTCAATGCCAACCCTTGATATTAATAGGAATTCAAAATCATTCAATTCATATTGACATTGAGAAGGATTAAAGGACATTCAAAGTCACTTGGATATAATAGTAACTTCTCTAGCAAGGAGGAGAATATTACTGAGTTCTTCGAGTTGCAATAGAGATTAGTATTTAGAAGAGTGAGAAGCTTCCTATAATAGATAGAGAAGAATTTTAGTTTCTAAGTGCAATAGAAATCAAAATGGGAGGATATATCAAGAAATATATATCTATCTTAAAGTAATATTTCATAAAGCAGTTGATTAATTAGAGTTGCAAGATATTAGAGTTTTAGGTCATAGAGAAATTGACCTTAATATTGAAGAATCGGGTTTCAAAAACCTTGATATTGAATTTTCAAGTCATAAAGTAATTGGCCTTGATATAAAGGATTCATGTCTTAAAGATAGACCTTGAAATAAGAGATAGAAGATTCAGGTCTTGAAGATAGACCTTGACAGAAGAAATTTAGGTCTTGAAGATAAACCTTGACATAGAAGATTCATGTCTCAAGATAAACCTTGACATAAAACTTTTTTATATATAAATACAACAAGATACAATGGAAGAGATTTTGCCCTAGAAAATATCCTATAGTGTGGACATTAGAAGAAAGCAAGCATTGTGAGAAAATATCTAAAGTTCAAGATGAAGAAGCTTGAAGTTTGAATCATCTTCAACTCAAGGTGTAGTCATTCAATTCAATGCAAAATAAAGAGAGCTATTAAGCTATAAATTAAGCAAAATAGCATAATACAAAGCAATAGAAGGAAACCTCATCTGGCTCAAGAAAGGTGACCTCATTTGGATCAAGAAAGGTAGCATTATATGGCTCTAGAAGGTAAAATGTTTTTACTCTAGAAGGTAGTATAATATAACTCTAGTAGACAATTACATACAACTCTAGAAGAAAATGTTATTTTGTTCAACATAGAGATAAAGAGAAGTATAAAAGTGTGAACATAATTAGTCTTAAAGTTCTAGAATGTTGAATTAAGAGTAATAAAGAGCATCAAGAGAATATTTGAACAATAATCTAGAGCAATGTAGGGTGAATAGTATTCAAATGTGTATTGGACAACGTCCAAAGTATTGGATAGTGCCTGAAGTATTGGACAACATCCATAGTATTGGACAATACCCTAATCATTGGATACTAGATAGTGCCCAAGATATTGACAATGCTTTGGACAAAGGATAGTGAGTAGCATATAATGCCTAGGATAGTGGATAGTTTGTATTGTCTTAGACATCCAAGAGTCAAATAATTACATCCTTTGGCATCCCACATCAAGCAATATTGAAGCAGTGTTGGGTAATATTCTAGAATGAAGCATAAAGTCAACAAAGAGCAGCATAGTGTGGAAGGTGAAGCATTTAGTCTCTAATGGAAGGCAATACATTGAAAATTGATCTAAGGGATGTGAAATGATAGAGAATGAAATGTTTGGTTGGTGAGCATAGGCACCAAAATTGAACTCAAGTGCCAAGCATATTTTGGTTATGATTGTAATGTCCCAAAGCACAACTTTATGGTTTGGTAAAATGAAACAACAATTGATGTGAAGAATGCAAACTTAAAATGTAATGCCATATCTACATGCATGAAGTTGAATATTCTAAATCCAATCACTCTATAGACATGTGTCATTCCAACTAGCTCATTAAGATCCTTTGAACATACTTAGATAAGCATTCACTTTGAAGTCTTACAGTAAAACACACAAGAGGTTGATAAAGGTAATTAGATTTTAGGATTTTCATATTCTAAAGTTTTTAGTCAAATTTATAAGGTTATATGATTTATTTATTAATGGAGTGATAAGTAGTGTTTTATTAATTTGATTAAATTTAAGTTTATTTGAGTGATAAGGTTTGTTTAGAGTAATTTAATGTTTTGGTAGATTAAAGTTTATTTAGATTAAAGTTGGAGTAATAAGTTGTATAATTTAAAAATTTACTTTTTTAAGTATTTGATTAAGATTTGAAGTAGTAAGGAATAAAATTAGTTTATTTGCTTTTTGAAATATGTTTGATTTTCTATTTTTGATAATATTTGAAAATAAAAAATTGAATATTTTCAAATTTAGTTATTTGGGAGTCAAAAGGATTTCTACACCAAAACCTTAGGAAAATAAAAATTTACAAAATTCATTCTTAGTTTCTAAAACTAGGGAGACATAAGGATTACTACTTCATAGGATTTAAATTTAGAAACTTTGATTTATTATCTAAACCTAGGAGTTATAAGGAAGTCTACATCAAAGGTTTTATTGAATGAGTACTACTATGTCTAACAACAAGTTTTTCCTTTCTAAATCTCAACTTTTGAAAGGACCAAATTATGCTTCATGGAAAAATAAAGTGAAATCAATTTTAATAGTGGAAAAAATTTGGGATATAGTTAGTGGAGCAAAAACAAAACCTACTAAAGATGTTAGAGAAATTCAAAAATATAAAGAAGGTGAAGCTAAAGCACTTATGATAATATCGTTTGCAATAACTGGTGAAATAAAACCTTATATAAGTGCAAAATAAACTTTTTTAGAAGCTTGGAATACTCTATGTAAAATATTTCAAGGGAAAAATAAGGCTACTATTTTTAATCTTCAATATCAGTTATAATACTTAAAAGTTAAGAGTGGTGAAAGTATTGAACTATCTATTCAAAAGGTGGTATATATAAAAGTAAAACTATTAAATCTAGGAGAAAAAGTAGAAGACAAACTTCTTATTCAAGTGACATTGAGAGAACTTCTAGAAATTTACAAACATCTAGTCACATCTTTGCAAATTTTAAGCAAAGATACTATATTTGATGAGTTAGTCAACATTCTACAAGAATATGAAGTAGAAAATTCAACCAAATATGAAATGACTAATAATTCTTTAATATCAAAAGATAATTCACAATGTGATCTTGTTTCAACTCCAAGATACAGATCCAAATGGAATACAAGATATTGTCAAATATGCAAGAAAAATTATCATAGCATAAATTTATAAAGATACAATCCAAAGAATTAGTATTAAAGAAATAAAATGAATCAAAGTGGTCAAACAAATAAGTCAGTACAACAAAGACAATATCAATCTCAATACAATCCACAATGACAACAATAATTTCAACATTAGTATCCTTCTCAATATTAGTATAATCAACCTTAGTTACAATATAGAGAGGGAAATCAAAAAGGACATCTAGCTCAATAAATTCATAATATTTAAAAGTTAGACGAAACTACTAAAGAAAATGAATTCAAAGCCCTTTCAAAAAATTTATAATCAATAAAGATGTATTTCTCTTAAATTTTTGGAAGGTACTAACTTTATAGTTGATCAAGATACATGAAGAAAGTATGATAAGAACAATATAGAAAATAATAGACTAAAGAAGTAAAAGAAGATGATCAGGAAAATTTAGAAGAAAGCAAAAAGAGAACAAAGAAATTTTAGGTCCCAAGATTACTTGAAGATTTAATATCAAGATAAAGACCATGATTAGATACTAAAGTCTTCAACAACCAAATAATGTAATACAGGGGGGGTGTTGGAGTATATTATATTATTTGGTACATGCTAATGTACCCCCATAGCACCTTCATGGTACATATGTAAATATTAGATTAGGGTTGAGTCATAGTTTAAAGTGTGAGTAATATTTCCTTTTATTGTAACAAATTTACTAGAATAGCTATTATTTAAACCAATCTATGCTTACTTTTGCTTTTAGAATGTGGTAATGTTGATGGATTTCTGGCTGAAGGAATAGGTATCCATCTTTAGGCATATCAAGAGAATCTTGGTGCCTTCCTTCAAGCAGGTAGAGTGGGTTTGGCTACAAGAGGTAAGAAGGGATACGATGGAAAAACCATGGTCCATGAGCACATGGAAGCTCACTAAAAATTGCATTCATATAAATAATTGCTTTTATATTGTATGTATACCTTTTTGCTGGATTGTGTGACTTTGAATTAAGAAAATATTTTAAAAATATACTAAAAATATGAATCAAGGAAATAAGCCTAAGTGATAATCTAAATAATTGTTTTATATTATGCTTTTGCAAATAAAATAAAATATAAAATATAAAATAAATATGAATATATATATAAATAAAAATAATATATATGTGTGTGTGTGTTTACCATAATTGATATTCTCATAATAAGCATATATGAAATTCTTCTTATAAACTTTCTTCTGTCTTCAATCCTTAAACATATCATGTAGTGAGGTGCCACCCGAAAATTTCTTATTAGCCTTAGTATGCATGTTTTGCCTAGGTGTCGACCAACTTCCATACTCAGTTTTCTGTTTGTGGATAGATGAAATGGTATTGAGGCATCATCTCAGTTGTTCTAGCTTATCACGGTTTGTCCCACCTTGTCTAGGATGGTCTTATCTTGTCTTGGATGGGTTAGTCATGTATATTGTGTGCTTTTGAAATGTGATTGGAGGGTAAATGATGCAGGAGCATCCGGTGGTGAAGTTGCAATCTTGCATCACCCAAAATGTGTTTTTTTTCTCTTAAGTACTAAAACTATCGCGATATCGTGATGCTTTTTGAAGAAGGGCACCAACGGGTCAAACTGTCGTGAAATTGTGACATTTCTAAAGCAGCACAGTCGGGACGCCAAACTGTCGTGAAATCGTGACATTTCTGAAGAAGCGCAGTTGGGACGCCAAACTGTCATGAAATCGTGACATTTCTGAAGAAGCGCAGTCGGGATGCCAAACTGTCGTGAAATCACGACATTTCTGTAGCAACGTGGTCTGGACGCAAAATGGTCGTGAAATCACAACACTTCTGGGAGCAGGATTTGAAAGCACAGGGACATCTTTGGCAAAAATGTTCTAAGGCACAAGAATGGTCGCAAAATCGTGACACCTTCAAAGGCAAGCTTAAAGGCATCGCGAAATCGTGACACCTTCAAAGATAAAGTTTAAAAGATGTCGTGAAATCGCGACACTTCTGGGAGGCAAGACTTGGAAGCATAAAGACATCGCAACACCTTCGAAGGTAGAGCTCAAAGATGTCACGAAATCGTGACATATCCGGAGGAAAGGTTCCACAATGCAAAGATGTCACGAAATCACGACATATCCGGGGGGCAAGGTTCCACAATGCAAAGATGTCGCGAAATCACGACACTTCCGAGACAAGATGTACGAAATGCAAAGATGTCACGAAATTGCGACGTGTCACAGTTTTGCGGCCCAGAACGAGGCAGCAAGTACGGAACACAAAGATGTCACGAAATCGTGACATGTCACAGTTTCACGGCCCAAGGGAGGAAGGCGAGTAAGAAAAGCCTAGATGTCACGATTTCATGACGTGTAGCGGAATCGCGGCCCCATGGAGGAGAGAGAAGCCTAACGCAAAAACGTCGCGATATCACGACCAAAGTGGAGAGAGAAAGTACTGGAGCAAAAACGTATATCACGACCAGAGCTCTCACGACGTTGACCAGTCGACGATTACAGAGACCTGTGTAGAGGGAAATATGGCGTGAAGTTACAGGTGGCTCGAGAGTATGAAGCGGTTACAGGGAGCATGACAGTAGGACACGTGGCATCAACTACAAGCGGTGCATTCTTATGAATGATGACTTAGAGGAGGATTGACAGGCGGCTGCAGGGCATGCCGCCACTACAGGCCATGATTTTTTTTATGCACCTGGCAGCATCATGCAGGCGGGACAGAGCATTCGTGCGGGCGGTATGGGGAGTCTCGCATTCCAGGTAATGATGGAGAAGGAGGTGGCGGCCGAGGATAAAAGGCGCGCATGCATTGTATTGAAGGACTCTTGGCCATTTTATTTTGGGGAATAGCTGTGTATTCGAGGAGAGACCTCTGTTTAATGAAACTTCCTGGAATTTTTGGCCTGTGCATTGTTGATCTCGGCACTTTTGCTGTGTGTTGTTTATAGCTCTATATCAGTAAAGTATGCAGACTTGACAACAAGTTTACCAGGTCAAAGATTTCTGCCATCCACTGTCTATGATCTCTAATGTTGTTTACTTATCTTTTTTATGTTTGATTGATACCCTCTTGGTTATAATTGTGCAAGTGTTGATTTGAGTGTTTCTTATTGCAGGTTGCATTGATAAAATTCCCTAGGATGCTGATGTCAACTTATTCCTAATAAAGTTATGGTTCACCTACGTTACTTCCCAACCAAAACTAGGTGTGAAGTCCTTAAAAAATGTTTGAGATTGATAATATGTCATTGAAGGTGTAATATTATTGAATTATAAGTACAACTGTTACTTTTAATTGAGGTAATATTCAACTTTTGAGTGTTCGTCATTCATGCTGTAACAAATAAATGTAATTAAATTGTCTAAATTTTATTAAAATAGAGAAACCGAAATAGAATCTGGTTATACCAATTTGTATGCCTATAGAAATAAAACTAAGTTTTGATAGGACTAGGTAGGAGGTGTTCCTCCATGTTCATCTTTAAGAAACTCATTGCTATTAAGACTAAAAATATAATACTTAGATTATTTTTTTATTCATCCAAACCTTGGTTGTGCATGTCTGTGTTGAAATGCATTGACGTCTGGTAGAAGGATAAATTATTTAGTTGCATTATGGGGTCATGTTGACCCACATGACCATATAAAATCCACTTTGCCAATGATATGCACCACTAGGTGTTCCATGAGGGTGTAAAGTGGATATTACCAAGTTGTGGAGGAGCTAGACCTAATTTATGGCCATTTTTGAGCGTCAATTGGGTTAAATATCCCTTTAAAATAGTCTTTGGTACTTCACAACGGAGAAGTGGAGATCCATTTTTATTCCAGAAGAATTTATATAGTTGATTTATAATTAAACTTTACGTATGATATGTTCGATGCTACCTTTTTTTAGAACAATTAGTAATGTTAAGTATATAATTGTGAATTTAATTTAATTGTGTATGGTAGGTTCGTCATATGAGTTAATCTATCAAATTGAAATTGATTAAATGTTAGAGCCAATTGGTACACCTTGATAATCTAAAATGTAATACATTCTCTCTATTACTCAATGTTTATGTATTCGATATTTCAAAGTTATGAAATATATAAATGTTTGAATGTGTTGAATATTTAGTTTTGGTTGTGCAAGAGAATATATATATATATTTTAAAGTGAAAAACCCTTGTGGGGCCGCCTTGGTCTGAGAGACCATGACCAAGGGGTTCTACACCGTAAAAGTCACTCGGGAGTCGTGCTCGGCCTTGCCCGCACCAACATTATCAATTGGATTTTGGGTACCCAATTCAACTTTTTGGTAGGGTGGAAATTCAAACCTGGGACCTCCCTTGTAGGATTGCCCTCTCCTCTCCAACTCACCTACAACACCTGGGTTTGTGCAAGAGAATATTAAGTCTAACCATTAAAATTACATACTTTTGTCACTGTCAACTGAAAAGTAAATTAATTAGAAAATGTATGGCTTGTTCTAAATCATCGTAGATTTTGGATGTATAACCATTAAGTCTAAAACCTATGCATGTGACTTTAGAAATTGTCTAAATGGGTTTCAACTATTAGAGAAGATGTGTAACCAATGGTGCAAATCTAAATAAATTAAGCAACCTACTAGTTTTGTTTACATTTGTTACCATCTACATCTTCAAGGCCCTTGAAACTATATAGTTTATGGATTAACTAAATGCTGATCTTGCACACACCAATAATGAATGTAGCCCAAGTTTGGTAGTTGGTAATTAGAGCCCTTAATAAAAGAAGAATTTAATTATTAAAAAGTTGAACACTTTTAAGGTTGTTATTATCATTGTCCTTAAAACTTGATAAAAAAAAAATTAGTGCAATGATAGTATAACTTGAGCTAGCACACAAAACTAAGGCTCAATTAAATTAATTTATTTTTTTAGATGTCAACTACTTAATAATCTGAATAAAATTCATAAAAACATTCAATCTAAAAATTAAATCCACTAAACTTACATTTTTCTCTAAAGGATAATTGGAATTGTCATTCGACAGTTTTATTACTTCATACCAATGAAAATATGGTACATAGCCAAAATAACTTTAATCTTATATTTCGATTCTAATGTAGTAACCCTTGCTTGAAATTTAAGTCTCTATTTTGGATCGTGGTATAACAATCATGCATGAGCCAGTTATATTATTTTTGTAAGCAATGAAGATCATATTAAAAGCATGGACCTTATTGTTATTTAGTGTACAAGAATAAAAAAAATCTCTGATCTTGAAATACAATCTACAATGTTCATTTTAATATAAAATTCATTTTCTTTACATAGATTATAAAGTGTTATCATTTTCATATTTTATAAAGTATATTTAAAGGTTTATATTCAGTTTGTGCCATAGTTCAAAAATCATGATGAGTAAAGTAAAGGCTTCATAGGAAGAAACTGAGTCCAATTGGGGCATTTTTTAGAAGTATTCAGTGTTGAATAAATTTAGGAATGTAAATACCTAAAGATTTATCGAGTCTTCCTCCACAAAAATAACTACTTGGAGTGGCACCAATTGCAAAGTAACCCCTATTGAACTATAGAAGCTCAAAACTTAGCTTCAAATTTATTGGAAAAAGGACTTATTAAGCCTAGTGTGTTGCCTTGGGGTGACTATACTCCTTTTTATAAAGAATGATGGGTCCTTGATATTGTGTATTGATTACCAGATGCTCAACAAGTTCACTATTAAGAACATGTATCCATTACCTAGAATTGATGATCTTTGTGATCATTTAAAAAGGGGCCACAATTCTCTCCAAATTTTATCTTAGATCTGGTTATCATCAGTTAAGAATCCAAGAAGAGGATACCCATAAAACAATATTAAAAACCAGATATATCCATTATAAGTTTATAGTATTACCTTTTAGCTTAATAAATGCCTGAGTAGTATTTATGAACCTTATGAATAGTGCATTCTAGGAATAATTAGATCATTTTGTGCTTGTGTTTCTTGATGATATTTTGATCTACTCTCGAAACAAGGATGAGTATGATCAACACATGAGAATTGTACTCAATATTCTCAAGAAGAATCAGTTGTATGGAAAGTTGTCTAAGCATGAGTTTAATACACCTCAAATACAATATTTGGGATATATTATTTCTACTAAAAGGGTTGTTGTGGATCCCAAGAAAATTGAAGCCATTATAGACTGGCCTGCACCCATGAATGTTACAAAGGTGTAAAATTTTATGGGTATAGCAGACTATTATAGGCATTTGTGAAATTTTTTTCTAATATTACCCATTTAATAGCAAATATTCAAAGGAATGGAAAGGATTTCAAATGGATAGATCCTTGTGAAGAATATTTCAAAATCTTGAAAGAGAAATTAACAACTGCCCTAGTTCTAAAAATACTAGATCTTGCTAAGAAATTCATAGTTTGTACAGATGCTTCTATTGAAAGACTAAGAAGATTCCTTACTCAATATGAAGCAGTTATATCATATGGATTATAAAAATTGAAGAAACCTAAGATCTCCAAAGTATTAGATATATCTTTATCCAATCCTTGTTAAATGAAAAACAATATTGGTGGATGGAATTTCTTTGGTGTCAAATAAATTTAAGGAGAAGAAAATAAAATAGCAGATGCCTTGAATAAAAGGGGGTATATAGCCACTATATTCTAGTATTAGTATATTTTGGTCAGCCAAGTGAGAGAGTTACAATAGAAGGATGATTTTTACATAAAATTTTGAGCTCAGGTCGAGCAAGGTCCTGATAAAGGCAATGATTTTGCAATCAAGAATGATTTGTTATATTTCAAAGATAAATTGGTATAGATAACAGTGAATTAAGGGATATCATTTTAAAGGAATCACATTGTGATTCTTATTTCATGCACCCATGAAGGGTAAACCATACATGAATCTAATAAACCATGCGAGAATATAAGGAAAACCTTTTATTGATTAGATATTAAATAGGACATAAAATACCAAAATATTAAAGCTAAACATTTACTAGAACATTATAACCACTAAAGGTGGCAAGTTATTACTTATGGATTGTTGTGAATCTATTAGAATCAAATGGTGGTCAATAGATTTATAATATAATACACCCATTCAGTTGCTTGAGTTTTACACTTTAGATAGAGATATCATATTTATCATAGAATTGGATAGATGGTCAATCAAGGAGGATTGAACCAACATTTTGAAGACATAAATCCTTAGAATATAGAAAATATCAAATTGGGTAATGTTAAGAAGATAGAATAATGGCTAAAGGTGGTGGAACCATATTCCAAAGAAACAATGCACCTTAAAAATATCAAGATCACCGTAAGAAGTTCTCTGAAGAAAGGTAGAGATTTTGTAAGGGTGAAATTTAGAAGAAGACCATCATGGGAATCCTTTGAAGAAAGGTAGAGTTTCCATAAGGGTGGAATACAAAAGTTTCAATACAATACTCCTTTATCATAGGATAATCTAGAATATCGTGTAGTGATCAGATCAAACATTGTCAAGCAGATGGAGGAAAAATTAAAATAAATATATCAAAGGCTCAAGGAAGCCTCAGATCTTCAAAAGAGCTATACTGATCTTAAAAGGACATCGAGGGAATCCTATGTAAGTGACTGAGTTTTATTAAGGGTGAAACCTTCCAAAATATTTCTAAAATTCTTTCAAGCTTGACCCCAAATTGTGGGACTTTTGATATTGTTGGTAAAATCAACCTTGTAGCCTATAAGTTGGCCTTGCCAACTAATTTGTCTAAATTTTATGATACCTTCCACATGTCTCTTCTCAGAAGATATATTATTGATCCTTCCCATGTTTGAAATATTTCTCATTTACAGATGTCAGATCTCTACCACATTGAATACCCTTGGTTTTAGAACCAAAAAATTAAGAAAAAGGAAGATTGATCAATGTAATATCTAGTGGAACCAATACTCTGAGAAAATTGCCACATGGGCGAGTGAGGCTGATATGAGAAAACAATTTCCTTATCTGTTTGAATGAACATTAATATATTTATTATATCTAATATAGATTTATGAATGAATGTGAACTTATTGAATGTGGTATTGTGATAAATGCATCTTATATTTATGGTTAAAAAATGTACTTAAAACACAAAGATTGTGTTTATTTCTAGTTGGGGAGAATGTAATAGCCCTACTAGAATAACTATTATTTAAAATAATATATACTTACTTTTTCTTTTAGAATGTGGTATTGTTGATGGATTTGTGGTTGCAAGAATAGGTATCCATTTTTATGCAAGCATATCAAGAGAACTTGGTACCCTCCTTCAGGTGGGTAAAGTGGGTTTGGTTGTAAGAAGTAAGGAGGGATATGATGGAAAAACCACAATTCATGAGTGCATGGAAGCTCACAAAAAATTGCATTCATATAAGTTGCACATTAATAATTGCTTTTATATTGTATGCATGCCTTTTTGCTAGATTGTATACCTTTGAATTGAGAAAATATAGTTAAAATATACAAGAAAGAGTAATCAAGAAAATAAGCCTAAGTGACAATCTAAACAATTGTTTGATATCTTGTTTTGTAAATAAACTAGAAATAAAATAAAATATAAAATAAATATGAAAAAATATATATGCAAATAATATATATGTGTGTGTGTTTACCATAATCAATTTTCTCATTATAAGAAAATATGAAATTCTTCTTATAAAATTTTATTTGTCTTCAATCCTTCAGTAGATCATGCAGTGAGGTTCCACCCAACAATTGCTTGTTAGTCATAGTATCCATGTTTTGCCTATGTGTCGACCAACTTCCTTGCTCAGTTTTCTATTTATGGATAGATGAAATAGTCTTGAGGCATCATCTTAGTTGTTCTAGCTTGTCATAGTTTGTCCCACCTTGTCTAGGATGGTCTTGACTTGTCTTGGTTGGATTAGTCATGTATATTGCATGCTTTTGAAAGAAAATTGGAGGGTGAAGTCTATGGACCTGATAGCAAGTTTACCAAGTTGAAGATTTTTGTCATCCACTATCTATGATATCTAGTGTTGTTTACTTGTCTCTTTGATGTTTGATTGACACCTTCTTATTTATAATTGTGCAAGTTTTGGTTTAAGTATTTTTATTGCAGATTGCATTGATAAAATTATCTAGGATATTGATGTCAAATTATTCCTAATAAAGTTATGGTTCACCTAAGTTACTTCCCAACCAAAACTAGGTGTGAAGTCCTTAAGAAATGTTTGAGATTGATAATCTATTGTTGAAGGTGTAATATTACTGAGTTATAAGTATAATTGTTACAATCTTAATTGAGAGGTAATATTTAGATTTAGAGTGTTTTCCATTCATGCTATAACAAATGAATGTAATTAAAATGTCTAAATTTTATTAAAAGAGAAACCAAAATAAACTCTGGTTATACCAGTTTGTATGCCTACAAAATTAAAACTAAGTTTTGATAGGACTGGGTAGGAGGTGCTACTCCATGTCCATACTTAAGAAACTCACATTACCATTAAGACTAAGAATATAATACTTAATTTATTTTTTAATTCATCCAAACCTTGGTTGTGCATGTTTATGTTGAAATGCATTAATGTGTGGTGGAAGGATAAATCATTTAGTAGCATTCATTGGATCATGTTGATCCCACATGACCATATAAAACCCACTCTATCAGTGAGATGCACCATCAGGTGTTCTCTAAGGGTGTACAATAGAGATTATCAAGCTGTAGAGGATCTAGACCTAATTTATGGCTGCTATTGAGCATTAATTGGGTTAAATATCCCTTTCAGATAGTCTTCGATACTCACAATAGAGAAGTGGAGACCTCTTCTTGTTCAAGAAGAATTTACACAGTTGGTTTATAACTAAATTCTGGATATGATATGTTCAATGTAGCTTTTTTTTAGAACAATTAGTAAGGTTAAGTGTATACTTGTGATTTTTATTTAATTGTGTATGGTAGGTTTGTTCGATGAGTTAATCGACCAAATTAAAATTGATTAAATGTTAGCACCAATTGGTGGTTGTCACACCTTGATAATTTGGGATGTAATACATTCTCCCTATTACTCAATGTTTACGTATTCAATCTTTCAAAGATGAAATATATGAATGTTTGAATATGTTGAATATTTAGTTTTGGTTGTGCAAGAGAACATAAGTCAATTGGAGAGTAAATTAATTAGAAAATGTATGGCTTGTTCTAAATCATCATAGGTTTCAGACATATAACCATTAAGTCTAAACCCTATGCACATGACTTTAGATGTCCAATTGGGTTTCAACTATTAGAGAAGACATGTAACCAATGGTGCAAATCTAAATAAATTAAACAACCTACCAATTTTGTACGTATTTGTTACCATCTACATATTTTTTTAAAGAGAAAAACCCTAATGGGGTTGCTTTGGTCTCCATCAAAGACACCCGGGAGTCGTGCCTAACCCTACCCGCACCAACATTATCAATTGGATTTTGGGTACCCAATTCAAATTTTTAGTAGGGTGGAGATTCGAACCTAGGACCTCCCTTGGAGGATTGCCCTCTCCTCTCCAACTCACCTACAACACTTAAGTCCATCTACATCTTTAAGGCCCTTGAAATTGTATAGTTTATGGATTAACTAAATGCTGATCTTGCACACCCTGATAATAAATGTAGCTTGAGGCTGGTAGTTGGTAATTAGAGCCCTTGATAAAATAAGAATTCAATTATTAAAAATTTAAACACTTGTAAGGTTGTTATTATCATTGTCATTAAAAATTGATAAGAAAACAAATCAATGCAACGATAGTATAACTTGGGCTAGCACACAAAACTAAGGTTCAATAAAATTAGGTTTGTTGTTTTGGATGTCAACCACTTCATGATATGAATAAAACTTTGACAAACATTCAATCTGAAACTCAAATCCATTGAACTTACATTTGTCTTTGAAGGATAATTAGAATTGTCATTCAACGGTTTCATTACTTTATACCAATGAAAATATAGTCAATTACATAGCTGAAATAACTTTATACTTATATTTTGATTTCAATGTATTAACCCTTGCTTGAAAGTTAAGTCTTTGTTTTTTATCGTGGAATAACAATCATTTACGAGCTGATTATATTATTTTTGGAAGCAATGAAAATCATATTAAAAGCATGGACCTTATTGTTATTTAGTGTAGATGAATAATATTTTTTTTTCTATTCATGAAATACAATCTACAATGTTCATTTTAATGTAAATATCATTTGCTTTACATAGATTATAAAGTGTTATCATTTTCATATTTTATAAAGTTTATTTAAATTTTTATATTTGGTTTGCACCATAGTTCAAACATCATTATGAGTAAAGGAATATTAACCTTTATATAGGTATGTAAATTAACCATTTTCAACTTATTTGACAATTATAGAGTCGGGTAGGGATTTAAATGAAAGGATTGAGTTAATTTTTGAATTACTATTTATTTTAATTAAAAGAGAAAGTTTTTACTTTATTAGATACAAGTTGACTCCCATTCAAACATTTAGAAAATGCATTTAATCCATTATATGTTCTTTAATAGAATTTTTTATGTAATACATTCCTCTAGATTTGATAGAAGTACGAATTCTAGTTGAAGGTCATTTAAATTACTTTATTTGAAAATTGAAATGTTTTCCTTTCTAGCTTATGTATAAATAATAGTTGAAATATCCTTTATGAAGTATATTAATTTGAGTATTAAAGTTTGAATGATATAGAGATTAGAATTTATCGAAGATTTAAAGAGAAGTTAAATGATACAAATAATTCTGATTTTTGATTCTTGTCGAATTATACTCAGTTATGAATAATTCTAATTCACGCTTCTTTTGGATATTATAATTATTTGATAGACTAAAGTATTAAGGTTAAATAAAATATATAATGCATTGAGAACCTATCTTGTGAGGTCCTTTATGAGTTTTTCCTTGAACCTTAAATACCATAGACACCCATGAATACCAATCCTTTTCACTGAAAGAATGATAATTTAACCATAGAGGAGGATGGTAGAACTTTATAAACCCAACATCGGTGATTGAGAGAAAGGCAATCATAGTGATTCAATAAAGATAACTTTCTATCAAAAAACATTAGGATGAGATGTCCTTTTTCCAAGAATAAGTTATGAGGGACGGTATAGGACATCACCTCTAGGTCATTATGTGAGTAGTACGATGATGTGTCCCTTGCTCATCGTATGATTAGGAGATAACTAGCAAGATACTGGTGCTAGGAGATAGCTAGACACTAGTGCTAGTAGACTCAGTGAAGAGTTGGTATGGGATGACTCCTCATTAATCGTACCATAATAAGAGATACTAGGACCTAATATAGTGTATTGGTGGGCCCTAGTTGACTCCAAGTGAAGTTGGACTCTCAACTAGGTACAAGGCATATCTATGCTAACCCCTTGTATGTATCCAATTTCAGATAGAAATTAGGTCATGAGAACCTAAGTCCTCCATGCTAAGGGATGGGTAATTATGTGTCCACCCTCTAGGTGTTATAGGCCCTAGATGATAATCCAAGTCACGAACCTATGCTCTCGTGGAAGGAGAAGATGGGTTCACAAAAATACACCTTTTTACGAGATCTAGTCAATCTTGTCCACCTTGGAAGACTGTCTATAGTGGTTAGTATTCTTGAGAGTAGGATTTATATACCTTATAATAATAAAATTTTGGGTGATTTCAAGTTGAACACATCAAAATTTTCATCTTATGTCTTGCCTAGACCTGAATCTAGTTGAAATTTTTCTTTATAAATCTAGTGAGCAATATTGGGTTGGATAACCAGGTGAATTAGACCTGGGTTGTTACATTTATGTAAGTGTGAATGTGCATGATATGAATGGGTGTCATGTGAGTAAGTGTGCAAATGTAAGTTGAGTATATGTGCACAATTTTCTTATATGTACGAGTGTAAACATGTAATGCAAAGATGTGCACAAGTGTCTTAGATTAGAGTGTGCAAAGTGAAGGTCAAGAGTCATGTGTTCATCAAGTATGCAAGTGTCAAGTAGAGTAGCCAAGAGTCATGAGACTTGGCATATGGAAAGGAATAGTCAAGTATCCAAAGATTCATTCTACTATGGCTATATAGTACTTCATAGAGAAGCATCACATATCATATTATTATATCATGTGATTATCAATATTACATTACAAAGAAAGAGGAGTAATAAATATTACATACATTTTAAGAAATTAATATTGTAAGTTGTGCTACATGGTTTGTACATGTATGATTCAAACTATTTATATTTATATTGCAATTTATTATTGAATGTTAGTTGATATATTAAAAGTCTGTATATACATATTAATTTTCTCATATTATTCTACTCATATCATTATCTTTATCTTACTATATTGTGGCTATATTATATTTGATCCTATGGTAATTATCTTGTGATACTTTTGGTAACATTAAGTCTTAAAAAATGATTAGTGGTATCAAATCTATTGTGAGTAGTTTCTACCATAGCTATTACTGACACAGGTTGATCAAATTTATTTAGCTAAATACAAAAATCAATTTTGTCAAGATTGATAAAATTGATTTAAATTTTATCCACTTATAGGCAATGTGCTCAATTTATATCGTAATGTCATAGTCAGTAGAAAGGCTAGAGTCTTTTCGTAGTTGAAGAATAACCAATGAAGACCAAAACTCAACTATAGAGTCTTTCCACAACTTAAGAACAACTAGTGAAGACTAGGACTCATCTATATTGGAAGGAAAAATCAACTTCAAGATACTCGATCATCTAGGGTCATTTCTAACCCCTAACATTGATAAGAATTTAGAAGTATTCAATCCATATTGACATTGAAAATGATTCAGTGACATTCAAAGTCACCTAGATATAATAGTAACTTCTCTGGTAAGGAGGAGAATATTACTGAGTTGATTAATTAGAGGATATATCAAGAAATATATATCTATCTTAAAGTAATCTTTCATCAAGCAACTAATTAATTAGAGTTGCAAGGTATTGGAGTTTTACGTCATAGAGAAATTGACCTTGACATAAATAATTCTATTCTTGAAGACAAACCTTGACATAAGAGACAAAATATTTAGGTCTTGAAGATAAACCTTGACATAAGATATTTAGGTCTTAAATGGTCTCAAATATAGACCTTGACATAAGAAAGTTTTAAATAGAAATATAGAAAGATATAGTGGAAGAGATTCAACCCTCGAAAATATTATATAGTGTAGTCATTAGAATAAATTAAGCATTGTGAGAAAATGTTTGAAGTTCAAGATGAAGAAGCTTGAAGTTTGAATCATCTTCGACTCAATGCATAGTCATTCAATTCAAAGAATAATAAAGAGAAAGCTATTAATCTATAAGCAAATTAAAATAACAAAGTACAAATAAATAGAAGGTAAGCTCATTTGGCTCAAGAAAGGTTGCATTATATGACTCTAGAAGGCAACATCACTATGCTCTTGAAGGTAGTATAATATGGCTCTAGTAGATAACAACATGTAACTCTAGAAGAAAGCATTATTTTTTTCAACACCGAGTTAAATAAAAGCATACAAGTGTGAACATAATTAATCTTAAAGCCCTATAATATTGAGTTAAGATAAATAAAGAGCATCAAAAAAATATTTAAATAACAAGCTAGAGCAATGTAGGGTGAATAGAATTCAAAGGTGTATTAGACAATGTCCAAAGTATTAGAATGTAGTCGGAGTGTTGGAAATTTTGAGTCCATAAATTTGTCATTGATGTCAAGGCATGAAGTTGTCATTGATGCCAAGAAGTGAACTACCATTGATGCCAAAAGGTCAACAAGGAGCAATGCAAGAGGTTGATTAAATCCATAATTTTTATTTATAAATATTATGTGGAGCATGATTTTAAAGGTTTTTATTAAAACCTATGATGGAAAAAATAAATAGTTTTTATTTAAAACCAATGGATAGACCTAAGGACATTAAAATAAATATTAATTAATTGTAATAATTTCATTATATATTAATTTGTAAGTTAATTTAATTAACCTATGGTTATTAAATTAATTATAAGTTAATTATAATAATTTTATTATTAATTAAATTATAATATATTTTAATTTACCCTAAGGTTAGGGTTGCATGGCAAATTAATATGCAATGACATTTAAAATCAAGGTCGCATAATGGTATAAAAACCACATGCCTTAATGGAATTTAATCATCCTTCATTCGAATGAAAAAAGAGGTCAGTGTGTAATTTGATGTGATTCGTGCGAGGAAGAAGACATAGATTTTTGTCTTGAACACCAAAGGGTAAAGAGCACGTGATGCTCTTTGCTCCCAAAGTGAGTGCCTAGTGCACCAAGGCCACGGCTAGGGCGCAAGGGGAGGCAGCATCGTGAGTTTGAGTCTCACCAAGGCAAAGGTAATAAATTTTTAATATATTTTGTGATGCCTAAGGTTTTGACATAAGGTCCTAAGGAGTTAAAAGGGGTAGATAAAAAGTATTTCTAATTGGTCATTATTTTTGTTAATTGGAGGAATAAGGAGTTAGCTTTATTTTTAATAAAGTCTTTTTGACATATTGGCCTATTGGAGAAATAAGTGGATTAAAGTGTTGGTTAAATTTTGAGAGGACTTCTTGCCATTGAGTTATTTTGAGAAGGTGATTGTATTGACATTATTTATGGTGTTGGATATTATTTTAAGTTGGAGTTGATAAGGTGTATCAAAGAAATTATTTTTATACATGTTATGATGAGTGTTATTTTTAAAGGGAGAAATAAGGCATAAGTTGAGTTGTGATTGTCTTATGTCCAAGGAATATTTTTGAGAAAGTATTGAAGTGATATTGTTGTGTTTAACCATTGAAATTGAAAAGAATAAAATTGTGATTAATACAGGTTTTCCAAAGGTACTTCTACATCCAACAAAAGTTATGGGCATATTCTTCCTAGTGAGTTATTTTTGAAAGTTGTGCATGAAAAGTTGGAGTGAAAATGATTTTTTGGTTTGCATTGTTAGAGTGTTTTGAATTAATGCTTCAATATTTTTTGGAATTAAGAGTTGTTGATAAAACCTTGTTTATAAGCATTGTTGTTGAAGTGAGTTGTTGAGTGAAGAACTTGAACTAGGGTTTGGAAAGAACATAGTATCATTGTTATGTGAGATTGGTTGATAAAGCATTGTTGGAAATATTTGAGTGAGTTGTCATATGTTTGGACTAGGGTTTGTGAGCAAGGATTATTTAATTGAGTAATTTGGTGTGTAGAGTTGGTTGAGCCTGGTCAATTAAATGTGTGAAGTGATTGTTCAAGTTCTATGAAAAAAATAATTCTATATTCTGAATTGTTTTGAGAAATAGTTTGAGTATTGATGAATGTGAAGCATATTGAGTCTCTAACAATTATCTATATTTTTCTAAGAGAGTGATTGAAAGTGATTGAGTATTTAGGTGAATGTGAAGCATATTGAGTCTCTAAAAATTCTCTATATGTTTCTAGGAGGTTGATTGAAAGTGTTTGAGCATTGTGATGAGTGTAGAGCATATTGAGTCTCTAACCATTCTCTTTATGTTTCTATGAGATTGGACAAGTTCTAGTGTGGGCTTGTTGAGAAGATTTGAGGTAAGTATTTAAGAAGACTTATGGATAGATTTGGGTAAGTTTTTATGGAATATTACAATATAGATTGAGAGCAGATTTGGATAAGTTCTTATGAGAACTTATTGAGCAGATTGGACAAGTTCTAGAGAGGACTTGAGGACATATTAGTGTGAGATTTTTGTGGAAAATTATAAGGTAGATTCGAGATAAGTATTTGAGAAGACTTGTGAACAGAGTTGATTATTTTATTTGTTCAAAACATGAGTTAAAGTTTGGTGCAGATCTAGAAGAGTTGATTTGAGATTGAGTAAAGCTTTGAGTTAAAGCTTGAGGATAGATTCGAGGACAGATTTTGGTGCATATTTGAGGACAGGTTTGTGCCAGACCAGAGACAAATATTGAGGATAGATTTGTGCTAGACCGAAGGACTGTGTTTAGTGCAAATTTGAGATAGATCTTTGGAGGTGACAAATTTGAGGATAGAGATCTCCAACCAGAGCAAGGAGGAAATGTGTCTTCTATGGATAGAGTTCCATTTTCTAAGGCTAGTGGAGTCAGAGGTCTTCTAGAGGATCACCAACCAGAGTAGAGTTAGGATATTGGTGTATCCTATGGATAAAGATCCATGAAATTTATTAAGGGATTGGTGTCTCCTTTGGAAAGAGGTCCATAAAAATTGTAATAGGGAAAGGATTCCTAATATATAGATTGAGAAAATTTTAGTGAAATATTTTTTTTGTGGAGTAGCCCACATTGGGTGAACCACATAAATTTGGTGTCTCTATTGTGTGTGGTGATTTATGCATTAATTTGATTACTATTGTTGATATTAATATCTATAAATTGTATAATATTGATTGGGAAAGAAAAGTAAAAAGTGGTCTTATACTGTTCACCCCCCCTCGTAATATAAGCTTTTGTTCTTAAATTGGTATCAGAGCGGGTTCCTTCGGAAGAGTTTAACATCTTGAAGGAAATATTTCAAGAACACAATGGATTCTAATAATGTGACCTCAGATAATTCTACACCAATATTTTATGAAAGTGATTATATATATTGGAATATGAGAATGAAGATTCACTTGATGGCACTTGGTAATAAAATTTGGGAAGCAATTGAAAATGGATACATACCTTCAGTTGATCCACCTACAAGTAATGAAAGTAAGATTCTACAACATTACAATTCAAAAGCAATGAATGCAATTTTGAGAGGATTGCATAGAACAGAGTCCATAAAAGTTATGCACTGTCAAGATGAAAAAGGAATTTGGGATAATTTACAAATTATATATGAAGGAGATAAAGGTGTCAAGAAAGAAAATATACAAAATATCAAAATAAAATTTGAAGAGTTATGAATGAAGGATGAGGAAAGCATTAGTACTTATCTACTTCGATTTGATGAGGTTGTTAATGCTATGAAAGGACTTGGACTTAAGGTAGAATAATCGAATGTTTGTGATAAGGTCTTAATATCTCTTCCAAAAATATTTAGTGAAAATATTTTTGCTATAGAAGAATCAAAGGATGGTAATTCTTTGACAAGAGATATGTTGCTTGGTATTCTTACAACTTTTGAGTTAAGGACAAAAGAACCTAATCCCTAGAAGGAAGCAACATTCAAAGCTACTAAAAATACAAAGGGTAAGAAGTCAAAATCAAGCAAGGAATCATCCAATGATGAAGAATCCAATTATGGAAGAAGGAATAAGGATTCAAGAAAATTTAAAGATACCAAATTTGTTAAATGTTTTAATTGTGGAAAGTATGGTCACTATGCAACTGATTGTCAAGAAGCTAAAAATAAGAATGATTAAGAAAAATAAGATCACAAGAACAAGGAATCATAAAGATATAGGCACAAAAATAAAGGCAAGGATGGACAAGGTAGAAAAGGAAAGCAGTTCTTCCAAAGACAAAAGAGGAGCTACTATGTAGACAAGGCAAGTAAGTACTCAAGTGATAGTGATGCTAGTTTTTCAGATAATGATAGAGATGAAGTCCTATTTATGATTGAAGAAAAAGAAATCAAGAAAAGGTCACCAATAATTCTCAATTATTTTAGATGTGGTAACTTTGGACATCTTGAAGATAGTTGTACAAGGAATGGTTATAGTTTCAGTGATGATGAATATGAAGACACACTTGAAGGACCTATTGACTGGTATTTTCACCCAGTTGTGAAAGTACACTCTCCTTTAGGATTTGGGTTCCAAATCCCCTCTTGCAAAGAAGTTAAACAAACAACTTCTCCAAAGTCTCCGTTGTATTAGCATTTGCATGTGTATTAGTAATCTCAAATAAAGATATTCAATTTAAATGCTTGGAACACCTTAGTGATTGCAAGTAACTATAAACAAGGGGGAATGTTGGTTTATTTCATCATGAAACTTTAGTGATTGTTCATTGTTTTTTTGGATTTTTGGAATTTTTTAAATGTTTATTTTAATGCCTGAAGATTTAAAATAAGTTAAAATTTTTGAAAAAAATAAAAATGCAAAAAATGAAAATGAAATGCAGAAAAACTAAAAATAAAATGCACTCAATATGATGCTATCCTGTTCTAAAAAAATCGAAGATGTGAGGTCTCCATGCACGCAACCTAACCTATTGGACTTGCAAAACAAGCACAATCCTCATAGACTAAGTGCTGGTTCCTAGGGTACGAAATAAAATTCAGATTTCGAATATTCGCCTAATGTAACCCAAAAAACATGGCATTAACATTATCTATAAATTTGAAATCTAAAAAATGAAAGAATAAACATTAAATCCATAGCATGCAAAGAAAATCTCCTTCTTTCTTGCCCACAAGATGCAAATTTATGAACACTTCTGCATTAAAAATATGTCATTTTACAATAGCAGGATTTCTGGTTTTTCCAAACTAGTCTATGGAAGAAAAACTACTCAAATAGGTCCAGAATGGCCTTCTCGCCTTCAGCTCTACAACTCTGCTTGCAGCGGTTTCCACCCCCAGTCCATGGAAGAAAAATGACTCAAACAGGTCCAGAATGGTCCTCTCACCTTCAGCTCTGCAACTCTGTTTGTAGCCGTTTTCGACCCCCACTTGGCCTCTTTGAATGGCGTATTTAAACTTTTGGCAAAAAATTTTCTCCTTCCATGATGGTTTGTTTCATTTTTTGATGGTTGTTCACTTCACCTTCCCTAACTGTTCGTGTGCCTTGGTTTCCATTTTGTGGACCTTCGCTGCATTTTCTCCACATGGGCTTGCATCTGTTTCCCTCTATGTGTAACGACCATCTTAAATGATTTCAAATCATGAATACTCCTTATGTAACACTTTGTCTTGTTCGTTGGATTTTGTCTTTATGTCCACGTCACTATGCAGGTCCGTTACCTTGGCAAAAATGGAACATGTCTCGATATCACGACACTTTTGCCTCCTTGCTCTCTTTTGTTGCTTTTAGCCATGAAAACGCAACATGTTGTGATATCATGACACTTTTTCTCCTTTGGCCGTGATGGTGCAACATGTCGCGATATCGCGATGCCTTTTCTCCTTTGGCCGTGATGGTGCAACATGTCGCGATATCACGACACCTTTTCTATTTTGGCCGTGATGGTGCAACATGTCGTGATATCACGACATCTTTTCTCCTTTGGCCGTGAAACTGCAACATGTCAAAATATCGCGACACTTTTTCTATTTTGGCCGCAAAACTGCAACATGTCGCGATATTGCGACACTTTTTCTCTTTTGGCCACGAAAAAGCAACATGTCGCGATATCATGACACTTTTCTTTTCTTGTTCTTTCTTGTCTTGTTTGGTCACAAAAATGCAACATGTCATGATATCGCGACACTTTTCTTTCTTGTTCTTTCTTTTCTCGTTTGGTCGTGAAAATGCAACATGTCTCGATATAGCAACACTTTTTCTTTCTAGCTCTTTCTCTTTGCTTTGCATTGCAAAAATGCAACATGTCATGATATCATGACACTTTTTATTTCTAGATCTTTCTCTTTGCTTTGCATATCAAAAATGCAACATGTCGCAATATCGCGACACTTTTTCTCCTCTGACCGCGATGGTGCAACATGTCGCGATATCGCGACACCTTTTCTCCTTTGGCCATGAAACTGCAACATGTCACGATATCATGACACTTTTTCTCTTTTGGCCACAATGGTGCAACATGTCATGATATCATGACACCTTTTCTCCTTTGGCCGTGAAACTGCAACATGTCGTGATATCGCGACACTTTTTCTATTTTGGTCGTGAAACTGCAACATGTCGTGATATCGCGACAATTTTTCTCCTTGTGGTGTTTTGCTTTTTTCTTTGAGCTTGAGCATATGGGCCACTTTGGTCTTCTTGGAACACATGCAAAAAAAGGTGGGTCCCCAATTTTGGGGTACGTTGTGGAGCAGCCACAACAAATGGCAACTCTGTTGGGAAATGCTCCTGAGCATTTCGATGAGAACTCAACTTGAAAACACACAGACTCAAATACAAATGTTAGCAAATATCCCAAGAATGAAACTAGATGAGAAATACATGAAGCATTAGAATTATTAAGCATCAGCTCGGTGTGTGCAATGTTCTTCATTCCCTATCATTTGAAACTCGTTCAACTTTCCATTGTCAGTTTCACTTATGATTCGTATGCAAGGCTATGAATGATTTGTGCAGGATTTGATGTATGACAACTATGCTAGAGATATAACAACCTACTTTGCAAAGGCTCAAACCTTCTAGTATCATGAACAAACATATTAAAACTATCAAACCCTCTTAGGACCAAAAATATGTATACTGAATTAATTTACTAGATCCCAAAGTTGGTTATGTGTCACTACCATCTTGAACCCATGTGCAAGTGTAAGTGAAATCAGAGATTTGGGGAATAGGATTCCCAACCTAAGTGAGATGGGAATTTGAACCTATCCTTACTACTCTGATATGGATTTCATTACCTCATCTTGAACAAAATGATTTAACCTGTTATGGATGAAACTGTCAGGCTAGTCTATCCGTTTGAGCAGTCAGTGGTCTTGCTTTTAGATGAGACATGTTGCCACGCATAAGCATACTCCAATGCCAGCCAGGTGTCTATAGCCCTGGTGGAGATTAACCCCATAATCCATGATTTGGCTCTACTTTTCATTTCTTGGACCTTGGGGATGACTACCCATCCTTGCAAGGGACATGTAGTACGATTCTTCCAATCCAATATTAATAGAGAAATGAAAAAATATTTGCTTTGGAATAAAATAGAAGCTTTGGGGAATCGGATTCTCAACCTAATCGAGATGAGAATTAGACCCTATCCTTACTACTCCATGAAGGTCAAATCAGAGCTTTGGGGAATTGGATCCTCAACCTAAGCGAGATGAGAATTTAACCCTATCCTTACTACTCTGATTTTAGGCTTTAAGCATTATGGGAGTGGTAAAAACCACTTTTTTAAGGATTATGTTGCATGATAGAACAAACACGAAATACTCCTTTTGCCTCACCTTTTATTCCAAGTATGGTTTTGACCATTTTACTCAAGATCCTATTTAATATGTGTAGACCGTGCTTGGTTCAATATAGTTCGGGCATCAGTTCCCAACCTTAGGATCCTTTTAGTATATGTTATGTAATAACCCTAAGAGGATTCGACACATTTTCAATGATTGTACATGAAATTAAGATGCAACTGAGATGAAATGTATATGCAATGTTGAATGTAATATGAGATATGAATGCATTGCTCCTTTTGAAATGCGGATGGAGTATATATCACCTACTTTTCCATAATTTATAAAATTGACAACTGCATGCATCACAAGTTCCAAACGATATTCCTTAATGTGTTTGCAATATTCGTGGAGATTTCTGCAATACAATTTCGATGTTTCATATTCTCCTAGTCTTAGTCAACATTCATAAGGACATAATTTGACAAACCAAAAGTGTCCAAAGGACCAACACACAAAACTTAAAACCAAAATGAAATCCAATCCAAAACCAAAACATGAAAACCAAAAGTATATACAAATGTACAATATAATGCAAGATGGTACAAAAGTTTGGATTATCATTTTCTCGGATCCCAAACCTGATTGGAATTCTTTATAAGATGTACGACATGATACACATACCAATTTTTGTAGGAATCCAACAAAAACAAGATCAAACCAAACAAAGAAACAAACTTCCACTTGCCCCTCTCACCATACCAATTTGATTTAGTTTCATTAATAATCCTATGGTGGAGTTTCCAGTTTTCAAATTGATTAGACAATGATTGATATTCAATTCCTTTATGTCTATTCTTTAAGATGTCCTTTCTGCACTTTGATTCATGGTGTAGAAATAAGCTTTCATTTTCATTCAATAAAGCCATAACATTAATAATATTTGAATCAAACCAATCATTAGGCAAACCTTCATTCGAATTTTGCACGGTGAAACTAAAAAGGTGAGATTTTACCTTTGGCATGCTTTCATTTGACCTTACTTGGAGTGGATTTGAAAATTCCTCTCTTCTCTCATGACATTCATCATCATGTAGCACTTGTTCTTTCTCCACGACTTGTTTATCAAAGGCACCAAACTTAGGTACCCAATTGAAAATATGTCCATCCCTTTCAAACCATAAGTCTTGTCTATCTAGGGGTGGGTTAACTAACACATTTCCATGATCAATCACTTGGGTTGTTTTGGGTAATGTGAGATTTTCAATTGGATCATCAATGATATCAAACCCGAATGATTTAGGTTTTGTAATTTTCTCATTTTGAAATGGCATAATCATTGTATCACAAGTAAGTGGATCAATATTTTCAATTTCTTTTTCTTCCAAGGAATCTAAAGCAAATGACTCTCTTTATTGATTCATGGTTGTAGAATCCTTATCATGTTCCAAAATTTTATGAGATTCTAATTCCTCTTCCAAAACTTTCTCAAAATGTACAAGATTTATAGTATCCTCATGTGAGGAAGCAATTGAGTTATCCTACATATTAATTGACACACCAAGTTTATCAGAAGATTTAGATTGATAATATTCTTCCCATTTCTTCCACGAATCATAGTAATCATCCTCCAAGTTCAAATTGTGATGCTCAAGTACTTCTTCATCATCTTCTGATTCATCAACATGCTTCTCATAGCATTCATCTTCATTTTCCTCATTCTCACTCTCTTGACGATATAGAGTTTCCACCACCAAAATGTTGTCCTCTCCTTGTTGATGTTGGGGTGGACCATTATTTGGCATAAGTTCAAAATCATCCACTTGAGCTTGGAGACAATGGGTATACCTAGCCATTTCGGGACAATTCCTCTCATTATGCTCCTTTGTATTATGCAATCTACACCCCTTTTCCCAAGCAAAATCAAAAAGATTAAGAATGGAACTAGAGTGACTTGGTCCTGCAGAAGTATCTATCTGATTAGCAATAGGTGAAGGTACACCCCCATTGTTTGGCTTCGTATTCCACTGTCTCCCTCTATTGTTGAAATTTTGATTTGGGTGAGGGGCATGGGATTCATACTTCTATTTTTGGACCAAATAATTACTCAATTTATGAATCATATTTTTGAGTTCTTCAACCTCTGAATAAATCTCTTTTGGTTGAGCTATGTTATTGCTAGTTCCAATAGGATTTGCGTAATTGGTGAGATCTTGACTTAACATTTGAGTTGGATTTTGAGCCACCTGATTTGCGTAAGGATTCACACTTTGAATCGGAATTGGATTGGGTGCGTAAGCGAGTGTTGATGAATATGGTTGTTGATAAGGCAAAGCATTTATGCTTGATATTTGTGGTGCCATAATATGATTCATCATAGGAGCTTGACCATATGGACCATATTGTGCTACCATAGGCATTTGGGAAAACCCATAACCCTATGGTGTCATTTGTTGTTCGATGGTCATAGATTCATTGTAGGCTAGAGAAAGAGTGGTAACTTGAGGATTTCGCCTTGCAAACATTGTCGCCATAGGATCCAATGCCCCAAAATATATTTGCAAAGCTACTACGGGATCAATGGTAAAATGCTGAATTGCTCTATTATAGCACTTTTGAAATATGTAATTAAAAGTTCGGATTGGCTCACCCTGGCCTATTTTGCATGTAATTAACTGATTATAGATGATTGTGGGATCTAATGGTGACCTGAATTGGTTAACAAAAGCATCCTCCATTTGCATCCATTATGTAATGGAACCAGTAGGTAAGAAAATATGCCATTCGTAGTCCACTTGGTCTAGGCTCATGGGGAAGAGTCTACAAGCCACATCTTCATGTTGAACTTGCAATCTTATCAAAACATCCCTATAGGTCTGAATATGTTCTTCTGCGGTCCTTGGACCATCCGATTTTTATTTGGGCAAAAATATATCTATATTCCTAGGGATCTCATGAATATCCCCTACAATATTCAAAGGAATGTTATTGGCTCCGTACCAAGGAGGTGGTGGAGGTTGGGCCATTTGATTCAAAATCAATGATGATAACCCCACAAGAACCTGAAAAAACTCTCAGTACCCCACAAAAAACTTGTGACACATAGAAAATCCTACAATTAATGAAATTCAAAGAATAAATTCAAAATCAATTTGTTAGTCATGAAAGAAGGAACCTTGACAAAGCAGTATTCTAAAAATGTAAGTTTTTGATTCACCAGATCGCATATGCGCAAGTGAAGAGCATACTCCTAGTTTTGTAGGATTTCTGATTCACAAGATTGCATTACGCATAGGTGAAGAGCATAATACCGACAACAAATACATTTTTAGACAAAATAATTCCTTACAAATTAGCATTAACCAAGAGGTGTATCCATTAAAATCGAATGAAAGTAATTGCATGGAGACAACCTCGTTAGTCAAGACCAAATTTTTTATTTTATTATTTTTTTAAATCAAATCAAAACACATTATTCATGTATGAACAATCAAAAGCGTTAGAACAATGCATAGCAATTCATGTCCTCCTTTTAACAGTACAAGTTTGTATTATTAAAAGAGGACTAAATATAATAATCAATAGGACATGAAATATTCAAAATTTAAATTCCTATAGCATTTAAATCACACTGAAATAAACCAGTTCAGCCCCTTGTTTACAGTTACTTGCAATCACTAAGGTGTTCCAAGCATTTAAATTGAATATCTTTATTTGAGATTACTAACACACATATGCAAAATGCTGATACAACGGAGACCTTGGAGAAGTTGTTTGTTTAACTTCTTTGCAAGAGGGGATTTGGAACCCAAATCCTAAAGGAGAGTGTACTTTCACAACTGGGTGAAAATAACACTCAACAGATTTGTCGACTCTGCTGGGAAATGCTCCTGAGCATTTTGGTGAGAACTCAACCTAAAAACACACAGAATCAAATAAAAATGTTAGCAAATATCCCAAGAATGAAACTAGATGAGAAATACATGAAGCATTAGAATTATTAAGCATCAGCTCGGTGTGTGCAATGTTCTTCATTCCCTATCATTTGAAACTCGTTCAACTTTCCATTTTCAGTTTCACTTATGATTCGTATGCAAGGCTATGAATAATTTGTGCAGGATTTGATGTATGACAACTATGCCAGAGATATAAAAACCTGCTTTGCAAAGGCTCAAACCTTCTAGCACCTATAAGAGGAAGAAGAAAGTGATCCTATAGAAGACAAGTCAAAAGAAAATGAAGATGTTGACAAAGGCAAAAAAATAGAGAAAGAATAAGATAAAGAAGGATATAATCTTAAGGCATAATTTATTTATGCTCTTGACACAATTTAGAAGGTAAGAAAATAAAACTCCAAACTTGAGTTTCAGTTTCAAGAATGCGATTAAGAGAGAAGAAATATTGTAGAGGATCTAAACAAGTCAATGGCTAAGACAAATGAGTTCAAGGAGAAGTTAGAAGCAAAGTGATATTCTCATAATGACACTAAGAGGGGGGGTGAATCAGTGTAGCTATTAAAATTCAAATCTACAACACTTAAAGCTGAAGCAAAGAGAACTTGAAAATAGGTAAAGCAATTTTCACAAGAGAGCACACCACAACACACAATGTAACGAGGTTCACCAATTTGGCTACTCCTCAAAAATGACTGCTTGGACTCCAATCCAAATCCAACCTTTGCAAAACACCAATTTTACAAACACTTTACCAGCACCCACTGGAAGGAGCACCAACCCCTTAATTTTTTGCTGCAATAGATAGGAGCACCAACCCCTAATGCCAAGCACCAACTTGGACTGCAATTCTGAATTATTTCAATGACATAAAAATGCCTTCATTGTTTACACGACCCTGACTGGTCTGCAATTAATCAAACTCTGCACGCTCTCACGGCTCTGCTTATTTCTCTCTCGGCCCTCTTCTAACCCTCTTTACGCAGCAATTTCTCACTTACAGTAGCAACCTAATTCTCTACGTGACTGTCCTTTTATAACCCTTTTTCTCATTGAGACTTCTCGTCTTCTATCACTTTTGTAATCCCGCATGCAGTCAAATAACATTCTCTTGCGCCACTTGTCAGCTGTAACTGCTTTCTAACTGTAACTGCTTTTGTCTATATATAGGGTAGGCTTTTCGTCAAACACGATGCATGTTACGAATTTACACATAAAACCCTACCATGACTGTTCGTCGTCTCGATCATGACTGTTCGTATCCTTTTCTGTGCATGCATGCGTTTATGTTTCTATTTTGATGACTATTCATTTTCTCCTTCTTCGACTGTTTGTTTTCTCCACTTGGGCATGCATTTGTTTTCTTCTTCGATAACTCATTCCTTTAATCTTTTTCTACTCCGTTATCGTTTTGTTTTGTAACGACCCGTCGCAAATTGTGACACTTCTATCTCTTTGCACTCTTCTCGCCTTTTACCATCATGAAACATACCTTTCGCGAAATCATGACATTCCTTATGCCTCCTTGTCCATTTCTTCGCTTCACCCACAACGGATTCATGTCACGAAATCGTGACACTTTTCTTTTGTTACTCTTCTTGGCTTCAACTAGCGAAAACAAGACATGTCACGAAATCGTGACATCTTTCGCTTCCTTGCTACTCTTCTGGCTTCAACAAGCAAAACAAGACATGTCACGAAATCGTGACACTTATGCCTCCTTGCTACTCTTCTTGGCTTCAACCTGCGAAAACAGAACATGTCACGAAATCGTGACATCTTTCTCTTTCGTACACTCTTCTCTGCAAGCCCCATGAAAACTCGACATGTCACGAAATCATGACATCATTCTCTACCTTGTGCCTTTTTTGTCTTTCACCCATGAAAACAGAACATGTCGCAAAATCATGACATCTTTCTTTACCTTACACTTTTCTCTCTTGCAAAACTCGACATGTCACGAAATCGTGACACTCTTTCTCTTTTACCTTTTCTCTTCCGACACTTTTTCTTGTCCTTTTCTCTCGCCCAAAACACATGTCACGAAATCGTGACACATTCCTCCTTCTCTATCTCTTCTTCGGGTCATGAAAACCTGACATGTCACGAAATCGTGACACTTTTTCTCCTTAGCGCTTCCTCTTCGAACCTGTCGCAAAATCGTGACACTTTTTCTCTGCGAGCTCTTTCTCTCAAACATGTCACGAAATCGTGACACATTTTTGTCCATACAATCCTTCTTGCAAATTGTCGTGAAATCGTGACACTTTTCTTTGCAAGTGCCTTCTCTCCGAACATGTCACGAAATCATGACATTTTTTCTTTACTTTCCTTCTTTCCAAACATGTCACGAAATCATGACATTTTCTCCTTGCTTTTTCTCTCGCAACATGTCGACAAAATCGTGATCTTTTTTTCTTTCTTCTTAACATGTCACAAAATCATGACAGATTCTTTTCCACTTTCTAAACATGTCACGAAATCATGACATATTTTTCTCTCTCCTCTTTCTCTTCGCTTTGGACCACGAAAATGAAACATGTCATGAAATCGTGACAATTTTGCCAGCATTTTCTCTCTCCTCCGATATGTCACGAAATCATGACAGTTTTGCCAGCATTTTCTCTCTCCTCCGATATGTCGCGAAATCATGACAGTTTTTCCAGCATTTTCTCTCTCCTTCGATATGTCATGAAATCACGATAGAAAACATGTCGCGATATCGCGACAGTTTTCTTACTTATCTTTTTCTTTGATCCTCTGAATCTGAGCCACTTTTGTCTTCTTGGAAATTCACTGTACATGCTCTGACCGACCTCTGAACTCCCGTCCACTACATCAACTGATCTATCTATCTGTGTTGACAACAATGACAATACTGTTTCTGCACCTTGCTCAACAATCTCCCCCTTTGGAATTGTTGGCAACACACGTGTAATTTCCTGTAATTCTTCTCCCCCTTTGACAATAATACCAAAGGGCTGCTGCAGACTCCCCTTGAGTCTATGCACAACATTCTCAGACACACATTGTTATAGTTAGCAAAAAGCATGAATATGAGCAAAACTATAAACATAGGCATAAATGCTCCCCCTGAGAATGTGATCCCAATTGATAGTCGATTCTTGGGAAATGTGACCACTCCCAACTTACTCTGAAGGTACTCAACAACTTCCTTGGGCAATGGTTTTGTGAATATATCCAGCTACTTGCTCTGTAGTTGGAACAAAATCCAATTTGACCTCTCCTTCTACAACTTTATCCTTCAAGAAGTGATACCGGATCGCAATATGTTTGGTTCGAGAATGCATAACCGGATTCTTTGATATGTTGATAGCACTAGTGTTATCACATTTAACTGAAATTGGCTCTTTGAAGTGAATACCAAGATCTTTCAGTGTTTGTCTCATCCATAATATCTGTGTACAACATGTTGTTGCTGCAATGTATTCTGCCTCTGCTGTGGATAGAGAGACTGATTCTTGTTTCTTGTTGTGCCATGCTACCAGCCTGTCTCCAAGATAAAATGCTCCTCCACTGGTACTCTTTTTGTCATCAATACATCCTGCCCAATCTGCATCAGAATATGCAATAAGAGTGAAGTCCTTACCTTTTGGGTACCACAACCCATACTCCATAGTACCCTTGAGGTACCTAAAAATCCTCTTTACAGCTGTCACATGAGTCTCTTTGGGACTAGCCTCAAATCTTGCTACCATGCATACTCGCCTGTAAGATATCTCGGTCTAGTGGTCGTCAAATACAACGAGGCTTCCAATCATAGACCCGTACATGGTTTGATCTACATCTGGAGATTTGTCATCCTTGCTCAACTTGCAACCTGTTGTCATGGGAGTGCTAACAGGTTTACAATCCTCCATTGTGAACTTTTTCAGCATTTCTTTCACATATTTAACTTGAGAAATAAAAATGCCCTTTTCATTTTGATTGACTTGCAGTCCTAGGAAATAAGAAAGTTCACCAATCATAGACATCTCAAATTCTTTCTTCATTTTATTTGCTATGTCTCTACAATACTCATCCATGCTGCTGCCAAATATTATATCATCTACATAAACAACAAGTACAATAAGATGGCCATTCTCTATTTTGACATATAAATTGTTGTCCACCATACCTTTCTTGAACCCTTGTTGAATAAGATAGTTATCCAGCCTTGCATACCATGCTCTGGGTGCCTGTTTCAGACCATACAAAGCTTTCTTTAACTTGCAAACAAAATTGGGATTGTCACCGAGTTGGAAGCCATCTGGCTGTTCAATGTAAACCTCTTCTTCCAGTTTTCCATTCAGAAATGCTGATTTCACGTCCATTTGATATACTTTGAAATTTTTATGAACTGCTAAAGCCAGAAACATTCTGATTGCCTCTAGTCTAGCTACTGGTGCAAAGGTTTCCTCAAAATCAATGCCTTCAACTTGAGCATAGCCTTTACAGACCAATCTTGCCTTATTTCTGACAACCTGTCCGTCTTCATTTAATTTGTTTCGAAAAATCCATTTAGTACCGATTATGTTTTTATTTGCTGGCCGTGGTACTAATTCCCAGGTTTTGTTTTTCTCAATCTGATCTAGTTCTTCATTAATTGCCTTCATCCAACTTTCATCTGTGCTTGCTTCAGCAACATTTTTAGGTTCAATGCTGGATAATAGAGAGTAGTTCCGTACTACTGCTCTTCTTGTCTGAATACCAACTGTGGGGTCCCCAATAATCTGTTCTCTGGGATGATTTTTCTGCCAGCTGCCTGTTTTGAATTTCTTGTTTTCTTCTTCTTCTGAGTCAGTTCTTAAATCATCTGGGTCAATTTTCTGATTCTCTTCTGTTTCCTTTTCTTCATCTCCTTCAATGACTTCTTCATAAATAGGGTAGTTTTCTTGATAAGTAATTTCTCGTTCTCTACCTTCATCAACTTTAACATCAGCACTCTCAACAATTTTCTTTAGCCTCTTGTTGTAACATGTGTAGGCTTTGCTTTTTGTTGAGTAACCAAGAAAAATACCTTCGTCAGCTCTATCTTCAAACTTACCGAGATTATCTTCAGTTCGTTTGATGTAGCACTTGTTGTCGAACACTTTGAAATATCTTGTTGTTGCCTTTCTGCCGAACCACAGCTCATAAGGTGTTTTGCTTTCATGCGTCCTTAGCATGCACCTATTTTGGATGTAAACCATAGTATGGACTGCCTCTTTCCAAAATCTATCAACTATTTTGTTCTCAGCCAACATTGTCCGTGCCATTTCCTGCACTGTCCTGTTCTTCCTTTCTACAACACCATTCTCGTTGAGGTGTCCTTGCTGCTGAAAACTGTCTTCGATCCCATATTTTTGATAGTACTCTACAAACTCTTCTGAGATAAACTCTCCTCCTCTGTCTGATCTTAGGCATTTAATTCTTTTTCCAGTTTGATTCTCAACCTATTTTTTAAAAATCTTGAACATCTCAAAGGCATCTGATTTAAGCTTTAAAAATAGTACCCATGTCATCCTGGAGTAGTCATCTATGAACAACATAAAGTATTTGTCACCATTTATGCTTTGTGTTCTCATGGGTCCACACAAATCAGTATGTATTATCTCTAAAGGTTTGCTGGTGAAGTATTCCTTTGATTTAAATGTGGATCTAGTTTGCTTTCCTTTTTGGCATGAAGCACAGATGCTATTTACTTGTTTGCCAATGGTGGGTATATCTCTTACTGCCCTTTTTGAACTTATTTTTACCAGATTGTCAAAGCTAATATGACCGAGCCTCTTGTGCCACAACCAATTTTCATCTTCCTGTCCAATCAAGCATGCTCCTTCTGAAGTTTCTGAGAGAGTATATAGATTTCTAGAAGTCCTCGATCCATTAGCTATCAGCTTCCCACTGTGTGCTTTTTTGACTTCACAGCCCTGCTTCTTAAAAATGACTTCATGACCTCTGTCACAGATTTGACTTACACTCAGTAAGTTGTGCTTCAAACCAATCACAAACAGAACTTCTTTGGAATTGATCTTTCCATCACTTATCTTGACTGATCCTTTGCCAACTATCTTGGCTCCATCATTATTTCCAAACTTTACCGAGCCCCCTTCATATTTCTGTAGCTTTTCAAATTTTTGTTTATCTCCTGTCATGTGACTGGAGCATCCACTATCCAATATCCATGGTGCAGATTTGTTCTGTGCTTTGAATGTTGTCTGTACAATCAAGGATTCCTTTTCTTCCTTGGGTTGCTCCTTTTCTTTCCATTCTGATTTGACTGTAGTTTTGGTCACTTGTTTAGACTTTTCTTTGTCAGTGGCCTGTGCATGTTTTTCTAGGAATTTTTTGTTTTGCCTTAAACTGATTTGGTTGAGTTCTTCTTCCCCGATATTTATTTGCTGCATATGTGCTTCTACGGTTTCTTGCAATGTGTCCAAAGTTATGACAGTTATAGCATTCTACTGCATAATCCATCAAGGGTGAAAAGACATTTCTACTGGTGAAATTTCTTTGTCCTATATTATAAATGCAATCTGAAATCTTATGACCATAAGTATTGCATTTAAAACAATAACCAGAAAAGGAATGATTGAACCTGGGAGTTGGTCTTTGCCAATTTGTAGTAGGAGCCACAAATTTTCTTCTCCTTTGATGTGTGACTTTTGTGAATCCCTCATTGTCAGCACTCTTCTCGTGCCTGGCATTGTTGCTTTCTTTTGCATGATTCAATTTTCTTTGGTCAACCTTGATCTTATCTTCTTTCTTTACTGGTTCTACAGTTATGGCCTTTGATCCACTTGACGATTCTCCTTCGACAAAGCCCAAGCCAAATTTGATGCCTGTAGTCCTCTGACTATTTATAATCTTTTCAAGCTTTGCAGAACTTCCTTCAAGTTTGTGATAGCAACTCAATTTTTGATTCTTTTCTTCTAGCCGCATTCTTAAAACAACAATCTCTTCTTCCAGTTTGCTGCACTCATCTATTTTCATGGTTAATTGTACTTCAAGTTCTTCAGACATTTTCTTAAATTCTTTTGTCTGTACTTTCAAACTGTTTATTATGTCATTGGCATCCTCTAGCTTTCTTGAAAACTTTTTATTCTTTTTCCTTTCTGTACTCAACTCTTCAAGTGCAGCAACCAACTCACCTTCCAGATATACTTCAGCCTCATCCTTAAGGTTTTCATCACCTTCCTAATTTTCTTCTGTTCTTTCTTCTTCAAATGCCATGAACAGAGCTTCACCTGTTTCTTCTTCAGAATCCTCACCTGAGCTTTCTTCAGAAGAGCTGACATTCTTGGATATGAAACTTTTCTTCTTGAAGTTGTTCTTTCTAAAATTTGGTTTCTTCTTCCAGTCACCTTTTTCTTGGTGTGACCCTTCATCATTTTTGGTTTTCTCATGCATTGGACATTTAGCTGCAAAGTGACCGACGCCTCCACAATTGAAGCACTTAAACGGTAACTTTCCTCTATACTTTCCTTTTCCCTTTGTAAGTTTTCGAACAAAGTTAGCTTCCATTTCATCCTATGTCTCTTCATCCTCAGATTCTTGTTCAACTTTTATATTTTTGTGTGCTTTAAAAGCAACTTCTCTCGTCTATGGGCTTAGTTTGTCCTATTCTCATTTCGTATGCGGTCAAAGAACCATGCATCTCATCCATGCTAAAATTATTTAGATCTTTAGCCTCTTCTATTGTAGAAACTTTAGAGTTAAATCTTTTGTGAAGAGTTCTAAGTACCTTTTTCACGACAACCGCATCTTCGATTTCTTCGTCGAGTCCTCTGATTGCATTAATGATTCCATTGACTCTCAGCATATAGGCCTCTATGTTCTCATCATCATTCATTTGTAATGCTTCGAACTGAGCTCGATGTGTTTGCAGCTTGGCTTCCTTGATCTTGTTGTCTCCTTCATGGATGCTCTTCAATTTGTCCCACATGTCTTTTGTCGATTTACAGCTCATGACCCTTATCAGTTCACTGTCTACTAGCCCACACATTATGGCATTCTTTGCTTTGGAGTTATTCTCAAACTTTTTCTTCTCGACAGTATCTGTTGGAGGAGTAGTGGGTATTGTGTATCCACTTTCTACTGACTCCCAAATGTCGTATCCCAACGCACTCAGATATGTCTGCATCCTGAGTTTCCAGAATGAGTAATTAGTTCCATCGAACAAAGGAGCTTTGTTGGATGAGAATCCTTCACCACCTGCCATTGTGTTCCTTCCAAGATCACCTTAGCTGATTAAGCTTGTTCAAGAACCTTGCTCTGATACCAATTGATATTCTCACAATGACACTGAGAGGGGGGTGAATCAGTGTAGCTATTAAAATTCAAATCTACAACACTTAAAGCTGAAGCAAAGAGAACTTGAAAATAGGTAAAGCAATTTTCACAAGAGAGCACACCACAACACACAATGTAACGAGGTTCACCAATTTGGCTACTCCTCAAAAATGACTGCTTGGACTCCAATCCAAATCCAACCTTTGCAAAACACCAATTTTACAAACACTTTACCAGCACCCACTGGAAGGAGCACCAACCCCTTAATTTTCTGCTACAACAGATAGGAGCACCAACCCCTAATGCCAAGCACCAACTTGGACTGCAATTCTGAATTATTTCAATGACATAAAAATGCCTTCACTGTTTACATGACCCTGACTAGTCTGCAATTAATCAAACTCTGCACGCTCTCACGGCTCTGCTTATTTCTCTCTCGGCCCTCTTCTAACCCTCTTTACGTAGCAATTTCTCACTTATAGCAGCAACCTAATTCTCTGCACGACTGTCCTTTTATAACCTTTTTTCTCATAGAGACTTCTCGTCTTCTATGACTTTTGTAATCCCGCATGCAGTCGAATAACATTCTCTTCTGCCACTTGTCAACTGTAACTGCTTTCTAACTGTAACTGCTTTTTGTCTATACATAGGGTAGGCCTTTCATCAAACACGATGCATGTTACGAATTTACACATAAAACCCTACCATGACTATTCGTTGTCTCGATCATGACTGTTCGTATCCTTTTCTATGCATGCATGCATTTATGTTTCTATTTTGATGACTGTTCATTTTCTCCTTCTTGACCATTCATTTTCTCCACTTGGGCATGCATCTGCTTTTTCTCTACAACTATTCCTTTAACTGTCGTTCTACTCTAGTTAACTGTTAGTAAGCATGCTGTAGCGACCCATCACGAAATCATGACACTTCTGTCTCTTTCTACCCTTCTCACCTTTTACCCACAAAAATACATGTCACAAAATCGCAACAGTTTTTGGCTCCTTGTCCACTTCTTCACTTGCACCAGCGAAAACAAGACATGTCACGAAATCATGACACTTTTCACTTTCTTACTACTCTTCTTGGCTTCCACTAGCGAAAACAAGACATGTCATGAAATCGTGACATCTTTCGCTTCCTTGCACTCTTTTCTGCTTGCACTAGCGAAAACAAGACATGTCACGAAATCGTGACACTTACGCCTCCTTGCTACTCTTCTTGGCTTCAACCAGCGAAAATGGGACATGTCACGAAATCGTGACATCTTTCTCTTCCGTACACTATTTTTCGCAAACCCCAGCAAAAATCTGACATGTCACGAAATCGTGACATCTTTCGTTGCCTTGTGCCTTTTTTGTCTTTCGTTCGCAAAAATGAAACATGTCACAAAATCGTGACACTTTCGCTACCTTACACTTTTCTCTACTTGCACTGGAAAAAACTTGACATGTCACAAAATCGTGACATATTTCTCTTTCGTATGCTTTTCTCCACAAGCTTCAGCAAAAACCTGACATGTCACGAAATCGTGACATATTTTTCTTCCATATGCTTTTCTCTGCAAGCTCCACGAAAACACAACATGTCACGAAATCGTGACACATGCACTGCCTTGCACTCTATCTCTTCTTTGGGTCATGAAAACTCGACATGTCATGAAATCGTGACACTTTTTCTCCTTAGCGCTTCCTCTTTGAACCTGTCATAAAATCGTGACACTTTTTCTCTGTGAGCTCTTTCTCTCGAACCTGTCATGAAATCGTGACACTTTTTCATCCATACAATCCTTCTTGCAAATTGTCGCGAAATCGTGACACTTTTCTTTGCAAGCTCCTTCTCTCCAAACATGTCATGAAATCATGACAGTTTTCTTTGCCTGCGCCTTCTTTCCAAACATGTCACGAAATCATGACAGTTTTTCCACTTGGCTTTTTCTCTACCAACATGTCACGAAATCATGACAGTTTTCTTTTCTTTCTTCTTAACATGTCACGAAATCGTGACAGTTTCTTTTCCAGCTTCTAAACATGTCACGAAATCGTGACATCTTTTTCTCTCTCCTCTTTCTCTTCGCTTTGGACCGCGAAAATGAAACATGTCACGAAATCGTGACAGTTTTGCCAGCATTTTCTCTCTCCTTCGATATGTCATGAAATCATGATAGTTTTGCCAGCATTTTCTCTCTCCTCCGATATGTCACGAAATCGTGATAGCTTTTCTAGCATTTTCTCTCTCCTTCGATATGTCGCGAAATCGCGACAGAAAACATGTCGCGATATCGCGACAGTTTTCTTACTTGTCTTTTTCTTTGATCCTCTGAATCTGGGCCACTTTTGTCTTCTTGGAAATTCACTGTACATGCTCTGACTGACCTCTGAACTCCTGTCCACTGCATCAACTGCATCAACTGATCTATCTATCTGTGTTGACAACAATGACAATACTTTTTCTGCACCTTGCTCAACACAAAGGTCTTAGAATGAGAAAGGTTAGAACAAGAAGTGGATCTACTAAGGGAAGAGTTAGAAAAATACAAGGATAAGCTACACAAGTTTGGAAAGAGCTCAAAAATTATGGATAAGATGATCAAGGTACAAATAATGTCAAAACAAAATAGGTCTTGGTTTTGAAAAAGCTCAAAAGAAATAAGAAGAAGAGTCAACCTCAATTTCTGAAGAAGAAGGAACTTCAGAAGAATATAGTGTAAGAGAAAGTGAGACATCTGAGGATGAGTTGGACAACATAAAGTTCAACAAGGAAAGGAACAATGCACAAAGAAGAAATAGATGGAACAACAATCAGAATAGGTTAAGAGAGACTAAGAGACCAATGAGGTCAAGATAAGGAAATTTCAATGGATGGTGTTTCTCATATCACAGGTTTGGGCACATGGCTTCATAGTGCAGTACACATGAAAGACAAGAAAATATGAATTTTAAAAATAGGTAACTTTTCCATGGGTATTTCTACTCATGTAATCATTTTGATCACAAGGCAATAGATTGCAGGGTTCATGACAGAAAAGGATATGGCTTCACTAGGAGAAATCCTAAGACATTTGCACCTCAAAGGAATAATAATATTAATTGTTATAAGTGCAATAATTATGGATTACAACTCATCAAATCTGATCTAGACTATACTGAGATTTCACCTGACTCATGGAGGAGTGGAAACTCAAGTATGTTTGTCCTTGTAGAACTTAAAAGAATAATTGCTTATTCTAAAACTCCCCCTTAAGTGATACTAGGGGTGTATGATACAAATGAGTCTCGGCAACATGGCCTGATGAGGTACTTATGTACAATGATATTATTTGATGAGATGGTAAAAACCACATGGGAAAAAACCATCTATCAAAAAAGAAAAAAAGAAGAGGCATGACTTCGGTTTGCGAAGATTGTCCTCATTGATAAAAAAAGAATGAGTCCCAACAATAGGGTCTGATGAGGTACTCATTTAAAATGTATATAGATGGTGAAAAAACCTCTTGGAAAAAAACCATCGATCAGAAAAATTAAGATAGAGGTATGTCTTCATATGGTGTAGATTATCCTCATGAAAAAAAAGGAATGAGTCCTGACAACTTGGCCTGATGAGGTACTCATGTATAATTTATACTTTTAGGAGATATGATAAAAAAAACCACATGGGAAAAAACCATCCTCCAAAGAATACAACAATAATAAGAAAGGAGAGGTGAAAGACCTCTGTTGTTTTAATGCAACTGTTTTACCCCAAGTTTATCTCACAACTAAATGTAACGTAGAGAAGGAAATGACTTGGTGAAGATGTCTACAATTTTATTTTTCAGTGGGAATATAGTCCAAGTATATTTCCCCTCTCTGAATATGCTACAGAATGAAGTGCATGTGAATATTAATGTGTTCGGTGCACTAATGCTCAACTATATTGTGTGCAATATGAATTGTGCTCTTATTGTCACACCAAAGAGTTATATATTTATCATGTAAAAAACCAAATTATCTTAGTATCTAATGAAGCCAAAGAGCTTCCATAATTGACAAAAATTTTGCCTTGTATTTTGCCTCTATAGATGATAAGGCCACTGCCTTTTGTTTTTTGCATAACCAAGCAATTGGTGAAGAACCAAGACAAAAGACAGCCATAAGTTGAACATTTGTCTTCTACTAAACCTACCCAATCAAAATTTGTGTAACCAATGATATCCATGTATTTTCCTTCATATAAGAGCCCAATAGAAGAGAATTTTAGAGAACCACTTGGGTGGAAAGGATCTTGATGTTGCTTTCCAAGAGTACATCTTGGACATACTCCATCAATAGAAGAGACTTGTGGTAATCCTGTTACCATTTCATGGGTGTACAATTCCTTTAGGTAGTTATAATTGAGATGTCCAAACCTTTCATGCCAAATTTTGCTTTCAAGATCTCCATGAGAAAAAAAAAAGGAGGCCCCTTATAAATTTTGGAATCCTTTAAAGTGAAATAGGTGAGTGTTGCTCCAGTAAAAGGATGAGTCACCAACTTCTATGGTACATGTTGAACTTGAGGAGATTGAAGTGAATGACTCATCTGAGGAAGTCATGTGATGAGTTGCTCCTGATTCTAGAACCCAGTATTTTGATGAAGAACATATAGAGAATGGTTAGAGACTCAATATGCTTCACACTCAACACTACTCAATCACTTTCAATATCTCTTTTAACTCAATTCAAAATAAAGGATAATTTATTTCATAGAACTTGAAATATCACTCCAAATATTTCAATCAATGATGCTCATCAATCAACTCAACTCAACCAATCACTCAATGAAACACAACTTGCTTACAAACCCTAGACATGTGTTTCACAATGCTTTCAACAACTCACACTTATAGAACTCAAATCTAGACTCAAGATGATTCTAAATTTACATAACAATGATACTCATGATCTTTCACAAACCCTAGTTCAAGATAGTTCTCAACTTCACATAACAATGATACTCATGATCTTTCACAAATATTCACCAATCATGCACATGAAAAAGTCACTCAATATTTCCAACAATCCTTTTCACTCCAACTTGCACTTCACAACATTCAACAAAACAATATTTCACTCACAAGGATGATATGCCCATACCTTTTGTTTGATGGATATTTGACCTCAAAACCTATCTCAATCATAATCAACCTCTTTTCCAATCTCAAAGGTTAAATAGCAAAAATCTTCACTCAAATATTTTTCTCAAAAATTAATTCACCATTACAAAAATTAGCACAACTCAAATACTCCTTATTATCTCCAAACTTATCAAAATACTTTTTTACTCCACTTTAATGTCAAAATAAAAGTATTATATTCACAAACCTTTCACAACCTTATCACTAAAATCTTAAATAAAATATATCCACTTTTAATTTTTGTAAAACAAAATACAATATGAAATATTTCCTTTTCTACACAACGGTGAATATGCCCTTTTTAAGTAATGCACATATTACAATAAAAAACTTTTACTTTTTATACCTTATGTCTCCAATTAAAAATTACAGTGCAACCTTTAACCATTCTTTAATACTCAATTTTTCTTTAAAAATAAGATTTAAATTTCAAAACATCACATACCTTATAACTCCCATAAACCTTTGTTCATACCTTTTAACAAAACTTGCACTTCATGGGTTTGACCTGCTGACCTTAGTCACACCAGCGGCCATAAGCTTACCGACCAACTATTCTGGCCTGACCAATTAACACAGTTGGTACTTCTGTGATCTTTATTTCTTTCCTCTAGATGCGATCAAAACAAAACTTCCTTTGCCAATAAAAAACTATCAATTGCAAGATTTGAACTGGTGTCTGATCTATCTGGAGGGTGAGATCGAAAAGGTGAGCAGTTATTTTATTTTCACAAAATTGTATATATCCCCTTGCTACCACAAAGTTGCTCCAAATTTTAGCACTCATGTATGCCGAGTCGATCAACACATTTTGATTTCTAATTTAGCTTTTAAATGTCACCTGATCGGAGATTTCTCATCTGTATCATAGGTTTTTGGTGTATATATATATTTTTTTTCACCACCCAAAATTTTAGTTCATTGCCAATTTATATACATGCCATAATTCTTACATACCCGACATTGGCGACCTTTGCTCGATGACAAACTTTCCTTTTCTTTTTGTTTCACAGAATATTAATCGCATACACTATATTCGTCCGCACTCTAACATTTTTTAAAAAATTAATCAATCACCAATCACTTTAATCTTTTATTGGTTTCCTTAATATATAAGACATGTGCTTTTAATTCTTAACTCGTCGATGTTACGAAATAAAACTTTTCTTCAAAGGTAATTGTCTCCATGAATGACGTCGACGCATCGACGCCCAATCAACTTGAGACTTTATAACAACATATTTAAAATATTTAAATATTTAATTTTAAATCTTTAAATAATTTAAATATTTTTAACTCTCCTTTGAGCCTTTAACCATGGCCTTAAACTTGGCCTTCAACTTCCTTCAAACAATTTATTTATATACTTCAAACTCATGATTCTGATTGCTTTGGAGAGAACCTTGCCTTGCATTTACTTTTGACATCAATTACAATCAAACTTGCTCAAATTTCCAATAGTACAAATCCATGTCTATATGGAAAATATACCTTTATCCTTCACCAGTATGTTATTGGAATATCAATAATTTGACCTAATTGGCCAAACCCAACATTGTTGAATTGTCTATAGGCATTCTTGATGTAAGCCTATGGGCATGTGTAAATTAAGGCTACATGTATTATTTATGTAATCCTATGGGTATTATATATGTAAACCTACAAATGTTACCTATATAAGCTTTATGAGTGTTCTTTATATAAGCCTAGAATAATTTTTTATGTAATCCTATGAGCATTCTATATGTAAGCCTGTGATCAATATTGATATATTCACTCTTACTGATATTGGTTAAACCACTTGTATGATTATCCTTATTTAAGGGCTTAATATTATAATTTAACCTCTAAGGAAAATTATGTTAGCTTGAGATTTGTGATAAACATGGGATTAGGTATCATTATAAATACCCCCAAAGACTAATCCATTGTATTATCTTATTTGATGTGAGATCATGGGGGGTGCCTATGGGCACCCACCTCTTATTACAAAATTGAACATATGTGCTACATCTAAATTTGGAGTGACATCACTAAGTTTTGTAGAACAATCCCTCTCACTAAATAATTTGAAGAGAAAAATTGAAGAAGAAATCTATTTCTATTTTGGAGGAAAATTTAGAAGTTCAATTTTTGAAATTTTAAAAATTAATGTTAAATTTTGCATGCCATTACTAAATTATAGTTCATGCACCAAATTTGCACATTATTTTGCACCAGACTATTTATTTGGTGGTGGGAGGAGTCATTCTACTAGGGGCATAGCCATTTTGTTACCAACCATATGGTTAGCAATATATTTTTTGAGACTTGTATACAAGAGGCACAGATTCAATTTTTGTGACAAAATCTTTTTATGAATGATTTCTCATTTCAACAAATATTTATTTTAAAGGATTTAGGTGTTAAAATTATGTGTGCAAATTCTTATAAACCTATATGACTATAATTTTTTATGGTATCATATTCATTTGATGCATGGAGAATGCTCTCTTGAAGATGTTTGGAAACTTTGATTGGATCCTTTAATGGTGTCACTATATCCTTTATGCTAAATCTATTGGAATCATAGATTATATTTCTCTTTGGAAGGTACACCTTCAATATTCTTATCTAAGTATTGTCCATGCTCTTGATATTCAATACCCATTTTAAAGACATTTTGCATTACCTTAATAGAATAGTATGTTCCTTTTCTATTTTTATAATGCCTTGGCATTTATAGTCCATTATCTTCATCAACTTAGATCTAGTACAATTTGTATACTACTCAAAACTTATAAAATTTGAATTTTGATTGCTTAGAAAAGTAGGTTTGTCATGGTACATGCATCTATGGTGGAAATATACTCATTCCTTTGAATTTATTATATTATTGGATTTTATACAGGGTACCAATTATGAATAAAAACTTCTCATACATTTTATTTACTTCATATATGTACTTTCCTTCTAGTTGCGCTATGTCATTACCTAGTTGCATATTTTGTTTTGTGCCTTTCTAACTTTCTTTGCCACTATAAATAAGATCCAATATTGATATTGAATATTCATTTGCATCCATTTATTGTTCTTCCTCAACTTGAAAATCATATTTTTTTGCTACTATTTTTGTCTAATAAATCTTGGACCTTGCTCTTCTCCTCTTGGAGGTTAATTGCCTATTTTTGCTAGATTTTTCCATATTGAAAATATGGTGTGATAGTTGTAGCTAAGTAAAAATAATATATTACCATTATTATCTATAATTTACTTAAATTTAATCTTCAATATATCATTTTGAACACTTCAAATTCTTCTTATCTTAGTTCTACTTGGATTGTGTTATAACTAGTCACTAGTAGATCCCTTTCTTTTAACATAAGATATTTGCTTCTATGCCCAAAAATAATTTTACATGTTAGTAATTTTTTTTTTTGGTAAGTAGGAGAATATTATAATTAACACCAGGTTTTAACTGGTTGACCCAAAACCATTTTACAAAATAGGGTCCACTGACCAACTGGACAAAGGCCAAGCCCTAAAAGTTTAAACTGACAACAAAAATGGCCAAGACCTACTCTTCCATTAGAATACAAGCAAACTAAACTATGGAAGCCTAATATTATGGCCATCGAAAAAGAAAGACGCAAAAAAGAACTAACAAAGACAAAAACTAATCATGCAAGCACCATGCAGAGTAGCTTGTGCCCATATAAAAATAATAGAATATGGTCAAAAAAAACATCCCATAGAATGGACAGCCAAGAGGCCAAGCAGTCTTCCTTGTAGTCCTCATCTAACTTCTTATCATCGTTCTTGCCATCATCTTTAGATTTTTCCTTCGACTCCTTGTGCCCCTGGAACTGCTGGCTATAAAACATAATATTTAGAGAATCACACAAATCAACAGCTACACTGATGAGGCCAGACAGACTCTTCAACTGGTTGATACTGTTGGAGGCTGATGAAATTGTCATCTTCTCCAAGACTATTATGGTGGGGTCTGGTGCCTCATTTTCAGGGATCTCCAACACTTTGTTATTTCTTGCTAGGGCCTTTTTGCGACATCGAATCCAAACACACCTTGGGAAATACTTGAGGCCAAATCAGATGTTTCCCATGCATGAATTTGTAGATAAAAAACCTATATCAGTGCCCCACCAGCTGCAAAAAACACTAGTCACATGAACAAAAAAAAACAAATATGACAAAATCCATTATAAGGTTCAAAAAAATATTTTTAAAAATGCCCCCATTTTCTGTCATTGATCCACTTTGAGCCTTCCAATCTAAATTTTTTCATTATCAATCACCATTGAGACTGCATGAGGAAGATTTTCAGTCCACGTGATCAAATTTGCTGCTACAATGCCTTCATTTGCCAGCCTATCAGCTACCATGTTTGCTTCCCGAAAGGTATGCAAAATTATGGCCTCAGGTCGGTCATGAATTAGAGCCCTTGCTTCATGGATGTAGTCATCAAATCTCCAAGGAGCTCTCTTAGTGTTCTTTAGAAGATTTATAATAATAAGAGAATCACCTTCCACCAATGATTTCCCTGGATAATTCTCTCGCCACCTTGAGGCTCCTCCAAACCGCCCTTGCTTCAACCACATTTTTAGTTTGAGCTCCAAGATGTTCAAGCAAAAGCTACAAGCACCTCACCCTTGTGGTCTCTAAGTAAGCCACCATCCCTGACTTCACTTGGGTTGCCCCTAGATGCCCCATCAAAATTTAACTTAATCCACCCTAGGGGGGTGGGGTCCATGTGATCATGGTTCTAGGACAGACTCAAGGATGATTGAGGCCATCAATGAGAGGTAAGTTTAATGACTGGCCTAATGAAGCTTCAAAAGGATTTGGAGGTCTAGATGCTACAAGCACTAAACAAGCATTCTCATTAGCATATGCTAAAATTTTTGACAGGACAGAGGATGACTGAGAAACCTTATCCAAGAAGGCCCGACGATTCCTTTCCAACCATATCTGCCACAAGTAGTGATGAAGGTAGATATTCCACATATACCTAAGATGCCTATTCAAAAATGGGGAAGGCCACTGGACAAATAAGTCAAAAATGGACTGAGGATGGACCCAATAAATATGAAACACTTGTAACAGACCTAACAAGATTGAGACAGAAAAATTACAATACAGAAACAAATGATCAATAGACTCCCACTCAGACATACAAAGATAACACCTCTTTTTATTAAGTTATCCATGGTGAGGATCTTATTTTGGATGGCCAGCCATGCAAAAAACCCAACCTTCGGAACAATGCTTTTGGGCCAAAATTCCAAGTGAGGGAAAGTAGGTTCATCATTATCAATAAGCATCAGATAAGCAGTCTTGACAGAAAATTCCCCATTGTCTGAAGCTTCCCAGATAATCTGGTCCTCAAGAATTCCATAAGGGAGTAAATACTGTTTTAATTCATTCTCCAGTATTATTGATGCCCCTGGTAGATCATTATTCATTATTGGCTTCCATACCCTTCTATTGTTTGACAAAGTAATAAAATCTGCAACTTTGGTACCAAAAACTTCAATTGTCCAAGCTCTAAGGGTTGAAAGGATGGGGTCTGCAGAGAGGGGATAGTCCTTTAACCATTTGTGGTCCCAAAAATCAATGTTTCTTCCATTTCCCAGTTTCAACGTAGCCCTTTGCTTAGCAAGTTTTTAGTTTGAAGGATTGATTTCCAAAAAATTGATCCCCTGGGAGGAAAGGAATAACTTAAGAATTCAATTTCTTGCAAATACTTTCTTCTGATTATAGTAATCCATTCTGCATTTGCATTTGTCAAAAGACGCCATGCTTGTTTGGCCAGGAGGGCCATGTTTAAATGTTGTATTCTCCTTAGCCCAATACCTCCAAAATCCCTTGGTTTGCAAACCCTATCCCAGGACACCAAGTGAAAGCGCTGCTTAGATTCAGAACCAGTCCATAGGAACCTCTTCTCGGATCTCGTTCAATTTTAGTGTAGACACTTGTAGGAGCTCTAAAAACAGAGAGAAAGTAGACAGGGATGCTTTGAATGGAAAACTTGGTGAGAACTGCCTTGCCAGCTTGAGATAACAAATTCCCTTTCCATCCAGCCAGCTTCCTCTGAATTCTTTCAATTACATTAGTCCACATGGAATCAGTAGCTCTGCCTGTAAATAAAGGAAGGCCTAGGTATGTGGATGGAAGAGTAGACACTGAGCATCCAAGAATCCTAGCAATCTTAATCTGCCTCTGAATGGGAGTGTTAAAGAAATAAATTTTACTCTTTGAAAAATTTACCTTTTGCCCCACAGCATCCTCATATAGCTCTAGAATATGTTTTATGACCTTAGCCTCAAAAACTGATGCAAGAGTTAACAACAAAGTATCATCCACAAACTGTTCATGTGTAACTGCCTGTGTTTGTGATGATGCTTTAATTCCTGAAATAAGACCAATATTACAGGCAGCTTTGATTGTCCTCCCAAGGGCTTCAGCCACAATGATAAACAACATGGGAGAGATAGGGTCACCTTGCCTTAGGCCCATTTTACTTTGAAAGTATCCAGCAGGAGCACCATTAACAAGGACTGAAAACCAAGGTTTCATAAAACATCCTTCCAAAAGCTTGATCCATTCATGATGAAAACCAAATTTCTGAAGAATGGCAGAGACAAAACTCCAGTTTATGCGGTCATAAGCCTTGTTCATATCCAACTTGAGAGCAAAAGCAGGTTTTTTAGTCTAGACTACCGAATGGAGGGCTTCATGAACTGTTATGACCCCATCAAGGATGGACCTTCCAGGGACTGAAATGCCTTGACAAACATCAATAAACATAGGAAGGATCTTCCTCATTCTATTTGCAATTGCCTTGGTCAAAATTTTATAAACAACATTACAAAGGCTAATAGGTCTAAAATCCATCATAGATCTAGGAGTAGGAATCTTTGGGATTAAAGCAATAAAAGTGGAGTTAAAACTTCTCGGAATATGCTTTGTGGACTGAAATTCCTTGATAGTAGCACATACATCAAAACCTACAATATCCCAAAAACCTCGAAAAAACGAGGTGAAAACCCGTCCGGACTCGGAGCTTTATCAGGGTTCATTGAGAAGAGGGCCTCTTTGATTTCTTCATCCGTGAAAGGCTTAATTAACTCCCCATTCAAGTCATCAAAAATTAAATGAGGAATATGGTAAAGCATTGATTCTGAAGCTAAGGCAGAACTGAAATGTTCTTCTCCTAAAAGATTTTGAAAATAGGAAACTGCTTCATTTTTTATTTCATTAGGACTAGAAATGAATGATCCATCATCTCTAACAAGTTCTTTAATTCTATTGTGGCTTCTGTTCCTTAAGGTAGATGCATGAAAAAATCTTGTATTGGCATCACCTTCTTTTAGCCAGGTAGCTCTAGACTTTTGCCGCCAAAAAGTCTCCTCGCGAGCTAGAACATTATGGTACTCAACGAAGGGATTTATTTTCATTTGCCTGTAGGGAAGGGTCTGGAAATCCCTCTTCAAGTTTTTTCTCAATGGTTGATAACCTTTCAGAGATGGCTTTCTTGTTTTCAAAAATATTTCCAAAAATTTCCTTATTCCAGATCCTTAGATTTTCTTTCACCACTTTAAGTTTCTGTGCTAATCTGAATGAAGGCCTGCTTCGACAAGAATGCTACCACCACTGAGAAATTATGTCTCTGAGATCAGGGTGGTGCATCCACATAGATTCAAACCTAAAAGGCCTTTTGAATTTTGGAGTCTCTTCAATTTCAAGTAAAATCGGGTTGTGGTTAGACCCAATGCGAGGCAAGGACAACAGATTTGCATCCCCAAAAGATTGTATTGCTTCCTATGACAAAAAAAACTATCAAGCTTTTCCATTATAAGTTGATTTCCAGACCTCCTATTGCTCCAAGTAAATTTAGCATTTTTTAATTTGACATCCAATAAATTGTTGTTGTTGATGAAATCTTGAAAGTCCTCCATACTTCTTGCTGGAATTCCTACTCCCCATTTTTTATCAGAGGGGTAAATAGGGGTATTAAAGTCCCCCGCAACTATCCATGGGATATCCTAAAAAGCTTCCTTGAAATGACTGAGTAAATTCCATAGATCAGCTCTCCCAGATATAGAATTAGGGGCGTACACATTTGTTAATATCCAAGAAAGGTCATTAACCTTATCCTTAAAAATAATGCTCATTACCCTTTCCCCCAATTGAATAACCTTGCCTTCCACCTTCCCTGGATTCCAGATACAAAGAAGACCACCTGAGGTTCCATTGGCTTTGCAAAAAATTGCTTCTCCATTTTTCCGGATATTGAGGGCAATTTTTCTAGACAAAACTTCATCGACTTTAGTTTCTTGCAAAATAAGAATAGTGGGATCAAAATCTCTTCTTAAATATTTGACTAACCGCTGTTTAGGAAGGCCATTGAGCCCCCTTACATTCCAGGATATGATCTTCATTTGGAACTTTTAAAGTTTTTTTCCTCTTCCCCTGCCTTGGACTTGAGGGGGCTTAAGAATTTTGTTTTCTTCAAAGGGAAGATTTCCAGTTGGTGGAAACAGAGTAGTCTGAATTCCATTAGCTATCTCATCTTGGACCTCTTCTTTCCATTGCTGGGCATTTGACTTTCTTCCCTTTTTTTTCTCACCTCCACAGTCAATCATGGGGGATTTCATTGAGCTTCTAGTCTGTTTCGGGCTAAATTTGGTTTGGGTGACCTGTTGGATAACAGTACTGGAAACCCCTAATTAATCCTAAAATTTAATATGAATATAAATATTTATTGTTATTACAAAATATTACTTACTTCTCGCTCAAAACTTGTTAGTTACTAAGAAAGAAAACTATGTAAATCCAATAGTATGAAATAGAAACCAACTAAAAATAATGAATTAATAATAAATAAAAATTCATAATATCAATTAGATACTGATTTTGAGGGGAAAAATATCTCTAAGAGAATAAAATTCTCTATTCAAACAATCAAGCTTATATCATACACAAAATGGAAAATGTGTAAGAGATATTAGTTATTGACTTGGTTTGAGATGATATGTATAGATGTTATGAAATTTATATCATCCTTGCATAGTTATTATCAATGCATTTTTTCCATATTGATGAAATTTAATTATCCTTGCTCCTATCCCTTCAAAAATCTTCTATCCTTAATTGTCTAAGCTCAAATGAGCCTCATCTAGTCTCTTGTACTTCCATGTTTAGGAGTGCAATTGATATTTATTAGTATATAAGTTTATTGTAGTGTGGGTATTTATGTAAATGATGTTTCATAATCTTCCATGTGTATATTGTTTTTTACACTTATCCAATTTACTTTTTGATCACCTTGCATATGCCAAATCAAACCATTCCTAGCCAACTTGTTGATAGTAATATTTTTAATTCTTTTAAAGGTCTAAATATTGGAAATTCTAATATTGAATGAGAAAAATAGAATAGAACAATAATAACATGAAAATTATAATAGAACAATAATAAGACAAAAATTAGAATAGGAAAATTTGAAATTGCAATTGAAAATTAAAAGGGCAAAAAGAAATATTTTCACCTAGATTTAAAGAGAATGTGAATCACCACGAGGCTATTGGGACAACCAATAAATATTATATTGTACATATATAAGTATAGGTTATTGTATTAAATGAGTATGTATAAATGTAAATATTTATGGAGTGTTTGTTGTAGTGTTTTATGTAATTTTACTTTTTTTTTATTTTCTTCTTTCTATGTTGTGTTAATCGTTGTTCTAGAATACCACCACATCTCATATACTAGTATCAAATTTTAGGGTTTGGATGCTATATAAGAGTTTATTTAACCAAAGAATTTAGAATTTATATTTTTGGAAAAAAAAATTCATACATTAGTTTTGTAGTTATCATGGTTCATTATAATGTTTCACTATTCATACCAAAATTTAAAGGAGAAAAATATGACTATTGTGGTACATTAAGATGAGAAATTTATTGATTACCAAGGAAGTGTGGAGTGTTGTGGAAAATGGATATGAGCAACCTACATATTGGAGTGTTTTATGAACCATAACAAAATATGGAGGAAGAACAAATAATAGATGCCTTAAATTTGTGTCACATATAAGTAGCTCTTGATACAAGCATTTCCCAAGAATTATAAGTGTCAAGACTACCAAAGAAGCTCGGGATACCATGAAGACAACCTATAAAGGGTATTATTAAGTGAAATTAGTAAATTTATAGACATTGAATATAGAATACAAAAATTTAAGCATGAAGGACAATGAGAATGTGGGAGATTATTGTGTAAGGGTGCATGACATTATGCACAAAATAGGTATCTATGGTGAAAAACCAACACAAAAAAAAATGTTATAAAAAATATTCTAATAACATTGACTCCAAAATATAATAATTGTGCAATGATTCTTGAATAAAATAAATATTGAATATTTTTGAGTTTGAGGAATTGATGGGATCACTTATGTACCATGAAGAAAAAATAAAAACTAGTGAAGAAGAAAATTTGGAGTAAGATTTTTCTTCCATGGAAATAATTCCAAAAAATGATGGGGCTAGCTTAACCTCTAACTCCAAAGTTAAAGAGGTGATTGTAAATATAAGTTTTATATAAGAGGAAGAGGCCATCATAGAATATAGGGCTATAATGGAAGAGGTAGAGGTAGATTTGTGGATAAGATAAATTTTCAATGTCATTATTACAAAAGGTATGACCACTATGAAATAGAATATAAAATAAATATAAGGAATTAAGGAAGATGAAGATAAAAATTTTATATGAATAAGGTGAAAACTCATCAATTGACATTAGTTCAACTCGTTAAATTCATCAACTCTTAATGAGGAGACTCAGGTTTCAATCTATCCATGTGATACATAAGTAATAGTCAAGCTATTGTAATACCATTATATGGAGATTATGATATGAGTGGGGCCCATTTAAGTACTATATAACCAATTTAGAAAATGAAAAGAAAAGGTGAAAGCTCAAAAAATATATTTTTGTCATGTAATGTGGTAAAAGTTTCACTAAAGAGTCTTGGAACTTAGATTTTGATTATTCAAATTATATGACTAGTAACAAAGAGTTGTTTTTGGAACTGGATGGATCATACAAGATCAAGTTGAAATTTGGAGACAATAAAGCCTTGGAGGTTAAACAAAAGGAAACCTTATAAAAATGACACAAAATATGGAAATAAAATATGTAAAATAACTACTGAATACAATGATTCAAGCATAATTTGTTGAGTGTGGGGTAGCTTATAGAGAAGACGTATAAAGTGATGTTTGTGAAAGAAGTGCATCATCTATGAGAAAGAAAATCTAAACCAAACAGTGGATGTTGTACCCATGAAAAAGAATATAATATTTCATTTAAGGATGGAAGGAGAAGAGAGAAATTTATGTCATACAACCATAGAGGAAAAAAATTGGTATAGCACTAAATATATGATCACTTGAATTTTTAAAACCTTTATTTGTTGAATGCAAAAGGAATAGTTCTTAGAAATAAAAATTGAAGTATGTGAAGGTTGCATAATTAAAAAATATTATATATAATATCATTCTAAAAATAAGAGCATGGAGAGAATAATATGTAGTAGTACACAATAATTATTGAAAAATCCTTTTCCTTTATCACTTTAGTTGATGATCATACTAGAAAAACTTGGGTATAAATTTTAAAGAATAAGAGTGATGCTTTTGAAGTATTCAAGATATTCAAATCCATAGTTGAGAATAAAAGTGGATATAGAATGAAATTTGATTTTTTTGCCCCTTTCCTTTCTATTTTGTGGGGTTTTCTTTTGGTGCCTATGATCTAGGATGTCCCTGGGGTTTTTATGGGATGTCCCTAGGTCCTGTTCTAGTTTGTTGGCACCCCTTTGCCCTCATCCTTGGTTTTCTAGTGTTGTAGATGATCTCCTTGGTTTGGGAGGTCCCTTATTATCTTTTCTACCCCATTCCATGCCTTCAGGTAGGGTTTTCATTTTGGTTCCTGTGAACTGGGATGTTCCTAGGTTTTTTTGGGATGTCCCTGGGTTTTCTTGGGTCGTCCTTTGGGTTTTCTGAGTTCTTTAAGAAACCCTTTTCCTTTTTCTTGCAAGGTCCTATTTGGTGCTAAGGATCAGAGGTTCTTCTAGTGCAGTGTGTTGTGGCTGGGGTTTTTTGGCTTCATGAGCAACTCTTCACAGTATCTTTTGGCTTGGAAGGGACCTTGTGCTTATTCCTGTGGTGTTGCTCTTTGGGTTTTTGGTTGCAGGTATGATGGCAGGTCTTAGATTTTTATGGATTAGGGAGGCCTCTGTGTTGATTGGTATTGTGTTCCTACAGGTCATCCTATTATGGTTCTCTAAAGCTGCTTGGTAGTGACATTGGAGGTTGTTGTGGAGCTCTTGATGCTTTTTTCTGGCCTGAATGGGGGCCCTGTGCTTTTAGGTGGCAGCTCGTGCTTCATAGTTCCTCTATTGAGGTCTCCTGGGATCTCCCCACCATTTTCCTTGGCTCACATTTTTGCATTGTTGTTTCCTCTGTCTCCCTTGGATTTTTAGTAGTTTCCCTGCTACAATGGGATTTCATGGCCTTTGGAGTCCCATGGTTGTTGTTCCTCTTGTATGCCTGTTCAAAATGTTGGTCCCTGTTGTTGCATCCTCCTACTACATCCCTGTGCATCCTTAGGTGGGAATTTTTGTGTTTCCCACTTTAAGTTCAAATTTGAAATTTTCAAATCATTGTATTGGGTGGGATAGCCCTATTTCAATTTTTTTGGGTGGGATTGACCTTTTTAAATTTCCTTACCACATGCTTCTTGGTTTGTCCTTTTGTACATGTATTTTTGGGTTGTTTTGGATGGTATGGTGGTGTCCCAGACTTCAATGTAAATATTTAAAAAATATATATATTGTCCTTTAAGGCTATTCTCTAGCATTTCCTGTAAGGTTGTCCTTAGCCTGTCCTGAAAGACATTCTTTATGTCTTTCCTCTGGATTTTGGTGTCCTTTTCTTTGGCATTGGGACCTTGCTTTTGACTTTTAAAAACCCATTTTTAATTTAATTTAACTGACCAAAAAAAGTGGATATAGAATAACAAAATTATTTATTGATTGTGGTGGTAAGTATTATTCCAATAAATTCAATCAATTTCCTGATGAAAATAGAATAAGAATAAAATTCATAGTAGCTTATACTCATTAAAATGGTACATCCTTTTTAGAGTACTACTTTGCCATGTTTCTTTTTTCATTAATAATCTCTTCTGGTATGAGTTGATCAATCAATGACTCTATTGTGAGAGAGCTTCCCATATTGGTGGCATGCATACCCTGAAAGACTTCAATGATTTGACTTCCTAGAGGACCTTTAAAAATACCACTAGTGACAATGATGTTTTCATCAAGTTATTTGCTAGCATGTTTCAAAGGTGAGGCAAGTGGTTTTTTCTAAATTGGGTTGTTTGGTGGTGGACTGATATGAAAAGGGTGGTTTAAAGTTTCAGAGGGGGGCTATTGGATTTTTCCTAAGGTGGTCCGCTTGGCAGCATTAGGGGTGGGCCATGAGGTGGACTGCTAAGAGGATGGTACTGATTGAACCTATGTCACTACAAGTAGATGCCATCATGGAGGATTTTCTAGAAATCCATGGCTTTCTGCCCTTTATCTGTAAGTTTAGTGGAAACAACCTCGAGTTATCCTAGGAATTCACATAATTTTGGGATAAGTGTCATGTGATGTTAAGAAGGCTTCAATTTAAAGTTATTATTCACATGTTGGCAGAGGTCACAGAGTTACCCAATGGTGATGATATTGTGTACCATGACAAGCATTCCTTAGTTGGGAAACTCATCCACTTTAAGGACAAAGGAAATAATTTGGCTAGGGATAAAGGTGGAATCACTAGATATGATCTTCCAAAGCCATGGAATAGAGTGATGGTACCTATTCTTTAGTATTTCAACATTTAACAAGATCAGTTAACTAATTATAAGTTTCCATATGGTTTTCTTGAATCACATGCATGTTATTAAAGAAATTAACATCCCTAAGTACCTCTTTAGATCTCTAGAATTATTAGTTTCAAGCATTATGGATGGATATTCAACTCACCCTAAACACTAGGGTCTTCACCTGATATTGTACAACCATGCTATTCAAAAGGAGGCTAGAAGACAACCCTTGCCATTGTTGGTAGCCCTACTGAGCTATCGTTTGCCTCAACCCCTAGTGATGATAATTCAGAGAAAGGCTCTACTAGTGCTATCAAAGGGATACTGAAACCCTTTGGTTCCTTTATCATCACTTTGTCCCCTACCAAATATAAATCTTACCAGCACCCATCTAAGACCATGGATTTTGGAGGGAAGCACAAAAAACTCATTATCATAAATCAAGATGAGAAAACTCCTGAGAAGATTCCTAAGAATTTTAAAAAATTCAAGTCCAAGGATGCTCCTAAATGCTCTCCAAAATTTAGGATGTCCTAGTAGAAATTCAATCCTGATCCCCTGGAAAACATGGGAGAACTTCTCAGTTTTGCTTCAACTATGCTCCTCTAGGCTGGTAAGATGCTTAGCACCATAAAAAACCTAAAAAATAAAAAAACCTAGGCTTTAGATATTGAGCACAGTGCTGACTCTACTAAGCAAGATCATCCCAAAAATTTTAAGTAACCTAGTTTATTGCATCAATGGCATTTTTGTTGAAGTGGAGTGTTTCTTCACTGTTCTTGGCTCTCTTTATCTGCATCACGTGGTGATGGGCTATTCTACCTTTGTGGTCATATTTATTTTCTATTTCATCAAGGTCATATCCATTGAGACTACCTCATTTTGGTCCATTGAAGTTATCTCTATTGAGATGGTCTCCTTTTGGATTGATCCTTTGTATTTGGTTGTTCCTTTGTAAAATGTTTGGGGTCCATTTCAAAACCCCCTTTTAAATCTATGAAAAAAAATGGAGTGGTAGAAAGGAAGAATAGGAAAATCATGGAGATGCTAAGAAGAATGGCACAAGAAAAAAGTTTGGGCAATCATTTTTATACTAAAGCAGTTACAACATAAGCATACATCCTTAATAGAAACACCACAATTACAATAAATAATATAACTCCTCATGAGGAATTGTATGGAAATAAGCCTTTGGTACGTCACTTAAGAGTCTTTGGTTGTTTGGGTTATGTTCATGTTGAATATAATAATACAAAGAAGTTAGATCCAAAGAGTCAAGAATGCATTTTTATTGGTCATTTTAAAGAAAGAAAGGGGATCTTTGAAATTTTATAGATTTAGAGGGTTTATGGGACCCTGTAGCAAAGATTTATAGATATGCATAGCCTAATAATTGGAGAGGTTATGGTTATATAGTGGAATGCCTTGATCACCTCTTATTTAAGGGCCTTTGGTTATCATAGGAGCTTATTTTAAAAGAAAGACTGCAAAAGTAACATGCTTTAATCACATGTTAACTAGCTTGGCCTATAACCTTAATATTTAACAGTCTTGTCATTTAAATATAAATTAAAGTGACTAGCATATGATGATATCTAGCCATAATTTAACAATTATGGATAGTCAAAGATATTTTGCAATGTATAAACTAGATTGGAAATTACATAAAGTGGAATTAGATCTAAAGGAATAGAATCACAAAGTTTTTTGGTAACATATTTCAAATTTTATAAGAGAAAAAGAGAGAAATAGGAGATGTTTAAGCTGAAATCTAAGTAAATTGATTGATTTCTAATTTATTTAATAAATAAAAATCTCTAAGAATGGAATTAAATGATTTGTCTTCCAAGGAGAAAATATTTTTGAGGAAAATATCTCATAAAATTTGGTTAAAATAAGCGGAAATACATATTCATTTTTATATGAAAACTATGGGAAGAATGAATATTAAATTTACTCATGTACTTATCAGAGGAGATGGATCTATGGATAATAATATGGATGAAATTAAAGGAACAAAATGAATTTTTTTTTTTAATCCTTTAATAGAAAAAGAGACAAGAATTGTGGTCTTCAATATGGGGAAGGAAAATACCCAAGTCTACACGGTTTTCCCCGTAGTTTTTTTAAAGCATTTTGAAGTACACCGAGTAAAGATATGAGAGTAGTATTTGAAGAATATAGACACTCAAAAATAATTATAAAGGAATTGAATGCAACCATGATCACCTTTATTCTAAAAGGACAAGTGTGGATAATATATTGTAGATTTGTTGCATTGTGTAACATAGTTTATTAGATTATTTCTAAGTCAATTGTAAATAAAATAAAGCATTGGATTGAAATTATATTGATTAGCTTGAAATATTAATTCACTTATTTAAAGGGACCAATTGAATTGATTCACTAAATATAAGTAGTTTATTTTCTTACAAAATCAAATCACTTGATAGATCTAATCAAATTGCTCTAATAGTCACAAAAGTAAAAATCAATGTAGATCATGGGGCAAATCCTCCTTTAGAAAGTGACTTTTTGGAATGTAGTGGTACACCAAATCATTTTTGGAGCCTTCTAATCCTATTAGAGATATGATTAGAGGCATGTAACATTTGGAGGTGCAATATCTTCCCAAAGTTATCCCCAAATATTTTACTTTTAGTAAGAGTATTTTTTTCACCCCAAGTAACCTAGGGGTTAAAATTTTGCTATAAATAGGGGCCTAGGATCCCATTGTATTCATATATTGGAGATGATAATTTAGAGATACATTATATGAGATCCAAATTATGATTTATACTCATGATATTATAAGAAATTGGCAAGTCCTTATGCATACCATTAGTAGCACTACCTTCCTAGTTTGTTAAGTGCGTGGTGGTTATAGCATGACCCTTCTAACCCATCTTCTCATTTTCTTATCAATTTTATAATCAAATGAATGGGTGGAAATTTATGCTATTCAACTTATAATGTGTTTATTAATCATATGCTACCATTACTATAGTGGTAAAATTGTATTTGCTTTCAAGTTTTCATACTTAACTTCTTACAACTTTATTTTCCATGCATTTTTCTTTTCACACTTTATTTTTATAATTTATTTGAAATAAAAGATCTACATGAATACTATGGGAGTTGGCCTAAATATGGAGGTTGGGGAAATACTTTGAAAAAGATATCCAACCTTGTTAAAACTTGGATTAGGAGCACAAAACCTAATTTAGAAGTTAGGACAATTCCCTACATCAACAAAACGTGTGATAATCCTGACAAGATAAACCATCATTTTCCTTGGTTTTGCATCAAATTTATTATTTTTCATGCTTAAAATGAATCTATCATGGATACATTATTTGAATTGAAATTTGTTTTTTTAAAGTCAATTTTAGCACACAATTTGCTCTAAAACCTGCAACAATTTGCTCTCTTTTAGGTAATTTTTAAAAATCACCAAGTTATTAGAAGCAAGTGATTTGCTTGGTAAATCCTAGTGATTCAATCTGATTTAGTGAGATATTAACTTTAAAAATCATGCATTTTCATAGGTTTAATCTAGAGTGATTTTCCAAGGCCAAAAGTTGAATTTTTAGTTCCAAAACTAGTTTTACTAAAAAATTGATAAATTTTATTGTTGTGTCTGAATTTTGTGGGTACTTTACAAATGGAGACTCCAACACAAACTCTAAAATTCTATTTTTTGTAAAATAATAAATTCTACAATATTTGAGCAATATCAATACATTAATCTAACCTTGTATGTGCATATGCTATGGGCAAGAAACACTAAAGATAGATTTTGAGTCATTTTTGTTTGTACAAAACAAGAAATTCACTCATATATAGTGAGTGATTTACTAGGAAATATAAGTTATTTACTCCCTCTCCCATAGGAAGGTGATTTGATCTAGCCTCAAAATTTATATTCTCCAAGCATTCCTCTTGGATCATCTTCTTTCTAAAAATATTTCTAAGTTAAAAAATCCTAGTAAATCATATGACAATAACACGTGGATTTCCTACACTTTCTAAGTCAATTGTTCCATTTTTTATTCTATAAAAATTTCCTCTATGATTGAATTATCCCAAAATTATGAGCAAATCACTATCATTTTATGAGCAAATTGTTCAATTGGAAAAAAAATTATTTTTTGTAAAATCTGACCCCAAAACTTTATTTGTGTAGGTACAAACATGCATGCCTATGAATTCACAATATAAGGATCAAATAATGATAAAATACTACTAAATAGAAAAAATTGCCATATACTATCAAAGAAATGATAAATTAAAAAAGAAAAAACAAACCATCATATGGGTACTACAACTCTTCATTCAAATGATGTAACAAAGAGCCTCTTGGATTCTGATCTCAACCACTAGAAATGATTTAGTAAATTGTGCACCTTCTCAACAAAAACCTACATAGTAATAGGGAAGAAAAAGGGGTGATCAGACAAGACACGAAAAGGAAAATAAAACTAATAAATATGGGCACTCTAGTATACCTCTTGCACAATTTTACTATGCAAAAACTTGATCCTTTTTCCTACTGTAGCAACTCTCTTAAATAGCTTGATCATTTGGTCCATAATTGCAAAAAATACAACTGCCTCGATGATGGCTTATAATTGCAAGTGTCATTTATTAAAATTGGGTGAATCTCTTCCAAAAATAGGGGTCTTTGTTTTAGGAGATAAGGTCTTAATATCTCTTCCAAAAATATTTAGTGAAAATATTTCCGCTATAAAATAATCAAAGGATGGTGATTCTTTGACAAGAGATATGTTTCTTGGTATTCTTACAAATTTTGAGTTAAGGACAAAAGAACCTAATCCCTAGAAGGAAGCAACATTCAAAGCTACTAAAAAGACAAAGGGTAAGAAGTCAGAATCAAGCAAGGAATCATCCAATGATGAAGAAGCCAATTATGGAAGAAGGAATAAGGATTCAATAAGATTTAAAGATACCAAATTTGTTAAATGTTTTAATTGTGGAAAGTATGGTCACTATGCAACTGATTTTCAAGAAGCTAAAAATAAGAATGATTAAGAAAAATAGGATCACAAGAACGAGGAATAATAAATATATAGGCACCAAAAGAAAGGCAAGGATGGACAAGGTAGAAAAGGAAATAAGTTCTTCCAAAGACAAAAGAGGAGCTACTATGTAGACAAGGCAAGTAAGTACTCAAGTGATAGTGATGCTAGTTTTTCAGATAATGATAGAGATGAAGTCCTATTTATGATTGAAGAAAAAAAATCAAGAAAAGGTCACCAATAATTCTCAAATATTTTAGATGTGGTAACTTTGGACATCTTGAAGATAGTTGTACAAGGAATGGTTATAGTTTCAGTGATGATGAATATGAAGACACACTTGAAGGACCATAAGAGAATATTATAATGGATCTAAAGGAAGAAGAAAGTGATCCTATAGAAGACAAGTCAAAAGAAAATGAAGATGTTGACAAAGGTAAACCAATAGAGGAAGAATCAGATAAAGAAGGATATGATCTTAAGGTAGAACTTATTTATCCTCTTGACATAGTTTAGAAGGTAAGAAAGCAAAATTCCAAACTTGAGTTTTAGTTTCAAGAATGCAATGAAGAGAGAAGAAATATTGTAGAGGATCTAAACAATTCAATGGCTAAGACAAATAAGTTCAAGGATAAGTTAGAAGTAAAGGTCTTAGAATGAGAAAGGTTAGAACAAGAAGTGGATCTACTAAGGGAAGAGTTAGAAAAATACAAGGATAAACTACACAAGTTTAGAAAGAGCTCAAAAATTATGGATAAGGTGATCAAGGTACAAATAATGTCAAAAAACAAAACAGGTATTGGTTTTGAATAGGCTCAAAAGAAACAAGAAGAGTCAACCTCAAGTTCTGAAGAAGAAGGAACTTCAGAATAATACAGTGTAAGAGAAAGTGAGAAATTTGAGGATGAGTTGGACAACATAAAGTTCAACAAGGAAAGGAACAATGCACAAAGAAGAAATAGATGGAACAAAAATCAGAATAGGTTAAGAGAGACTAAGAGACCAATGAGGTCAATATAAGGAAATTTCAATGGATGGTGTTTCTCATGTCATAGGTTTGGGCACATGGCTTCACAATGCAGGACACATGAAAGACAAGAAAATATGAATTTTAAAAATAGGTAACTTTTCCATGGGTATTTCTACTCATGTAATCAGTTTGGTCACAAGGCAATAGATTGCAGGGTTCATGACAGAAAAGGATATGGCTTCACTAGGAGAAATCCTAAGACATTTGCACCTCCAAGGAATAATAATATTAATTGTTATAAGTGCAATAATTATGGATTACAACAACTCATCAAATCTGATCTAGACTATACTGAGATTTCACCTGACTCATGGAGGAGTGGAAACTCAAGTATGTTTATCCTCGTAGAACTTAAGAGAATAATTACTTATTCTAAAACCCCCCCTTAAGTGATACTAGGGGTGTATGATACAAATGAGTCTTGGAAACATGGCCTGATGAGGTACTCATGTACAATGATCTTATTTGATGAGATGGTAAAAACCACATGGGAAAAAACCATCTATCAAAAAAGAAAAAAAAGAAGAGGCATGTCTTCGGTTTGTGAAGATTGTCCTCATTGATAAAAAAAAGAATGAGTCCTGACAATAGGGCCTGATGAGGTAATCATTTAAAATGTATATATATGGTGAAAAAACCTCTTGGGAAAAAACCATCTATCAGAAAAATAAATATAGAGGTATGTATTCATATGGTGTAGATTATCCTCATGAAAAAAAAGGAATGAGTCCTGACAACTTGGCCTAATGAGGTAATCATGTACAATTTATACTTTTAGGAGATATGATAAAAAAAACCACATGGGAAAAAACCATCCTCCAAAGAATACAACAATAATAATAATGGAGAGGTGAAAGACCTCTGTTGTTTTAATGCAATTGTTTTACCCCAAGTTTCTCTCGTAACTAAATGTAATGTGGAGAAGGAAATGACTTGGTGAAGATGTCTACAATTTTATTTTTCAATGGGAATATAGTCCAAGTATATTTCCCCTATCTGAATATGCTATAGAATGAAGTGCATGTGAATCTTAATGTGTTCGGTGCACTGATGCTCAACTGTATTGTGTGCAATATGAATTGTGCTCTTATTGTAACACCAAAGAGTAATATATTTATCATGTAAAAAAACAAATTATCTTAGTATCTGACGAAGCCAAAGAGCTTCTTGAATTGCCAAAACTTTTGCCTTGTATTTTGCCTCTATAGATGATAAGGCCACTGCATTTTATTTTTTGCATAACCGAGAAATTGGTGAAGAACCAAGACAAAAGACATAGCCATAAGTTGAACATTTATCTTCTACTAAACCTACCTAGTCAAAATCCGTGTAACCAATGATATCCATGGATTTTCCTTCATATAAGAGCCCAATAGAAGAGACTTTTAGAGAACCACTTGGGTGGAAAGGATCTTGATGTTGCTTTCCAAGAGTACATCTTGGACATACTCCATCAATAGAAGAGACTTGTGGTAATCCTGTTACCATTTCATGGGTGTTCAATTCCTTCAGGTAGTTATAATTGAGATGTCCAAACCTTTCATGCCAAATTTTGCTTTCAAGATCTCCATGAGCAAAAAAAAAGGAGGCCCCTTCTAAATTTTTGAATCCTTTAAAGTGAAATAGGTGAGTGTTGTTCCAGTAAAAGGATGAGTCACCAACTTCTATGGTACATGTTGAACTTGAGGAGATTGAAGTGAATGACTCATCTGAGGAAGTCATGTGATGAGTTGCTCCTAAGTCTAGAACCCAGTATTTTGATGAACATATAGAGAATGGTTAGAGACTCAATATGCTTCACACTCAAAAATACTCAATCACTTTCAATATCTCTTTTAACTCAATTCAGAATAAAGGATAATTTATTTCATAGAACTTGAACTATCACTCCAACTCTTTCAATCAACGATGCTCATCAATAAACTCAACTCAACCAATCACTCAATGAAACACAACTTGCTTACAAACCCTAGACATGTGTTTCACAATGCTTTCAACAAATCACACTTATAGAACTCAAATCTAGACTCAAGATGATTCTAAATTTACATAACAATGATACTCATGATCTTTCACCAACCCTAGTTCAAGATAGTTATCAAATTCACATAATAATGATACTCATGAGCTTTCACAAATATTCACCAATCATGCACATGAAAAAGTCACTCAATATTTCCAACAATCCTTTTCACTCCAACTTGCACTTCACAACATTCAACAAAACAATATTTCACTCACAAGGATGATATGCCCATACCTTTTGTTTGATGGATATTTGACCTCAAAACCTATCTCAATCATAATCAACCTCTTTTCCAATCTCAAAGGTTAAATAGCAAAAATCTTCACTCAAATATTTTTCTCAAAAATTAATTCACCATTACAAAAATTAGCACAACTCAAATACTCCTTATTATCTCCAAACTTATCAAAATACTTTTTTACTCCACTTTCATATCAAAAGAAAAGTATTATATTCACAAACCTTTCACAAACTTATCACTCAAAGCTTAAATAAAATATATCTGCTTTTAATTTTTGTAAAACAAAATACAATATGAAATATTTCGTTTTCTACACAACGGTGAATATGCCCTTTTTAAGTAATGCACATATTACAATAATTTTTTTTTACTTTTTATACCTTATGTCTCCAATTAAAAATTACAGTGCAACCTTTAACCATTCTTTAATACTCAATTTTTCTTTAAAAACAAGATTTAAATTTCAAAACATCACATACCTTATAACTCCCATAAACCTTTGTTCATACCTTTTAACAAAACTTGCACTTCATGGGTTCAACCCATTGACCTTGTCACACCAGCAGCTATCATAAGCTCACCGACCAACTATGCTGGCCCCATCAATTAACATAGTTGGTACTTATGCGATCTTTATTTCTTTCCTCCAGCTGCGATCAAAACAAAACTTCCTTTGCCAATAAAAAAACTATCAATTGCGAGATTTGAACTGGTGTCTGGTCTATCTGGAGGGTGAGATCAAAAAGGTGAGTAGTTATTTTATTTTCACAAAATTGTATATATCCCCTTACTACCACAGAGCTGCTCCAAATTTTTGCACTCATGTATGCCGAGTCGATCAACACATTTTGATTTCTAATTTACCTTTCAAATGTCGCCTGATCAGAGATTTTTCATCTATATCATAGGTTTTTGGTGTATATATATATTTTTGTTCACCACCCAAAACATTATTTCGTTGCCAATTTATATACGTGCCATAATTCTTACATACCCGACATTGGCGACCTTTGCTCGATGACAAACTTTCCTTTTCTTTTTGTTTCATAGAATATTAATCGTACACACTATATTCGTTCGCACTCAAACATTTTTCAAAAAATTAATAATCGCCAATCACTTTAATCTTTTATCGGTTTCCTTAATATATAATACATGTGCTTTTAATTCTTAACTCATCGGCATTATGAAATAAAACTTTTCTTCAAAGGTAATTGTCTCCATGAATGACATCGGCGCATCGGCGCCCAATCAACTTGAGACTTTATAACAACATATTTAAAATATTTAAATATTTAATTTTAAATCTTTAAATAATTTAAATATTAAATAATTTAAATATTTTTAACTCTCCTTTGAGCCTTTAACCATGGCCTTAAACTTGGCCTTCAACTTCCTTCAAACAATTTATTTATATACTTCGAACTCATGATTTTGATTGCTTTGGAGAGAACCTTTCCTTGCATTTACTTTTGACATCAATTAAAATCAAACTTGCTCAAATTTCCAATAGTACAAATCCATGTCTATATGGAAAATATACCTTTATCCTTCACCAGTATGTTATTGGAATATCAATAATTTGACCTAATTGGCCAAACCCAACATTGTTGAATTGTCTATAGGCATTCTTGATGTAAGCCTATGGGCATGTGTAAATTAAGGCTACATGTATTCTTTATGTAATCCTATGGGTATTATATATGTAAACCTACAAATTTTACCTATATAAGCTTTATGAGTGTTCTCTATATAAGCCTAGAAATATTTTTTATGTAATCCTATGAGCATTCTATATGTAAGCCTATGATCAATATTGATATATTCACTCTTACTGATATTGGTTAAACCACTTGTATGATTATCCTTATTTAAGGGCTTAATATTATAATTTAACCTCTAAGGAAAATTATGTCAACTTGAGATTTGTGGTAAACATGGGATTAGATATCATTATAAATACCCCCAAAGACTAATCCATTGTATTATCTTATTTGATGTGAGATCATGGGGGGTGCCTATGGGCACCCACCTCTTATTACAAAATTGAACATATGTGCTACATCTAAATTTGGAGTGACATCACTAAGTTTTGTAGAACAATCCCTCTCACTAAATAATTTGAAGAGAAAAATTGAAGAAGAAATCTATTTCTATTTTGGAGGAAAATTTTAGAAGTTCAATTTTTGAAATTTTAAAAATTAATGCTAAATTTTGCATGCCATTACTAAATTATAGTTCATGCACCAAATTTGCACATTATTTTGCACTAGACTATTTATTTGGTGGTGGGAGGAGTCATTCTACTAGGGGCATAACCATTTTGTTACCAACCATATGGTTAGCAATATATTTTTTGAGACTTGTATACAAGAGGCACAGATTCAATTTGTGTGACAAAACCTTTTTATGAATGATTTCTCATTTCAACAAATATTTATTTTAAAGGATTTAGGTGTTAAAATTATGTGTGCAAATTCTTATAAACCTATATGACTATAATTGTTTATGGTATCATATTCATTTGATGCATGGAGAATGCTCTCTTGTAGATGTTTAGAAACTTTGATTGGATCCTTTAATGGTGTCACTATATCCTTTCTGCTAAATCTATTGGAATCATAGATTATATTTCTATTTGGAAGGTACACCTTCAATCTTATTATCTAAGTATTGTCCATGCTCTTGATATTCAATACCCATTTTAAAGACATTTTGCATTACCTTAATAGAATAGTATGTTCCTTTTCTATTTTTATAATGCCTTGGCATTTATAGTCCATTATCTTCATCAACTTAGATCCAGTACAATTTGTATACTACTCAAAACTTATAAAATTCGAATTTTGATTGCTTAGAAAAGTAGGTTTGTCATGGTACATGCATCTATGGTGGAAATATACTCATTCCTTTGAATTTATTATATTATTGGATTTTATATAGGGTACCAATTATGAATAAAAACTTCTCATACATTTTATTTACTTCATATATGTACTTTCCTTCTAGTTGCGCTATGTCGTTACCTAGTTGCATATTTTGTTGTTGTGCCTTTCTAACTTTCTTTGCCACTATAAATAATATCCAATATTGATATTGAATATTCATTTGCATCCATTTATTGTTCTTCCTCAACTTGAAAATCATATTTTTTTGCTACTATTTTTGTCTAATAAATCTAGGACCTTGCTCTTCTCCTCTTGGATGTTAATTGCCTATTTTTGCTAGATTTTTCCATATTGAAAATATGGTGTGATATCTGTAGCTAAGTAAAAATAATATATTACCATTATTATCTATAATTTACTTAAATTTAATCTTCAATATATCATTTTGAACACTTCAAATTCTTCTTATCTTAGTTCTACTTGGATTGTGTTATAACTAGTCACTAGTAGATCTCTTTCTTTTAACATAAGATATTTGCTTCTATGCCCAAAAATAATTTTACATGTTAGTAATAAGTATGTATGGTCTATTAAGATATTGGTACATCACTAATTAATCCTAAAATTTAATATGAATATAAATATTTATTGTTATTACAAAATATTACTTACTTCTAGCTCAAAACTTGTTAGTTACTAAGAAAGAAAACTATGTAAATCCAATAGTATGAAATAGAAACCAACTAAAAATAATGAATTAATAATAAATAAAAATTCATAATATCAATTAGATACTGATTTTGAGGGGGAAAATCTCTCTAAGAGAATAAAATTCTCTATTCAAACAATCAAGCTTATATCATACACAAAATGGAAAATGTGTAAGAGATATTAGTTATTGACTTGGTTTGAGATGATATGTATAGATGCTATGAAATTTATATCATCCTTGCATAGTTATTATCAATGCATTTTTTCCATATTGATGAAATTTAATTATCCTTGCTCCTATCCCTTCAAAAATATTCTATCCTTAATTGTCTAAGCTCAAATGAGCCTCATCTAGTCTCTTGTACTTCCATGTTTAGGAGTGCAATTGATATTTATTAGTATATAAGTATATTGTAGTGTGGGTATTTATGTAAATGATGTTTCATAATCTTCCATGTGTATATTGTTTTTTACACTTATCCAATTTACTTTTTGATCACCTTGCATATGCCAAATCAACCCATTCCTAGCCAACTTGTTGATAGTAATATTTTTAATTCTTTTAAAGGCCTAAATATTGGAAATTCTACTATTGAATGAGAAAAATAGAATAGAACAATAATAACATGAAAATTATAATAGAACAATAATAACATGAAAATTATAAGAGAACAATAATAAGACAAAAATTAGAATAGGAAAATTTGAAATTGCAATTGAAAATTAAAAGGGAAAAAAGAAATATTTTCACCTAGATTTAAAGAGAATGCGAATCACCACGAGGCTATTGGGACAACCAATAAATATTATATTGTACATATATAAGTATAGGTTATTGTATTAAATGAGAATGTATAAATGTAAATATTTATGGAGTGTTTGTTGTAGTGTTTTATGTAATTTTACTTTTTGTTCATTTTCTTTTTTCTATGTTGTGTTAATCTTTGTTATAGAATACCACCACATCTCATATACTAGTATCAAATTTTAGGGTTTGGATGCTATATAAGAGTTTATTTAATCAAAGAATTTAAAATTTATGTTTTTGGAAAAAAATTTCATACATTATTTTTGTAGTTATCATGGTTCATTATAATGTTTCACTATTCATACCAAAATTTAAAGGAGAAAAATATGACTATTTTGGTACATTAAGATGAGAAATTTATTGATTACCAAGGAAGTGTGAAGTGTTGTGGAAAATGGATATGAGGAACCTACATATTGGAGTGTTTTATAAACCATAAAAAAATATGGAGGAAGAACAAATAATAGATGCCTTAAATTTGTGTCATATATAAGTAGCTCTTGATACAAGCATTTACCAAGAATTATAAGTGTCAAGACTACCAAAGAAGCTCGGGATACCATGAAGACAACCTATAAAGGGTATTATTAAGTGAAATTAGTAAATTTATAGACATTGAAGATAGAATATAAAAATTTAAGAATGAAGGACAATGAGAATGTGGGAGATTATTGTGTAAGGGTGCATGACATTATGCACAAAATAGGTATCTATGGTGAAAAACCAACACAAAGAAAAATGTTATAAAAAAGATTCTAATAACATTGACACTAAAATATAATAATTGTGCAATGATTCTTGAATAAAATAAATATTGAATATTTTTGAGTTTGAGGAATTGATGGGATCACTTATGTACCATGAAGAAAAAATAAAAACTAGTGAAGAAGAAAATTTAGAGTAAGATTTTTCTTCCATGGAAATAATTCCAAAAAATGATGGGACTAGCTTAACCTCTAACTCCAAAGTTAAAGAGGTGATTGTAAATATAAGTTTTATATAAGAGGAAGAGGCCATCATAGAAGATAGGGCTATAATGGAAGTTCAGGTAGAGGTAGATTTGTGGATAAGATAAATGTTCAATGTCATTATTACAAAAGGTATGACCACTATGAAATAGAATATAAAATAAATGTAAGCAATTAAGGAAGATGAAGATAAAATTTTTATATGAATAAGGTGAACACTCATCAATTGACATTAGTTCAACTCATTAAATTCATCAAATCTTAATGAGGAGACTCGGGTTTCAATCTATCCATGTGATACATAAGTAATAGTCAAGCTATTGTAATACCATTATATGGAGATTATGATATGAGTGGGGCCCATTTAAGTCCTATATAGCCAATTTAGAAAATGAAAAGAAAAGGTGAAAGCTCAAAAAATATATTTTTGTCATGTAATGTGGTAGAAGTTTCACTAAAGAGTCTTGGAACTTAGATTTTGATTATTCAAATTATATGACTAGTAACAAAGAGTTGTTTTTGGAACTGGATGGATCATACAAGATCAAGTTGAAATTTGGAGACAATAAAGCCTTGGAGGTTAAACAAAAGGAAACCTTATAAAAATGACACAAAATATGGAAATAAAATATGTAAAATAACTACTTAATATAATGATTCAAGCATAATTTGTTGAGTGTGGGGTAGCTTATAGAGAAGACCTATAAAGTGATGTTTGTGAAAGAAGTGCATCATCTATGAGAAAGAAAATCTAAACCAAACAGTGGATGTTGTACCCATGAAAAAGAATATAATATTTCCTTTGAGGATGGAAGGAGAAGAGAGAAATTTATGTCATACAACCATAGAGGAAAAAAATTGGTATAGCACTAAAGATATGATCACTTGAATTTTTAAAACCTTTATTTGTTGAATGCAAAAGGAATAGTTTGTGGGTTGCCTTGTTTAGAAATAAAAATTGAAGTATGTGAAGGTTGCATAATAAAAAATATTATAGATAAGATAATTCTAAAAAGAAGAGCATGGAGAGAATAATATGTAGTAGTACACAATAATTATTGAAAAATCCTTTTACTTTATCACTTTAGTTGATGATCATACTAGAAAAACTTGGGTATAAATTTTAAAGAATAAGAGTGATGCTTTTGAAGTATTCAAGATATTCAAATCCATAGTTGAGAATAAAAGTGGATATAGAATGAAATTTGATTTTTTTGCCCCTTTCCTTTCTATTTTGTGGGGTTTTCTTCTGGTGCCTGTGATCTAGGATGTCCCTGGGGTTTTTATGGGATGTCCCTAGGTCCTGTTCTAGTTCGTTGGCACCCCTTTGCCCTCATCCTTGGTTTGCTAGTGTTGCATATGATCTCCTTGGTTTGGGAGGTCCCTTATTATCTTTTCTACCCCATTCCATGCCTTCAGGTAGGGTTTTCCTTTTGGTTCCTGTGAACTGGGATGTCCCTGGGTTTTTTGGGATGTCCCTAGTTTTTCTTGGGTCGTCATTTGGGTTTTATGAGTTCCTTAAGAAACCCTTTTACTTTTTCTTGCAAGGTCTTATTTGGTGCTAATGATCAAAGGTTCTTCTAGTGTAGTGTGTTGTGGATGGGGTTTTTTGGCTTCATGAGCAACTCTTCACAGTATCTTTTGGCTTGGAAGAGACCTTGTGCTTATTCCTGTGGTGTTGCTCTTTGGGTTTTTGGTTGTAGGTATGATGGCAGGTCTTAGATTTTTGTGGATTGGGGGGGCCTCTGTGCTGATTGCTATTGTGTTCCTACGGGTCATCCTCTTCTGGTTCTTTGAAGTTGCTTGGCAATGACATTGGAGGTTGTTGTGGAGCTCTTGATGCTTTTTTATGGCCTGAAGGGGGGCCCTATACTTTTAGGTGGAAACTCATGCTTCATAGTTCCTCTATTGAGGTCTCTTGGGATCTACCCACCATTTTCCTTGGCTCATATTTCTGCATTGTTTTTTCCTCTGTCTCCCTTGGATTTTTAGTAGTTTCCCTGCTACAATGGGATTTCATGGCCTTTGGAGTCCCATGGTTGTTGTTCCTCTTGTATGCCTGTTCAGAATGTTGGTCCCTATTGTTGCATCCTCATGCTGCATCCCTGTGCATCCTTAGGTGGAATTTTTGTGTTTCTCACTTTAATTTCAAATTTGAAATTTTCAAATCATTGTATTGGGTGGGATAGCCCTATTTCAATTTTTCTAGGTGGGATTGACATTTTTAAATTTCCTTACCACATGCTTCTTGGTTTTTCCTTTTGTACATGTATTTTTGGGTTGTTCTGGGTGGTATGGTGGTGTCCCAGACTTCAATGTAAATATTCAAAAAAAAATTATATTGTCCTTTAAGGCTATTCTCTAGCATTTCCTGTAAGGTTGTCCTTAGCCTGTCCTGAAAGGCATTCTTTATGTCTTTCCTCTAGATTTTGGTGTCCTTTTATTTGGCCTTGAGACCTTGCTTTTAGCATTTTGACTTTTAAAAACTCATTTTTAATTTAATTTAACTGACCAAAAAAGGTGGATATAGAATAACAAAATTATTTATTGATTGTGGTGGTAAGTATAATTCCAATAAAGTCAATCAATTTCCTGATGAAAATAGAATAAGAATAAAATTCATAGTAGCTTATACTCATTAAAATGGTACATCCTTTTTAGAGTACTGCTTTGCCATGTTTCTTTTTTTATTAATAAGCTCTTCTGGTATGAGTTGATCAGTCAATGACTCTATTGCGAGAGAGCTTCCCATATTGGTGGCATGCATACCCTGAAAGACTTCAATGATTTGAATTCCTAGAGGACCTTTAAAAATACCATGAGTGACAATGATGTTTTCATATAGTTATTTGCTAGCATGTTTCAAAGGTGAGGCAAGTGGTTTTTTCTAAATTGGGTTGTTTGGTGGTGGACTGATATGAAAAGGGTGGTTTAAAGTTTCAGAGGGGGGCTATTAGATTTTTCCTAAGGTGGGCCGCTTGGCAGCATTAGGGGTGGGCCATGAGGTGGACTTCTAAGAGGATGGTACTGATTGAACCTATGTCACTACAAGTAGATGCCACCATGGAGGATTTTCTAGAAATTCATGGCTTTCTACCCTTTATCTATAATTTTAGTGGAAACGACCTCGAGTTATCCTAGGAATTCACATAATTTTGGGATAAGGGTCATGTGATGTTAAGAAGGCTTCAATTTAAAGTTATTATTCACATGTTGGCAGAGGTCATAGAGTTACCCAATGGTGATGATATTGTGTACCATGACAAGCATTCCTTAGTTGGGAAACTCATCCACTTTAAGGACAAAGGAAATAATTTGGCTTGGGATAAAGGTGGAATCACTAGATATGATCTTCCAAAGCCATGGAATAGAGTGATGGTACCTATTCTTTAGTATTTCAACATTTAACAAGATCAGTTCACTGATTAGAAGTTTCCATATAGTTTTCTTTAATCACATGCATGTTATTAAAGAAATTAACATCCCTAAGTACCTCTTTAGATCTCTAGAATTATTAGTTTCAAGCATTATGGATGGCTCTTCAACTCACCCTAAACACTAGGGTATTCACCTGATCTTGTACAACCATGCTATTCAAAATGAGGCTAGAAGACAACCCTTGTCATTTTTGGTAGCCCTATTGAGCTATCGTTTGCCTCAACCCCTAGTGATGATAATTTAGAGAAAGGCTCTACTAGTGCTATCAAAGGGGTACTGAAACCCTTTGGTTCCTTTATCATCACTTTGTCCCCTACCAAATATAAATCTTACCAGCACCCATCTAAGACCATGGCTTTTGGAGGGAAGCACAAAAAACTCATTATCATAAATCAAGATGAGAAAACTCCTGAGAAGATTCCTAAGATTTTTAAAAAATTCAAGTCCAAGAATGCTCCTAAATGCTCTCCAAAAGTCAGGAAGTCCTAGTAGAAATTCAATCCTGATCCCCTGGAAAACATGGGAGAACTTCTCAGTTTTGCTTCAACTATGCTCCTCTAGGCTGGTAAGATGATTAGCACCATCAAAAACCTAAAAAATAAAAAAACCTAGGCTTCAAATATTGAGCACAGTGCTGACTCTACTGAGCAAGATCATCCTAAAAATTTTAAGTAACCTAGTTTATTGCATCAATGGATTTTTTCTGAAGTGGAGTGTTTCTTCACTGTTCTTAGCTCTCTTTATCTGCATCACGTGGTGATGGGCTATTCTACATTTGTGGTCATATTTATTTTCTATTTCATCAAGGTCATATCCATTGAGAATACCTCATTTTGGTCTATTGAAGTTATCTCTATTGAGATGGTCTCCTTTTGGATTGATCCTTTGTATTCGGTTGTTTCTTTGTAAAAGGTTTGGGGTCCCTTTCAAAACCCCCTTTTAAATCTATGAAAAAAAATGGAGTGGTAGAAAGGAAAAATAGGAAAATCATGGAGATGCTAAGAAGAATGGCACAAGAAAAAAGTTTGGGCAATCATTTTTATACTAAAGCAATTACAACATAAGTGTACATCCTTAATAGAAACACCACAATTACAATAAATAATATAACTCCTCATGAGGAATTGTATGGAAATAAGCCTTTGGTACGTCACTTAAGAGTCTTTGGTTGTTTGGGTTATGTTCATGTTGAATATAATAATACAAAGAAGTTAGATCCAAAGAGTCAAGAATGCATTTTTATTGGTCATTTTAAAGAAAGAAAGGGGATCTTTGAAATTTTATAGATTTAGAGGGTTTATGGGACCCTGTAGCAAAGATTTATAGATATGCATAGCCTAATAATTGGAGAGGTTATGGTTATATAGTGGAATGCCTTGATCACCTCTTATTTAAGGGCCTTTGGTTATCAATATATTTTGCAATGTATAAACTAGATTGGAAATTACATAAAGTGGAATTAGATCTAAAGGAATAGAATCACAAAGTTTTTTGGTAACATATTTCAAATTTTATAAGAGAAAAAGAGAGAAATAGGAGATGTTTAAGCTGAAATCTAAGTAAATTGATTGATTTCTAATTTATTTAATAAATATAAAGCTCTACTAATGGAATTAAATGATTTGTCTTCCAAGGAGAAAATATTTTTGAGGAAAATATCTCATAAAATTTGGTTAAAATAAGTGAAAATACATATTCATTTTTATATGAAAACTATGGGAAGAATGAATATTAAATTTACTCATGTACTTATCAGAGGAGATGGATCTATAGATAATAATATGGATGAAATTAAAGGAACAAAATGACTTTTTTTTTTTAATCCTTTAATAGAAAAAGAGACAAGAATTGTGGTCTTCAATATGGGGAAGGAAAAGACCCAAGTCTACACGGTTTTCCCCGTAGTTTTTTTAAAGCATTTTGAAGTACACTGAGTAAAGATATGAGAGTAGTAGTTGAAGAATATAGGCACTCAAAAATAATTATAAAGGAATTGAATGCAACCATGATCACCTTTATTCTAAAAGGACAAGTGTGGATAATAGATTGTAGATTTGTTGCATTGTGTAACATAGTTTATTAGATTATTTCTAAGTCAATTGTAAATAAAATAAAGCATTGGCTTGAAATTATATTGATTAGCTTGAAATATTAATTCACTTATTTAAAGGGACCAATTGGATTGATTCACTAAATATAATTAGTTTATTTGCTTACAAAATCAAATCACTTGATAGATCTAATCAAATTGCTTTAATAGTCACAAAAGTAAAAATCAATGTAGATCATGGGGCAAATCCTTTAGAAAGTGACTTTTTGGCATGTAGTGGTACACCAACTCATTTTTGGAGCCTTCTAAGCCTATTAGATATATAATTAGAGGCATGTAACATTTGGAGGTGCAATATCTTCCCAAAGTTACCCCCAAATATTTTAATTTTAGTAAGAGTATTTTTTTCACCCCAAGTAACCTAGGGGGTAAAATTTTTCTATAAATAGGGGCCTAGGATCCCATTGTATTCATATATTGGAGATGATAATTTAGAGATACATTATATGAGATCCAAATTATGATTTATACTCATGATATTATAAGCATGTCCTTATGCATACCATTAGTAGCACTACCTTCCTGGTTTGTTAAGTGCATGGTGGTTATAGCATGACCCTTCTAACCCATCTTCTCATTTGCTTATCAATTTTATAATCAAATGAATGGGTGGAAATTTATGCTATTCAACTTATAATGTGTTTATTAATCATATGCTACCATTACTATAGTGGTAAAATTGTATTTGCTTTCAAGTTCTCATACTTAACTTCTTACAACTTTATTTTCCATGCATTTTTCTTCACACTTTATTTTTATAATTTATTTGAAATAAAAGATCTACATGAATACTATGGGAGTTGGCCTAAATATGGAGGTTGGGGAAATCCTTTGAAAAAGGTATCCAACCTTGTTAAAACTTGGATTAGGAGCACAAAACCTAATTTAGAAGTTAGGACAATTCCCTACATCAACAAAACGTGTGATAATCCTGACAAGATAAACCATCATTTTCCTTGGTTTTGCATCAAATTTATTATTTTTCATGCTGAAAATGAATCTATCATGGATAAATTATTTGATTTGAATTTTTTTTTTTTTAAAGTCAATTTTAGCACACAATTTGCTCTAAAACCTGCAACAATTTGCTCTCTTTTAGGTAATTTTTAAAAATTACCAAGTTCTTAGAAGCAAGTGATTTGCTTGGTAAATCCTAGTGATTCAATCTGATTTAGTGAGAGATTAAATTTAAAAATAATGCATTTTCATAGGTTTAATCTAGAGTGATTTTCCAAGGCCAAAAGTTGAATTTTTAGTTCCAAAACTAGTTTTACTAAAAAATTGATAAATTTTATTGTTGTGTTTGAATTTTGTGGGTACTTTGCAAATGGAGACTCCAACACAAACTCTAAAATTCTATTTTTTGTAAAATAATAAATTCTACAATATTTGAGCAATATCAATACATGAATCTAACCTTGTATGTGCATATGTTATGGGCAAGAAACACTTAAGATAGATTTTGAGTCATTTTTGTTTGTACAAAAAAAGAAATTCACTCATATATAGTGAGTGATTTACTAGGAAATATATGTTATCTACTCCCTCTCCCATAGGAAGGTGATTTGATCTAGCCTCAAAAGTTATATTCTCCAAGCATTCCTCTTGGATCATCTTCTTTCTACAAATATTTCTAAGTTAAAAAATCCTAGTAAATCGTATGACAATAACACGTGGATTTCCTACACTTTCTAAGTCAATTATTCCATTTTTTATTCTATAAAACTTTCCTCTATGATTGAATTATCCCAAAATTATGAGCAAATCACTATCATTTTATGAGCAAATTGTTCAATCGAAAAAAAAAATATTTTTTGTAAAATCTGACCCCAAAACTTTATTTGTGTAGGTACAAACATGCATGCCTATGAATTCACAATATAAGGATCAAATAATGATAAAATACTACTAAATAGAAAAAATTGTCATATACTATCAAAGAAATGATAAATTAAAAAGGAAAAAACAAACCATCATATGGGTACTGCAACTCTTCATTCAAATGATGTAACAAAGAGCCTCTTGGCTTCTGATCTCAACCACTGGAAATGATTTTAGTAAACTGTGCACCTTCTCAACAAAAACCTACATAGTAATAGGGAAGAAAAATGGGTGATCAGACAAGACATGAAAATGAAAATAAAACTGATAAATATGGGCACTCTAGTATACCTCTTGCATAATTTTACTATGCAAAAACTTGATCCCTTTTCCTACTGTAGCAACTCTCTTAAATAGCTTGATCATTTGGTCCATAATTGCAAAAACTACAACTGCCTCAATGATGGCTCATAATTGCAAGTGTCATTTATTAAAATTGGGTGATGGCCCATAAAAATTGTAATTGCCTCCATATTTGATCCACAATATTGATTGCATTTATAGTGGCTCTCGTTCGTGGCCTAGTAGTGGTCAAAAAAATACCTCCATATTTACCTGTTATAATTTCTCTTGAAGACTAAAAGCGACATTGGAAAATTAATTTTTAGCCTTCTCTCTTTTTTTTATAGGGCTAACCTTAGCCGATAAAATTTAAAAAATTAAGGTATTTTACATTTTTATAGTAAAAAAAATTAATAATAATAATATTATTATTATTAAAAATAATAATAATAATATTTTTTTTTAATCTACATGGTGGAATTGGTAGCTGCCATGAATTCAGGTAGGTTGTCCAGATTTTATGGCTACCACAATATTCTATGATGTCTGCCCTGGAAGCTGCCACACAAATATTCATGCAATCCACCCCTATAACCACCATGCCACAATCATTTAAAACCTTTTACGTCACTTAAAGCACCAGGAAAGGGACAAGCATTCAATTCGATAAGGCCCGAGATTTGAACCTTGGACCTTCGTCCCTCTTATGGGGTTTGGTCGAACCAATTGGTCTACACCTCGGACCTATAATGATAATATTATAATATATACTTTATTTCTTTTTTTAATGCTTTTTTCCCTTCTTTTTTTTATATGGTCCCATGGGCCGTCATGTACAAATGGGCCCATGAGGCCTTTTCATGGTGCATGGAGGGGGTGCCACAATTTCTCACGTGGCCCCCCACGTGCCCAAGTGGTGCACATAAAACAAAAAATGGGGTAATCCACCTCTTTATGCAAAAAAACAAATCTAAAACACGCAAAAAATTTACCTCTACGTTGATTCGTGTGTCTTTGGATTTGGTGTTTTGACCTGAACCATTGATCTCTTTAGGTGGACTCTAATTGCCTCAGTTCTTATGCACATCCCGTAAAGGCCCTGAAATCTTCTCCCATCAATGTGTTTTGTTGGATTCTCTCCTCAATTTTTATGCACATGGGCCCTTGGATTTCATGTGCCCTAACGCAATCCGTTAGATATTTTTTATTTCTTGAAGTGCATGCCATCAGATTTTTCTTTCAAGAAAATATGTCATTGGATTTTCTTTGTGCGCCTCCTACGTGCCATAGATTTGCATTTGAATTTTTTTATTTTTATATATATATATATATATATATATATATATATATATATATATATATATATATATATATATATATATATTCACCATAGGTTCATGAAGGTTGGAATGGGGTGGAGGGGGATTAAAAAAGGGAATGAAATGGGGAGGGACGTGAGGGGAAGGGTGATGGGTTCTTAGGATTTAGGTGAGGGGTGGGTTAGGTGGTAGGAAAATGGGGTGAGGATGGGGGGAGGGGAGAGGTTAGGAAGGGGTAGGCTAGGGAGCTTAGGGAAAAGGAGGGGGATGAAAATGCCCTCCTTCATTATATATTTTTGTTTTTATTCTTTTTTATATATAAAAAGGATTGAGGGGTGAGGATTTAGGATGGTGATAAGGGAAGAGCGTGTGGAGGGATCAGGGGAAAAATATGATATAAAAATTTAATTAAATATTAAATTAAATATTAAAATAATTTTAATTAAATATATAATCAAACCATATATTAAAGGGAAAAAAATTAATTAAATATTTAAGACCTTTGGAGGTCAAAAATAATTAATTAAACCTTATTTAGACTTTAAAATGTTGATATAAGACCAAAAAAATACCTAACCTTGGCGACAAAAAAAAACATGCTCTTGGAGGGTAAGATAGGACTCAAAAATACCCAATTTTTTTAATAATTGGAAAGGACACATAATTTATTAAAAGGATACTAACCAGGGGATTATGGAAAATTTTGAAAATTACCTAAGAGAAAGACTCTTAGGACACCAAAAATTCAAAAATTTGGGGCAAACTCAAGTTGGATTTTAAGAATCCAACAGTCCCCAAACCTTAAGAGCATGGACAATTGTTGCTAGCTCCAGATTATGCATAGCATAGTTCAACTCATGCTTCTTAAATTTTCTAGATTCATAGGCTACTGTAGCTTCATTTTGTGATAGAACTCCTCCCAACCCTTCCAAAGAAGCATACTGTAAAATTTCTAAAAGGGTATAATTGGTGTCATAATAATATCATTTTTAAGAGTTGCAAAGGCAACCTCACACTTCTCTGTCCATTTGAACTCCTTTCCTTTTCTTTGGAGGCTAGTATTAGAATATTGAATCCTTAAGAATTTTTCCATAAATAACCTATAGTAACCAGTCACTCCCATGAAACTTTGAATTTTAGACACATTGGAAGGTGTAGGCCAACTTAATATGGCTTCAATTTTCTTTGGATAAAAAAAAATCCCTTTTAAAGATATAATATGCCCAAGATACTATACTAGTTAAACATAGAACTCATACTTTGACAAATTCCCATATAGTTGATTTTTCCTCAACACCTCTAAAACCAATCTCAAATATTGATCAGGTTCTTCTTTAGTGTGGGAATAAATCAAGATACCATCCAAAAATATCAAAACAAAATGATCTAGATATTTTATGAACAAACTATTTATTGGGTTCAAAAAGGCTTCTGGTACATTTTTCAATTCAAGTGATAGAACCGTAAATTCATAGTATCCATATCTTGTCTTGAAAGTTGTTTTTTGAGTGTCTTCCTCATGAATCCTCAACTAATGGTATACTGATCTTACATCAATTTTTGAGAAAATGGTGGCATATTTTAATTGATCAAAAATATTTTAAATTATTTATAAGGGATAACTATTCTTGATGGTCACTTTGTTTAACATCTTGTAATCAATACATAGTATTAAGGACCCATCATTCTTTACAAACAACACCAGAGCACCCTAGGGTGGCACACTAAGTTTAATCAAACCCTTTTCCAATAAGCTTTGGAGTTGTACTTTTAAATTTTGCAACTCATTAGTAGTCATCCCATAGGTTTTCCTAGCAAGAGGTTCAGCTCCAGGCATTAATTCAAAGTGAAATAAAATTCATGTCAAGGTGGAAGGCCTAAATGATGTTTTGAAAACACATCCCTAAATTCATGCAAGGTTGGATATTACTTAGATAGTTACGAATATCCCTTACTTCCTTCCCTTCCATTTAATTTGACCACTTACACTATTCCACCTCTTCTAATTACCTTCTTAATTTGCAATACTAGCAATAAATAGGGTTGGAAATACCCTAGCTTACTTTGAACCCTTAATATTTGCTTATCTTTATTAGTATAATCCATCCAACTTTCTTAGAAATTGATTAGGGCACCATGGGATCTCAGCCAATCCATCCCTATAATTATATCAAAAGCATGCAACAATGTTATCTAAGTTCCAAATTGTTTATCCATTAGGTAGGGAAATCTTGATGTTGGCCAGGCATTGACTCACTAGATAGGTTTTCCTAGAACCATACTCAAATTTCCACCCTTATGCCCAAAATATAGGTTTTTTCAACATATCCCCAATTATACTTGTAGAATTAAAACTATCTGTAGCTCCACAATAAATTAAAATATTCACATACAACATTTTGATAACAGGCTATGTGCCTTACCAGATGTAATGGCTTTGGCGGTATGTAGATTTTACATATATAGGATCCTTAGTAAGGATATGTTCATCAACAAACCTGGGCTGATTTTTGTAAAAGGTTTTGGGTCAACCTGTAAAACCCGGTATTAATGCTATAGTATCTTATCTACCCAAAAAAAAAATTAAAATATTCACATTTGTATTACATAATTTACCATTAAAAAAGCATAGGAGTTGCCTAGTCATCCAAGTTATATTGTCCTATTGCTGCATAAATTCAATGAGGTTGCTCTTTAGCTTGGCTACTCTGATTTTCCCATTGAGGATACTTGTTCACATAGTGGGGACCCCCACAACTGAAGCAACCTATATTCGGTGCATGAGATTTCTCTTATCTTTTACCCCTTGTATCATCCTTCTTTGATTAATCATTCTATTTTTTAGAACGAGGCTTCTAGTTTCCCTTTCTTTAAAAACAAATTTAATAATTATCTCTATTTTCATTGTTCTTATTATTGAAATTTTGTCTCTCTTTTGAATTTTCTTTGTTTTTCTTCATTTGTTCATTAGTACATATTGCAAACCCAGGGTTTTTCCTTTTCCTAATTTCCTATCATTCTTCTTCTTCAATTAATTGTAATTTATGAAGGTATTTTTAGTATGATGATTTGTCTCCTCCTATCAAGCCAAAGCATGTACCTTCTGTAGAATTTTGGGCTTAAGCAAGTTGATCATCATTTGGATCTTAGGATCTACTCCTAAGATGAACTTTTACACTTTCAAATGATCCTTAGTCTCATATTTAGGGATGTATTATAAAATTTTGATAATTTATTGACAATAAGCTTCCACAATCAAGTTACATTTTTGAAGAATAGAAAATTCCTCAATTTTTTCTATGTAGAATTGTTCAGTTAGGAATCTCTTCTTAAATACCCTTACAAATTCTTTCCATTTCAGATCCACCACTTGAATTCCTCTACCCACCTTAAATGTATTCCACCATTCCAAGGTAGCATCTTGAAGATGAAGGGTGGCCCAAATAGTTTGTGTTTAGGATGAGTACTTCTTCATGGAAAAGTAGGTATCTAATTCATTCACCATGATGCAACCACATCACCCCCTTTTTTCACTAAATTTAGTTACCCTTACATTCTTCAAGTCCTTGGAAATATCAACCTCAATCCAAGATTTACCCCCTTGGACTTCTCTAGCAAGAGTTTATTCTTATCTACCATTTAAATTTTGGTTATTAGATTCTCGCTTAAGAAGTGTTTCCAACATTTGTTTTTGTTGTTGTTTTCTTTATTCTATTGTAGAAACTTAAGTATAGATGTAAGATTTACCATACTTTTGTTGGAGTCACTTGAACTTCTAGATTCCTTCTAGGGATGAATTCCAACTTATTTCTATGTAGCCAGATCCAAATTCTTAGAAGATCCTCCTCTCAATACAGGTGTCATTTCCTAGTCATAAAAAGGATCTAGGTTAGGTTAAAAAAGTAACGATTCCCAATAAGAAGTATTGTTTAGGATTTTTACTCCTTGGTTTGACTAGTCAAGTTGACATGCAGTTTATCTTTCTTAGCAAAGAAAATACCAACCTAGTTATTTTCAAGGAAGCATTGAGTCCTACGACCTAGGCTTTAATACCAACTATAACGACCCTCATTCTCAACCCTAGGGAGAGAGCTAAAAAAATATATTTTTCTACAAGGATTAATTAACTCAGTAAGAAGACCCAATAAATTCAATAGTGTTAAGGCATAACCATCTCAATTTCATTGTGCTACATTCAACACTTGAGTGGACAATAGTGTCAAACTTTCAATTATTCTTGGGATTCACTTCTAACCTCACCATTATAAAATATGCCATCAATGGTCTCCCCATTTCCCTACACTTTCTTGTATGAGACATCTTGACCATGGCATAGGGATTACTCTTTAATATCTATATACTTAAAGGTGATGCCTATTCCCTAACTCTACATACTAACATCTATATAGGATTACTATGGCAAAATGCCTTAGTGATTGGTTAGCTTCCATCTACCCATGAAAACTAATTAAGACCATTATACCTAATAATCATCATGGTCACACTTTCCTACCCACAAGGTTCTACTACTATATTACTTTGGTTAGAATGAATTACCATCCTAAGCCTCATGGCTAGGATCACCCAAGCCTCACTGCTAGGTCCACCCAAGCCTCACTGCTAGGGTTTGTCAAACACTTTCACCAAAATTACCTAGTTGATTTGTCTACCCACAAACTCAACTAGGATTGGGTGCAACTCAACTCTAGGGATTACTAATATGGTGCTAGAAATCATACCCATAATAACTCTTCCCTTAACCCAAGGGTCTTATTCTGCATTTTTATCTATCTCACAAAAATAAAGTGATATAACAAAACACACCTAATTTCAATATTGATAACAATATTTCATAAATATAAAGACTAAAAATTTAGGTATTTCATTTCATTATAACACTAGAATTTAGGTACTTCCTTATTTCCATGGAAGGAATTAAAACAACACCTATAAATCATAACCACATTTCATTAATTACTTTCTCTTGTAATCCTTCATTATTTTCAATAAATAAAAATATTATATCTTGCTATCTACAAATTGTTTCCAAAGAAACTTAACATAGAAGGAAAACAATGATTCTTTTTTTACCTTTTTAACAATAATAATAAATTTCATGATGATACATCAATAATATTTACAAAGGTATCCAATTCCCCATAATAATATTTACATGACACCTTTAAAGTTTCTCATCTTTAAAACAATATTATATTTTAATAAATTAATACATTGTGGTTATTAGTCTCATCTTCTTTTCAATATCTTTTACTTGATAGGTCTTTTCTCCATCGTGCCTTTTATAATAAGTATAAGTATTAGGACAACTCTTTGAATGAATATGCAAGTCTAACATACATCATGCAACTAAAATCATTCAACAACAATGCAAGATTTCAATAATTATAAGTCATAACAAGAGAAGCCCATACTTCTCTTACTTAGTTATGGTTCTTTTGGCTACTCAAGCCACATATTTTCCATTTAAATTAATTTGCTACTCCTCCTTTATTAGTAAAAATAATTCCCCATTTCTAAAATGTAGAGTTATTACTAATACAAATATTTCCACTAATAACTCTTACAATTTTCTTAAACATGAGTTTATTACTCTTTAAATAATCCCAACTATTTTCTTGATACTTTTCATATAATTAGATAATAAATATTGATTTATTAAACAAACCATTAATTAACATTATGATTAATATAAAAGTCTTCAATATCATTAAAAGTTTCAACCTTGATAATTAAAAGGACTTAATTAAACTATGAATTAATTGATTTAAGCAAATGATGACTATCTCTTTCGTATATAAAAGTCCTATATCCCATCCATAGGTGATTATAGAGATATAACATCATATATCTCCTTCAAATATATATACAGAGGTCCAACATCATGGATTCCTTGATCCAAAGATAGAATAATATTTTCCATGAAAAGAGAGTGACTCTTCCAATATTGTTGGATAAAATTTGTGTTCTTTAACACATGTACAAAGCACAAGAGAGATTTAAAATAGCAATCAGGACATAACCCAAAATTTTCCACTTTAATTATCTTCATTTTCAAAAGGAAAACTAAGGCCTCAAAAATAAAATTTACATAATTCTACCCTACTAAAGCAACAATCAAAATAATGACATAGTTACGTGAATATCCAAGGAATTGAATATAATTCATATTAGATGCAATTTAGTATTTATTATTTTAAAAAGAATTAATATTAATTGAAACCTTTGCACCACATGATAATAATTCTAATTTCTAAAGTAAACAAAATTAACCAATGGATATTATTGATGTGGTTCCAAGTTACAGATCTGGTTGTGATTGAAGATAAATTGATCAGTTATGGGAAATCTATATCTAAACTTAAGAATGAGATTCTAGGAAGATCCTAAGATTTGTATTCTTCAAGTTCTAGTGTATAGTTTTCTATTTCTTCGAGTCATATTCTAATTCTTGATCCTATGGACTATGCATGAGGATGATACAAATATGGCTCTTAATAAAGAAACCAAAATGAGATACATTGCATAGTAACAAGGTCATTGCTAAATAAAATATACAACATAAGAGCCCAATCCATAAAAATCAAAAACCAAAGAAATGCATGCTTAATTTTTCAAATTTTGGAAGTGCAAATCTTAATGAATTGATAATAGGCTTCCATGAATGACTCAAACTATTAAAAAAACAAGTCAAACTATTGAATGTAAAAAGGATTATCTCCACAATTAGCAAACTCAAATTTTACCACATTCTCCAATTCTTCACACATTTTCAATTCTTCCTATCCAATCCTCCTTAAACCTTGGCAACAAGCAAAAAAACAAATAGTGTTCCTAGAGGAAAGAGAAAGATCAAGATGATGGAGAAGAAAAAAAAGAGTTGGAGGCTAACTTCTCTACTCTTGAACGTTATAATTCTTTCATTACTTTCCAACACTTCTCACCATATTTAGAAATATAATTTTTGTTCTTATAACAGTATTTGTTTATTACATATGTCCTTTATAAAATATTAACTCCATATGGTTAATATTGATTTACTAATACTTTTTAGGCTAAGGTAATAAATTATTTACTCAAATCATAGTATTAATTAATACTATTACCAATTTATCTTGTATAATTCTAATATTATTTATTAACATTAATATTTAATATTTCTAATTATTAATAATACTAACATTATTATTAATACTTTGCTTGCCAAATAATTAATCAATTAAATTTTATACCTCAAAACACAAGCACTAATGCATATTGATGATAAATTAAGAGTCTAAGTAACACAAGGCCTCTTGCTAAAAGTTGTCCTCTCTTGAACTAAGATGCATTTGATAATAATACAAATTAATGCACAACATTACTATTCTCTATGCAGGAGGTATCATGATAACTACAAGATTATAAACCTCCTAAGCATGGGGGTGAGGGTTATTTTTCTTATATAGAAACCTCCTTTCTTGATGATGCATTTAATCACACATACACGCATGCAAATGCTTCTACATGATGGATTTATCTTGTGGGTTATCAAACTAAAAAACCAAAATTTTCCATTTCAAACTTCTCTCAACTCCAATGGTTGTCCCATACCAATCCACCCATGAAATTACCTGGTCTTGCAACCACAAATTTCATCAATAGTACCATGTTCTACAAATAACATAATCCAACTCAGGTAAGCATAAAGTACAACTATCAACTCATATTTATAGAATAAAATAGGATCATGCATTAATTTTTAATACATCAGTTTATAAATCAAACAACAAGGGAAGTCCTATCAAGATGGGCCATTACACATCATATTTTATTCTATCATTAAGAATAACCTCACCTCCCTCCTTTGTGTTTCTCATGTTGAGTGCTCACTTGCCAACTATGCATCCCATGACAATTGAATTCAAATCAAGTAATCAATTATTATTGATTTAATAAGTGCATGGTGTGACAAAATCCTTTGATGCCCATGTTTTTGGTACTTTGCACTCATGTTTTCTAGTGCCAAAAAAAGATAATATGACACATTCAACTTAAAATTTGTTTGGTATGCAAGAAAAAATAAAAGTGGTGTCCCATGATGACAAAAAATTACCCATCACTAGCAAAGTACTTTAAGCAGTATAGAGTGATCACATTATATGGTGAAGGTAGCAAAGTCCTATTCATAGTTCCAACATCAAATATCTCAAATGTGTTCCACTCATATGGTAGGAAGAAGTCTTCATGAGCATGTTGCATTATAATAAGTTCCCTAAATATTCTATGTTTCTCCATAGGAAGCATTGTCATCCTTGCCACTATGACTTCTATAACCTTGATACTCATACCCTTCACTCTAGTTGGTCACAAATGATGGCCACCTCATCATTATATCCTTGTATATGTTTGAAATAGGTCATCCATACTATCTTCCTTCAAACATTATGGTATTTTTACCACATTCATTGGTTGTCTCCTAATTAGTTTTCTAGCCATGGTATCTACAACTCAAAATTATTTTTTCCTTTGAGCTTTTAGTTGCATATGAACCTTAATGATTTTAGACAACTCTACCTTTGTAATGTATTTATAGTTGGCATCACCATAATCCCTATGGTTATAGAGGTGCTATCATTTCCCATGTTCCAATAATGCACAACTCGTATTTGGACACACATTGTAAAACTATTGGTTAGTTCTTAATTTCACATGAATTGACATGTGATATTTATTCTCCTTATCATGTTTTCCTATTGTAACCTTGAGATTTGCACCTTTGTCTGGTTAACACCTATCATTTTTTGGCATCACAATTTTATTTAGTCTCTTTCTTAATCCCTTTTGCCCATGTGACATCAATTATTAATGCGATTTGCATACCTCTTCCTTTCTTCCCATGTGATTGTATATGTCCTTTCAAGTTTCTTTATGAAAATTTGCATTTCCACTTAAACTCGGGGGGACACACCTAGGGCAAACTACACCTCTAAAGCATTGGATAATTCTCTATTGCAAAATTGGGATATTTATTATACTTTTTAATACATACAATGAATTCATAAAAATGTGGTAAAGTGTAGACACACAATTTTGTGCACCCCGATTGGCCCATCTACTATTTCCACTTTTAGGGCAAGAATGCTTCCTATGGATTCTTCAATAAAAATTCTTTCTAGAATTAGCTCAAAAACTATTATCCAATGAACCTAAACACATGTATTCTCCTTTCAATAATCAATCATCTTGGACCTCCCTTAGTATTAAGGATCCTATTTGCATCTTGGATCCCCGTTCATGCCACGGATATCCATTCACATCAAGGATCCTCATCTGCTCTATAGATCCCTTGTCACACCATCTAGATTGGCCATGGTAACAAGCTATCATAGATCCTCTATGTGTCATCCATTTACCTAAGGATGTACCCTAACTTACACTCAACATGCTCCTAGCTAGGTACATCCTATTAGGCTCAATTGCATTCGTAATTTTATTAGGCTAAGATGGTGGGCACATGTTTAGCACATCCCACTATGTGACTATAACCATCACATAGTTCCATGTCCACTTGTAAATGTGTTAATTATCTAGCTCTAGATTATCCCCTTGATGTTGCCCAAGATGAGCATATTTCAAATTCCTATTTCTTGACCCTATCAAAATACACTCAGTCTATCACATTTCTTTGAGAATGATGTCTAAACCTACCTTGAAAACTGACTATGCCCCACCCATACATATTGACATTGGTTGCCTATATCGATTCATGGTTTATGTGGCACTCAAGAATTTTTTGACTTGATCCATATGAACCTATAGTTTATATGTGATGTGATAGAGCTTAACTCAATATTATCCCCATACAATGGTCGAAGCTTCCCTAAATTAATTTATAAATACCACCCTTACTATAGCATATGCAATTGGTAAATATATATGCTAATAAATTTTCTTAAATTTATGTTACAAATATCACATATTTACAAAAGTCCTAACATGATGATCTACTACTATTACTTCTATATTTGAAAATTCCACCTTGTTTACATACTCATAATTGTTGCACCCATTAAACTTGGGGTATTTCCATTGGATCTATATGTCTATGTATGCAAGTGGCTAGGAGTACCTCGATATGTGAAAAAATGTTCTCTCTTTGTATGGTTTTACGCCAACCTCTAGTTCTTCCTATTGATTTCCTCTACTTCTCTTATTCCTTTATACTCTATAGGTGGCTTAATCTATAATGCTCACATAACTAGTTAGTCATATGTTATCTTGTAATCATCATATTCTTTGCACTTTGATTCTTTTCAAAAAGCCTCTATTATTCAGCAATTTTGTTTCTTTATTTCTATATGTGTTAATTGTTATACATATTAGGCCTTGTATATCTATGATTGCTTGTCATTTGCTTTCAAAATTTTCATAAAGGGAATAGGGGTATAATTTTTCAATCGAGAAAGAATTGGATGAGATCCTCATATATATATATATATGATAGGTCTAGATCCAATAGGCTTGAACCTGTGATTGCTCACTTGCAAGTGAAAGAGCAAACCAATGTTGTTGGAAATTATGTAAAATTATCTTATAGGTAAAATTTACTAAGATCAAATATCACTCACATAAAATCATATCCACAAGTAACACAAGTATTGCACATAAAATACTTCTCTTATATTCATAAATCATAAAACATTACATAAAAGTTACTTAGATTACATAGTATGGAGCTTTGTCTCTAATATATAATAATTTTTTTGACTTTTGCTCTCCTTTAACTCCTCAGAGATGTAACTCTTCACATGCCTCACATTATGACAAAACTTTATATCTTGACATATCTTAATGACTATTCACTTTCATACTTGACACCTATCATCTATAATTCTTCACTTGCTCACTTGACACCTTGCACACTCACACTTACACACCTCAAACTTGTACTTTTGATACCTTTCACACTTTATTACATAACACTCTTCACACTTTGACACATACTTTAGACAAACACACTTTCTAATATAATATTTACAATAGTACTCAAAGTTTTTTCAATGTTACTAAATAATATAATATATCCAACACCCCTTATATTACATTATTTTGTGTGAAGACTTTTAGTCTTCAATTTTTTATCTCCTTGTATTTATCTCCTTCATTCTCTAACTTTGCATTTAGCTACGGTATTGTCTTTGGTACTGCATTTGTCATGATTTGAATTGTTTCAAAGGTATCTTTAGCAATTATTTGTTTTAGTATTTCATCTAATGCCATCATTAAGATGCCTTTTATAGTGCTTCATTCATGAACACCATTTCCTTTGTACCAACAAGTTTTGTGGGTATGATTATGGCTCCTACAATTTTGACAATGAACACAATCCCAACAATCTTTAGCTTTATGTCCATATTTATTGCATTGTTTACACCTTTGAGTGTAATTTGATTTTCTATATTTTGGATGAACTTTTATAGGAACATAAAACTTGTTTCTTGATTTTGTAACTCTCCTTGATGTCATTGTTGTTTCATAATATGATTTTCCTTCATTATTAGCATCTTCAAAACACTCATTTATGCTTTATTTAAGAATCATTAGAACTGTGCTTTTTGATTTTCTTTGAATTAATTGTATGTACTCCATTAGTTATATTGTACCATGTTATTTTCCTTTGGAAACAATTTTTTAATGACTTAGAAGCTTTTCCTTTTTCTTGATTATTCAATTTTCCCTGTTTTAGATCCATGATGTAGTTCTTTTGAAATTTATTCTTTTCTAAAACAACTTATTCAATCAATTTCAATTCCCAATTTTTAATATTTCATTTCAATTTATTTTCCTCTTCTTTAGTTTTAATTTTTAATGTTTAATTTCAATATATTTTCCTCTTCTTCAATCAACTTCAATTCCCAATTTTTAATCTTTAATTTCAATTTATTTTCAATTTTCAAATATCAAATTTATTTTTCAAATTTCAATCTTCAAATCATTCATAAATTTCCAAATTTAATTATTTTAATCTCCTTTTATCTCCCAAATTTTCAAATTTAATTTCACAAATTCTTCTTTCAATATTAATTAGTCAATATTCAATTTTTAATTCACCATTCATTTCATAATTGTTCCTTTCATCTCCCAAGGTTTGATTTAATTATCAATATCTCCAATTTTATTCTTCAAACCTTATAACTCCGATAAAAGCAATAAAGCGCTTGAAAATAACTTGAAAAAGTGAATACACCCTTAAAATATTATGAGATTTTACCTTAACTTTAGCCACATCTATAATTTAGGGTATTCTAAACATTATGAATTATGCTTTTGTTATACTCTCTGCTCGCTTTTGTTATGAATTTTGCTCGCTTATGTTATGTGCTATGCTCACTTTTGTTTGACTTTGCTCACTTATATTACTTTGATCACTTCTATTATGACTCTACTCGCTTTTAGGAATCCTTAAAATTCTTTCTATGCTCAAGGTACTCTGCTTATGCTCACATTCTTCACATATTCACTTCAACACCATGCCATGTTCTTCATTTAATTTTATCTTGTTCATAGGCTCAATGTCTTCACCATGATCACATGCAAAAAAGAAGTTATTCAAAAGATAGTAACAATAAATGAAGTAAATATACAATGGAATATGATAGGAAGAGATAGAAGGTGCTGCCCATAAGAACCCCAATATATATTATTTTATTCATACTTATGATATAAGTGAATTCTTTTTTTTGGATACATAGGGGAGTTCGTTACATTCACACTATTTTTAGTAACTGCCAAGTGCAAGGTTCAAAACACAGGGGCTACTTCCAACAAGCATATACCACCTCATTTTTGTTGACCGAGAGTGAGGGGACCACCGATCGCTCAAGATTCATATCATCATTGTTGGTATGATATGCACTCAAAGTATTTAGATCAGACTACTACCTTTGCAATAGGTATACCCCTAAGGATTGAACCTAGGTCTCTTCTTGGTAAGAGCATGGTCATACAAACAACTACCAATCCACCTAGCCCTTGGGGGTGATACAAGTGAATTCTCATTAAGGGGTATTTATAGTGATACCAAAACACCAATGAGAGGTTAACCTCAAGCCGAAATTGACTTGACCTTGAGATTAACTTACAATAAAATAAAAATAAATTACACCCTTTAAGAAAGGTTATCTATAAATGTGGATTAACCAATACCACTAAGGGTGAAATATAAAAGGATCCCTTAGGATTACACAATCATGCCTATAGACTTACATAAATGATAAATGCTCATAGACTTACATAAAAACATGCCCATAGACTACATTAATAGTGCTCAAAATATTTTCTTCACACTTTTGATCTTGGTCTAAGAGGATCAAACTACCATATTTCAATAGATTATATATCTTAATATATTTTTCTTTTTTATACTATGTCAAATTGTATGCTTTGCACTTATATAAATCTTAGACAATACTAACATAGCTAAAAAATCCCATATCTTTCCTTAAAATATTCTTGAGAATGGATAGTCAAATAAAAATTTGTGCATCACTAAGTTATAGATGGAAAATACATATCTAAAAAGAGTTTTTTAAAAGGTCAAGTTAAGTCAAGAAAATTTCTTAAGAATAATTGGGATTTCAATATCATAAAAAAAAACTTAAGTATAACATTTGCATTTCAAAGTGTAATTATAATATGTGAAAATAATGAATTATGTCTCAAAGAGTTTTTCAAGTTCAAATTTGGAACATTGAAGTATTTATATGCTTTTAGCATTAATAAAACAAGACAATAATGAAATTGTATTGGAAATATTGTTCCTTTTTTGTAGTGTATTTGGTTTTTGAAACATGGACCAACACTAATAAATGGGAGGTCCAATGTTTGAACCACCCTCATGCATCTTCGAAGTGCAACTGGTTTCTAGGACATGGCCCTGAAACTAATAAATAGGAGGGCCAATGTTTGAACCACCCCCTTTACTAATATCTTGTGGCTTCCCTTTAGATAGTGGTATCCCTAGATGGGACAAAACTATCAGCCACCTAATAGTGGCTCTTCAATTAGTGTTATCCTTATATGAGATGGCACTGTTGGCCACCTAAGAGGGGCTTTGGAGGTCTTCTCTCCACCCAATATTTTTTAGTCCATCATTGTAGCACAGTTGGTTTTCATACCATGGCATTGACATTAATAAATGAGAGGTCCAATGTTTGAACCAACCCTGCACATCCTTGAAGTTTATTTGGTTTTTGGTGCATGGATTGACATAATAAATGGGAGGTCCAATGTTCGAACCACCCCCTATACTGTCTTTGTGAACATATAAAAAAATATCTTGTGGCTTTCCTCTAGATAGTGGTATACCCATCGCTTCCCTCTAGATAGTGGTATACCCAGATGGTATGACACTATCATACACCTACATCATTGTAGCACAGTTGGTTTTTGATACATAACATTGACACTAATAAATGGGATGTCTAGTGTTTGAACCACTCATGTGTATATTTGAAGTGTAGTTGGTTTTTGGAACATGACCCGACACTAATAAATGAGAGGTCCAATGTTTAAACCACCCCCTATACTATCTTTGTGGACATATAAAAAAATCTCCTATGGCTTCCCTAATAAATGAGAGGTCCAATGTTCAAACCACCCCCTATACTATCTTTGTGGACATATAAAAAAAATTGCATGTGGATTCCCTCTAGATAGAGGTATACCTAGATGGGATGACACTCTCAACCACTTAAAAGCAGATCTAGAGGTTTTCTCTCTATCCAAGAGTTGTGGTATCGAAGGGGATAATGCAATGATTCATGTTTTGGCTCTTCTTGGAAAGGTGTAAGGTCAAAAAGTTCAAACCGCAACCTATGTGTGGTTGTGTGTTAAATTCCCTATTGATAAACTTAGTTCTCCCCCTTAATAGAGGTCATGGTGAGATAAGGATGCTAACTCAGTTCTACCCCTTAAGAGAGGTCATTGTGAGATAGGGATGCCCAACTAAGAATCGATTGTAGGAGTTTCTCACACTAACCAAATCTAAAAAAAGTATGTATTGGAAATATTTTTTTTATTTCGTTATTGTGATTATAAATCAACATACCTTGTTTAATAAATTAATAAAAATATAATTCATGTCTGCACTGTGACAAGAAATTTATTTTGTTGCATTGTGGTGATTATAAATCAACCACACTATTTTTAGTAATTGGAAATCACATGGTTCAAACCACAGCGGTTGCTCCCACCAAACCTATTCCACCTTGTTGTTGTTGACTAGCAACATGAGGGGTACCATTGATCTCTCAGAATTTGTATTGTCATCATTGGTCTAACGCGCACACTCATAGGATTCAAATAAGACTACTACCTTTGCAAACAGGCTACCCTAAGGTTTGAACTTGAGTGACGTGCAGGTTGCATAATATTTTAATATTTTTTATTAGTAACGGGTTTTATAAGGGACACAAAACCTTATATACAAGTTGTAAGGACGATCCCATGAAGATTCGACTCCCTACAAAACAAGCCAAAATTGGATGAAACACATGGTCCATAAGCTAAAAAATAGACTATATTATTACATCGCCCATGGATACAAATAGAAAGTGTGAGGTTCTACAGACTATCCTTATTTTGCAAGTGCTAATGTACGACCTTGGCATATCAGTGTAATAAGGTCCCATAATTCACCTCGCATTGTGAGCCATTGTGATCCTTGACATTGTGGCACTATTCAACATTAGTAACTGCAAGTTCACTACAAGAACCAACGATGCATTGGGGAAGGTTGCCTTGCCATGTCACCAGGGATTGGAAATTTAACCCAAATTTTACCATTGTATCTGCCGCCCGATTGCCTTCCCTACACACGTGTTGAATACACCTATTTTTAATCGCCCTTACCTAGATAATGGACTCTTCAATGATTTACTACACGTTCCAAGGTGGATGTGAGACCTATTTCAAATAATTTATAGTGTTTAACGAGTCTCCCTTGATTATCAAGTACTGGATATTGAGCTCGATAGACATTTAGATGCCTCGAAAAGCTGCTTGAGCTTCTACAAAAATTTTAGATTGGACTCCAAGTTTTTTTGTATAAGCTAGGATGAGATGACCTCTGTCATCCCTGATTACACCTCCACAAATCGCATCACTGGGGTTACCTTTTGATGCACCATCAAAATTTAACTTGAACCACTGAGGGGGAGGGGGAATCCAAGAGACAAGGGATCTATCCACAACATCCTAGGAATGACCAGAAACCTCAAAATATAGGTTAGGATAACGTGCCACTTGAATCTCAAATGATGATGAAGGACAATCCTTAGAAGACATGATATTGGTGTTTTTGGAGGTAAAATTCACAACTCTCAAACAGACTGACTCTGTATCTAGGGATAAAAATCAAAAAGCTCGATTATTCTTTTCCAACCAAATTTGCCACATAAAGTGAGGAAGAATGATTGACCACGAAAACTTCAGGCAGGTGGACTTAAAGGGGTTTGGCCACTGGGTAATAAGATCACTGATAGACTAAGGAACAATCCAAGAGATGGAAACATTTGATAGGATCATGGACAGGACAAGGCCAAAAAAGGGGCACTCTAGAAATATATGATTAACTGACTCCCACGTATATTTACATAAGTAATATCTATTGGTCAGGATCATACCACAGGTTATCAAGTTATCAGTGGTGAGGGCTCTATTTTTTGTTGCCAACCAAAAAAAATGGGTAATTTTAGGAATAAGGTTTTTGATCCAAATACTATTGGAAGGAAACCAATCATCTTTAGGTTCATTCATAGCCATATATGTGGTCTTAACTGAGAAATTCCTAGACTGGCTAAATTTCCAAAAGAGAGTATCAGGTGTCCTGGTACTTGGGATCAAGTGAGTTCGAAGATGCACGACTAAACGAATATGAGTTGAGCGAGATCAAGAGAATCTAGGTTAGCAAGGATGTCAACCCAACAGGGGACCATAACTTTATTATTGATAAAGTTCTCAACTTTGGGACCAAAAATCAGATCAGTGATAGGTTTAAGAATACTTACATACATATTCTGAATCAAGGGCTGAGCTATAATCCATAAGTCTTCCTAGAATATTATTCGTGATCCATCTCCAATATTCTAGTGTCTACCTCTTTGAATGATAGATCAGTTTTAGCACACCGAGTACCAAAATGTAGACCCAATAGGCATGAGGGAATTATCCATCAATGATCATTGCCTGAGGTATTTGTTCTTAAGAATTTCAATCCATTGGGTCAGTTAGTTAGACACTATCTTCCAGGTCTGATTTGAAATCATAGCCATATTCATTTGGTGAACCCTCCTCAAACCAAGTCCTCCCCTGCACCTTGGAAGGCAGACCTTATCCCAAGGAACAAGGGAAAATCTACTTTTATTCTCTGCTCCTGACCATAGAAAATTTTGCTAAAGTTGTTCAAGCTTATTACATACAGCAATCAAAGCTCAAATGAGGATATAAAGTATATTGGTACACTCTGAAGACACGATTGGACTAGAGTGAAATTCCCTATGTTGTTGAATAGGGCTCCTTTCTAGCCAGCAAGCTTCTTCATAACCCTCTAAATGACACCGTCCCACATCCTCACAGATGGTTGCCCTTGGAATAAAAGAAGGCCAAGGTAATTTGTAGGCAGTTTAGCAATTGCACATCCTAGGATCTGAGCTATTCTGATATGTCTATCAACCAGAGTATTGATGAAATAAATGCTACTTTCAAATAATTTACTCTTTGTCTAAAAACCCTCTCATAAGCTTCCAATATAGATTTGATAACTCTGGCTTTAGGGATACTGGAGAGGTTGGCTAAAATTGTGTCATCAACAAATTGTTGATGGGACACTAGAGGTAGTCTGGTTGAAGCCTTGATCCCTGAGATGCCGCCCTCAGAGCATGTTGTATTAAGCGATCTTCCTAAGTTGTTCACCACAAGGATGGATAGGAAGGATGGCATCGAATCCCCTTGCCTTATTCCCCTTTTTCTCATAAAATATCCTATAGTTGCACCATTCACTATGATCAAAAACCAGACAGAGGACATGCAGGCTTTGATCAATCTAATCCATCTATGGTGAAAATAAAATTGGCATAGGATAGCAGTAAGAAAATCCTAAGAACTCTATCAAAAGCTTTACTGATATCTAATTTTAAGAAGAAACTTGGGGACCTATTGACCGTGATAGTATGGATAAGCTCATGGACAGTGATCACACTATCCGTAATGACCCTTCCTTGGACAGAGCTGCCCTGAAACTTATCAATAATTTTAGGCATAATGAGCTTCATTTTATTTGCCATGGCTTTAGTAAGGATTTTGTATAACACGTTGTACAAGCTGATAAGATAGAAATCGAATATGGATTGGCATTCATGAGATTTTAGGATAAGAGCAAGGAATGTAGAATTTAGCTCTCTAGGGACAAGCTTGGTTCTTTGGATTTCTAAAATGGCTTCACAAACCTCATCTCCAAAGATATCCCAACAAGATTGAAAAAACTTAGGAGGGAAGCCGTCAGGGCTAGGGGCTTTGTCATCTGTCATTGAAAACAAAACTTCTTTAATTTCATCACAAGAGAATGGCTGCAATAGGATATCATTATCAGCTTAAGACACCAAGAACGGGATGTTTTGAAGAAGGGATTTCGACACCTCAGTCGGGCAAGCCTGAGATGGGCCCAGGATATTATGAAAATATTCCACTGCCTCATTCTAGATTTCTTCGAGGTCTTCAATCAACAATCCATATTCTCTATAGAGGCATCTAATCTTATTTGCTCCTCTATGTCTCATTGTGGTGGCGTGGAAAAAATTTATGTTCAGGTTGCCTTCCCTAAGCCATAAGGCTTTGGAATTTTATCACCATAATGTTTCTTCCCTGGCCAACAAGTTATGAAAATCACATAACAATACTTTTTCTTGCCATTAAACTTCATCAGTAGCATTGCCATTCAGAACCAAATTTTTCTATTTCTTTTAGCTGGGAGCAAATTACTTGTGATTCAAAAATGTTTCTAAAAACCTCCTTATCCCATTTCTTGAGCTGGAGCTTAAGGATTTTGAGCTTCATACAAACTTTAAAGACACTAGTACCATCAATAAGTTGAATCTACCACTCAATGATTTTTGTCTTGAACTTCGGATGCTGAAGCGACATGGACTCAAACCTGAAAGGAGGTCTAAAATTCTTATCCATCCTAGAAACTTCTAAGAGAAGTGGATTATGGTCAAAGGCTACCCTTGGTAATGACAACAAAGTAGAATCACCAAAGATCAGTATTTCTTCTCTAGATAGTAGAACTCTATCAAGTCTCATTTCTATGATTTGGTTCCCTACGCGCTGGTTAGTCCAAGTAAATAGAGAATCTTGGAGCTCAACGTCCATGAGTTCATTACAGTCGATGAATTCAATAAAATGCTCATAACTCTTGGGAGTAATTGGGGCACCTCCAACTTTATCAATGGGATATAGTGGGTTATTAAATTTGCCTACCACCATCCATTCATGATAGGGGAAATATGAATGCATCTGTGTGAGACTATCCCACATTCCAAGCCTATTGCTAAAATTATTTGAAGCGTAAACATTGGTTAGAACCCACTGTTTCTTGGTTTCATTACATTCAAAGAGGACATTGATTACTCTATCACTCTTGGATATCAATTCTTCGATAACTTTCATTGGATCCCATATGCACAGCAGCCTCCCTGAAGCACCATGGGCAGAACTGCCTATAAAATTGTAATTACTCCACACATATTTGACCACCTTATTTGTATTTGGGTATTCCACCTTTGTTTCCTAGATAATGAATATTGAGGGTCTAATTTCCTTTCTTAGAGAATAAAATACTCTCTATTTTACCGCCTCGTTGAGCCCTTTGGCATTCCAGTATAGAACCTTCATTTGCATGGCTTAGAAGTGGATTTCTTCTCCCCTTCCACTTGCGGGGGTTTGGGTCTTTTACCTTCTTCCTTACTCATATCTTTGGGTGGAGATAGTGAAGATAGCAATGTTTTTTAGATGCTACTAGCTATGTCATTCGCCATCTACTTTTTTTGAGAATCTATTTTTGTTGGATGACCTCGTCTCCTCTCTACACCCACATCGCGTTGGGGCTTCTTATGGCTTATGGTGTGGTTCATGGGGGGCTTGAAGGTTCACCGCTGCCCGAAGAAATAATAGTGAGAAAAGGAGAGCCATGAGAAAAGGCTTCAAAGGTAAGACATCCCTCTCGCAAAGGGGAACAAACAAGGAAATGTAAAAAATGGGAGAAAAGTTGATACTAGTGGGGGGAAGTTGGCTTAGCAGGAGAAGCCAGTGGGGGAGAGAGCAGGGGTGGGAGTGGAGAAGTTGTCCTTACAGGAGAATCCAATGGAGTAAATAAAAGTGGTAGGTGAGGGAAGCTGGCTTTACAAGAGAAGCCAACGGGGAGAAGACAAGTTTGATTTTGGCCAAGGATTTGAGGGGGGAGGTGAGAGTGGATTCAACAGTAGTTTTTTCTGGGCAGAGAGGGTTTATATGGGACTAGGGAAGGGGCAGGGATAGTGGAGGAGGTGAGATGCCTAAGGGAAGAGGGAGGAAGAGATTCAAGAGGGTTTCGCATGGAAACTTGGGGAATAAAGGGTTCTGGAGGAACACCTTGATTCACAAGGGATGGATCAAGATGGGAAAGTTGTTCAACTACAGACCCTTCAAGAGGAATTTCACTATCTTTATCTGTGAAAATTTCAAACTTATTAGCAAAGAGAGAGAATACCTCATGGTACCACGAATTTATCCTTCGGATGATGATTCAGGCGAAACTTCTTTTTGCTTTCCTTTCTCCTTCCACAGATGTAGACTATGGTCCTCTTTCCTATTGAAATTTTTAGGGCATCTCCCACCAGGGTGAGCTCCATGGGCATCCTTCTTGAGGGACGGGCACAACTCGTTGGAATGGTCCTGACTCTTACAAACACTACATATTGTCTCCCTTGGCTTCAAAATTTTCTTTTCCATGGGGTATTGAGACTTTAGATGCCCTTGCTTCTGGCATCCCATGTAAAATGTGAGTTTATTCTCATACTTAAATGTCTACCTCCAACAATATGACCCATAAGTTAAATCGATGTACATCGGGAGCTGAGAGTCCAAATTTGCCATTACATAGAAACGGGCATAAGGCATTCGGGATTGTGCTTTAGTTTTCGGGTCAAAGGCTACCAAGTCACCAACAACACGCGTAATGCTTCTAATAAATTTCTCATCCTAGAACTGAAAGGGGAGCTCGGGTAGTCTGACCCAAATAGGGGCTAGATTAATACTCTGCGTCCCTAGGTTGAAACTAGGGTTCCATCGCATAATGAATAGGGGTCTTCTCCCGAAGAACTAGGGCCCTCCCGTCAGTATTCAAGTTGTATCATTTGTGTTGTTCAGCCGTATGAGGAAAAACCCATAAGTCAAAACAACAAGTTCCATGTGGCCTTCAAGATTCCACTTGGCCACTACCCAATGGTGGATAGACTCGATTTTGGGTCTCGATCCTATGAAATTTCCAACTAAAGATAGGGATTTCTTGCTCAGAACATCTGTCATGACGTCTTCAAGGAAGTTCAGCTCTTTGTAGTCATCAGAGAGGGTATCAATGGTTGAAGAGTCTGAGAGGCCCTGATGGGTATTCCTTAAACATTTAGAATTTGAACTGGGTCTAGTCTCTCACATGGGGATCCATGAAGGCTGAAACCATCAAGGGGATATTCGAGGAGTTATTTTATGGCATCCTCATCATCTGTCCCTTCATGCCCATCGTCTTCCTTGGGAAGATCAAAATTGGACCCCCATGACTTGACCCATGACCACCACTAAATTTGCCTCCTTTCTCACTTCGACCAGGTTCAAAAATCTCTCGCTCTACTCCATTGTGCTCTGCTCCGTTATGATCCATTCGCTCCCTCAACATCCTTAGGTTAATGAAAATAGGTATGATTAGAAACAATATTGGAAATGCAAGCCTACTACATAATATTTTAATTAATATTAGTAAAATGGAAGATTACTAGGTTAATTAGATATGTATTGTATACTTATATAGGTGTCGTATACTTATAAATATAGAATGAAAAGAATCCTATGATCATCTACAGGCATTTTGAAGTAATTTTACAATTTTGTAGTCTAGTGACGAAGCATTACGATTGAACGTCAAAGGAATACATGTAGTCACTCTAAATAATGAACAGAGTCACTCGAGAGGATGCATGCAATTACTTTGGAGGACACATGTAGTCATGTGTTTATCTACTTCAAAAGGCATGCACAACTACTCCAAAGGAGTGCACATAGCTATTATGGAGAATGAATTGAGGCTGAAGATGTTGTCACTACATGAGATAATATATTCAACCATGTGAGTAGGAAGCAATCAGATGAAATTGAAGGAATAAACATAGTTAGTATCAGGCTAGAAAGTAAAATAGTTTGCAATGGATAAGATTGACAAATGATTTTATCCCTAAAACTGTTGTAATCAATTCTATTTAATATTGTCATCAACTCATTTTAGAAAAGATTCAATAACTACTCATTTGAATAGGATTATAGTTAAAATATATTATGTATAAATATGCAATGGCACCTACGAATTCTTTTTAACTTTTGATAACTTTCAAAGAAGCATTTGAACTAAGAGGGAGAAAATATTCTTTATTAAAAAAAACTCAATTTTTTGTGCTGCATTTGATGCGAGTTAGAGTTTGCATATATTAATAGCTTATTTTTTTTATTTTGAGTCAGCGTTCCTTTCCACCTACTTGAGAGCAAGGGCCCACTCTCTACTACGCATTTCTAGGTTGCTTTCCAATGGTTAACTTTAATGGTTCATTTCATCTACAAATTTTTTTGTCTTTACCGATTTAAATAGATTATCCAACTAGTCTAATATATATTGATTCTTCAGTTCAGCTATTTTATAATTTGTTAGTACTTCCAGTAGTTACATAGTTTCTTGAGAAAAATACAATAAAATACAAAATAGTTGTTAAGTTAGATTGTCCTAATACAAATATGCTTTCTTTTATTTCATTTTATTTTAGCAAGTGTGTTTGATTATACAAGGTGTTGTGAATTTTTAATACTTACTTTATTTTACATGAATGTAATTTCTTTTTATGTTTAATAGAGGAAAATTTTTAATTCCATGTATAAGTGTTTGATATAAGGTCTTAGAAAATTAATATGAGAATACACTTCTTATTTTTCTAGGGCATATAGCCTTTGGACACCACCTTAGATTTGATGAAATTAAAGTGCGAGTATTAAAGGTGTTGCTAGGGCATTTAGTTATTCAATACTATTATTCTTAATGTTAAAACCCTTACAAGGTCTTTTAGGTTTAGTAATTCTTTCTTTTGTTTTAGTTAAACCATTTTCCTTTCTAGTAAGATAAGAATGCATGGATAGACCTAGGGATCAAAGGGAAAAATTTGTGAGTCAAAACCCTCAATGAACCATAGGAATTAGATATCCACACCAAATAGTTGGGATCCTTAAGGAAGTAGGAATTTATAAGGAGAGACAACAATCATCAACTTTCAAAGTCAAAGAAATTTTAGAACTTGGATTTTTTTAGGAACAATCAATTAGTTTACAATCGCCCACCTCAAGCGATTCAATATCTCCCTAAGTTTTTAAGAAAATTTATAATATTTATTGGAAAACCATTATCATGGCTAGATAAGATAATGAGAATAGATATAATGATGCCAACTAGGGAAAACCAGTAATCCCACAAGAACATTTTCATACCCCATTAGATTGAATCCTAGCATAGAAGATCAAATGAAAAACATTTTTTCAACAATATTAACAAATGTTAGAGGGAATGCATCAGAAGATCTGGATCTATTCTTTTTCAAATTCAAAAACATATGACTATGGACACTATCACCAAAAAACTTAAACTATTCTCATCTACACTCAAATATTCAGCACTACGTTGGTTTGTGGTGTTAGATTTTGATTCAATACATACATGGAAAGAAATGAAAAGGGCATTTCTATCTAAATACCATAACTCTTTAGAATGAAATAATTATATGATGAAAATTTGGAGGATTATCTAAATAGATTCATATTTTTCCATACAATGTGTGGATAAGGAATAAGCCATGAACTTAACAAGATGATATTCCTTAGAGGTCTACAAGAAGAAACACAAGAAGCCTTGAACCTAATGGGAAAAGGTGATATCAATAAACTTGATTTTGTAGACATCATAGAACTCTATAAGAATAACTCTCCTACAAGGGTAGGAATTAGAATGTACGCAACTCATAAAATCAACAATGAAATCAAAGAGTTAATAAATGAGGAGAATCATAGGGAGAGATATTTTATTAAAATATTTTTTCCTTTGCTATGAATGTTTTTTTACAAAATAAAGTTTACCGATGTTAGTGACTATCTATTTGAATTAATATTTCCTTTCTACTTAGATGGGAGCAAGGGCCCACTCTACAATAAGTTGAAATTTCATTTTTTTGCACTTTCAAATATGATTGTGTAGCATTTTAATTTAGTATTTTAATTCATCTATGATGTTTTATAGGTTTAATGTTTTAAATAGTTTATAAAAATTGATCTAGCATCTTTTGTTATTTTTAGACTAGTCATTTTATATTATGTTAGAACTTTTATTAATTATATAATTTTTCAAGGAAAAATACAAAAACAATCATTAAATTAGATTTTCTTTCAAATTAAGTTTTCCTTCTACAAGGGTGTTTTCTTTTATGTTTTTACAAGAGTGTGTTTATGGTTATGTAAGGTATGAATTTCTAAAGCATAGTTTATTTATAAGTGTGATTACTTTTTATTTTTTTATAAGTGTGTGATTTACTTTATTAAAAGAATAACTTTAATGCCATGCATGAGTGTCTTGTAGAAAGCTTTAGAAAACCAAATATCATAATACACTTATTGTTTCTCTAGTGCATATAGACTTCGAATGTCACCTCATATTTGATAAAAATTGAAGTGTGAGCATTAATGACACTCATCACTTTAACATATAAACTTAATAAAAAGTTGTTTACCACATTATCCTTACCATAGTTGAGAAAATCAGAATCGGATTGAAATCGGCTTGGAAAAAAATGGGGAAAAATCGGGAATCAAGAAGAAATCGGCAAAAAATGGGCATTTTTCATTGAAAAATCGAAGAAAATGCAAATTTTCATTTAAAAAAAACTTTTTTCATGCATATCACACTCTTTTGGTAAAAAAATTGGAAAAATCAGTAAACATTGGCCAAGCCATGAATCGGAAAAAATCGGCTTGAATGGAGATTTTTTAAATATTTTCTCAACTATGATTCTTATCTTATTTATCAATAATAGTAACATCAATTTCTTGTAGTAATAATAGTAATTGAATGATTCTACCAGTAATAATAGATTTTTTCATGAGGTATTTTATTCCTAATTGAGCAATGTGAACAACTACTGAAACTTAGCAATGTAGTGGAGAAATTTGTTTATGGCTTGTACTGCTAAAAATTCTCTTTCAATGGTAGTGTATTTTTTTTAGCTCCTATCAATTTTTACTAATATAATATACAACATAATGTTTCCCATCCTCTACTTGTCCAAGAAATACACCTATTGTCGTGGTTTGCTAACATTGCTAATTATCTAGCAACAAGGAAGGTTACTCCCCATTTTACTTATAAAGAAAAGAAATGATTGATTAATCAAAGCTCCCCTTTTAAATGGATTAATGGTTTATTACTTAAATGTGGATCTAAACTTATTTTATGCAGGTGTATATGTCAAGATGAGATGTTTGACATCCTTCAAGAATGTCATGATGAACCTATAGGAGGCACTATTTAGTAAAGCATACCATTCAAAAGGTCTTGGGTGCTAGGTACTATTGGCTATCACTTCACCATGATGTAAAAAATTATGTGCATTATTGTGAGCAATGTCAACATATGGGGAAGCCCATTCCATTAAATAAGATGCTCTTACAACCTCAAGTAGTTCTAGAACCAATTGAAAGGTAGGGGTTGGATTTAATTGGTCCTATTGATCCACATTCTCAAAGGAAACAACACATATTGTTATGCATAGACTATGTAACAAAGTGGGCTAAGGTACATGCTTTCAAATATGCTCATGAAGAAAAGGTAGTTGATTTCTTATATATTCAAAAAATTTCATCAGTTTGGTGCTCCTTGTTCTATTGTTTCAAATCAAGGTTAACAATCTATGTATAAAGTAATAAAAAGTATTTATTAATATTTGTCAAATTAAACATAAAAGGTTATCACCAATAGTAGAGGTTACATAAAGAGTTAGAAAATATACTAACAAAAGCAATGGCTCCTCACATGAAATATTAGATAAACAAGTTACCTAAGGTTTTTAGGGTCTACAACAGCACATGGAAATCCACTACAAGGTTCACACCATATGATTTTTTTTATGGTAAAAAACCTATTTTTCCTATAGAGTTTAAATTACTAACACTTTATACGGATTTGGAAGTGGATATTGAGTTGTTGCATGTATAGTAGGAGAGGATTTTATAGCTTAATGCATTGGATGAGCTATTATTGGAGGCACTTAATCAAAAGGATATTATTCAACAACAGAGAAATATGTGGCATGATAACCATATTAAGAATAGCAAATATCAATCGAGAGATTAAAACATTACTTTTTTATTCCTACTACCTCAATTTTATTGGCAAATTATAAACCTATTGGCTAGGATAATATGAGATAGACCAAATATACAATAATGGTGTTGTATGTATTTTTTTCTATTGATGATTCGAGCCACAAAATGGTGATAAACGGACATCACTTGAGGCTATACCACAAACACATTACTAAGGAATAATTTTTAGCTTATGTACTTTCATAGTCAGTGTTGCATGTTGTGGAAGGGGCTTCCTCTTACAAATTTTACATTGAATGATTGTGTTTGATTTTTTAAATGAATAATATGGATCAATAATGAAAACCTTGTTTGAGGAACTATTGAGCCAAGATGTGCATGAAAACTATTTTTGGCATGCTTATCTTGAAAATAAAAACTTGGGTGTTAAACTTCTTTATGAATGTAACCAAGGAAAAATATGGTTTAAAATCATCAATGGTGACCTCTTCTATTGTTCAGAAAAGAATGTGTGTTTACTATTTCTCCCTTCTAAGAAATCATTCTCAGGAGCTCTAATTCCTTTGATGGAGATTTGATCTCCATGCCTATATATTTACATACATTCTAAGGAGAAACTAACCATCTAATACAAGGGTTTTTAATTCATAGTTGAGTTAGGAAGTGATGGCTCTAGAGAGTTTTAAGCTAGGTAGTGGTGTATTTAGAGGGTTTTTAATTCATATCTCTGGAGGGTTTTTAATTTGAAGCCAGGTGGTGGTAGCTTTGGAGGGTTAAATAATAATGTTACAATAATTATCAAAGGTGCATGGATTGGAGGTACAAGGTTTTAATGGAGAAGCAAGAGATGGAATTTGAATGGTGGTTATTAGGGTGGAAAAGGGTGGGAGTAGGAGACTTTGAATCTAGTTTATGTGGGTTTGTGTAAGGGCAATGTGAGCTCTCAAAAGACATGGAATTGGTGGTTGGATTGGATGTGAATGTAACAGTTATGGGTTGGCCAGATGGTATGTTTACAAGAGGTCATGATATTGGCTTCACAGGTTCTTTGAGAAGCCATGGGTCATCAAATAGTAAGCTAGAGGTTGGGTCCCCTTCTCATGGCCTATAGTTTTCCCCTAAAAACTCAAGCCTTGGTATTTCGTATACTACGATGATGTCTAAAGGTGTGAGGGATACCTTCTCAACACCTATTTGCAATATATCCCTTGTGTAAAATGTTATTAGCATCCTAAGTGAACTTGTTAAGTTCACCATGGGTGATGACTATTATGACCTTGTGGGAAAGTTCCAGGGGGTGAGGATAGACCTAGATTCAATTTGAATATGGGCACTAGAAAAGTGGAAACCTCTAGGCTCCATGGAAATTGTAGGGTCCCTAAAGCCTTTTTATATTAGATTAAACTGCATGGAAGATGCAAACCATATCCTAGGGAGAGGCCTTTGGTTCTATGATAAAAGAGGTATGTTTCTTCAAAATCTAGAACCTAATTATAATTCTCATATGCAAAGGGTTAACTTTATATCTTTACAGGTTCATCTCCCTACCCTCCTAAACTATCTTTGGGATGAAGATGTGTTGAGAGGTATGGCAAAGGCTATAGGGGATCCCCTTTTATTTATTTGGTAACTAGAGCCAAATCAAGAATGGTGTATGCAAGAATGTGTATCATGATATATTTAGAGGTATATCTTCCCTCTTCTACCAAGCTTATCTCATTTCTAGGTACTTGGGACCAGCACATTATTTATGAGAATAGATCGACCCAATGCTCTAGCTATGGAAAATTGGATCACCAGGTGAACCAATGTCCCCTCAAGGCACATGCAGAGAAGGAAAAGAGACCTACAAGAATAAAATAGATCCATAAGAAGAACTTGGGTCGATTCCCCTTGAAATATTTGTATGGTAATTCCTCAAAGGTGGGGGGGAGGAGAATCTCAACACCAGATGGATGAGGTTCAAAAGCTGAAGGCTCTGGTGGAGGAGATTTTGTAACCCTTAGAATTGACCCTAGCCAACCTGGTATTGATTGAAAATGCATCTAAGGAGAATAATGTAGTATTAAAGCTTGGTGTTAGTGAGGTATGTTAGTTGTATATAATTTTTGAAACCATTGTTTCTAAGGCTCTTCTTCATAATTCCTTTGATGGGGTTTGTATTGGTTTTACTCTTGAAAAGCCTATGATTTAGTTGGTGACCCTTGAGGTAGGGTCTTCAATTAGCTCCCAAAATACCTATATAGATAAAGGAAGGGTAATGTGGATGTGGGTGTTGAGAAGAAGTTAGGAAATCCCCCTAACAAGTCTATGAGGAAGAGGGAAACAAATTCTGAGATCGTGAATGGATCTCAAGATTTTCTCAAACTTGAAAAAGGGAAGGTTGTAGGAGTAAGACAACTAAAGCTAGAATATTTCTACTAGAGTAACCATGGGGTGTCTTGGGGAAATAAATATAATTCCAAATCTCATAAATGAAGTACCTCTCTTGGAATGTTAAGGGTCTAAATGGGATTTCTAAAAAATGGGTGGTCACTTCCCTACCTAAAGAATTTTTATGTAATATTTTTTCTTGCAAGAAACCAAGTTGGATGGTCAAGATATAGAAGTTGTTAGAAGAAGAATTTAGAAAGAAGCCCAATTTGCTACAAGCCTAGCCAATGGTTCCTCTGGGGGACTCCTTTATCTCTAGGATGCCAATAAGTTTAGGGGCTCTATAATTTCTTCTTCATATAGGATTATTAATATTCTCTTCTGCAATAGAGAAAGTAATAAAAGGTGGGTTATGACTAACATATATTCACCAAACTATGGGCCTAGTAGAAACTTGTTGTGGTAAACTTAAGTTCCATGAGAAGGATTTTTGCTCAAGAAACCTGGTGCCTAGCAGGGGATTTTAATGCCCCTCTAATTTTTTAGATAAAAAAGGAGGGAACTCTCCAATCTCAAAAAGCATAGAAGAGTTTACAAATTTTGTGAATGGCAATGAGCTATTATATATTGAGTTGAAGAGTTCAAAATATACTTGGAGCAACAGGAGAGTAGGTAACCAACTCATCCAAAATCAGGTTGGATAGGGTTCTTGTCTCCAAGGAGTGCCTTCCATTGTTTGGAAATTTGTCTCTTTTTCCTCTAACCATAACCTATTATGTTTTGAAGTGAACCAGGAAGAAACCAAATTCCCCAAGTCATTTAGGTTTGAGGCAATGTGGTGCCTTCATCCTCAGTTAGAAGCTTGAATAAAAAATTGGTGGTCGACAAGGATCCAAGGCTTCAACCTTTTAAGAATTGTGGTAAAGCTTAGAGTTGTTAAAAGCGGCCTCAAAAAATGGAATAAAAGGATTTTGTGGAATATTTTGCAAAAGAAGAAAGACCTAAAAATTCAACTAAAATCTATTGAATCTAAGATAGAACTTGGAAATCAATATCAAAATATCAGATAAATAGAAAAGGAGGTGTTGGACGAATTTCATAACACTATTAACGAGGAAATTTTGTGGGAATAGAAATCCAGGGCACTTTGGCTAAAGGAGGGAGATAAAAATTCTAAATTTGTTCACATCATAGCCTTGAAGCATAGAAGCACCAACAGGATTAGAGAAATTCAAAAAGTTGATGGATCTATTGCTACTCACATTAAGGATATAAAAGCTAAGGTTGTGGATTTTTTTAAAATCTCATCGGGGTGGAAGAGGTTTGTAATGAGAAAGTCCAAAATAAGTTGCTTGGTAGTATTCCCAACCTTGTCATGGCTGATATGAACCAAGTTTTTATCTCTCCCTTCAGTGATGAGAAATTAAAAGCTATTATATTTATGATAGAAGGAATGAAGGCTTTGAGTCCTAATGGTTTCCCCCTCTCTTTTTATAGAGTATTGGCATTTTGTGGGGAAGGATATTGTTGATGCTCTTCAGGAGGTCCAAACCACCAATCATATCTCGTTCGGAGTGAATTCTACCTTTTTAACTTTTATCCCCAAGACTATTGGTGCAAAGGACTTTGGTACCTTGAGACCCATCGTCTTATGTAACATTGTTTATAAAATTTTGATAAAGGCCCTTGTTAACATATTAAAACATTTTCTTCCAGCCTTGATTGATTTAGCCCAAAGTGGATTCATGACAGGGAGAAAGATCCTGGATAGTATCATAGCTATCCATGAAATCCTTCATTCAACTAATAAAAGTGGTAGAGTTTGTCTCCTCCTCAAATTAGACATGAAAAAATATTATGATAGGGTTTTGTGGGATTTTTTGTTAAAGGTTTTGGGAAAATTTAGTTTTTATCAAAATTGGATAACACTTGTCAATGCTTGTATCTCTTTTGTTAAGTTTTCAGTCTTAATAAATGGGTCCCAAACATGTTATTTTTCAAGTCTAAGAGGCATTCACCAGGGGGACCCCTTGTCCCCTTACCTTTATATCTTAGTTGTGGAAGCTCTAGGGTAGGGCTATCAATTTAGAACCCTTTGTGGAAATTATAAATCATGCTTTATCGATGGATCATATTTCCCATCACCAACTTGTAAAATGATGTTCTACTCTCCCTCCTTGCTTTAGTTCCCCAAATAAGGGTGCTAAAATGAATATTGAAGGTATTTGAAATTGCATCTGGGAAAAATATAAATTATATAAAAAGCAAAATCTTCTTTTTGAATACCCCCTTAGCAAGGCAAAGGATAATTGCTTGCATCTTGGATTGTGAGGTGGCTATCCTCTCGTCTCTTTACCTTGAAATGCCTTTGTTTAAAGGTAGGATCTAGGATAGGTCCGAGGTGTAGACCAATTGGTTCATCCAAACCCCATAAGAGGGGTGGATGTCCAAGGTTCAAATCTCGGGCCTCATCGGACTGAACGCTTGTCCCTTTCTTGGTGTTTTCAATGGTGTAAAAGGTTTAAAATGATTATGGCATGGCGGTTATAGGGGTGGACTGTGCAAATATCTGTGTGGTGGATTTTGGGGAGAACAGTGTAGAATACTATGGAAGCCATAAAATATAGACAGCCTACCCAGATTCATGGCGACTACCAATTCCACCATGTAAAAAAAAAAAAAAAGGTAGGATCTAGGATTCGCTTTGGGAACCTATGGTGGAAAGATTGCAGAGGATGTTTATCGGGTGGAAAGGATCCCTCCTCAATAAATCTAGAAAGGTTACCTTGGTAAAGTCTACTCTTCAAAGCATTCCAACCTTCTTATCTATATTCAAAATTTCTAACAAGATTTTATTGAAGATTAAACATATTCAAGAGTCATTTTTTTAGTTTGGTTCTGATGAGAAAAAAATTTCACTTAGTTGTTTGGGACCAAATCTGCAGACCTAAAAAGGATGGTGGATTAGGTCTTCGAAACATCAGGTAAATGGATAAGGATTTGGTTGCAAAATAGGGATGGAAGTTAGTAAATCAAACTAAAACTAGTTGGATCAACATTATGTCAATCAAATACTTAAGATATGAGAGTTTTTTACTTGTTGATCCTCTACCAACTTTTGGTTCAACCTTTTGGTTGAGTTTGCGAAATTCGAGGGTGCTAATCTCCAAAGGTTGTAAGTGGAGGTTAGGTGATGGACTCAATATTAATTTTTTGGAAAGATATTTGGTTGATGGACCAACCCCTTGTGCAAATTCTATATCTTTCATGTTTGGAGCCTAGTACAGATTAGTATTTGGGTCTAATATGGCTAACTTTATCGAGGTGGTTAATGGGTTGAAGGTTTGGAAATCATTAGACCAATCTATTCTCAACAATGTTGAACTTGAAGCTTGGATTCTAATTGCTAATAAGTTGAATTTTTAGGTCATTAAATAGAGAAATAAAGAGGATGAGATCTTATGGGTAGGGAAAAATAACATATGCTTTTCAATCAAGTCTACCTACAATCTTCTAGTTGTCAGGACTCCTCTGTGGGTCCCACCTTTCAAAGTATGGCTTAAGGATCTAATGCCAAAGGTGAATATATTTTTCTGGTTGGCAAATTTGAATAATATTTTGACCATTGAAAATATTAAAAAAGGAGGTTGGCCAATGCCAAACAGATGCTACCTCCATGGTACTAATGAGGAACAAAAAATCCATTTATTCTTTCAATGCTCATTTTCTGTGGAAGTTCTTAACTTTATTTTTAATTTTTTGGGACTGAGTTGGGTGGTGCCAAGTTTACTTGTTGATGTTTGCACTCAATGGTCATCTTCTTTTTACTCTCCAAGGCTGAAATATTTTTGGAACTTCTATTTGCCACATATTTTCTAGTGGGTGTGGAAGGAGAGGAATAATAATTTTTTTTTTTTAACTTCAAAATATATCCTACCTCTATTTGTACCAAAGCCTTGGCCTCCACCCTAGAGAATGTGTCCTCTTTGGATTTGGAGGAGGGTAAATTTGAGGTTGATCTCAAAATAAAAATTGGCTTTCAATAGATAAATAGGGTTGTTGGCCTTCTTGGTCCTAATCCTTGAGCCCTTGTGAGGTGGAAACCTCCTTCTTTGAGTTGGGTTAAACTAAACTTTGATGTAGCTTCAAAGGGTAATACTAGTAATGTTGGTGTTGGTGGGGTGCTTAGGGATGAAAAGGATGGGCTTTTATTGGTGTATGTAAAATTATTAACTATCTAGAATTGTCATTTTGCAAAGGCCAAAGCCCTTTATCAAGGTCTCCTTCTTGTGGAGAAGATGGGGTACCAAAAATTTTGCATTGAAGGAGACTCACTTAATATTATAAACTTGATCAAAGGTGGTTCAGTCCTCGATTGGAATATTGAGGCTATAATTATGGAATCTAGGTGATTTCTTCAGGCTAGAGAGGATAGGGAGATCAAGCATATCTTTAGATAAGGAAACTACCATGCTGACTTTATGGTAAACTTGGGTATAGGTCTCAGTGGCTTGTCTGCTTGGAGAGACAATTTTCTTGAAGGCCTTTTCAAATGGATTTAGAAATGCATGCTTCTTAATGCTTTGTAAGATTTTACTATTTATGAAGAAATTTTTTGTGCACAACCATGTGGGAGTGTTGGTTTGCAGGGAGGCTTACCAGCACTGTTATAATTTTATTTCTTGTATCAAGTAGTAACTATTTCACTTGGTGATGGATGTCCAGTTGTAGTGCTTTATAGTCATTCTTATCCCTGTATTTTTGGTCTTATGCCAAGTTTTGTAGGGATTCTCCTATTGTAAAAGGTTCAAGGACCCTTTCAAAACACCTTCTATATCAAATAAAAAATCTAACCATCTAATACAACAAGGTATGAATTTTTCCTTTTTCTATTGCTTAATTTGATATTTTGTGTAACTACATTTAGTCCATAATTTATTGTGCAAAAAATAGATTCCACCTTATCAACATGGATGGTGTTTTATATTGGGTATTTTGGTGTTCTCATATAAGAGTCATAGTTCTTCACAACCTCTTTAGTTAAAAGCACTAGAGCATTTAGCATATATAGTCTATTTTTCTCTAGCGCTTGTTGGATACAAGATTTAGGTAACATCAATATAGTGTTAAAAGTAGTTTGTAGTGCTCAAAATATTTTTTGAACTCCCCCACTATTTGAACATAAAATACTATGAATTTCAAATAATGAAAAAAATAGCTCCAAAAAATATTAAAATATCTTTTGATTGGTTTTTGGGGATGTGACACCCAACTACTAAGATGATGCATCACATGTGTGACGAATGAGTTAAAATAATAATTTCAATTAGATGATGTGCATAATAAATTGCATGTGTTGGACAAGAAAGACATGGTATACCATTCAACACCGTGATGCTCACAAGGTTTATTAAGAGAAGAATAGTTTTTGGACACATCATTCTTTGCAAAAAATGGATATGCAATAGGTAAAGTGTCATCATCATTAGATTCCTCATGCATGATATAATTTAGGAATATTAAAACATGTGATATAATTACAAATATGGAAAGCTAGAATAGTAAAAATTATTTTGGGATTCGTAATCATAACAAAAGGAATTACACTATAGATTTTGAATGCATCTCAATTTCATGACTCATGCATACAAGAAATAAGGACACTTGAATTAACCGCCTCCCCTTCATCTTCCTTTTGCCATTTTAGTTTTTACATGCTAATTTAAAAACTACTTTAAACAACTATATTTTATGGTTTACCCTCTCTGGTGCCATGGGATTGAAGAAAAATTTGGAGCTAGAGAATGTTGTTGAGTTGCTTCAACACTAGGAGGTTACAAAAAAATTGAGTGTTTTAGGTTTGTTGTCTTATTTTTAAGAAATTTGATGGGCATGATGTTCATTTAGCCAAAAAAATTATATTAAAATTGCATGAAAGAATTGTTGAGATTCAAGGATAATAGATTTAAGTTACACCTAAAATTCTTAGCCAGATTTCAAGAATTCCCAATGAGGGACCAAAAATTTTCAAAACTAGCAATCCATTGGAAAACAAATTTGCACAATTCTAGAGTGAAGATGATCCAGTGTTGGCATATGATATATTTGGTAAGGAATGTAAGGTTTTGCATCAAGTTAGTTTGGCTCAACCATGGGACTCTGTCACTCTATGCACGATGAAATTTATAACCTATAATGGATAGTTGGCAATCCTTTTGAAGCAACATTTGAGAATCCTTATGCATCTTAGACATGGACTGCACAGGCCAAATTTTGGATGGACTTACCTCTCTATTTGAATGTTGTCCTTCACAAAATGGATGAGATATTTTAAATTGGGAAAAGACCATTTATGCATCATGGTTTAATTAAATTGATTTTTGAAGTTGTTTTTCCAATACTACAGAGGGTGAAAAACAATGGTGATAATTTCTTACTTGAGTTGCAATGGTAAATTTACCCAGAAGAACAACTTCAAAATCTCCTACAATAGCCAACTATGGCTCTTAAGAATGAAAAAGGTATTCTAAGACTCCAACTCCCTAGGAATGCACAACAACAGAATAAGCAATATCTACTCAAGAGTTGTCTAAATCCAATAAATAAAGTCAACAACATAATCACAAGACTTTAAAGGAGAAACCCAAAAAACAAACCCAAATATAAATTTAAAAGTTGGTCACTCCAAAGGATTACCTATGGGGGTATTTGTTTTTCTAATATCACTATGTTGATTGCTACTCTAGTGCACTTTCAAACCCCTTGGTCAATGCTAGAGGACTCCAACGATGACTTGGGGTGTGCCTCTTGAGCATGTGCAATAGAAAAATAGAATTTGATACTTCAAAAGAATAATCTAGTATACACCATCAAAAATATATAGAATAGGTATTTTTTAATTTGTGGAAAACACCCCAATTGGGATGCCACTTTCGATTAAGTCCCAAGGAGGTAGGGGTATCTATTCTTCCAAAAACACCCAGGGATCACACCTGGGCTTACCCCCTTTGGCACACTTAACGAGCATGCCTAAGACAATAAAAAATAAATAAACAAACAAAAAAAATACAACAAAAAAAAAAAACAAAAACACAAAGACAACAAAAAACACACAAAAAAAACAAAAACACAAAGACAACAAAAAACACACAAAAAAAACAAAAACATAAAAACAACAAACAACAACAAAAATACACACACACCAAAAACTAAAAAGAAAGAAAAAACAAAAAACAACTTTGTCCTATCTAGACCAAAATACTTTTTAGGTAAAGATTCAATAAAGGAAATGTAAGAAAGATCTATCTGAGCTAAGGAACTAAAATACCCTGACCAAACCAAAGAGAAGCAAAAAGGAACTAGGTACCTCTATTACTAGATAACCTTTGTCCAATACCTAATTAGATAAAGTATCAACACTCCTATTCTATTCTCTGACCACATGATTGTATCAAAGTCCATCTGGATTAGTTGAATCTTCTCAACAATTTTTTTATTCTCCAATCAACCTTATGATTCTTAGAAGGAGTCTTTAATAGATTAATCATGACTTGAGAGTCATATTCAATCGATATATTTTTCCATCCAACCTTAGTACCTTCTTGTAGGCCTCTAAGGATACCATACCCATCAACAAGGTTATTGGAAAGGATACCCAAATTCTCAACAAAAGTGAAAACTAAGGAAACATTTGAAAGTCTACCAATTCCTCTCGTACTAGCTTTTCTAAGGTTCCCTCTAGAGGCTCCATCGGTACTGACTTTTCCAAAATTCTTAGGAGGAGGCTATCAATTCCTTCTTTTATCCATATTTTGATTACTCACATTCTCTTTAAGTTGTTTACCCTTAGAAGAGTTAATATTCAATATTTGCACCACTTGATCCCATCTTTGGTGGGACTTTTAGGGGTGATTAATGAGTTTTTGGGCTGATTCAAGCAATTTGACAATGGTATTTTGCTAGATATAATGAATATCCTTCCTTTCCAGGTTGAAAACCTGGTTGTTCTTTTCCTTCAAGATATTCCGTGGTAGAATGGTAGAACCCATCCAAACTAACTTCCTTATAAAATGATCAACACCCTCCTGCTTAGGCCAATCCCTACAAAGTTGTTCAAAAGTAAAAAATTGGACCATTGTAAGCTAAATAATATGATCATTCACCTCCATAGCTTAGATGCTAAGGTACACTCAATAAAAATATAGTTGAGAGTTTCCACATTCTCTCCACACATTTCACATCTAAATGGGCCATGAAAACCATATCTCATATTTAGCTCACTAGTTAGCACCCTACAATGTAATAAAATCCAAGTAAAGAACCTCACCTTAGGCTAGAGCTTTTGAGCCCAAAACTAAGTAAATATTTCAAATGATTGATTGTATTTATTATGGAATAAGGCAAAATAACCTTGAGCAACTGAATACTCACCCTTAGTAGTGTTGTTCCATCCAAAACAATATTTATCATAAGACCAAGAGAGAGATCTCATATGAAGGATGCTTTGGTTATATTTTCTTTACCTTTCTAGAATTTGAATAGGTCAGTCCTCAATAGGGATCCAATATCTACTAACCTCTAAATTACTACTATGGTATTGATAATAATTAGCTACCTTTATCCAGTTAGCTGGGTGAAGCTCCTCCATCGAAGGCCTCCAATCGAGAAATTGAGTTATCAAAGGTTGGTGCCCATCCCAAGAATCTATCCAAATATTTATGTATTGACCATTATGAATGATCCAAAATAACTTTTGTTTTATAAAATCCTCACCAATATTAAGAACCTCTAAAATAGGATAACCTTTGGTAGGTATTTGATAACGAACAAGGTATTTAGGACTTTTGTCCTCAACATATTTAGCACAAATATTTTTTGTCCAAAGAGCATTGGTGTTATGCAAAATCCTCCAATACAATTTAGTAGCTAAAACCTTATTGTTATTAATATCATACCTAAATCTTAACCTTCCTTCATTATTGGTAAGGCATAAAGTATCCCATTTCACCAAGGCCCTTTTTCTTTTCTCCTTAGTACCACTCTAGATGAACCAATGATTGATTTCATCCAATTATCAAAGAAATAATTTTGGGATATTTAACATGATAGAAACATAAATAGGTATAGCTTGAAGGACTGATTTTACCAAGGTACTTATGCCCCCAAAATAAATCCACCTATTGGTCCACTTTCCAATTTTCTTCTTAACTTTGTCCAACAACCAATTCGAGTATTTTTTTTCCATCTTTGAATATTGATAGGAATACCTAAATAAGTGATAAAAAATAAGGTCTTCTTATATCTTAATTTATCCAAGACCATGGATTCCTATCTGGGAGAGCAATAAAAGAAAATGACTTTAGATTTGTCTTCATTGATCAATTGCTCGGTAGCCTTAGAAAATAACTAACGATTTGCTTAATTTTAGAAGATTTATTAATTGTAGCTTTACCTAACAAAGTAGATTCATCAACAAATTGAATATGAGAGATAGGCCTATCTCCATAAGCAATGGTAACTCCCTCAAGGGTTATGTTATCTCTACTTTTGGTAATATTCTTGCCTAGGCATTCAACAAGAATGATGAATAAATAAGGGGAGAGGGGGTCACCTTACCTAATACCTCTGGAAGATGGGAATAAATATGAAGGCTTTCCATTGATAAGAACTAAGTAGGAAACTAAAGATATGCATCCCATAATCCAATCCATCCAATCTTGAGAGAAGCCAAATTGCCTCAAAACTTTGACAAGGAAGTGCCAATCCACTCTCTCATGACCTTTGGATAAGTCTAAACGAATGAACATAGAAGGAAATTTTTGCATCTCCATAGAATGGATGGCTTTCTGAGCAATAAATATTTTATCCACTATTTTATGTCCTTCCACATAACCCCCTTTTTCATGGAAAATAATCTATGCAAAAGAGGCTCCAACATTTCCACCATGATCTTAGTAATGATTTTGAGAAAAACATTACATAAAGTTATAGGTCTAAAAGCTGAGATATGTTTTTTCTCTTGAGCTCTTGGAACTTAAAGATCTATAAGTTTTATTGATAACCTTCAAAATTTCTTTGAATTTCCTGGATTCTTCCACCACCTCTAATAAATCAACATGAAGGATATCCCAAAACTCTTGGTAGAACTCAATGGGAAAACCTTCAGGACCTAGGGTTTTTATTTTTGTATTTTAAAAACCACCCATTGAAGCTCATTGATAGTAATTGAAGCAGTCAAAATAGAGTTCTCCTCATAAGTGATACTCTGGGATCACTTGGAGATTTTTTTTTTTAGAATCCGAGTCAAGAGTAGCAGCAAAAAGATTGAAAAAGTAATTGACAACAATAGATTTCATGTCATCCCAAGTGTAGATAATTTTTCCAGAATCTGATTTCAAGGAAGAAATAAAGTTGTGAGATCTTCAAGCTAGAAGAGATTTGTGGAAGAAATTTGTATTTTGATCTCCTTATTTGAGCCCTTAGATCCTAGATTTTTGCTTCCATAAAAGTTCTATTTTTTCCCATTCCTCTAACTGAGATGTGAGTCTGATTTCATTTGTACTTCTACCCTTTGTAAGGCCATCTAAATGGATTTTATTATTCAAATTTTCAAGTAGAGAAATCACTTCATATTTTTTTTTCAGACATCCCCAAACTCCTAATTCCAAATCTTGATTTTGAATTTAATGTATTGCAACCTTTTGGAAAAATAGAACATCTTAGTCTCATACCTTGGTTTACCTTCCTTCCACCATTGTTGCACTCAAGGTCTAAAGGAACTATCTCTAAGCCACATTAATTGAAATTTAAAAGGTAAGAGACTCACATTGGTTTTCCACATTTCCACCATGATTCGCCAATGATCCAAACTAGCATTGTTAAGAGTTTTCACCTTAGGAATGTGACCATGGATTAAGAAATTGTTTGAGAGCAAGAACCTAACCAATATCTCCATTATACAAGCTAAGTCTTACCTTCAATTAGACCAAGTCATAAGACCATTCTCTAGCTTGATGTCCACAAGATGGAGGTTTGCAATATATTCACTCATGAGATTAGTGCTCCTATCCAAATTTCTATTTCCCCCCATTTTCTCATCCAAAGAGAGCATGGTATTGAAATATCCTTTGATCAAGATCCAAGATTCAAGAAAATGAGAGATAATATAAGTTATATCCTTCCAATATCTTCTCTTTTCCTCCAAATTCATCAGATCATAAATAGTTATGTAGAGCATAATTTGGTTGGAATGTCTAATTTCAATAGCTATAACTAAAAGACCCCAACTTCCAACCATATGGTGAATAATTATCTCTTTTGGGTCCCAAATGCAAGCAATGCCACTAAAAGTCCCCTAGGAAATGAGGGAAGCAAATTTTTAAACTAGCCAAATTTTATTAGTAATTGATTCCATTTCCTCTATTGACATCTTTGTTCCCTAAAGGAAAACAAGATATGGATGGTTTGTTTGAATCATTCTTTTAATTTCATTTTGTTTTGAAAGACTCCCTTTGAGTCCTCCAATATTCCAAGTGATGATCTTCATTAATAGCAGGGCTAAAAAAATTGGTAAGGATATTAATCTTACCTTCCTCTACAAACATTTCATCTTCTTTTACCATATGATGTTGATTGGTCTTGCAAACTACCTTTTGGTTGGAATCCATCTTCAATTTTTTTCCTGTTTCTTGATTTACCCCAATTGAATTTGGGATGGCTTCTAACCTTGAATAATACATGTACAAAGCCAAAGTGTTACTGGAAGGTTTAACAGAGTCTATCTTGGGACTTGTATTATTTGAAGTCTTAACATTTAAAAGATTGCTTTCTTGTGTATAGTTTCTCCCTTTTTTTTTGAAAATATTTGTTTTTTTGGTTTGTCTCTGAGTTTTTCCTTGCATATTTTTATTGCATTTCTAAGATTTGTGTTTCCATTATTTCCTCTTCCTCACCTAGGACATCATTTGTGGAAAGAATTTCAAACATATTAGCTGATAACTTTGATTGATCCTTCATCACTATTTTTTTTAGTGTTCTTCTTCTTAGGCATTTGGAAACCTGGTAAGTTTGTATTCTCTTTCTTTTGATTTGGAATTTTATTTGGAAAAACAATAGCCAAATGAATATATTCAAGGTAAATTCTACAATGAAAATAAATGTTCTCATATTCCACTACTTGCTCCCAAGTGTCCTCCCCAAATTGTAATGAGATATTTCAAGTAGGGGTTTGTCAAAACCCATTAAAATATAAATATGAGCATAAATAATATGTTCAAATTTTTTAATACAATCAGTAAAATCATCATAAAAGTTCCCAAAGAATCTACATTTGAATAAAAATAACCAAATTCTACAATTCAATTGGGAGACCAAAGAGTCTAACCCACACGGAACCTATAGAAGGCATCTCTTCTTTGGCTTTAAATTTAGTATGCCAAGGCTTCATGAAAAGCATTGCCCTTCCAAAGAACCAAGGACCCCATTGAAATATTTTCTCTCTATCTTCATTATTAGAAAATAAAATAAGAAAAAAAATCATTTGGATAAATAGATATTTGTAACTCACCTTTTTGTTAGCATATACTTATTCCATCATTGTTCTAGGTATGCATTAAATTGAAGCAAAAGGATAGTGCACATAGGCGCTCTCTAGGTTGGTTTAATAACCACCAAGTTGGTTTCATAAACCAACTTATTGTAACCACATTGTAACCTTTATAATTCATATCAAACACAATGAATACTTGCTTCATGAAATTCTTCATGGTACCAGAGCTTGGATGATTGTAGGAAAGCATTGGGCAAGGTGGTTACATTCCTAAATACTCCAACTTATTTACCAGCCAAATCAAACCAAAGGATATTGATGGATGTAGGACACAGGATGCAGATAGGACTATTGATAGACGTAAAGACAACCACTGACAGACGTAGGATGCAAATAGAGGATATTGGGCAATGGTAGACTAAGACACGCAAGTGGAGGACACACAAGACACAGAAAGAGGAGACTGAGTAGTGGTTGCAAAGGCAAAAGGATGGGGTGGTTGCCCGAAGGCAACCGAAAGCTTCATATTGCCTTTATAATTTTTAAAGAACCCTAGAGTGGCAACATAGGCCATGTGGGATTATTTTTTTAAAAACTTCTTCTGCAACAAAATGATCAAGGTCCTAAGAAGAATGGCAAAGACAAACAAAAATACACAAAGAAATATAAATAACCTAAGGGCCATGTTTCTTATGCTGACTCCAACTCAGAATCAGATTCCCCTAGGTCTGATTCAGATTCTAACTCTGAAAGAGCACACAAGGTGCTGATGACCCATACTTTGTCTTCCCAAATAGATGTTGTATGGTATATTGATTCAAGAGCTAGCAAACACATGACTGGGGATAAATCATGGTTTGACACTTTTGAGTAGAAAGAAGGTAAGCCAATCACAATTGTTGATAATCAAGTCTACCAAGTGAAGGGTGAAGGGGATGTTTTTGTGTCCCTTCCCGATGGTAACTGTCAGATTGAGAAGGTTCTCTATGTTTTGGGATTAGCCAATAATCTGCTATCAATTACACAAATGTTGGATAGAAATATGGATGTCATGTTTTGAGTTGTGAAAGGTAATAAGATATGTTTTATATCCCATAGTGGTAAACATGTTGCAACCATATCCTACAAGCATGGCTTGTTCATTCTAGATGCTCTTTCAACTCCTCATGTTGCTCTAGCTACAACTACAAAGGAGGCCAACTCTCTCTGGCATAGAAGTTATGGGCACCTAAGTTCAAGATATTTGCTTGAATTACACAAATATGGGATGGTGAAAGTTCTTTCTCATCTCTCATCTATCTTACCAGTTTGCTTGGATTGCTTAGAAGGGAAGCAACATCGAGTACCTTTTGAGACTAGCTCATCTCAAGCTAAAAACCCTTTAGAGTTGGTACATACCGATATTTGTGGTCCTATACCAACCAAATATGGTGGAAAGAAGTATTTTCAATTGTTTTTTGATGATTACTCACAAAATATGTGGGTTTTCTTTCTTCATTTGAAATCAGAGGCATTTCTCCAATTTCAACATTTCAAGAAACTTGTTGAGAAGGAGTCAGGATTTTTCATAAAAACCCTCTACTTAGATCAAGGGGGGAATACACCTCTGAAGTCTTTTATATTTCCTTAAGAAACATGGGATTAAAAGACAACTAACTAAAACCTATACTCCTCAACAAAATGGAGTTGCAAAAAGGCAAAATCGTTCCATTATGGAAATGGTTAGATGTATGCTAAAGGGAGCACATATTGAGAATAAATATTGGGCAGAAGCAGTAAACACAACATCATACCTCCTAAATACAGCACCCACTAGAGCTCTACAAGGAAAAACACCACAAGGAGCTTGGAGTTGTAATAAACCCTCCATTTCTCATTTAAGGGTTTTTGGATGTAAAGCATTCATGCACATTCCAAAATAGAAAAGGAAGAAGTTGGATGAGAAAACCCTTCAGTGTATCTTTCTTGGCTATGATGAGCATTCAAAAGGATATCGATTTATTGATACTAAGACCAAGAAGATACACCTAAGTAGATATGTTGTATTTGATGAAGCTTTCACATCAAAAGACACATATACAACTATATACCTAGATGAAGAACCTAAGAAAGAGGTTCAACTTTCACATCAACAACAAAAAGTCCCAAAATGGTATACTAGCACTTTTAGAGATGCTAAGTTGAATTCACTTCTAGATATATCTCTAGATAGGCCATGTACTCGTAGTATGACTCAACAAATGAGAGCAGATGCATCTACTTTAGAGGTTGACAAACTTTGCCAACACTTTGATGATTTGTCAGTGGGTATCGAAAATTATAGAGAAGAATATAAGGATGAAGAAAAGGTTTATATGTCTGCATTGAATGTAAATGAACCTATAACGGTTCAATATGCACTTGATAAGCCATAGTGGAAAGGGTCCATGGATGTAGAAAATCAGTCTCTCATGAAAAATAATACTTGGAAGTTAGTCGATCTGCCAACAAGAAAGAAATCCATAGGCTGCAAATGGGTGTTCAAAGTGAAGTATAAGGCAGATGGATCTATTGATAAGCATAAATCCTGACTTATTGCAAAGGGTTGTGCTCATAAATAAGGCATAGACTATGAAGAAACATTTTCCCCTACTATAAATATGACTACCATTCGAGTACTTTGTGCCATGGGAGCTCATTTTGGGTGGAAATTGCATCAGATGGATGTTAAAAGTGCTTTCTTGAATGGTGAATTACAAGAAGAAGCATACATGACCCAACTAGAAGGATTCATGGTTGAGTGGCAAGAACATAAAGTGTGCAAGTTGATCAAATCCTTGTATAGGCTCAAAAAAACTCCTCGAGCTTGGTATATCAAGATAGACAGTCACCTTGTGCATCATGGATTCAAAAGAAGTCCTTTAGATGCAAATCTCTATATTAAGAACAATGGTTCTGATATAGTGATTCTGGTGCTTTATGTAGATGATTTGATCATAACAAGAAGCTCAGAAAAAATTATTGATTCGATGAAAAATGATTTGAAGCAATCATTTGAAATGACAGATCTAGGACTTCTACACTATTTTCTTGGTTTGGAAGTAACCCAAAAAATATATCATATCAGAGTAACAAAAAAGAAGTATGCCAAGACTTTAGTAGAAAAATATTGCATCACTAACTGTAAGTCAAAAGAAACTCCAATGGATCAAGGACTTAAGTTATCATGATATGATGAATCACCTTAGGTAAATGGTACTCCCTATCGCCAATTAATTGGGAGTCTCCAATATCTAACAAATACCAGGCCAGATATTAGTTTTGTTGTGGGCTATCTTTCAAGGTTCATGTAAGAACCTAAGGTGAGTCACTGGAAAGCATCAAAGAGAGTTCTTAATTATGTCCATGGTAGTACAAATTATGGCCTAGAATACTAAAAGAATAATAAGTTTTTCTTAATAGGATACACAGACTCAGATTATGCTGGATCCATTGATGATCGTAAGTTAACTTCTGGATATGTTTTTCATTTGAGATATGGACCTGTCTCATGGCATAGTAAGAAGTAGCATGTGGTTGCTTTATCTTCTACATAGGCATAATATCGTGCAACCAGTGAAGTAGTTTGCGAGATAATGTGGTTAAGTTGCATTCTTTCAAACATGGGCCTTCCAAATAATCTACCCCTTCATTTGTTTTGCGACAATCAAGGTGTTTTGAATCTTGTCAAAAATCTAATTTTTCATGAATATACCAAACACGTTGATACCATATGTCATTTCATTCAATATGAAGTTCCAAATCACCATATACAACTTCAATACATTCCCACTGATGCACAAGTTGCAAATATTTTTACCAAAGCACTTGGGCGTATCAAATTTGAAAAGTTTCAAGATATTATTGGAATTTTCCAATAATGTAATAAGGGGGTATGTTAGCATATACTTATTCCATAATTTTTGTATGTATTAAATTGAAGTAAAAGGATAGCGCACATAGGTGCTCTCTAGGTTGGTTTAATAACCACCAAGTTGGTTTCATAAACCAACTTATTGTAACCACATTGTAACCTTTATAATTCATATCAAACGTAATGAATACTTGCTTTGTGAAATTATTCACTTTTGTTTTCTAATTTTTTGCAGCTTAAACTTTGAAATAGATAGGCTCAAATGAAAACCCAAGAAATGGTAAATTAGTCCTTTTTTTCCATATCTTCTATTCTAGTCTGAATCTTGCCCATATCTAGCTTAATAATTGGAGTTCCATTAGTTGCCCTAAGACATCCTGAATATGTTCTCCTGGGATCGATCTTAGGCATTCTTAGAGGTTTATAGGAAGCTCTAAGATTAGTGTTAGCATTAGGCTAAGGTTGTCTATTAGCTTTTGATGCTATATATTTAATGAAATAACTACCACAAGGCATAAAAAGAGCATGCAATATTAAATATATGAAAATGGAAATATACTAAGCATGAGAATATGATGAGAAACTTTTAAAAATACTCATAAATCAGCCATTAATGAAAGCTCATGAAAATAGTACATTGCTTTGAAATGGAGTTCTCAAGCACTCCATATTGCATATATGCTCTACATTGTATCTACTACTATTCTACCTTGTGCACTCCAAAATCCTCTCTTTGCTATCACCTAAGAAGGCCTATATATAATGAGACATGACTCTTGGCCTTCCATATTCCTATGACTCTTCATCTTCCTATTCTTAAGGACTCATGTACATGTGGACAACATGCATATTTACATCATTGCACATTCTAATAATATTTGTGCATTTATTCCATTGCATAAAGTAAATACTTAAGTCCTAATCTAAGACAAACTCCTAATCTAAACATGTACCCATGATGGTACATTAGCATGTACCAAATAATGTAATATATTCCAACACCCCTCTGTATTACATTATTTGGGTATTGAAGACTTTAGTCTTCAATATGGTCTTCATCCTGGTTCTGGAACTTGAGCTCTTCTTTTTTGCTTTCTTCTTTGTACTCTTTGTCTATATCCTAATCAAGTAAATAATTAGTATCTTCATGAAATACTATTTTAGTTAAAAGAGCTTTAACTTCATGTTCATCTGTAGGTTCTTCCAGTTCTTGAATTTCTTGAATCTCTTGAACTAAGTGTCCTTTTTGTTTCCCTTCTCTATATTGTAGTTGAGGATGATTGTATTGATTTTGAGAAGTATATGGATGCTGAAATTGTTGCTGATGTGGATTATATTGATTCTGATATTGTCTTGGTTGGAATGGCCTACTCGATTGGCTTCCAAAATTTGTTTGATTTCCTTGATACTGATTTCTTGGATTGAATCTACAATAATTGGTACTATGTCCTTTCTTTCTGCATACTTGACAATATCTATTATTCCATTTTGATCTTCCTTTTGAGAATGAGGCAACATTTCCTTGTGTATTATCTTTTGAGACTAAGGTATTGTTAGTCATTTCATATTTTACTAAATTTTCCACCTCATATTCTTGTAGGATATTGACTAACTCATCAAATGATGTATCTTTACTTAGAATTTGTAGAGATGTGACTAGATGCTTGTAGCTTTCTAGAAGTGCTCTTAGGATTACTTGAACAAGAAACTTATCTTCAACAGTTTCTCCTAAGGTTAATAATTTTCCTTTTATATCTGCTACTTTCCTTAGGAATAATTCTATACTTTCACCACTATTAACTTTTAGAGAATGCAATTGAGTTTGAAGGTTCAAGATAGTGGCTTTATTCTTTCCTTCAAATATCTTGGCTAAGGTTTTCCAAGCTTCTGTAGAAGTTGTTGCTGAACTAATATATGGTTGTATTTCATCTGTAATTGCAAATGTTATTATCATTAGTGCTTTTGCTTCATTTTCTTCAAAATTTTGAATCTCACTATCCCCTGTAGTAGGTTTAGTTTTTTCTCCTTTAACAATATCCCAAAGCTTTTCAACTATCAATATTGCCCTCACTTTGTTTTTCCATGAAGTGTAATTAGGTCCTTTAAGAAGTTGGGATTCTATAAGTATGAATTTATTTGTTGCCATGATGATACTTGTAGACTACCTTATATCTCCCTAGTTTTGAATATACTATGGTCTTGATAAAGTGCTTAGCTTTCTTAGTTTTCCTTTGAGTTGAATCTATTTTGTCTCACTGATGTTTTGATGACAATTAATATAATGTTCAACTACTATTTTTCACCTTATATCTCCCTAAAGATATTTTGATGCACTTTTAATTTTGATGAGGTTCTCTATTTTTCAAGACCTTTAAGTTGGAATTCTTATGTCTCATTAATTTGAGTAAGAGACTAATATCAAAAATAATTTTCCAACTTTCAAGCAATTCTATGTTTTACTTCTTTCAATTTTCAATGATATAGTTTCTAAATTTCAATAGTTTTAAATTTGGTGTTGAACTCCTTATAACTCCCTAATTGAAAATTTAGAAAACTAATGTATTTGCAATTTTAATTTCAATTTCAATGTGGAAATCCTTATATCTCCAAGTTTAATAATTTACAAATATTTTAATGCAATATGAATTGAATATATTAATTTCAATGCTTCTCTCTTCAAATATCTTCTAAGGCATTCAATACTTTATCCAAGGTTATAATTTATCACCTTATTTCTCCTATTACTCAAATAACCTTAAGTATAAAAACTTAATTAATTTTATCCTTAAAAAATGCCTTATATCTCCTTTAAACTTTGCAAAGGTTATGAACTAAATAATTCTTACCTTCTTGTATATGGAAAGTGCCAAGCTTGAACTACATTAACTCTGCAAACTATGCATTCAAAAAGGACTTCTATCTTGTTGCAATCAATGTGTCTCCTTGCTCATTCAATGTGGTCTCTTGAGGTTTGACTCTCCTCTATGCTTTCCAACTTCTCCAAGGTGCTCGAATCTAATTTCCATGCACTCCCTTCACTATTCTTAGGCTATTTTTAGTCCATGCACTAAATAGGTTCCCTTAAGATGTTGTGCCTTCCTTTAATCATAACATATATGTTGAGTATCAAGTGCCAAGTGGCACTAAAGGTCTTTGCACTTCCTTTTAACATCTCCTATGGTGCTCTACCAAATTTTTCTTGCTTAATGCTTGCCAAGAGCATTATACTTCATGGGTATGAAGGTATTATGACTTCTTTAACATTACAAATGGAACGTAGCTCTCCTAAATAGAATATGTAACATCCTAAAATGGAATATGAAACTTCCTCCATATGGTAGATGACTCCTTAACACTTGGCCTTCCTTGTCATGCACCTTATGTGCCCTAATTTTGGTTCTTGTTTATCACTCATAACTCCTTTGTGCTTACCAACATTCACTAAGGTTCTTTCAACTGTTACTTCTCCAACACTTCTCCTTCTATGGTAGTTTCTATGTAACAAAGCTTGCTTTAGGTTTGGTGGTGCTTTCTTCAACTTCTTGGTGGTGTTATGGTGGTGCTAGTGGCACTTGTTTTCCAATGCTCGCTCTTAGATGTTGATTATTCGTATACCATGGTCTGTGATGCTAATGTTGGCAGTGAGACTATGATTCTTCTCCTCATGCTAGTGGTGCAACCTTGGTGGATCAACCTTGCTTCTCCTCATGCTAGTGGTGCAACCTTGGTGGCTCAACCTTACAATCTATGATGGTTTCCAATGCTTTACATTGGTCGAATAATGATTGTTACTCAATGCTCTATGTTGCCTTCCTTGGTGCAAGTGGCTATCTTCTTCAAAATGATGGCATTTCTTATGGTAGTTCTTTCTATACCTTTGTTAATCTTACCTTCACCAAAGGCTTTTCAATACTTGGCACACCTCTTGGTGTCTTTAGATACTAGAAATCTGTGTTGCCTTTATTTACTATTGAGTCTCCTTCTTTTGCTCAATAGACCTTTGAAAAATCTGCACTTTGATGAGTCTAAAGCATACTTTTGAAATTGATGCTTTCTTCCTTTATAAATCCTTTAAGAAATATCTAATTTGCTTTATGTTGTTTGAAATGTGTAGGTTTGATGATACCCAAGATGCCTCCTTTTTCACCTTGGAGACACTAATCTTTAGAGCTCTATTTTGCTAACTTTAATGGCTCTAATGCGGTGCTCTTGTAATCTTAAAATGAACTGATTTAAATGCTTATAATAACCTTTATAGCACCAATGTAACTAATTCTTCTTCAAACTTAGAAGATGTAAACTTGAGACCTTTCCTTTTGCTACTTAAATATGGTGTTAAAAATTTAAATAATACTTGAATAATAAAACTTTAATAACACCAAATTTTCAAACCTTATTTTGGCCTCCTTTGTAGCAAGCTTCCTTGGTGATTTGATTCACCTATTTGTTGTCCTAGTTTTGTAATTTTTGCAGCTTCAAATCCTTGTGCTTTTCTGCCCTAAAATTTGCAAATTTGCAGCTCTCTTTTCTACTTGAATGCTACCTTAGATTTTCAGCTTTTAAGCCTTTAGTTTGCTATCCAAAAATCTGACTTTTGTGGCTCCAATCCTCCTTCAACTTTGCTTTCTTGGACTCTAAAATTTGTAGCTATTAGTGCTGCCCAAATTGTTGCCCTCTTTTTGTCCTTAACTCTCTCAAATTTGGTAGGAAATTCCTCCAATTTGTAGCTTTCTTTTTTGTCAAGCCTTCCTTCAAGATGGCTGTTCAAGGGCTCTTCAAAATCTTCCCAAATATCCTCTAACTTGCAGCTCTATGTCACCTTGATTTTGTTGTCCTGTGACTCTTCAACTTCTATTATAAAAATAACAATCTTCTCTTCTGCAAATCAGCCTTCAAGCCTTCAATGGCAATCTTCAAATCTCTCAAATATGGTGGCCTCTTCTAGCTCCTTTCTCCTTCAACCTCCTTGTCAAATTCTAACTTCAAACTTGGCCTATTTGTTGGCCTTCTCTCTCAAGAATCTAAATGTCTTGAGATCTTTGAAAATCTCTTCCAAAATTTGGCAAACTTCTTGCCAAATCCTTCTTCCTTTTGGGCTTGTTATCATATGATGATAATTGTCTCAAATTCTTCTTTTTAGGTGTTTCTCCCTCTTGCAATATTCTCCAATGGGATTCTCTAGCCTTCTTCTTTCTTCTTTCAACTTTTTCTTGAGACCTCTTCTCTTGGGTCTTCAAATTTTATAGCTTCTCTAATCTTCAATAGGACTTTTCCTAGTCCTCTATCTTCAATATTCAATCTTCCAAATCTATAAGTTCTTTAATGGGACCTTTCTCTTGGGTCTCCTCCTTCTAGAGATACTTTATTCTTTCTTCAATATAAAGTCTTTAATATTCAAATTTCTATGAGGACCTCCTTGGTTCTCCTCAATATTCAATCTTCTATGGAGATCTCTTTCGTGAGTCTCCTCAATCTTCTATCTTCAATCTACAATGGGACCTTCTTCCTTGGACCTCCTCCTTGATATTTAGTCTTCAATGTGGCTCCTTTGGCCTCTTCCTCTCTTCTCAATCTTCTACTTGGAATCTTCAATATACAAATCCTGCAATGGGACCTTTTTATTTAGGCCTCCAAATTCTTCAATCTTCAACTTGTTGCTTCAAGTATTGGATCAATTCCAAATAAGATATTCTTCCTAGATATTGTAGGAAGCTTCTCAACTTTATTTGAATCTACTCTTCTCTGCAACAAAGTATTAGAAAATGATAATGGAAATTATTTAAATCTAAAGAAAATGAACTTCACTAGTTGATTTGTCAATCTAGTGGAATCAATGTTGAGTCCTAGTCTTCACAAGTTTTTCTACAACTCCGTGGAAATACTCTAGCCAAATAGCAATTTTAAAATTTCTAAAAATGAAATCTCCTATCTCCTCTCAATATTCTTGTGGATCTCCCTATCTCCTATTAATCTCCCTTGTGGCTCTGATACCACTGTTAGCTTTTGATGCTATATATTTAATAAAATAACTACCACAAGGCATAAAAAAGCATGCAATATTAAATATATGAAAATGGCAATATACTAAGCATGAGAATATGATGATAAACTTCTGAAAATACTCATAAATAAGCCATTAATGAAAGCTCACAAAAATAGTACATTGCTTTGAAATGGATTTCTCAAGCACTCCATATTGCATATATGATCTACATTGTATCTACTACTATTCTACCTTGTGCACTCCAAAATACTCTCTTTTCTATCATCTAAGAAGGCCTATATATAATGAGACATGACTCTTGGTCTTCCATATTCTTATGACTCTTCATATTCCTATTCTTAAGGACTCATGTACATGTGGACAACATACATATTTAGATCATTGCACATTCTAGTAATACTTGTGCATTTATTCCATTGCATAAAGTAAATACTTAAGTCCTAATCTAATACAAACTCCTAATATAAACATCTACCCATGATGGTACATTATTATGTACCAATTAATGTAATAGATTCCAACATTGTCCACCATAGAGGGCATCCATAAAATTCATTTTTGGGGTTGATTCTTGGAAATACTTTCCCTTGAAAAGGGTTTCTACATTGGATTTTTTTTGGGGGTGCTCCTTAGCACTAGATTTGCATGAGATCTAAACCATTTTTTGATCACTACTTGAAACTTGTTTTGAGATCTCTTTAATCCATGCCTTGGATGTCGAGGAAAGGTACAATCTTCAATTTTTTTGTAGCCAATTGTAAGTTATTGTCAATCAAGTTTGCAGCATGAAGATCTATTGAAAGATAGATTTCCAACCCATCTTGGGTCTCCTACAACATATTCCACTAAAATATTGAGCAAAAACCACAAAAATATTGGCCACTAGGGCCTAAAGGCCCTAAAAAACAACCTTTGGAGTTGCTTGTCCTCAACAAAGATGAAACCCTCACATAGTCGCTCGCTTCTTCAAAAAAATCATTTAAAAAATATTTTTTACCAAATAGATAGAATAGGTCACTCTAAATAAATGGATTAAAAATAGAGTCGAAGGAAGTGTTACACAATGCTCAAGAGGCACACCCCAAATCATCATTGGAGTCCTCTAGCATTGGCTAAGGGATTCAAAAGTGCACTAGAGCAATAGTAGAACAATGAATACCCCCATAGGTAATCCTGAGTAGCCATGAAGAAATCCATAGAAACAATAGTGAAATAATTCCACATAATGCCAAGACACTATTGCATATTTGAGGATATAATTAATCCAAAGCATGTGGATCCTTGGAACTCTAAATTAATTGATAAATGGATGACTAGATGTCATGATTTAGAAGAGAAAGTCCAAAAATTAACCTAAGAGTGCTCTGGTTTGCAATAAAAAATCAAAATTATAGAAGATTTGCTTCCATGTAGACAACCAACATACATAATAGTCTATTTCTGAGAGAACATTTTCTCTAGTGGTAGATGATAATATGCATAGGCAAGCCCCATGAATTGTCCTCTCTCATAAATTTTCTCTCTACATATATGGAAGGCTCAAGTGAAGAACAAAATCTACTATTTGAATTTCATCTCCACAATTATGCACTATCAAAGATAATAGGATATAATCCCAAATTTTAAATTGGGGATGTTCATTTGAGGGCTTTTTCTTCCATGATTAGAAATAAAAAACATAGGGGGATACAATGAAAGAATATAGAATATAGAGCATATAGTAGATTAGTCCACAAATATGATTTTTTTGAAGCCCATATCTTTCATTTGTGAGCATTATCAAATAATGAATCAACCAGAGATACAACATTATCAATGTTAGATGAATAGTTGTCTTCAAGAATTTTGATATGTTTGTGCAAAATATTTTAATAATGCCATGATGAATTTTAGAAATAGATGGGCAAAATTAACAAGAGAATTACAAAAAATAGAACCCATCTCTCCTTTGAATCTATAATGGTCCTATCAGAGGGCTATAATAGTTATTAATATCATTATGGCTCTTGGACATGAATGGATAGGAGTAAGGTTTTACCCACCTATCATTATAGCCTCAATTCCTTAGATACATGACACTAGACCAATGAATGGAGATGATTATCAAGATTGGTTTATTGAATTTAAAAATACTCAAGGATATGAACTTAAGATAGCCAAAATCTAGAAAGATAATGCTCAAGAGTATGACCTTAGTACACAAACACAAGAAACAAATGCATAAGGACATACATTTAGATAGGCTAGGGGAGTGATGAGGCCCAAAAATACCTCATTTTGTATAGTTTTTTTATCTCTTTAAATGCTAAATTGTTATGAATTAAAATGTAGTGTGTAGAATATTATAATTAAGCTTAGTAAAATAGCATAATTTATTACTAGGCTAATTAGATAGGTGTTGTATAATTTTGAAGATAGAATTATAAATATTAAATGTCAATAACAAGTGTTTTGACAAGAAAATAAGCCTAATGACAATCTATAGGTATTTTTAAAGTAGTTGTATAATTTTGTAGTCTAGTGATAAAGCATTATAGTTGAGCACAAAATGATGCATGTAGTCACTCTAAAGGATGCACATAGTTACTACAAAGGATGTATGCAGTTACTCCAAAGGAGACACATAGTCATACGTTAGCTACTCTAAAAGGTGTGCACATCTACTCTGAAAGGTGTGCATAGCTACTTTGAAGGGCATGCACAACTATTTTAGAGGATGAATTATCATGTAGGATATGTGCATCACTACCCCAAATAATATGTTCAACCATATCAAGAGAAAGTAATCAATGATGAATAGTGGAGGAAAAAATATAGTTAGCATCAAACTAGGATAACAATCTTTCTAGTCAAACTAAATAGGTTGCAATGAATAAGATTAATATATGAACTAATTCAAAATATCCTATGGAATCCAAATCTAAATATTAAGAATGAAAAATGTATTCTAAGACTCTAGATCTTGAGGAATGCACAATGATGGAATAAGAAAACTTGGCTCCAGATATGGAATAAGCAAGTTATTTTGTGAGATTGTTTCAATTCTGTAATTACTTTCTACATAGAATTATTATGTTATTTGATGAATTTCTATTTATTTTTAGTAATTGTGTGAGTGAGATTTATTTTAATAGTAGATTCCTAACAAGTGGTTTCATAGCACTTTCCAGGGCCGAGTTCTACTATGACTACAATAGCTCTTGCCTATCCACTCCAAATGTTAGTTATAATTTTCTTATATTTTCTATTTTTATTTGTCCTTTATATAAAAAAAATGAAAAACCAACAAAAAAATTATAGTATTTTTTTATTGTAGTTGTGTAGGTTAGAAACCTTGTGTCCAAGGTTTTAAAATATTGTAGAGGAGCTATAATTATTGGCTAAGATAGATAACCCATAAAGCATCTAATGAAGTGAGGGGTTATTAGACTCCAATATATAAGACTTAGACAACACCTACACACAAAATTGAGCTCCCACATATCTTCAAGTATTTAGGGAGACCATCTAGAGTTAAACAAACTTTTATCCATTAGAAATATTTTTGGCCTTGTATTATCTATAGTACATAGGACACACCATCTTGAAATATTACCTTCTCATATTTATAGATAGGTAGATAGTGTGCTCAAGGGTATGTGTGTAAACCTCCTTGGATAGTGGCCTAAATTATTAGTTCAAACACTATTGTTCATCACTATGGTATAACATAGGGCCTATGGGTATTACATACTCCCTTGCCTAGCGTACCCTGGTTCTATAAAAAAACTTCAACCTACAAAAACAAAAGCCTTCTTGTTCTACTAAACCTAAAAAAATTCCCACAAAAGTGAGCATACGGAGGAGACTTCCCTATCACAAAAAAGAAACTAGATGCACAAAACATTTAAGGCAGAGTCTGCAAGTGTCTATGATAGTTAGAAAATATTTCAGTAATATTCAGGACGATGATAGTAACAACCAAGTCAGTGGCAAAATTAGTTGGGTCAACAGTGGTAGTAACATTCAAGTCAATGGCCATAATAGTCATCTGTAATAGTTAGTAATTACAAGGTGGTCAATGATAGAAATAGAATAGATAGTGTTAGTAACCACTTAGTACAAAGAATCCTAGAGTTAGTAACTGAACAATAAAAATAGTTGAAGTATAGGTGATAGGACAGTGTTAGGCATGGTCAAAAGTTAGAACTGATAGAGAAGAGTTGGTTGGCACATTACCCAAATTTGAACCCAACCTCTAGAGAAAAACCAAACTCACCAGTAGACTCATCAAAACAATGATAAAAAGAAAAAATCTAGGGTGTCCAAAATTAGTGTCAAGATATATAGCTCATTGTGACCATATTTTCCTGTTGATCATTTTGATATATAACACCCAAGAAATATTTTGGACTCCTTACTAAAAATGGTAACTTCTGTTGTCACACTTTTATTTTTAGTAATTCAATGAAAGAGGTCAAAGACTTCCCAAAATGGTTGTTGGCACTCGTGGACATAAAAAAGAGATAGATCAAGTTATTGTAATGTTTGAATATATAAAAAGCACCCTTGATAGCCTTATTAAGGGAAATACCATCATAAGGAAAGAAATTAAATCCTTTAAAGGTGAATACATTCACTCCAAAGAGCGCTTGGAAGAACAAATTGTCAACATTGAGTCCAAATTGCAAGGTGGTCCAAAAAATTTTGAGGACCATACTAAACACTCAAGTCGAGGAATAGAAAAGGAAATGGAATATTCTCACCCTCTCTTTGACTATGACCCCACTTTTAAGATGCCTAAATTGGACTTTCCTAATTTCAATGGGAAGTACATAGATGGGTGGTTATGTCATGTTGATCAATTTTTAAACTCCATAATGTCCCTCAATATTATTGAGTCTAGATGGATTCCTTCAATAAAACATCTGAAGCCTTACATGAAGAACATGTGCTTATACTGAGAGGGGGGTGAACAGTATAAGATAAAACTTTTTGCTTTTCAATCCATATGATAACATCAACAGTATTAAAGCAGTAAACATCACACAAAGCATCACACACATGAGAGACATGATTTAACGTGGTTCACCCAATGTGGGCTACTCCATGGAGAAAATATTCCTTATAAAATTTTCTCAAATAAATTCTCTTGGGAATCCTTTCCCTATTACAATGTTTATGGACCTCTATCCAAAGGAGACACCAATCCCCTAATCTCAATCTCAAATATGTACTAAACACAGTCCTTCGATCTAGCACAAATTTGCTCAATCTCTATCTCTGATCTGCACTAAACACAGTCCTTCGATCTAGCACAAATCTGCTCAATATCTATCTCTGATCTGCACTAAACATAGTCCCTTCGGTCTAGCACAAATTTTCTCAATCTCTATCCTCAAATCTATCCTCAAGCCTTAACACAAAGCTTGTTAACTCTTCTAGATCTACCCCAAACCTTAACCCAAGGTTTGAACAAATCAATCAATCAACTCTGCTCACAAGTCTTCCCAAAGACTTACCTCTAATATATCCACAAGTCCTCTCTAGAACTTGTCCAATATTCTCAACAAGTCTTTACCAAGACTTACCTAAAATCTGTATTGTAAGCTTTCACAAAAGCTTACTTCACTCAATCAATCACTCAATGAAAACTTAGTCAACAATGCTTATCAAACAATCTCACATAACAATGATACTCATGATATTTCACAAACCCTAGTTCAAGCATATGAAATCTTTACTTCAATATTTCCAACAATGCTTATCAAACAAGGTTTTTATCATCAACTTTCACTTAGAAAAACCTTTAACAATCAAACTCAACAATGCTTATCAAACAACCCTTTTCACTCCAACTTAGCATTCACAACATCCAACAATCACTCACAAGGAAGATGTGCCCATACCTTTTTGTTTGATGAAGAATTGCCCTTAAAAACTTGTCTCAATCACAATTACTCTCTTTGCCAATTTTAAGGGTTAGGTAGCAAAAACCTTCTCAAAATTTTAATCAATAATTTCCTCACAAATTATTTTCACCATACAAAACATGAGAACTCAATTAACCTTATTACTCCTTTCAAATATTAAATAAAATAAAACTTTATTTTGAAATAACATTCAAAACCATCTAAAGCCTTATCACTCCATTCAACACTCTAATCACCAAAAATCACAATATAAAAATCAACTTTCACAAACCTTATATCTCCCTAAAATATTATGCCAAACAACCTTAGGACAAAAATTAAATTTGAAAAATTTAAATACCTTTTGCCCTTGGTGGGAATCGAACCCACGTTGCGCTTCCACCAGCACCCTAGCCATGGCTCCAACCACCGTGTGAGCTAGGCGCTCACCTTGGAAGCAAAGAGCACCACGTGCTCTATATCCTTCCCTCTTGGCACCTAAACCAAAAAGAGTGCATTGCTTCCTTTGGTGCCCAAACAAAAACCTCTCACCAAAACTACCACCGAGATTCGATCATGGGTCCTCCCACTTGCCAAAGCCCTAAGTCACAACCGCTTGCCACCAGGCCAACCCATCGGATGGATATGAGGCTTAGAGCCTCACCAACCTTATTCCTTTCATTGGTGCACACAAGACAAAAAAACTTTTGTCTTCTTCCTCGCATGAAAATCGCATAAATCACAGGCTTAGAGTAATTCGAACGAAGGTAAGTTCTTTGCCACCAAGGCATATGGTATTTATACCATTATGCCACCACAATATTAGACGTCGATGGAGGGATTTATTCATGATGTCGACGCATTTATTTTTGCCTTGCAACCCTAACTTTAGGGTTAATTAAATTATATTATAATTTAATTAATAATAAAATTATTATAATTAACTTATAATTAATTTAATAACCATAGGGTTAATTAAATTAAATTACAAATTAATTTATAATGAAATTAATTATAATTAATTTAATTACTTTAGGTCTTTCCATTAGACCTTTAATATTATAATAAAATATTATAATATTATTTTTCTTGGGCCTTCTAACTTCTCCTGTAGACCTTATCTGATCACCTTCTTATTTTTTAAACTGACTCTTGAAATCCTTCCTCTTGCACTGCTCACTGAAACTGACTTTTGACATCAATGACAACAAATCTTGCTCATATTTCCAACAATCTCCCCCTTTGTCATTGATGGCAACCCATTTTCCTTTTACCATTCCTTTTACCTTTTCTGTTCTGCTCCCCCTGAGAAATTGCTCCCCTTGATTGAATGCTCTCCCCCTAACTCAAATCTCTCCCCCTTTTTCATCAATGGCAAAGGGTCACCTTTGGGGCTTGGGGCTAAGAATGAGACTCTTAGCTTAGCCCCTCCCCCACCTCCTCTTGAGGTGGTTAATTTTGGGGTGGGAGTATAACTACTCCCAAATTTTCTCATAGATACTCAAAAGTCTCTTTCGGAAGTGGCTTAGTGAAAATATCTGCAATCTGCTCCTTTGTAGTAACATATTCCAACCTGACCTGTTTATCTGTCACCTGCTCTCTCAAAAAATGATACTTAATCGGAATGTGCTTTGTCCTTGAGTGCATCACTAGATTCTTTGAGATATTTATAGCACTTGTATTATCACATAGTATGGGAATAGGATGATCATATTTTATCTTAAAATCCTCTAGAGTTCGCTTCATCCATAATACCTATGTACAACTGGAAACCACTGCAATATACTCTGCCTCTACTGTAGATAAGGAAACTGATGCCTGTTTCTTGCTTAACCAAGAGACCAAACAGTCTCCAAGAAAGAATGCTCCTCCACTTGTACTTTTTTTATCATCAATACTGCCAGCCCAATCTACATCTGTATAAGCTGTGAGAGTGAAACTATCACTTTTGGGATACCAGAGCCCAAAATCCATAGTCCCTTTTAAATACCTGAGAATCCTTTTTACTATTGCTACATGTGTTTCCTTGGGTGCTGCCTAAAACCTTGCCACTAATCCCACTGCCTGCATGATATCTGGTCTAGTAGTTGTGACGTACAATAAACTACCAATCATAGATCTGTATAATTTTTTATTTACCTCTGGAGATTCATCATCTTTACTTAACTTACATCCTGTAACCATGGGAGTGCTTACTGGTTTGCACTCTTCTAACTTAAATTTCTTCAGCATCTCTTTTATATACTTGGTTTGTGAAAGGAACACCCCTTTCTTTGATTGTGAAATATGGAGTCCAAGAAAGAAGGACAACTCACCAAGCATAGACATCTCAAATTCATTCTGCATGCTCTTTGCAAATTTTTGACACATCTTATCATTGTTTCCACCAAAAATGATATCATCAACATAAACAACCATAATTAGTAAGTCATTCCCATCATTTTTGATGTATAAGTTACTGTCCACTATTCCTTTCCTGAAACCCTATTCCTGTAGGTACTTATCCAATCTTGAATACCAAGCTCTAGGAGCTTGCTTTAATCCATAAAGTGCCTTTTTCAATCTGCATACATAGTCTGATTTATCAGTCAAGTTGAAACCTTCTGGCTGCTCAATGTAGACCTCTTCTTCTAAAACACCATTTAGAAAGGCTGATTTAACATCCATATGATATACTTTGAAGTTTTTGAAACTTGAAAAGGCTAAGAACATTTTGATAGCTTCAAGTCATGCAACTGGAGCAAATGTCTCATCAAAGTCAATTCCCTCTACCTATGCATAACCTTTGCACACTAATATTACTTTATTTCTGACCACCTGACCATCTTCATTTAACTTGTTTCTAAATACCCACTTAGTACCAATCACATTTTTATCTTTTGGTCATGGAACAAGTTCCCAAGTCTTGCTTTTTTCTATCTGATCTAATTCCTCATCCATTGCCTTAATCCAGAACTTGTCTTCACTTGCCTCATTGAAGTCTTTTGGCTCAATCTTAGATAATAAAGAAAAATTTGCTTGTTGAGATGGTGTTATTATCCTTCTCCTTGTCTATCTCTCATCTGGATTCCCAATGATTAGTTCTTTTGGATGATGTTTTTGTACATACCTTGATGGAGTCTTAGGAAGAAGTCTTTGTGTTTCTTCCTCTTCTTCATCTGATTCCTCACGAAACTCTTCTTGACAACTTCCATCTTCCTGATACACAATTTGTTGAACCGGTTCTCTTGAATCTATCTTTTCATCAACTGTTACATTTATACTTTCTACAATAGTACGTGTCCTTTTGTTGTAGCATCTGTAGGCTTTACTCTTAGTAGAATAACCAAGAAAAATACCCTCATCACATCTTGGGTCAAACTTGCCCAAGTTTTGCTCTTCCCGTCTTATGTAACACTTGCTTCCAAAAACCTTGAAGTGCTTTACAGTGGTCGGTCTTCCTTTCCAAAGCTCATATGGAGTCTTGTGATGGTTTACCCTTATTTGTGCCCTAGTGATTATATATACTGTTGTGTTGACTACTTCCCTCCAAAATCCATCTGAAATCTTGGACTCATTTAACATAGCTCTAGCCATATTTTCAACAGTCCTATTTTTCCTTTCAACTACTCCATTTTGTTGAGGAGTTCTTGCAGTTGAGTATTCTCTCTTGATTCCATGTTGTTCACAGAATTCTACAAATTCATTTGAGGTAAACTCTCCTCCTCTATCAGATCTCAAACACTTAATCCTTTTGTCGGTTTCATTTTTGACCCATTCTTTAAATACCTTGAATTTATCAAAAGCTTCTGACTTATCTTTTAGGAAAGCTACCCAAGTCATTCTGGAGTAATCATCTATGAACAATATGAAGTAACTTTCACCTTGAATACTTTGAGTTCTGGTAGGACCACATAGATCAGTATGTATTAGTTTTAATGGTTCTGATGACATATATCCCTTTGATTTGAAACTTGTTCTAGTTTGCTTTCCATGTTGACAAGGTGCACAAATTGTGTTTTGTGGCCTTTTTAGCTTGGGTAAATCTCTGACAGCCTATTTATTGCTTATGTTGACTATGTTGTCAAAATTCAAATGACCCATTCTTCTATGCCACAACCAACTCTCATCTTCTTGTGATAGAAAACACTTTTCCCCTTTAATCTCACTAAGCATATAGAGGTTGTTTGGAGTTCTACTTGCATTTGCAATGACTTTTCCAGTTTTTGACTTTCTTATCTCACATCTATCTGGGTGAAATGTAACCATATGACCTTGATCACAAAGTTGGCTTACACTTAGCAGATTGTGTCTTAACCCTTTGACATATAGTACATTTTTTGTTCTTGTTTTCCCATTATCTAAACTCAAAGTTCCTCTTCCACCAATTTTTGTTGATCCATTATCACCAAAACTTACTGATCCTCTATTAGTTTCTTTGAGTACAAGAAATTTGTCTTTGTCTCCTGTCATATGTCTAGAACAACCACTATCAAGATACCATTGTTCTTATTTATCCTGAGCATGAAGAGTTGTTTGAACTAACATTGATCTAGCCTTTTCATTTCCCTTTTTCTCTTTCCTAGTTGTTGAGGTTGTACTCTTTTTACTAGACTCAAGAAGTACCATTTTGCACCATCTAGCCTTGTGCCCAAAATTATTGCATTTGTAACATATGATATCATTATTCATAAGAGGTGCAAAAGAGTTGAAATTTCTATTTACATCATTTTTCACATAACCAATGCAGTGTACAACTCTATGACCATATTTGTTACAAGAAAAGCAATAGCCATGGAAGAAATTATGTAACCTATTTGGATGCCTTTGAGAGTGTGGTCGAGTGCTTCTCCTTTTGTGATTAACTCTCATCCATGGTTCTTCTTTGCTTTCTTCTTTCCTGATGTCTTTTCCTTTTGGGGTATGGGTGACAAGCTCATTTCTGTTTGATGTCTCTACTTCTTGAAAGTTGGATTCCTCTTTCTATTTCCCTGACTTTATATATTTTAGTGGCTTGGTCTTTTCCACTTCATGTCTTAGTGATACAATTTCTGCTTCCAATATTTCACATTTTGTTTCTCTTGCTCTTAATAGATCTATCATATCCTGTTCGATTTTATTTCCCGCTTCTACCTTTATCTTGAGTTTTGTGAGATTTTGTAGAAGTTCTATCCTTGCTTCTTCATCCTCTTGAATTTATTCCTTCAAGCTTGAGTTCTTCTCTCTAATCCTTTCCAAATTCTTGAGAGCAATGAAGAATTCCTCTTTTATATCAAACATGGTTTCTTCTTCATTTTCTGAAGTCATGTGTGTTTCTGATGGATCCTCCTCCAAGATGTTAGTCTTTTCATGAAGAGACCCACTCTGATACCAATTGAAGAACATGTGCTTATACTGAGAGGGGGTGAACAATATAAGATAAAACTTTTTTCTTTTCAATCCATATGATAACATCAATAGTAATAAAGCAGTAAACATCACACAAAGCATCACACACATGAGAGACATGATTTAACATGGTTCACCCAATGTGGGCTACTCCATGAAGAAAATATTCCTTATAAAATTTTCTCAAATAAATTCTCTTGGGAATCCTTTCCCTATTACAATATTTATGGACCTCTATCCAAAGGAGACACCAATCCCCTAATCTCTATTCTCAAATCTATACTAAACATAGTCCTTCGATCTAGCACAAATTTTCTCAATATCTATCTCTATCTACACTAAACACAATCCTTCGGTCTAGCACAAATATACTCAATATCTATCTCTTATCTACACTAAACACTCCTTCTCTAGCAAATCTACTCAATATATTCCCTTCTAAATATATCCTCAAGCTTAACACAAGCTTGACTCAATCACAAATCAAATCTACTAGATCTACCCCAAACCTTAACCCAAGGTTTGAACAAATCAATCAATCAACTCTACTAACAATTCTTCCCCGAGACTTACCTCTAATCTATCCACAAGTCCTCTCTAGAACTTGTCCAATCTGCTCAACAAGTCTTTACCAAGACTTACCTTTATTGTAAGCTCTTACAAAAGCTTACTTCACTCAATCAATCACTTAATGAAAACTTAGTCAACAATGCTTATCAAACAATCTCACATAACAATGATACTCATGATATTTCACAAACCCTAGTTCAAGCATATGAAAGCTTTACTTCAATATTTCCAACAATGCTTATCAAACAAGGTTTTTGTCATCAAATTTCACTCAGAAAAACCTTTAACAATCAAACTCAACAATGCTTATCAAACAACCCTTTTCACTCCAACTTAGCATTCACAACATCCAACAATCACTCACAAGGAATATGTGCCCATACCTTTTTTTTGATGAAGAATTTCCCTTAAAAACCTGTCTCAATCACAATTACTCTCTTTGCCAATTTTAAGGGTTAGGTAGCAAAAACCTTCTCAAAATTTTAATCAATAATTTCCTCACAAATTATTTTCACCATACAAAACATGAGAACTCAATTAACCTTATTACTCCTTTCAAATATTAAACAAAATAAAACTTTATTTTGAAATAACATTCAAAACCATCTAAAGCCTTATCACTCCATTCAACACTCTAATCACCAAAAATCACAATATAAAAATCAACTTTCACAAACCTTATATCTCCCTAAAATCATAAACAATGATGCAGGTTATAATCTTGGCATGGTTAGCCGAATCCAAAAATTTTAGCTCAAAGGAGGACATCTAAATTTCCACAAACTAAATCCTATTTTCCTTTTAAGTTCACCACTCATAATGAGAATAAAACTATTTTCCCCAAATGCTTGAATACAAAAGAAATAGATGTGCATCACGCTCAAGGTTTGTGCACCCAAAAGAAGTTGTTCCTCATAGATTTCAATGATCCAACTACTAGTGATCAAAGTGATGATGACACGGAATCAATAGAGGAACCACACCAAAATGAGAAAGAAATACTTGAAGAACCACTAGCAAAAACTTCTATCCATATTTTTGCTGGGATAACTACTCTACAAACCATGAAAGTTGTGGATTTTTCAATTCCAACGTCTTACAATATTGATCGATTCAGGCAGTACACATAACTTTATTGATCCCCATATTGCCTAGTAGGCTAATTGTTACATGCACAAATGTAATTCCATTGAGGTTATGGTGGCAAATGGATGGATTTTACCTTGCAAAGTTAAATATCACAATGTGAAAATGCAAATAGGGAATTTTGAGCTCAAACAAGATATATTTGCTCTTTAATTAGGGGGATGTGATATTGTATTGGGAACTCAATGGTTAGGTACATCAGTAACCATCTCATGGAACTTTTCCAAGCTTTGGATGCAATTTTCATAGGATGGATAGTCTTATACTATTTGAGGTTCAAAACTAGGGCCTCCTCATATTATCATCTCAAACTGTATGGAAAAGTTGCTAAAAATATATTCTTGAGAGGTGATAGCTTAGATATTTGTAATCCAACCTCCCACTTTTGAGGAGGACCCAATTCTTGAATATTTAAAACTAGTTTTGACAAAGCACAATGTATTTTTTACCAAACCATCAAACCTACCACCATGCCGCTTTCATAACCATGTTATTCCATTGGTACCTGGTAGTGTACCACCTAAAATTAGATCATATCAATATCCTCATGCCCTTAAGTCTGAGATATATAATTTAGTACATGAATTGTTAAAAGTGAGTCATTCAACCAAGTAATAGTCCTTGCTCTTCTCCAATCATATTGGTGTGAAAGAAAGATGGGTCATGGTGATTATGTATTAATTTTTGTGAGCTCAATAAACTCACCATAAAGGATAAGCTTCTTATACCTATGGTGGATAAATTACTCAACAAGCTACATGAGACTATGTTTTTCTCCAAATTAGATCTTCACTCTGAGTACCATCAAATCAAGCTCAAGGATGAAGATATTTCCAAAATCGCTTTTCGTACTCATGAGGGTCACTATGATTTTTTGGTGATGCCATTTGGCTTGACCAATGCCTCTTCCATATTTCAAAGTTGCATGAACAACATTTTTTATTCATTCCTTTGGAAATTCATCATAGTTTTGTTTGATAACATTTTGGTTTATAGTTGCTCATGGGAAGAGCACCTTGTCCATGTGAATTAGACTATACAACTTTTGGTACAACACCAGCTTTATGCTAAGTGGTCCAAGTGTTATTTTGGGTTGATGAAAGTGGAGTATTTAGGATGCATTATCACCAAATATGGAGTTCAATTTGATCCTCAAAAGATTCAATCGGTTCAAGAGTGGTTGAAACTTCACACTCTAAAATATCTTCATGGATTTTGGGGGCTTTTAGGCTATTACTGCAAATTTATCTGTAATTATGGTGAAATTGTTGCTCTCTTAACCTCCATGTTAAAATGATTCTTTTAATTATACTGGGCCTATTTAACAAGCTTTCCTTGAGTTCAAGCACACTATGACAACCACACCAGTCTTAGCCATGCCTAATTTTTCCAAGATTTTTATTATTGAAAGTGATGCTTTCATCCATGGTATTGGCATAGTTTTGATGCAATAAGGGTAACCCTTGGCTTTCACTAGTAAAGCACTCTCCAATCACAATCTAGAAAAATCCACTTATGCTAAGGAAATATTTGCAATTTTTCATGCGGTAAACCATTGATGACCTTATCTCATTAGGTGTCATTTCTCCATTAAAATTGATCATCGAAGTCTTAAATATTTCTTTGAGCAACTGTTTGCCACCCAAAAACAATAAAAATGGATCTCTAAGCTCATGGGCTATGATTATGATATTACTTATAAAAATGGTAAGAATAACATTATGGTGTATGCCCTCTCTTTTCAATTTGAGGCTCATAGTATACTATGTGCTATTTCTTCCTCCATTCCCTACTGGATAAATTCTTTGCATGAGAAGGTACTTTAAGTATTCTGGTTTGTAAAATTTGGTTGCCTCCTTATAAACTAAGCCTATCTCATGTCCTAGATATACTTGGGATGGACAATATTTACACTACCACCAACACCTCATTGTTCCTTGCATGTCTTCACTCTGGGAGCTTCTCATGAAGGAAATACATACCTCACCCTCTATAGGCCATTTTGGGTTTCTCAAAACATACAAAAGGATTAAGTGTACTTTTTTGGAAGGGTATGAAGAAGGACATTCATCAATTTATGGCCACATGTAACACCTATCAACGGATGATAGATACAATGTTACATTCTCCAAGCACTCTTCAACCCTTACCCATTCCTGACCAGGTTTGGATAGATATTTCCATGGACTAGAATAAGAGTTACCTAAGTCTAAGGAAAAATTAGTTATTTTCATGGTAGTGGATCTTCTTTTGAAGTATGCTCATTTTTATTCCCTCTCCTATCCTTACATGGCCTCCATAGTTACCCAATTTTTTCTTGACTCTATCTTCTACCTTCATTGCATACCCACATCCATTGTGCTCGATCATGACCTAACCTTCACTAGTCACTTTTGGAAATAATTGTTTAAGTTGTAGGGAACTCAAATCAAAATGAGTTCAAATTATCATCTGAAAATGGATGGCTAGACCAATATTATCAATAAATATTTGGATATCTACCTTCATTGCTTTGCCTCAGATCATACTACATAATGGACAAAGTGGATTTCCTTGGTTGAGTGGTGGTATAACACTTCCTCTCACACTACGATCAAGGTCACCCCTTTTAAAGCAATTTATGGTTGCCCTCCATTCATACCCTCCTCCTATATTCCAAGTAGCTCCAAGGACCATGCAATCAACATTACACTTAGCCAACATGTTGACGTCCTCTGTCAATTGAATATTAATTTATAAATTCCCTAGAACTGGATGCACCAATAAGTTGACCAACATCATTTTGAGCATAGCTTTGATGTTTATGATATGGTATTCCTTCACTTGTAACCATACATACGGTCATTCCTCCAACATTACAGGTACCATAAACTCACTGCAAAATACTATGGGCTCTACTAGGTTTTACAGTAGAATGGTTCCATGGCATAAAAATTGGACCTCCTATCTACATCCAAGCTCCACCCTATTTTCGTGTCTCCTCTCTTAATAAGATTATGGGCAATCAAGCATAGGTTCAATCTACCCTCCCAAAATTGGATGAAGGTTTTATCTTGCTTAATCCAAACTGGTTGTTGGATCATCAGACTCACACTTTACACAACTAAACCATTACTAAGGTCCTTGTTTAGTGGCATGGCCTACAACTAGAATATGCTACATGGGAGTCTCTCCACCAGCTCCACTAGCAGTTTTATCATCTCTAGATTTGAGGACAAAGCTTTTCGAAGGGGAAGGACATGTTAGGAACCCATCCTAACATTATTTTGTAATTATAATTTGATTATATAATGACCCACTTCCAACATGGGGACCCCATCTATAATGTTATTTTGTAATACTTTGTAATGTATGTAGCGAGCAAGATGCCTAGATAAATGGGGGCATTTCATGTAACCGTTATCAAGATTGTAACCAATGTTTGGTAGAAGATTCTAGCTCGAGTGGCATTTTGCATGTAAGACAACTCTTGAGCTTAGGGTTAGGGTTGCATGGAATTTTTCTTTAAAATACATGGATCCATGTACGAATGTATCATTTTGCAAATTAATGAAATATTAAGGGAGGTTTCCCCCTCGAACAAGCCCACAATTCTGAATTATTTTATGAGATTGTTTCAATTATGCAATTAATTTTTGCATAGAGTTATTATGTTATTTGATAATTTTTTGTTTATTTTTTGTATTTGTGTGAGCTTTATTTTAATAGTAGGTTCCTAATAGTCTTTAATAATTTTGAGATGTCTATGCAAAATATTTGAATGATGCCATGAAGGATTATAGATATATGGGTAGTATTAATAGGGGAATTGTAAAAAGAGAATCCATATCTCCTTTGAATCTAGAATGGTCTCATAAAAGGGCTAAAATAGTTATTAATATAATTATGGCTCTTGGATATGAATGGATAGTATCAAGGTTTCAACCACCTATCATTATAGCCCATGTTTTTTAGATAAATGACACTAGACCCATGGATAGAGATGATTATCAAGATTAGTTTACTGAAGTAAAAAATACTCAATGATATCACCATAGGATGCCCAAACTCTATAAATATAATGCTCACAAGTATGACCTCAATGCACAAATAGAAGCAGCAAATTCATGAGGACATGCATTCAAATAGGTCAAAGGTGATGAGGCCTAAAAATACCTCATTTGGTACAAATTTTTTATCTATTTAAGTGCCAAATTGTTAGGAATTAAATTGTAGTGGGCAGAATATTATAATTAAGCTTAGTAAAATGGAATAATTTATTACTAAGTTAATTATAAAGTGTTTTATGTTTTTAAAGATAGAATTGTAACTATTAAATATCAATAACAAGTGTTTTTATAGGAAAAGAAGCCTGGTGATAGTCTACAAGCATTTTGAAGTAGTACAATTTTATAGTCTAATGATAAATTATTGTAGTTGAGCACCGAAGGATGCACCTAATCACTTTGGAGAATGAATATGGTCACTCTATAGGATGTACATAATTGCTCTAGAGGATGCATCCAACTACTTTGAAGGATACACATAGTCACATGTTCATCTACTCTGAATGGCATGCACAACTATTTTGAAGGACGTGTTATTATGCTAGATATGTGTGTCACTACCCCAAAGAATATGTTTAGCCATGTCAAGGGAAAGCAATATGGATATTGAAGGAATAAATACAATTAGCATGGACTAGGTTAACAAGTTTTCTAGTAAAGCAAAACAATTTGCAATGGATAAGATTGACAGATGATTTTATTCCCAAAACTAGTGTAGTTGATTCTTTTTAATATTGTTATCAACACATTTTAGAAAAGATGTTATAGGAATTTGGAAACTACCCATTTGAATAGGATTATAGCTAAAATATTTTTATGTATAAATATGCAAATGGTACCTATGAATTTTTAATTAACTTTTGAAAACTTTCAAAGAAAATTTGAAGTAATAAGGAGAAAGAGACTATATTAATATTTGTTATTTTCTATGTTGCATTTAATGTGATTTATTACTAGCTTAATTTCTATTCTGAGTTGGCATTCATATCCACCTAACTGAGAGCAAGGGCCCACTTTATAGTAAAGTGGAAAGTCTTTTTTCTTTCTTTGCTACGCATTTCTAGGTATGCTTTTGGATGGTTAAATTTGGTAGTTATTTCATTTGTAAGGTTTTATGCCTTTACTGATTTAGATAGATTATATAACTAATATACTATTTGTTGATTCTTTAACTCAACTATTTCATAATCTGCTAGTACTTCAAATAGTTACATAATTTTCTCAAAAAAATACAAGAAAATACAAAAATAGTTGTTTAGTTACATTTTCCTTTTACAAGTGTTATTTATTTTATTTTTTAGAAAGTGAGTGTTTTTTATTATGCAAGGTGGTATGAATTTCTAATACTTATTTTATTTTACATGAATGTGATCTCTTTTTAATTTTTCAAAATTCATTTAATTGAAGATAGTCTTTAATTTCACACATGAGTGTTTGATAGGTATTAGGAAATCAACATGAGAATACACTTCTTATTTATCTAGTGCATATAGCCTTTGGCAACCACCCTATATTTGATAAAATTTAAGTACAAGCATTAATGATATTCATCGCTTTTTGGCATAGTTGTTGGCAATTATGGTGTTACTAGAAAATTTAGTTGTTTAATACTATCTTCCTTTATGTTAATACCCAAATTCAATTTACCATAGATAAATATGTTAAAAAGGGACATTTGCATAAGGATAGTTGTGTTGTCAAGAAGTGTATTTAGGTGTTGGATTATAAGGTATTTTAGGTTTAATAATGTTTTCTTTTATTTTAGTTAAATTATTTTCCTTTCTAGTAAGATAATAATGTGTTCATAGACCTAAGGATCAAAGGGGAGGATTTGTGAGTCAAAACTCTCAATGAGCCATAGGAAGTAGATGTCAACATCGTGAGGTTGCACCAATATTGGTTACTAGGTTATCAATAGTTAGGATCCTTAAGGAAGTAGGTAGTTCTAAGGAAAAACAACAATCATCAACTTCAGGAACAATCTATTAGTTTACCACCACCTACCTCATACAATTTAGTATCTTCCAAAGTTTTAAAAAAATTATAATGTTTGTTGGAAAAACATTATGACATATAGACATGATGATGGGGATAAATATAAAAATGCACACCATCCAGGGGAAACCAAAGATCCAACAATAAAATTTCCATGCACCATTAGACTGGATCCTAGCATAGAAGCTCTAGTAATAACAATTTCCCCATAAATATTACCAAACTTTAGGGGATTGCATCAAAATATCTGATTCAATTCTTGTTCAAATTCAAAGTCCTTTTCCAAACATATTACTATGGACACAATCATTAAAAATTTAAACTATTCACAACCACAATCAAATATTTAGCACATTGGTTCATGGTGTTAGATTCTGATTCAATACACACATGGAAATAAATGGAAAGGGATTTTCTGTCTAAATCAACATTATTGTAGGGTGAAAGACAAAAAAAATGACTCTTCAAAATGACATAATTAGATAATGAAAATTTGGAGGATTATCTAGATAGATGCATATTTGTCCATAGAAGGTGTGGAGAAGGAATAGGCTATGCATTTAGCAAGATGAAATTTCTCAAAGGTATGCAAGAAGAATCACAAGAAGCCTTGAACCTAATGGGAAAAGGCAATGCCAATAAACTTGATTTTGCAGATATTACAGAATATTACAGGAATTACTCTCATACAAGGATGGGAATTAGAACGTAAAAATTTGGTAAAAATAACAACAAAATCAAAGAGTTAATAAATGAGGATAATTGTAATAAGGAAAGATATTTTATTAAAATCTTTTGTCTTTTACTATGATTATTTTGTTGCAAAATAAATTTCAATGTTTTTAGTGATTAAGCTTCTATAGTGGATTAAGATTTCCTTTCCACTTAGCTAGAAGCAAGGGCCCACTCTATATTAAGGTGGAAATTTCCTTTTTATGCATATCTACATATGATTATGTAGTGATTTAATTTAACATTTTAATTCATTCGTGATGTATTGCAACTTTAATGTTTTAAACAATTTATAACAATTGATCTAGCAATTGTTGTTATTTTTAGATTAATCATTTTATATTTGTTATCAATTACATAATTTTCTCAGGAAAAATATAAAAATAGTCATTAAATTAAACTTTCCTTCAAATTAAGTTTTCCTTCTACAAGGGTGTTTTCTTTTATACTTCAGCAAGAGTGTGCTTATGATTATGTAAGGTGTGAATTTCAAAAGCATAGTTTTTTTTTTACACAAGCGCAATTATAGTTTTTTACACAAGCGTGATTACTTTTATTTTTTTGTAAGTGTGTGATTTACTTTTTTGAAAGAAAAAAAATTAGTTCTATGCATGGGCATCTCATAGAAAGCCTTTAGAAAATCAAATATAATAATACACTTCTTGTTTATATAGTGCATATAGCCTCTAGACACCACCTCATTTTTATTAAAAACTAAAGTGCAAGCATTAACAACACTCGTAACCTACAACATTTAATCTTGATATAAAGTCGGCTACCATATTAGCCATACCTAGTTTATCAATAGTAGTAATATTAAAGTCATCTAGTAATAGTAGCCATCAAATTATTCTACCATTAATTATAGGTTTGTTCATGAGATATTTTATTGTTGAATGATCAATGTGAACAAACACTTGATACCCAATAAAGTAGTGGAAAATTTTGTTTATGGCATTTACTACTACCAAAAATTCTCTTTCGGTAGTGTAATTTTTTTAGCTCTTGTCAAATTGTTACTAATATAAGATACAACATAATGTTCTCCATCCTCTACTTGTCTAATAATTGCACCTATTGTCATTGCTTTTTAAATAACAACAAGGAAGGTTCCTCCCCAACATAATGGTTTGTTGACATTGCTTTTTAACTAACAAAAAGGAATATTCCACCCCATTTTAGTAACTAAAAAGCAACAAATAATTAATTAAAAGTCATATTTTAAATAGATTAATGTTTTATTATTTAAATGTGAGCCTAACCTTGTTCTACGCAATTTTGTATGTCAATATGAAGTGTTTGACACCCTTTAGACATGTCTTGATGAACCTACAATGGGGAACTATAAAGTGTTTGACATCCTTTGGGTAAGGATTTAAAAGGCCCATTGATCCATCTTCTTAAGGGAAACAACACATATTGATATGCATATGCTATTTAACAAAGTATGCTAAGGTATATTGTTTCAAACATGCTCGTGGATAAAAGGTAATTGATTTTCTTGTATACTCAAATTTTTTAGTAGTTTGGTGCTCCTTGTTTTATTGTTTTAGATCAAGGTCCACAATTTATGTGTAAGGTAATATAAACATTTACTAAATTGTAACAACATAAAATTCATCACCATATCATCCCCAAGCTAATGGTTAAGTAGAGGTCACTAATAAAGAGTTAGAGAATATATTAACAAAAATAGTAGCTTCTCAAAAGAAAGATTTGATAAATGGGCTACCTAAGGTTGTGTGGGCCTACAACACCACATGGGAATCCACTATAGGGTTCAAATCGTACAAGTTGGTTTATGGTAAGAAACCAATTTTTCCTATAGATATTGAATTATTAACACTTCGTATAACTTTGAATGTGGGCATTGAGTTGTCACATGTACAAAAACAAAGAATTTTATAGTTGAATGTATTGAATGAGTTGTGATTGGAAGTACTTCATCAAATGAATACTATTCAACAATAGAGAAATATGTGGAATGATAGCCACATTAAGACCAATAAATATTAATTTGTGGATTAGGCCTAACTTTTTAATTCCTACTACCTCAATTTTAAAAATAAATTATAGACCTATTGTTTAGGACCATGCAAGATAGACAAAATCTACAATAATGGTGTTGTATGACTTTTTTCCATTTATTATTTGA